>OZ023306.1:9658408-10860116 GCA_964007245.1 Hypomecis atomaria | reverse complement strand
AAGTGCCGTTCTTACAACCGAACCCTTCAGCTATCATGGTCTCAGAGATTAACTTCCATAATGTGGACATGGATGACTCAGCAGAGAAGGAGGAAGAGGAGCAGAAGAAGAAAGACGATGATAAAAAGGATATAGAGAATATTGTAAGGAAGCAATTGGATGATAGAGAGAAGATACGGAAGGAGAAGGTATTTTTATTGTTTAATTTTTAATTTCTGTACCATATTTGTAACTGAGTTCCACAACATTTTCATTTATTTAATTCTGTGTTATTTTTTTCACCGAGTTCTTTAAAAGGTGAGTTTTTTAATGTAATCTAAATCTAAGGACCAACCCAGAAACTTCAAAATGAATCGGGTTTTCCATAGATTTGACAAAGCCTATTTTGTATTGACTTACTTGACTTAAATTGCTAGGTCCCCAGGGTGGGGCCGTCTAAAGAGACTCTTCTTCACGCTTCACCTCCGGCCATGTTTTGCCTATTTTCCGGATGTCCGCCATGATAGAACTCCGCCAGGTGTGCTTTGATCGGCCCGGTCTTCTATTGCCTTGCGGTTTCCAAGCAAGTTTTCCTATTTTGTATGGAACACCTGATATATTACGTGATTTAAAGATTTTTTTTTTAAATAAATATGGTCAGTTCATATTTCTAGAAATAAGGTATAATCCCGTTTACGTATAATCGTTTTCGTAATTTAACCTTTCATAGGACCGTGTAGAAAAAGAAAGGAAGAAGAGGGATGGACAGAAAATAGAGCTGCAGATGTCACCTGTAGCTATGCTGTTGCAACCGTCAATGATGGCAATGCCGCAAGGACCACCACCACCTGTCCCAGTAGGATTCGGAATGCCGCCCCCTATGCCCGGGATGCCACCCCCTATGCCCGGAATGCCGCCCCCGATGCCATTCATGCCATCAATGATGGGTCCAATGGCTCCCGCAATGCCGCCCCCAATGCCAATGATGCCGCCCATTCGCGTGGTTCGTCTAAGACACAACAGACCTCAGAACCCTTACAACCCGAATCAGCCGTCCTATAAAAGGGACGTCCCTAGGCTGGACGAGGTGACGCAACTTGCGCCCATGAATGATAATGATGATGATGGGCCGCACTGTCGAGGCGGACAGTGTTACAATAACAGGAGGAAATATTATATCAATCCTAGGACGCAGTTTCGTCAATCATAGTAATCGCTTTATTAGCCACTTTGTCAGTATATTTCAAATTCTAGTATGCTAAGAATTCCTTATGATTGAAATAAATGTGTGTGTTGTGTAGTGTGATGCTAGTATTTAGTTTCAGTTTTGTCCACTGTTGTTTTATTCGAAGTCTTTACTCAATACTTGCACAATGCATAGAATACCACTCTCAATTCCACCCTAAAATGTCGCACTACAATGCCACCTTAAAAAGCTAAAAGCAACGCTATTCATGCCGCCAATTATAGGTCCAAAGGCTTTCGCAATGCCACCCACGATGACAATGATGCCGCCCCCGGTGCCGATTTGCCGCACATTCGCTTGGTCAATCTAAGACACAACATACCTCAGAATCCTTATTACCCGAATCAGCTGTCCCATAGAAGGGATGGACCCCCATCCCATGGAAGGGGTGACGCATCTCGCGCCGATGACTGTGTTACAATAACGAGAAGATATATTACTATATTAATTCTAGGATGCAGTTTCGTCGGTCATAAATTATAATCATATCTTTAACCGACATAATAAATCTAAATCGAATAATAAATTATTTTTTAATAAATCTGAATAACTATTTTTAACCAAAAAAAACCTAGTTCAATCGTTGCAATCTAGATAGGTATGTACAAAATTCGAATGGTTCGCTCGAATCGATACAAGTCGTTTTTAGATTAATGTTGATTTCGCAAAAACTATTCAACGATATCGATAAAATTAAAAAAAGCTACATCTGAAGTATGTTCAGTCAAACAAAAAAAAAACCATCCAAATCGGTTCATAATTGGCGAAGTACTTGCATAACATACATACAAAAACTTTTCCTTTGAAAACTTCCTTTTTTGAAGACAAATATCCCAAAAATGTCGCATATTCCACAAATAGACAATGATTGTAAAATTCTCCGACAAAATTCGATAGCCAATATTTGCCATCCCGGAAAATTTACCTAATTATTTTGGCCAATAAATCTCCCAAATTTACAAGTATTTACCCACCCCCGGAGATTTAGAGGCCACTTAGCTGATTGCATGTATTCTCATTTTCTTATTCCTTAAAAGCGACGAAACCATTTTCATCATTGATTTACAGTTGACTAAATAAAACTTATTTATTTGCCTTACGGTACAAAAAGTTAAACAAGATCATACAAGATGATCAAGAACAAGATTATAGCATACATACGTGACCACGATCGATGCAACTCGATTGAAACGTCGGGATAGTGACGTATTCATTTATCTCGTGATTTTGAGTGCGCTATTAGTCCCGTAGTGTATAAGAAAAATGTATAGCATCCTAAGGTCTTGCAAAATTATTTTACGCAAAAAATGGCATGACCGGCTTGTTCCGTGTACAGAATTTGCGAATAGTTCGCACGGATTGATGAAACATTTTCACATTTTTGTTGATTTATCAAAAATGGCCAAGCAGATTTCGATAAAATTTTGAGGGGACAAACTTCAAACTTCAAACTTTCCAATAAAAATATTTTTTGAAATCGTACCACATTGTAGAAAATTATGCGTAGTTATACATAGAAAAAATATACGCGTCGACTTGAATACCTCCTCCGTTTTTTCGTCGGTCAAAAACGAAAGAAATCATGTACTTAAGTACCTATATTGCGCGTGATTGAAATGCAAAATGAAAAATATCAATTTGAAAAGACAAAATCTGTAGGCGTAGCACTCTATTTTACAAAAGAAAACAGACCAGGAGGGACTGGATTTCAACTGATAAAAAGACCTCAAAAATCTGATAGACCGTTGACCACCTATGTGAAATTTGCCCTTTCCAATACCACTTCAACTTTGGATCTCCTTACTTATTCAGATTCGATAAACACATACATATCCAAAACTAAAATACAAACTTTGGTCACTAAAACATTAATTTAAACTCAGTTTTCACTAAATATTAAAATGGCGTAAACACTGAAAATAGCTATAAAATATCTAAAACCGTCGCTCGGCCACGTTTTCAACCAAAGTATCATCTCTGAATAATTCATGGCCTGAATTTATTCGAGAATACATTCATACAAAAATCTCATTGACTGCCTTACATTGTGGTAGACGGGGAGCTGGCTACTTTTTATTTTACATTAAAATCAGAGTTTCGATGTTCAAGTTGTAATATGAATGGTCAGCAACAGTGGCAGATTCATATAATTGCCGTCAGTATGCTATTGAAAGAAGATCTTGCAAAATCGGCCCAGACATTTTACTGTAGCCCAAAATGAGCGTTAAAATATGATAAACAAATTTGCAGAAAAAAACAACTGTATACAGGGTTATTTCTAATCAATTAGCATCCTTTTAGGGGCTTGCTCTGTACATCAAAACGAACAACTTTTGTTCTGCGACTTTTGTCAAAACTAAAAAAAAAAATTTGTTGTTCCATAGAAAAATATCGTTCACCCGCGACAAAATGTATGGAACAGCTGATTTTTTTTTGAGTTCTGATAAAAGTCGCAGAACAAAAGTTGTTACTTTTTATGTACAGAATAAGCCCCTAAAACGATGCTAATTGTGTAGAAATAACCCTGTATAAAGCTTAATATTTTTTTAATTTAAAAACATTTTTGTTCAAGGCCGCCATCACGCCGCCATATTTTACAAGCAATGTCACAATTATAAGATAACAAAAATATGAAATTACTTGAAATCGAGATTGTTAATAAATAAAATAATAGAGAAATCATTATCTAAAACAAATAATTACTCGTAAATACTGTACAAGGTGATGGCCTAAGCTTTGTATATTTTTGCATTGTCTTCTTTGGGATTATATATTTTGCCGCACCTAATAACTTTTACAATTCATACCGTACCGTAGCATACCCTATCGCCATTTAACTCTTCTCTAGTTTACGATTACATGCCATTATTACATAAGTTTTTTGTACCTAAAATAACGTAGGTAGCTTTTTGATTTGCGCGTTATCGGTCAAAGCGAATCAAGCCATTGAGTCCAGCCGTGAATGATAGCCACTATTTAGATGCCTCCTTAGATTCTGTTATTTTAGACTTCAACCTACTCAGCTCATTGATAAATCCACTAATCGTAGGCAAAATAGGATTAAAAAAATAAATACAGCCAAATGAAAGAACGTGTTCTCAAAAACGCGCTTTTGGAGAGGACCAAATGGGCTACATTTGCAGTGTGTCTCAGTATATATCAGGACATAAGAAGAGCGACACGTCTCTAGTGTGTTAAAATAAAAAAGAATACTGTATGGAATAGCATTTTTGTTTTTAAAGAAAAAACTTCTTTAGCGGTTTTGTGCATTTTTTGAATGGGTAAAAAATGATAAACTCGCATAAGGACACGTGACCTGATCGAAAATCCGTAAGATGGAGGGAGAGTAGTCCACCGGCGCGGCGTAGGAGAGGAAGTAGTTACCCCTCTCTTTCTAACGCGCGGCGAAATTGTATGCCTGCTTCTGCTGTTTCGCGAGTGTACGCCCTCGAAATCTCCTACTGGCTGGCTCGGACGACGAAGCAGAGGAAAGCGAGAGGGACCAAGCGGCAACATGGTAGTAGAAGATGAGGCTCAAATAAACATAAATCCACCAAGCCATTTATAGGCCAGCACAAATCCACAAAGCCACAAGATGGCCAACCCAATTCTACCAAGCCAAGAGATGGCCAACGATGGCCATATCAATGGCTATCGAGGGTGCTGAGAGAAGCCGCCCGTCCTCGCGGACTGGGAAGGGTACTCGCACCCTCCAAACATTGCCCCTCGGCCCTTAGTTGGCTGAGGCGTCCAGCCGCCAAAAAGAGAATCAATCTCGAGTTGGCATCCTCACTCCCGCCAAACACTGGGGGAGAAGAACCCGGATGATGATGCGAGTGTACGTGTGATATTGTATTTTACCATCTAAATGATAGTACTTTATATGTTCAAATTTTCACTTCTGCCGGCACTCTCGGAGTGCAACCCGTTGTTTATTTTCGCGATTTCGCAGTTGATTTAATAGTAAAAGTTGTTCATACTGTTACGAGATGGGTTCTTGGATAATCAGTTAAAACGCCGATTGTTCACTTTGCACTTTATTGCACAAAATCACAGTACACACGACACAACTGGTTCGCACAAACACGTCACACTGGCACTGAAATTCACACAACTAGTCACTTCACAATCACTGGTACCGCACTTGAACACGAGATGTTTTCACTCCGGTATAGAACGCGATAACTGCCACAAACGAAAACCATCGCCCTATTTATATCGGAATAAGGGTTCTCTAGAAATCTGTAGAATATTCGGTGCCATTGTGACTGACAAAGTAAACAAGTGTAAAGTTCGAGAAACCCTATTGTTCCTAATTATTACGAAGACACCACAAAAAATCTAACAAACAACAAACAATAGACGCGACACAAAGGCCGGTGCCGCCTGAGTCATAAAACCATAAATCTCGCGGTTAAGTGTAAACAACTAGCCGTCGTACCGCGCGCGGCCACAGATTAATAAATAGTTACTAACGGCGTGGCCTACTGCGTAACACCACCTCCTCCCAAGACATGCTCGTCCCGAGCATCGTTGCATCCGTGATATTGCGCCAATCGATCCACGTGAACTATTTTGGGGGCACCTCGAGGTCCTTTCTGTATGCGGAACGTCACGTCGTTGATCTTGGTCACCACTCGGTACGGTCCATCCCATTTGGCTTGTAGCTTTGGAGACTTTCCTTTGCTGCGTATGGGATTGTGCAGCCATACCATCGAGCCTTCCTCGAACCCAGGATTGTTAGCCCTTCTGTCGTATCGAGTCTTCATTCTTTCAGATGCTTGCTGGCCATGCTCTCTAATGTGCTCATAGATGTCGTTCATCTTGTTCCGGAGGTCACTGGCGTACTCAGTTATGGGTTGTGGAGAATCCGGTGGAATGCCAGTTATTAAGTCGGCTGGTAGCCGTAATTCACGTCCAAAATTGGCAAAAGCGGGAGTGACATCTGTGCTCTCATGAACAGCACTTCGGTATGACAACAAAAATGGCTGGATATGCTTGTCCCAATTCCGTTGTTTGCTTCCGACTACTTTTGCCAGGTACCTCTCCAGAGTTTGGTTGAATCGCTCCACCATTCCATCTGATTGCGGGTGGTAAGACGTTGTCCTTGTTTTGTGTGCACCCATTAACCGGCACGTCTCTTGAAACAGCTGAGATTCAAAATTTCTTCCTTGGTCACTGTGGATTTCCAATGGTACTCCAAATCGACAGAATACTTCATGCACCAATTTGTCTGCTATCGTCGATGCCTCTTGGTTCGGAATTGCGAAGACTTCCGGCCACTTGGTGAAGTAATCCATGACGACAAGGAAGTACTTGTTGCCACTTTCACTCACAGGAAATGGTCCGGCCACATCCAGTGCGATTCGCTCCCATGGTGCTCCAACATTATATAGCTTTAATGCTCCTCTGCTGCGGGTATGCGGACCTTTCACTGATGCACAGCTCGTACATTTCCGTACCCAGTCTTCTACGTCATCTCTGCAGTTGATCCAGTAAAACCTTTCTCGAATTTTCAAGAGTGTCCGTTTCACACCCAGATGTCCTCCCGAAAACCCTTCGTGGTACAGCTTCAAAACTTCAGGTATCTTTGCTCTGGGTACAACCATCTGGAGATGGCACTGATTGCCACGAGCATTTTCCCATTTTCGACAAAGTACTCCCTCCTGAAGCACCAGACTATCCCATTGCGCCCAATAGCTCTTTGTCGTAACACTCATTGAAGCAATAGCACTCCAGTCTGGCTTAGGGGCATCTGATTCCATCCATTCAAGAATCGGCTTGATGTCGGCGTCTTCTTCTTGTGCAACCTGAAGGGTTTCTTTCCATTCGTCACCGATGTCAGCTTTGAGCATTCTGACGGGCACTAAATCTTTCGACTCGTGTCTTGAGCAATGCTTGCAGTCCTCTGAGCATGGCCTTCTTGACAGTGCGTCCGCGTTGCCATGAGATTTTCCACTGCGATGCTCCGTGGTGAAGTCAAACTCTTGTAGTTGCTCAATCCATCTTGCCACTTGGCCTTCGGGATCCTTAAACTGTAGTAGCCACTTAAGAGCAGCGTGGTCGGTCCTCAGATGGAATTTTCGCCCGAGCAGGTACTTGCTAAAATGTCGCAATGTCTTCACCACTGCAAGTAACTCTTTTCTGGTCACACAGTAGTTCCTTTCCGGCTTGGACAGGGATTTGCTGAAATACGCGATCACCACTTCTTGGTCTCCTTTCCTTTGTGACAGTACTCCTCCAATGCCGGTGTTGCTGGCGTCAGTGTCCACGATGAACTCGTTCTCTGTGTCCGGGAAGCCAAGAATAGGCGTATTACAAAGTCGCTTTTTTTAGCTCTTGAAAAGCTGCGTCGCAATTTTCGTCCCAGAGGAAGGGTCGTTTTTCCTCAGTCAGTCTATGCAACGGCTTGGCTATGTCAGCAAAGTTCTTCACGAATCGCCTATAGTAGGAGCATAAACCCAAGAATGCTCTAACTTCCGTCTTGTCTTTTGGCACAGGCCAATCCTTGACAGCACTGACTTTTCCTGGATCCGTCTGTACGCCAGCTTCGGAAATCACATGTCCCAGGAAATTCACTTGCCTCTTGAAGAAGGAACATTTCTTCGGACTCAGCTTGAGATTGGCTGCGCGAATCTTAGTCAATACTCGTTCCAGGTTTTGCAGATGGTCTTCGAAGGTTTTTCCCACAATTATGATGTCGTCCAAATAGACTAGGCATGCATCTCCAATCAGTCCCGCGAGCACTAACTCCATTAGTCTTTCGAACGTAGCGGGCGCGTTGCACAATCCAAACGGCATCACGTTGAATTGCCACAGGCCTTTTCCCGTCGAAAACGCGGTCTTCTCTTTATCTTTAGGATCTATTTCCACTTGCCAGTATCCGCTCTTCAAGTCCAGCGTAGTGAACCACTTCATGCCTGTCAGTGTATCTAACGTGTCATCAATCCTCGGCAAAGGATAGCTGTCTTTCTTCGTTACGTCGTTGAGTCGTCGATAATCAACGCAGAACCGCATACTGCCATCCTTCTTTTTCACTAGAACCACTGGCGAGCACCACGGACTGGATGAAGGTTCTATCACACCATTGCGTGCCATGTCTTCGATCATTGACTCAACTTCTTTTTCTCGAGCCACTGGTATCCTTCTTGGCCGCTGTCGAATCGGTGACACGCTTCCTGTATTTATTGTGTGCTTCACTAACCCAGTCTTCCCGTTGACAGCATCATCGAGAGCAAATATGTCGGAGTAGCGCTGCAGCATCTTCTTTGCCATCAGAAGTTCTCTTTCGGTCAGGTCTTTACGGGAATCTTCCAATAGCGTTGACACGGTGTAACTCCCAGCACAGTTGTATTTCTCTTTTGGTTGTTCTTGGCATCTGCGCATCCAGTCTACTTCTTCACAAGTACCAATTGGGGTTCCTCCTTTGATGAGTTGTTCCTCGTTACTTGTGTTGAGAACACGCACCACAGCGGTATTAGCAGTCCTCACCAGAGTTCGGGCCAATAACCATGGTTGATCACCTTCCGACTGTTCTATTAGCACACATCGTCGTTGATGTCCCAACTTCGGCGGTAATCTAACTGCCACAATGGTCTCCGATCTAGGTGGAAGAACTGTTCTCTGCAGACAATAAACCTTTCCTGATGTGGCGCCTTCCATGAAGATTTCTTCTCTTCCACACTTCAAGATTCCTTGGTTGACGTCAATCTCACAATGATGTTCTCGCATGAAGTCAAGACCCAGAATGCAATCGTCGACTATATCAGCCACAATGACTTTGTGATGGAAAGTTTTCTCACCCAACTGTAACTCCACCAGCTTCTCTCCTCGGACGGATATGTGCTGACCGGTCGCCGTCAGAAGTTGAACAGTTTTGCAGCTTTCGAAGTTCGCAAGAAAGCGTTTAGCCAGTCGGGAACTGATGACAGTGCGAGAAGCTCCAGTATCCAATGTCAGCTTGCAAGAAGTTCCATTGATGGCACCATTGATGATCAGGCTGTTCCCATCGTGAGCTTGTGAGACTAATATCTTTGGGGCCTTTTCCTGACCGGCCAGCACCCGCCCCTTGGTCCTGGCGCTTACTCGTTTCCCTGCTGCTGTGTGGTTTCACGGTTCGTCTGTTCCTGTAGTGGTCGATCGTCCCTTGTTCGGCGTGGCTTCGGGCAACTCCGCCATAAATGGCCTCTCTCTTCACAGTTGTAGCATCTTGGGCCAAACCTCGTACGATGTGACGCTTCTTTAACTTCCCTTAAGTGTTGAACATCTCTCGCTGGATTTCGTACAGCTTCCACTTCCAAGGCTTGGGCCAAAGCTTCCTTTAGTGTTTTGTGATGCCCGAGTTTCACTGCAGTTCTAACTTCGAAGTCTGCTATCCCGTTAGAAAACGCTTCCACTAGATGCTCGTCGTTGGGTAACGGTGCTGACTGATAAGCCTTCCGGAACAGTTTCTCCACTTCGACAGCCCACTGCTGAAGACTTTCGTTGCGACGTTGCACCCTGTTCTTTAACTGCGCTCTGTACACACGCTCCAGGTGCTCATCACCGTAGCGACTCTCCAACATTTCCATCAATTTATCGTAGGTCACTTCCTTGCCCACAGCATCAAGAATACTCAGGGCTTCATCGCGAAGGCTCATTATGAGGGCGTTCTTGGCTTGGACATTGTCCCATCCATTAGTCTGAACGGCGGCGTCGAATTGAATTTTGTAGGCTGACCATGACGATGCCCCGTCGAAAGGCGTCACTTTAATCTTCTGTGAGGCTGGCGTGAAGATTGTAGATGCAGCAGTTGCATTCCCAGACTTGATGACGTTCAACGTTTTCCTCACGTCGGCGATTTGTGTTTCCGCCTCGAAGATGCGAGATTCATACGCCTTCATCTTTGTATCGTGCTCCTTTACGCTGGTATCAAGCTGCTTGACCGTGTCCTTGACCTCTTTTATCTCCTTGCCCAAAGTCTTTTGCAAGCTTGAAAGCAGCTCTTCTTTTTGGCGAGCCTGTTCTTCTCTATTGCTGCGGGCCTGTTCTTCCAGTAGACGAGCCTGGTCTTCTTTGTTGCGATCAAACATCGACTGCATCATCGACATCATTGCAGCCATATCAAATGCTGTAGGGACAGCTGGTGATGCAGCAGGTGCCACAGTAGGTGCCGCAGCAGGTGCTCCTGGATATCTGGAGTCGTCGTTGGTTGCCTCGGACTCGCTGCCTTCCATTAACAGCGAATTATTTCCGAAGCGTCGTTGGTCGACCTCCTCCTGGCGGCGCTCCTGCTCCTCTTGTCGGCGCACTTCCTCCTGTCGGCGCTGACTCCGTGTGCGCGGCGTCTCTTCGTCGTATGGTGTTACCGGCATTTTCAATTATCCACCCTTCTGACACCAAATGTTACGAGATGGGTTCTTGGATAATCAGTTAAAACGCCGATTGTTCACTTTGCACTTTATTGCACAAAATCACAGTACACACGACACAACTGGTTCGCACAAACACGTCACACTGGCACTGAAATTCACACAACTAGTCACTTCACAATCACTGGTACCGCACTTGAACACGAGATGTTTTCACTCCGGTATAGAACGCGATAACTGCCACAAACGAAAACCATCGCCCTATTTATATCGGAATAAGGGTTCTCTAGAAATCTGTAGAATATTCGGTGCCATTGTGACTGACAAAGTAAACAAGTGTAAAGTTCGAGAAACCCTATTGTTCCTAATTATTACGAAGACACCACAAAAAATCTAACAAACAACAAACAATAGACGCGACACAAAGGCCGGTGCCGCCTGAGTCATAAAACCATAAATCTCGCGGTTAAGTGTAAACAACTAGCCGTCGTACCGCGCGCGGCCACAGATTAATAAATAGTTACTAACGGCGTGGCCTACTGCGTAACAATACCTAATGATAAGCCTACGCACTTCTGTAATTGCTGCACTGCGCAATGCAAAAACCCTGTACCTATTTCAACCAGGAACACAGTAATGTTTTTTTATAAAATTATGAACAATGTTTGACATTGTTAAAATGCTTTTGGGCTACCCGAAATTTTATTCAGCTTACCAAATAGGTATTTATCTGCTGACCACAGTTTTTTACCGCGGAACATTTCAAAAGTTATCTTTTATTTGGCATTAAACGAGACTTTGAGATAGGTTTTGTTTGATGACAAAGCATTTTAGACCCAAATTCAAATTTAAACTCTATCATGACATGAAAATTCAGTAAAACCGTTCTCATCCCAAATAATCGAAAAAGTAATAACATGCTGATGTTTTACCACAATTTTCCCTAGCCTAGGGCTAAACGCATTCAATCCGTGCCACAGGAGCCTTGCAATTCAATTTCAATTTATTTATTTGAACACACAGATTACGAAAATTAAATATAACAATACATATCCAGAACAAAATGTAAGGAGATAATTCCAAGTATTTCCAGCGGGCCCACACTAGGCTCAGAGGCCCGTTTTGTGGCGACCAGTAATGGGAAACACAAAATTAATGACGTGGTATGGACACCTCCATCTAGGTTTCTAAGAGTTACCATCTAGATTCTAAGTTACAACAAAAATCTTGGCTCTACTCAAAACAACATACTTAGATAATATTATGAGTTATACAATAATAATAATAAAAGGATCAAAATAATCGGCCAAGTACGAGTAGGACTCGCGCACGAAGGGTTCCGTACTGTATGGGAGGCCCCCTTAAATATTTATTTTATTTTAATTTTTATTATTGAAGTGATTTTTTTTTTAACCTATACTGCCGCACTCCTGGGCAAAGGTCTCTCCCCATTCATTGAAGTGAATATACAACTAAATATTCTGCGATTATTTCAAGCATCTAACTGTTACCATTATTAATATCGAGCGAAAACCTGTTAAAAATTCAGGTTTTTTGTATGGGAGCCCCCCTTAAATATTAATTTTATTCTGTTTTTATTTGTAATTATAGCGGCAACAGAAATACATCATGTGTGAAAATTTCAGCCTTCTAGCTATAACGATTCAAGAGATACAGCCTGCAGACAGACAGACAGACAGACGGATGGCGGAGTCTTCGTAATAGGGTCCCGTTTTTACCTTTTGGATACGGAACCCTAATAAAATGAATATAGTAGGTAATTAAGTTATTGAACAGCAGTTAGTAAACTGCACTCTGTTTAGTTTATGCCCATAGTATATGTGTATGTGTGTGTGCGTGTTTGTGTAACGAACGCCGCAAGACACGAGTATTAATAATACACGATAATGAATGAATGAATGAATGAATGAACTCTTTATTGTTGACACTAAAATACAATACAGAAGAAATATACAGAAAGAAAAAAAAAGAAGCGAATAATTAGTTTGAAATAAGGTTTTTCATATCAAATGTGAAGTTAAAATTTAATAAACACCAAGTTTAATTTTTTAACCGAGCGAAAAATGAAAGAGAGAGTCTCTATTATGACTTGACAAATTTGCTTCCGTATCTGGATGTTGATATTTTTCTACAGATTATTAGATTTATTATTTATTAGATTTATTATTTATTTATTTTACTTATTAGATTTATATTGTATCATTCACTGTACCTGCTGATAGGTATATGGTCTCTCTTCGAGAACCTAACAGCCCCAAAATCGTTATACTGACTGCCTCGGTGGCTCAGTGGTTAGTGACCCTGACTTCTGGATCAAAGAGGCGTGGGTTCGATCCCCACCCAGGGCAAACAATTGTATGATGAACATAGGTGTTTGCTCTGTGTCTGGGTGTTATTTAGGTACTATCTATATAAGTATGTATTTAAAATATGTATATGTTGTATCTCTGGCAGCCATATCACAAGCTATGCTCAGTTTGGGATCAGAGACCGTGTGTAAGATGTCCCCTAATATTATTATTTGTATTACATTATTATAATCATCCACTATAAAGCTCCCGGTCTATTCCCGGAAGAAAAACGGTGCCTTTTCATAATTCATTAGACGTCTAGAGCAGAGTGCGACCGCCATTTTTATTTAAATCTAATCAACTCACTTCGGTTAAAATTGACTATTTGTGTATTGTGGGACTCGACGTGAATTTATAACGAGGGTGAAGAGAATGAGGATGAAGTGTTTGATTATAGCTGTCAAGTTCGAGACGGAATCGTGCACCTATCTATCTCCCTCACTTTTCCTCTTAATTTGTGATGACACCATCGACTTGATTTTTAACCGACTTCCAGAAAGGAGAAGGTTCTATGTTCGTCTGTGTGTATTTTTTTCGTATGTTCATCTATATTTTCGCCAATTGTGAACCGATTCAAAAATATGTTTTAGTTCGAAAGGGTATAGTCTTGAGGTCCTATTAAATTTTACCGAAATAGGCTGTGCCGTTTCTGAAAAATCAACAATAATGTAGGTAAATATAAATGTACACATCAATTCGAGTAAACTATTTCAATTTTGTATACGATGGAAGTCGGTTTTGGCATTTTTTGCGAAAAAATATTATTTAATAACACATTAAAAACACATGCCAAGTCGATTAATTACAAAAAAAACGCAGAATATTTAAATGTACGTCAAATTTGTCATTTGCACAAGGGTTAAAAGATGTATTGATGCTTTAGGTACATTTTTTAGTTTTATGAAGTAAGTAAAATAGTGTAGAAAAAGTGTTTTCACCTTATCTACTAATATAGGAAAACAACTAATCAAACAGAACTAAAATTGGAAAAAAAGGTTTTTAAAAATATACCAAGCCGAGTATACACCACTACTTTTTATGAACATCTAAAAAAAATATGTAGGTATCAGTACACGATGTAAAACATATGTGTACAGTTAAAATTTAAAAAAGATCTTAGGTAGCCTATTTATTTAGGTTTTATTTTATCCGAAAATTAGACTAAAATTATGCACATAATGTCAATTTCATTCATGTATCGCTATTGCATTCATTCCCTTTGCTAGCTCTCTCGCTCGCAAAAGCCCGCCCACAATTTTATTACCTACAAGTCTTGCAACATGGCTAACAAATAATTTAAAAAAAAAATCAAGTACTTTTAGGATATTGATTTATTAACTTTTTATTGCATATATATGTTTAGTATCGTGCACTGATACCCCCAAATTTTTTTTTAGATGTTCATAAAAAGTAGTGGTGTATAATAAGCCAATAATTACCTATATGTACTTGGCTTGGTACATTTTGAATAAGTACATCCTTTTGAAAGGATTAACTGATAAACATACTGTGGCATGATTACATGACAGTTAAACAACTCCTCTTTTTGCACCACGTGTCAAAAATTATTCGAAGTATTGTACAACACAAAACCGTGTTTTAAACAGAAAATAAATCAAATCGCATCGCTTCCTCGTAAACAGTAGTTAGCCGTGAGATCATTTGCAGAAGCATAAAACAAAACGCAAAACTCAAAGTGCCGCCTATTGACGTTTCGATTCTGCCCTTTTTTTTTTGTTTTGGCATGAATCCGCTCGAAACCGCCATCTTGTTTTTTTACCTTTTAAAGTCGTAATTGACAGGTGCGGTTCTCGATTTGTGTTTGCGAGTTTTTTATTCATATTTTGCTGTATTATGCGACCATGGAGGTTTTTAAATGGAGTGTAAATCTAGATGATGTAAAATATGATTGGTCTCATCATCATGACTCCCTTTTTAACCGACTTCCAAAAAGGAGGAGGTTCTATGTTCGTCTGTATGATTTTAAGGGTTCCGTGCCCAAAGGGTGAAAACGGGACCCTATTACTAAGACTTCGATGTCCGTCTGTCCGTCTTTCTGTCTGTCTGTCTGTCACCGGGCTGTATCTCATGAACTATGATAGCTAGGCAGCTGAAATTTTCACAGATGATGTATTTCTGTTGCCGTTATTACAACAAATACTAAAAACAGAATAAAATAAATATTTAAAATGTATAATAAATAAATATTCCCATACAACAAATGTGATTTTAATGCGTTTTTTGCTCGCTATTAATAACGGCAAGAGGAATGGGGTTCCCATACGGTACGGAACCCTTCGTGCGCGAGTCCGACTCGCACTTGGCCGATTTTTTCAATGTATGTTCATCGATAAAATTCGCCAATTTTGAACCGAATCGAAAAATTATTTTTCAGTTCGGAAGGGTATACTTCCGAGGTGATCCCATTTTGGCTTGGCTTCGGGTACTGTACCGGCCTTTTTTGATAGTCCATTACTGAACAGGCTTATATATATGCCCAAGAAGGGTAGGTATTGGCCCATATTAACTGCCTCGGTAGCTCAGTGGTTAGCGACCACTGCTGGTGGACTGCTGGGTCAAAGAGGCGTGGGTTTGATTCCCACCCAAGGCAAGCATTTATGTGATGTACATAGGTGTTTGCTCTGTGTCTGGGTGCTATTAAGGTAGTATCTATAAAAGTATATATTTAAAAAAATATGTTTAAGCATATATGTAGTAGTATAACATATGATATAAGATAGTATATCAGTCTCTGGAAGCCATTCACAAGCTTTGCTTAGTTTGGGGTCAGAGACCGTGCGTAAAATGTCCCCTAATATTTATTTATATCCACCTCAACGACCTAGTACGAGTTGATCATCGAATTCCTTCTAAGGACGTACTTATGTAGGTTGCTTCACGATGTTTTCCTGCACCGTAAAGCCAGTGATGTGAAAGCCCTTAGGCAGATAAGTTCCAAAGATACTCATTGGTACGCGACTGGGATTTGAACCCATTACCTCACGAATGATAGGCGAGTGTTGCGTAAAATTGCCGTAAGTATTTCATACATTTGCATACTTCTTCATTCCTCTGCCGTGTTTATGTTATGATACGACAATTGCGGAAAGTTCTGCTGAGTACCGTGTTTTTTTTGCCGTGTAGCCCCAATTGCTCTATAACACGGCAATTATTACAGCAAAGGTAACATTGTCTAGCCGCCTCATTTCCTATCCACGTCTTTGTTACATCCATGTATACGACATGGCTAATTTAATGAGGCAACCGGAAAGATGTGTCGTTTATCAAAAGATTAAAAGACTGACTGTGTTTATGACGTGAGAGAAATTTTAAACGATTTTTGTCTTTTAGAGGGCGGCAATTTCAAGAATTGACAAAAGTGTAAACAAATTATTATAAAAATATAACTTTTTAAAAATACAAGCTTTTGAGATCCTGTATATCCTGTAGCAGCAGAGTGCTAGCCGAGACAAGAAAAACGACGGGTCTATCTTGTTTAGTACAGGAGTTCCTATGGCCATCTTCCGACTCCATTATTCGATCAGCTCCATGGTACCATATTGCATTGTCACGCGAATTTGAAATTGTTTATGCTTGCAAAATTTCAGCTCCATCGGAAACCAGGAAGTTGGTCAGTTTTAACTTACAAGATTCCACCCGAACTAACATACTTATATAGGCACATCCATTGCAATTCTGAATTAATTACAACAAAATACAATACATCTACTCAGCTGCTCTCTCTCTGAAATGATCAAGCGTATCGCTAGTTATGTACCTACAGGTATATCTTTTTGCTTTTTATCATACTGTAAATAGGAAAATGGCTCAAATTAATTTGTATAGCATACAGATTTAAATACATACATATAAGCATACATCCTCCTATTAACATAAATGAATGTTAAAAAAACATAAGTTAAAGTTCACTTCACATAGCTACTCTTAAACACTTTTTGAATCATAAGTATAACATAACAAAGCCGTACCTTTAAAAAAGGGGTGTTATAAGTTTGACGTGTCTGTTTGTCTGTCTGTGTGTGTCTGTCTGTCTGTCTGTCTGTCTGTGGCATCATAGCGCCGGAACCACTGAACCGATTTCAGTTTAGTTTTTTTTGGATGAAAGGAGACTTAATCGAGAGTGTTCTTAGCTATGTTTTATAAAAATCGATTGAGCCGTTTAAGAGTTATGGTGGTTTAAAGTGGGGACGGAAGAACCAAAATTCTACAAATGTGCCCAAAATGGTTGTCAATGTGTCGGGGGTTTTTTAAATTTTTAATTTATATTAGTTATTATTATGTTTTTCTCTATAAGCTACTTATTTGTACAGTAACCATATGGTAACTGTACATTACGCTCCATTTCAATGCGAAATTATTGTAATTCATTTTTAAAAATCACTTTGGACTCGTACGCTAGCAAATATAATTAAATTATGAGATATAGATGTAGGCAGTTGTAGTGTAGACAGCTTAGCACATAAAGTAGTAAAGTTGTAGTTAATCAATACTTTAAAAAACATTAAATTATGCGACGCCAAAATGAGAAAGATGAAAAAATGGGTTTTCTTCTTGTTTGAATCTTGTTTGAATTGGTTACCCAAAACGCGTACCACATATTATACTTATTAGACAAAAATGGTTACCGACGCATTCGCCCGGGTTTTCACTATCCCAACAAAATGGTCGCATACGAAATGATTCGCCTTCATATCGTGTGTTACCGGAAAAGGGTCGTTGGCAGTTTCCGCGGAATAGTGGTGATTAGAATGGCCAACCCATAGCCACCAGTGGCACTTGTTACCAGTTTTAAACAATGAAGAAAACCGTATTGGGAAAATTGAAATGACAGAGAGATTTTTCACTTTCTTGAAGATACGACGTATGAATAACGCACGTTTTTTTTTTGAGTTGTTGGTTTGGTTGCCTGGAAGAGATCACTTTTAGTGGCAAGGTTACTCATGTTTCACTAACATTTTAAGCTTTTATATCTCTGTAGATTGAAAAATCTGTTTTTTGTAAAATAATAAAGAATTGTTCTATGTATTTATCTATATATTAAAAAACATGAAAAACTCTATAACAAGTTTACTGTAAAGCATTTGACTAACTTATTTCATCACTTTTAAGGCTACTGCCTAATCTTTTTCTTCCCAGTTTAATGCAATACAGAGTTTATTAAATGTATACTTACTAGCAATGAATAAATGTGTAGTGGAAAATCAGCAGTTGTATACATTTTGTCAAAAATCAATTAGCTACTTGTATGCGATATATCCGATTTTGACTTTGGTATGTCTCATAGTATAAATTAGTCATCATGACGAGAACAAATTATATCCTAGAACCAAGCTCTAAAAATATTTATGTGCATGCCACAGGCATGTTACTTTGATCTATGAGCATTCTCAATGTCGACGCGTCAACAGCTCACATGGCTATTCCATATCTGACTATCCTAGTGTTCCTTGCCCACCCCTCTTCAATCTATCAAATATATTCGATTCCGGACCAACTTATCTTCCTATGTGAGTATAAATCGGCGGATCCAGCGACCCCAGTTCGTCAGCCTTATGGTGGAATTATGCAGTACTGGACCGAATTCGACTCTGTCAACCCTATTTTTCATCATGGTCAGAGTTCATTTGCGATTTCAGTAAGAAACCTTAAACTTATTCTTATCATAGGACCCAATATGCATGATGCCTAAGAAATATATGGTATTTCTTATTTGAATATTTGGTATATCTAATGTATATATAATTATATATGTATTAGTTCGTTAGATAGACGATAAAAAATATTAGACGTATTTTTTCTTTTGTCAATTAAAAAAAAATTGATGGAAATATAGCCTGTTAAAGTTCCGCATAACGTCACAAGTGCCATTCAAAAGTATAGATTTATGTGACAGATTATTAGATTTACGTCACGCCCCCACTCCCAAACTTCGACAAGGTTTATCTTTGTCATTTATTGTTTAATCGACAATAGAAAAAATCTTTCTAAAAATCGTTTCTATAAAAATAAATATTTACCTTTGTTAATTCTTTCACGCAGCAATAGAGCAACGGATCGACTTGATTTTAGCATAGATGTATATAGTTCCAAGATCTGAGAATGTCAAATTTTATCATGCAAAAAAAAAAGAATCTTGTGGAAAGCCGCGGGTAAAGCTAGCTCTTGCGTAGTCTCAATAATGAGATACAAACATAACCTACTGCGATCGACCTTACCCCACTGTGCCTTTCATAAAATAAGGGTTGTCAAAATCCACGAACGCACGCCCAGCCCTGTCAATACCATGTAGTATTGTTCATGTTTTACAACTGACAATTTCAGTGCGTGATCATTGATATAGCTTTACGACGACCAGCGCTAAAAGATCTCCACCTACCCACAATTTCATCAATACGTTCGGTCAATATATATTGGTCATAATCGCATATCACCAGCGTGGAAAGATCTCTACCTACCCTCAATTTTGTAAACGCTTCCGTTCAAATTGTATTGGTTGATTTAAGCTTGAATCACTGGTAGATAATTGGCGTATAGAAGCACGGTATTCGGCTTTTCAGCAATAAATTAGATTTGGCTGGATGTATTATGTTTTATCGTTTGTTTTAATAGCTCTGTGCCGGAACAAGGAAATGAGATGGTTTAAAAGGCTTTAAAGCAGGTTTTATGCTGTTTTATGTTGGAATGTTGTGGCGTAAAAAATGTTTGAGGAATATTTTTTGGCTCGCAAGTTGTTTTATAACAGTTTTATACAAACGCAGTAATTTGGCGGTACTTCTTTATTTTGTTCCGTGTGCTTTTATGTGGCTTGGGTGTTTTAGTGCTTTTGAGAAACATGTTAAGTTAGTAAGTACTTTGTGTTACCAGAAGTCCCAATTATTGCGGGACATATGCAAGATATATCTCTAGACAACACATTATTATAAGTATTCTTAGATGCCATTGTATTCATTACTATGACTGCCATTTACTATAGGACAATCTTAGAATACGTGTAATAAAATAAAATAGTCTATTTATTAAACGATGACTTCCAACAAAATATGCGGAAGATGATTTTATTTACGCTCTTTTCAGGGTTCCGTACCCAAAGGATAAAAACGGGACCCTATTACTAAGACTCCGCTGTCCGTCTGTCTGTCTGTCTGTCCGTCTCCAGGCTGTATCTCATGAACCGTTTTAGCTAGAAAGCTGAAATTTTAACAGCTGATGTATTTCTGTTGCCGCTATAACAACAAATACTAGAAACAGAATAACATTTAAAATTAAGGGCTCCCACACAACAAACCTGATTTTTTAGCCGTTCTCGCTCTATATTAATAATGGCAAAAGGGAGATGCTTGAAATATTCACAGAATATTTAGTTGTATATTCACGTTAATAATAAATAATAAAATTAAAATAAAACATATATTTAATGGGGGGGCTCCTATACAGTACGGAACCCTCCGTGTGCGAGTCGGACTCGTACTGGGCCGATTATTATTATTCCCTGTATTGGCCAATCCTGCATAGTCCATCCTTTTCTGGTCCTTTTTATGCCTTGCCTTATAGGTCTAGCCTGCATAAGGCCCAATTATGAAGGCACCGCCGTAATTATAATAGCTAATTAGACTATTTCTGTTTCTTTTTCATTTTAGGCATTCGATGAGAGAAATATTTTAACGTTGCTATTAAATTTACTATAGCGCCTTCATAATTGGGCCTACAGTCCATCCATCCATAGGACATCAGTAGCTGGATATATGCCTCCCCTATAAATTTCCAGTAACATCGCTTAGAAGCGCTTGAATCCAGCATAATCCTTGGGGGTTTTAATGACGTCATCGATCCACCTTGTGGGTACATCTTATCATAATCTAACGGATTTTTGTTACGTCCTATCGATTTCAGGGTTTGTTGGATATCTATATAAATCTACCAACCCGCAACTGGGCTAGTAGGTAAGGCGGATGTGGCCATATAGCTTTTCGTAGGCCTAAGTTCATTAGACTACTATTAATTGTTTTTTTTTTTGCCGCCATTTCCTCGCTTGTAATCTTGAACATTAGTGTGGCATAGCCATTAAATATAGTTAGATGTAAGCCTTGTTTAGTGGCTTATAAGAACCATCGAAGAACCATCCATCAATACATTAGCTCAAGACAACACAAAAGACGAAAAGGAAGACAACGTCGCAAATGTGACGACGACTTTAAAAATATAGCTGGCATTACTTGGAGGAGGAAGACGCAAGATCGCAAATTATGGCAAGCGCTAGGGGAGGCCTATGCTGAAAAGAAAGACAATCATAAAACCGGTGTCTAAAACTGTTAAATTTAAAAGTATATTACGTTTAATTTTAATATTAAGTAAAATAGTTACGTTTTTCATGTGTTTTGTTAGATTGTTGAATAAAGTCTTTTATTATTATTATCACCTAGATATTCAGTAGTTGACTATTTATTATTTAAACCCATTGCTTGCCGCACTAACAGTTGCCGCCAAGGCATGCGACAAGCTAGCTATTACTATTAAAACTATCTAAGCGCGACATTCTTCTTTACCGCCTTATTCTGTTAGAATCTTAAATTTTAGTTTGGCTGCCCATTATGTAAATGAAAGCCTCGTTCAGTAGCTAATAAGAACCAAAGTTTATGTCGCCTCACGGAACACGGCAGTGAAACAAGTAGGCAATATTGTTTCATTGCAGAATAACTGAACAATAGCGTGTTGTAGAGCGACTGCATCAAAAAAGAACCAGGCAATTGTTTACGTCAAGGGTTCGGAAAATATTTTCTACTTTTTGCTAAATTAGACTCGTTTAGAATTTTTATAGCGGTTATTCCTAATCAATTAGCATCCTTTTAGGAATTGTATGTATGGAACAGCTAATTTTTTTTTTGTTTTGACAAAAGTCGCACAGCAAAAGTTGTTAGTTTTTAATCGACTTCCAAAAATGAGGAGGTTCTATGTTCGTGTGTATGTATTTTTTTTCTGTACGTTCATCGATAATTTCGCCAATGGTGAACCGAATCGAAAAATTATTTTTTAGTTTAAAAGGATATAAGTACTCTCGAGGTGGTCCCATTTAAATTTGACAGAAATCGGCTGAGCCGTTTTTGAAAAAAAAAACAACAATAGTATAAGCAATTCGAGCGAAATTTCCGAATTTTGTACACGATGAACATCGATAATTTTTTCAATCGTGAACCGAACCGAAAAATTTTTTTTTAGTTCGAAAGGGTATGCTCCCAAAGTGGTTCCATTTAAGTTTTACAGATATCGGCTGAGCCGTTTTTGATAAATCAACAATAATGTAAACAATTCGAGCGAAATATTCGAATTTTGTACACGATGGAAGGCGGTTTGCCATTTTTTGATAAGAATAATTATGATGTACAAAAAAGCTCCTAAAAGGATGCTAATTGATTAGGAATAATCATGTATAGTGTATGCCGAATGAAACAACTTGGCGGTTGTGATGTTAGCTACAAGCTGCGGGTAGCCCAATCCTGACTGAAGCTCACTTAACAGCTGCGAGAAGATTGGGTTATCCGCAACTTGTAGCTAACATTACAGCCGTTAAGTTGTTTGATTCATAGACATAGACATAACTTTATTTGCAACATATAACAAGACAAACATCAAAAGTACAGTACATGAATAAAAAATAAACAGTAATTATCCTTCAATCACCTCTAAAGAGACTGCATAGCTCCTTTATTTAATTCACTCAGTTGCAGAGCGTCCTCTGGCGCGTATTTTTCCACAGATTTTTCATCAGTTATTTGAGATGTTTTTCAGATATTTTTCATTAGATAATTACCATCAATCTTCACTTAACAGGTAAGCTCGATTGATATTAATTACTTAATATTATTACTTAATTACTTATATGCTACATTTCCGCCACAAATCAGTCCCATCTCAGCATAATGCTGACCGTGACAGCCGGCGCTGATCTTCCGATGGAACCGACAGGTGACGTCACGCACGCGACTGTCGCACGGTATGCGCACAAGTAATAACACAACAATAAACTTAACTTAATATGAAACAACAAAAAAAAAATTACACATCATAAATAACGTTAGTAACAACGGCCCTGTTTACGCGAAAATAAAATAGATGGCGTTAGCTGCCCCTTAAAACACACTATCGTCTCACACAGACGTCACGTACCCGAGCAAATATCATAGTTATTGTTTTCGCAGGATGGAACTAGATGGCGTTACTAGTGTCTTAAAACGCACAAATGTTTCGCGCAGAGCTTAGAAATGAGCTAAGTTGAGTATTGCATTTTGCATAATACGAGAATGTCGAGAATCCATCAAAAAAAAAAACACCAAGTACACAAATAACTATACATCTTTCGTGGGAAAGCATATGAACATCAGTGACCAGTGTATAATTAAAAGGCCAGAACAGTACATGTCGGGAACTCTAAAACTAAAAGCGAGTGATAACAAAAACCAAACTCCAAGCACTTACCAGACTATAACTTTAAGTTACGACAGACATTACTTACATGTGTAATTTCCGACTCACGTGACGTCACTTCCGTCTAGATATCTGCCCAGATCATCAAAATGATAATCAATATCATCATCTCAGGCTCAGCCGTACACACCCATTGTTCAACTTACAACTCTCTAGGGAATCCCGGATCCCGGCTGCTATTACCGGGATTGAATCCCGGTCGAAATTTGAGTGGGATCCCGGTCATTGACGGGATTACCGAAAAGCGACGATATTACGCACAATGTAGCCAATTCGCGGAATCTAGTGTATCAGGCGGCTTCTACAATTACTTGAAAGGTTATTTGAATTTTAGTATCGCTGCCACATTTGAATGTGTACGTCGTATGTGCAACACACACTAGAGTATAAATATTGCTAAATCTTTACATGCTTCTGCACTATCATCAGCTTTGTTATCTACCATTATCTCATTCGCCATCTAAGCTTCTGGAGCAGTTATGCTAGCAGCCCAGAGCCACGCTCCGTTATTTTAAGGAGCTGGGCTGGCTCGGGTAGACGCTGGAGGGGGAAATGCACAAAACACCCCATGCAGGACAGTGCAGGACTTATCGGCCCGCCTTCAAATTATGCATGTTGATAACGGTGAAATTTGAAAGAGGTGGGTCCCGAGTTTCTAAAGTTGTATTAGATGGGTTGTAGCTCTGAGAAGTTTGAGAACCACTGCTCTAAATCTCCAATAGATTTCAAATAATTTAATTTATTTAAAATTTGATTTTCAAATAATTTTATTTACATACTTAATTTATTTTTCAAAGCATTTTGAATTGAATTGGATTGTAATTTTTATAAAATCCTGTATGGTTTTTATAACTGAAATAAACTGATCAATAATAAATAAGACTGTTTGGAAGCTGGGGCGGTATTTTGTACGCGTTCTGACGTTCGACTTCACTTTTCGTTCCGCTCGCTGAATAACTGGTGCGAGCAGGACAAAAAGCGAAAAGTGTGTTTTGCGATCCTTATTGTATCCTGCTCTACGCTTGGTAAAACGCGTTATATATTCTGTTCAGATTAGTTTTATTAAATTGATATGGTAATGGGCAGGGTACATAACGTGCAGGTTTATTGACAAGAAGGATCGTAAAGGTTTCCGATTACTCGTAATTTATTAGTAGTTAATAAGTAACTCTCTCCAAAAATTAACCCTAATAATAGTAAGAACTAAATCTCTACTCACAATAACTTGAAGTTACGACAGACATAACTTACATACTCGTACGTCATTTCCACGTCACTCACGCGCCGCTCCCGGAAGCGCGTGTCGCCAGCCGACTTCCTGCGGTGAATAGTGAAGAGATACTTCCGGTCTGCTTGAAGTCTGACATTACTGTTATGATATTACGGGAAAACACGAAACTTGGACTAAATCGAGTGGTTTTAACCGTTTAGCAATGTCACAGGCCTTTGTGCGGCTTAAAACTCTGACACCAGGGCTTGCCCACCAGCCTACTTAAACTTACTTTAAATTTTTCTTTTATAAAAATATAAATTTTTAAATACAAGCTTTAGAGATCCTGAATGACATGTAGCAGCAGAGTGCTAGCCAAGACAAATAAAACGAGCCCAAACACGACGAGTCTATCTTGTTTAGTACAGGAGTTCCTATGGCCACCTTCCGAGTCCATCATCTGTTATATCAGATCAGTTCCATGGTACCATATTATTGCATTGTCACGCATACACATATGCGTAAAAAATTTCAGGTCAACCGGAAACCGGAAAGTTTCTCAAATTTAACTTGCAAGATTCCACCCGAACTTAATACTTACATAGGTACATCTATTGGCAAGTAAAATAAAAGCGTCAAAATTGCAGAAGTTTAATTTTCGTAAAGCAAAAGCAGAGCGTAGTTATATCGACGTTTACAGTTGGACATAAATTTCCCGTACACATTCCCAAAGGTTTAGCTATAGAGGCGGGCTATGACTAGCAGTGTTGGTCTGTAATTTAATGTTTACATTTTTGTTAAAAATAAGTATATTGACCTTAGTTAGTGTGTCTTATTGCTTCTAAAACAATTTAAATAAAATACCGCCTCTTTAGGCTCAAAAAACTATTGATAGCAGCTTCCACCAGCTTTATTGGAGATTGGAACGTCTACTGCAGCAGCCAGCAGTGACATCCTTTGTCCAGCAATGGACGTGCTATGGCTAAAACGACGACAAAATGATAACTATCCTTTAAATACAAAGGAGCACACAACAATCTTTTGAGTGTTAGTTGTTTTACCATGGAAGCAGTGGCGGCAACGTTGCGCACGGTCAGTGTTTGGATGGGTGACCGCGGGTGGCATTTTGCAACTGAGCGCTACCACGGCTCGGATGAGACGTTAAATTGTAGCTCCCGGTTGTTTTTACCGTTTAGCCATGTCAGAGACCTTCAGCACGGGAAGCATGGCAAAGGGACAAATAGTCTTTCCACCATTTTATCCCCTCGAAGAGGAAATAAAGTATGGATTGACAATGACAGCTGCCATTAAAAGTGGATAAAATGGTTTTCCCCCCTTGCTGTGCTACCCGGGCAGGCGGTTTAAAACTCTGACACCAAGGCTAGCCACCCGGCCTATACGAACTTACTTACTTTTTAGTGGCAGATTCCTATAGGCTAATTTTCCCGCCCATATCGTCCTACAATACGGATGACAATGTATAACTCCGTCTTTTCGTAACTCTTCGCAATCACAACTTTTCACAATTACTTATGTCAGTTCTTAGATAATTTTTACATCCGTAGATATTTACGATTTAGCTAAAGATTGCACAGGAAATCGTTTTCGGCCACATTGCTGAGCTAGTTTTGCTCACAAATTTGCCGCCACCTAAAATCTGCCGCTCTAGGCTTCAGCCTACTCATATTATACTCAACCTATGTGTAAATCCATCATTGCACGAAAGCCTAAAAATAACCCTTCCTGTAAAGCCGTTGGTATTGTTAACGGCTCAAAGCAAACGAGAGTACCTACTTTTTGAAGTTTCTACTTACTTAGGTACTTGCTTATAAAGGAAAGGTAATGTAACACCAAAACTTGAGTACTGCCCGCGGCAACTCTCAACTTTACAAAGTTTAAGTAAACCAAATCCTCGCGGATATTGAGATATTATAATAAGTTGTACGTTGCAGAAATCGTATAATGGGCCCGTTTTCAAGTAAATGAAAATTCAGTAAATATTTTCAGCTTTTACTGGGTCATTCAGAACGGGTGTACCAAAACCGAAATTAGATGATTAAGATAATTAAGTATTGTTGACAAATTTTACTACGGTGATATTTTCTCTCAAATTCCGATTTGGCTCAAAAGTAAAGTTATCCATCAATTCATCCACAGAACGTCCATTGCTGGATATAGGCCTCCCCTATGGATCTCCAATAAGACCAGTCCAGCGTGACTCTGCGGTCTTGATGAGGTCATCTGGGCAGATGGGTAGGAGGTACTACGCTAAATTTTATTAGGGTTATTTTTCAAACGTACATATTTGTTACTCTCTGTGAGCAAATGCAACCACGCTGGCCTAGTGCGGGTGAATTTTGCAGATTAAAGTTGCTTTCCTTCGTACGGGCCGCATGGCCAGCCCTAGTGTCAGTATTTAATCGAAAAGCCGCCTGAATACCTCGAGGTTGCTTCTGACCTGGCTAAACGATTTAAACAACCGGGATCTGCAATTTATCGTGTCGTCCGAGCAACGGAAGCGCTTAGTTGTAAATGCCAATCGCACCCGCGGTCACCCATTCGAAAATTGACTGTGCCGAGGATTTGCAGAAAGCCATTTTGTATACTAACACGCCCGGAAAACTTGTTTTTAACCGACTTCCAAAAAGGAGCAGGTTCTATGTTCGTCATTATGTACGTCTTTATGTGTATGTTTTTTTATATCGCGAATAAGTCCGCGCTTGACCACCAACTCGCCTGATGGTAAGCGACGTTGTGGTCGAAGATGAAGCACGCAGACCTAGAATATACCTATTCACTCTGACCTTGAAAAGCTTTAGATTATATCTCTTAGGAAACAGGAAAGCAGGAAGACTGTCCCATTCCCTGGCGGTACGAATCATAAATCTTGAGTCAAACCGCTTCGTACACGTATCGAAGGAAAATCGACAGTGTAGGGGTGTAAGTACTCGTATGTTCATCAATAATTTCGCTAATTGTGAACTGAATAAAATAAACATTTTTTGGTTCAAAATTTAAACGGGACCACCTCGGACGTATGGGTATACTCCCGAGGTGCTCCCGTTTAAATTTTACAGAAATCAGCTGAGCCGTTTTTGATAAACAGTAATAGAAACAATTCGAGCGAAATATTCGAATTTTGTACACGATGTAAGGCGGTTTTGCCATTTTTTGCGAAAAATGATTATATTTGACCAGCACATGTTCAAAAACTAGCAATCTTCAGTCACTAAAGACACCGTACAAAGGTCACAGTTTTCCATTTAAGTATCACAAGTTTAATGTACAAAAAAGTTTCTCGATCAAATCACTCACAACAATATATTTTCAAACTATCCGCCACCGACTCCGGTCATAGCTAATAACAAAAAAATAGTTCTAACGAGGCTTAAATGGAGTCAGTCCTTAGTTTATTTCAAATCGTACTTTTTAACCGACTTCAAAAAGGGGAGATTCTATGTTCGCGTGTATGTATTTTTTTTGTATGTTCATCGATAATTTCGCCAGTTATGAACCGAATCTAAAAAATATTTTTTAGTTCAAGGGGGTATACTTTCGAGGTGGTCCCATTTAATTTTACAGAAATCGGCTGAGCCGTTTTTGATAAATCAACAATACTGTAAACAATTTGAGCGAAATATTCGAATTTTGTACACGATGGAAGGCGGTTTTGCCATTTTTTGCAAACAATAATTGTGATTAAAGATCTAGAGCAAAGAAAGAAAAATTCTGTAGACAATGAAGCAAGGACATTCCAAGGTCCACTGGTCCATTTTCAACTTTGCGAATTACAATTTTCAAGGGATCCAAAAATCCATTGTTGTTTTGTTAAACCGAGGGCTGCAGGAGTGGCAAGTTAATAAAACTTTTTGCATTACCGTTTGGCAAGTGCTCGGCTGATTCGATTACCCTGCATTGCTGTTAGTAAATTCTCGAATTTTCTTGCCTTTTAACCACAGATCTGGCGAGATGGGTCGCGTCGTTTCGATCTAGCGTGTGCAGTTTTGTTAACCAGCGTAGCTGCCATCGACTTTGCATTATTTACAAGCTTTTATTTAGTTTCACCTGTCCCGTTGTCTGTGTAATCAAATCTTGCAAGTTAAATTTGATCCACTTCCCGGTAACCGTTTGAGTTGAAATTTTGCATAAAATGTGTAAATCGCGTGAGAATGAAATATTATGATGACATGGTGCTGATCTGATGATGGAGCTGGAAGGTGGCGAAAGGAACTTAGCAATGAAATGACACAACCTCATCGAGTTTGGGTTCATTTGAATGGTTTTTAGCGAGAAGTTTGTCTTTCAATGGTAGCCAGGGTATGATGATGGAGCTGGAAGGTGGTCATAGGAACTTTGTAATGATACGACGCAACCCTATCGAGTTTCGGCTCGTTAGATTCGTCTTGGCAAGTACTTATTCAGTAAAAGCTTGTTTTTAAAGAGAAAAGGTTTTTTTAAAAATAATACTTGTTGTTAACCGTCGTCGCTGCTGAAGTGAGACACTTCTGAATATCATAACTACGCGTAATGTTACTAAATATATTTACTGACAGAGGAATAACTAATCAATCATCATAAGTAAATATCATTTTACATTGGTGATCTCTGTACTGTACTGTAACGAACGGCCTTTTGATATTCTAATACTGCACATGCTTACCGACGAAGGGCGATTTGCGCTCTCACATCACAGCATTCTGCATTTTTCAGTGTATGATTTTTTACTACATATTAACCGTGGCAAGCGTGCTGGGTAAATAAGACTTCTCTTCAAATATCTGTGTCTTTAAAGCATTGAAGTCAAAACAAAGTCAATCAGTAGGTCCACTTTCAAGATTAAAGTAAGTAATATTTTGATTAAACGTATTAAGTACTTTGTATCATGTACATTGTACTCAAACTATGTGCCTTATTCATAAGCTCCAAGTAGCACATCGAGCTATGGAGAGGGCTATGCTCGGAGTCTCTCTGCGGGATCGAATCAGGAATTAGAAGATAAGTAGAATAACCAAATTTACCGACATAACCCAGCGGATTGGCAAGTTGAAGTGGCAATGGGCAGGGCACATAGCGCGGAGGACTGATGACCGATGGGGTCAAAAAGTTCTCGAGTGGAGACCACGCACCGGCAAGCGCAGCGAAGGACGTTCACCCACAAGGTGGACGGATGACCTCATTAGGACCGCAGGATCGCGCTGGATGCAAACCGCTACCGACCGCTCTTATTAGAGATTTATAGGGGAGGCCTAAGTCCAACAGTGGACGTCCTATGGCTGATGGATGGATGGATTGAGATTAAATTAAAAAATTAAGAGTGAAACACAAAACCGTGGCATCAACGTAAAAACAGTAAATCTACTGTAAAAACAGTAGATTTACGGTTGGCAACACTGCTTTCGGATTTATACGCAATATACAGGGTTATCTGCTTGCCTTGTACTTAGCCGAAAGGGGGTAATTAAGACTATCTTTATGAAAAACTTTTACTATGGGCCAACCCGGGATTCGAGAGAAAAAAAACAGCAGTTCCATACAAAAATGCAAATCGGAATGGACAAAATGTATGAAACAAAGTTTTTTATCGAATTCCGGATTGCCCCATAGTAGAAGTTGTTCAAAATGACGGTTCCTTTCGACTTAGTACGAGTACACCAGTTCTGGATAACCCTGTATATTAAGTAAAGATGAACAAGTCTAGCGAGTCTAGACTCGCACTGTCTTACCCGAAAAAACTCTCTCTCTAGACAATGTTTAACAGTAAAAATTGCACGGTTAAACAGTGTTTAAAGCTTGTTTAAATCTTTTGTGGTAAGGCGGATAATAAGCCCGATTACAGAGGCGCCAGCGTAAATTCAATAGCAACGTAAAAAGCGTTCTCTGTTTTGAATGGTTTGACAACAAACTTTCAATTGACAACCATTTTGGGCACATTTGTAGAATTTTGGTTCTTCCATCCCCACTTTAACCCACCATAACTCTTAAACGGCTCAATCGATTTTTATAAAATATAGCTAAGAACACTCTCGATTAAGTCTCCTTTCATCCAAAAAAAACTAAACTGAAATCGGTTCAGTGGTTCGGGCGCTATGATGCCACAGACAGACAGACAGACACACAGACAAACAGACACGTCAAACTTATAACACCCCTCTTTTTCGTCGGGGTTTAAAAAAGATACAGAACTATGCTATTTAGCTAATATAATTACGATGGCGCCTCTGTAATCGGGCTTACTGTCTCAACACACATAAGTTACACTATAGTCAAACCGCTAAACTCAGACATCGCCTGCGCGGGTACAAGGGCGCGGGGGTAGACGACAAAGGGGGACTGAGACAGGTGCGGGCGCCGGGGACCCGCTGCCCGCGCCTGTCTCAGTCCCCTGTGTCGTCTCCCCCGGCGCCCCTGTACCGCGCAGGCGACGTCTGAGTTTAACGGTTCGACTATAGTTCCTTTTCTCGTAAGCCACAAGTGTTATTAAGTATAGGTACCTACTTGTATCGGTATCATGTTTAGTTCCGGCTTGTTGGCGCGTCTAATCCAATAAAAAAGCTAATTCAAACGTGATAAGAAAGGGTTCATAATTACATTCTGGTAATCCCTTGCGACAAAAATAAAACAACGAGCTTGTGTAAAGGTAATACGGGGAGCGGGGGCGGACTCAGGTCGGTTCTGGGGGCAAAAATAATACAATACATATTTTTGATTATAAACTGATTTAACTTCTGGACGTACTGAATAGACAATTCAGTTCAGTTTAAGTTGTTCGACTTCTTTGTGATGACAAAAACTACGAATCCAACATTTCGAAACATTAAAAAATGAATTTAAGTTATTTTAGCATTGTTCGACTGCAATGCTAAAAAGTGCAAGTGGACTCCCTCCGCGCGGAAGCAGTGAAACTTCGACGCAACAGTGCTTTTATACCCCCTCCATGGTAGCGTTAAACGTTTAACGAAACCTTGTTGGAGGTCACATTAGAAGTTTCACTTCAAAAACACTAAAATGAAAATATTCCAAGTTACTACAAACTCTTAAGCAACACTTGGTTATCAACTCGCGTAAATTAATGATAAGTGACATTGCGTTTGACAATAGAGCATGTAAACCGAGAAAGTACTTTTGTACTTTAGCTTTGAAGGTTTCAATTAAGTACTTAAAAGGAAATTTTGAAAGCGACATAGTCATTTTTTAGTCTTTAGGTTTGCATTATAACAAAACGTGTGTGTGTTAGACAATGAAATGTAAATGTGTAGTAATTATAATTAATGTAATTGTTTCAACGACTCGGCCCCTAGATTCCGTCCTAAGTCCGGCCCGCACGCAAAAGGCTGTATATCCTCGGCATCGCTAATCAAGTACTGGACTGTACCCTACTCAATGTGAGCTGGATAGGGCGCGACGCATCTTATCGTGGCTGTGAAGAACATATGTGGCGTAGAGTCGCTACAAACAATTTTTTTTAAATAAAAGTACTTCTTCATCGTTGTATCCTTGATTAAAATGTTTTTTTCCCAATACTTAGACATGCTCGTCCTGCCACGGGTGGTGCTGGGGATATTCAGACACCACAGTACTGCAGTGCGACTTTGTGCCCTCAGTGTCCGAATGCGTGCACTATGCAAGAGCTCTACTTGGCCACCCCCGGTGGGACAAGCGTGGCTAAGTATTGTGAGAAAATAGTTTAGATAATAGTACAATAACTATACAAGCGATATGCATTTGTTTTATAGTATATTAAAGTAGATATACGTTGTACCGGGTGCATTATGAGACGACGAATGTATTTTTAATATAATTTATACTCCTTTTATTCACATAAACTCACAAGCAAAGCTTCGTCCTTTGGTAGGCGTCATTTTTACACGTACATCCTTACTAATATTATAAATCCGAAAAGTTTGTTGGTTTGTTGGTTTGTTACTCTTTCACGCACCAACGGAGCAACGGATTGACTTGATTTTTGGCATGGACATAGTTTAAAAGGCGGAAGGAGCTTTAGGATACTTTTTATCCCGAAAAATTGCATAGTTCCTGTAGGACAGGACAAAAGCCATCGAAAGCGAAACTGTCGCCACTATCACAAAGACGCTAAGTGATTAATTCCTCTATGACGCTAATATGGAGTAACGAAACGTCACAGCCAAACGTGACAGGTTGCTGTACTGGGACCAGGGCGTTGGAATGCTGTCTGACGTTCAGTACTGGTTAGTCCCGAGTGGTGGATGACGATGTGTCTTGTGCTCCGAAACACTCCGTCATTATGGCGAGAGCGCAAGCTCCGTTATGGAGCCCGAGTCTGGGCTAGCGCTGTGTGCGCTGTGTGCTGAGTGCCGCGAAGGAGTGCGAAAAATGTAGGAACGTCCTAAACTTGCCATGACAGGTTATTTCTGGCGCTTAGACGGCTGCTACCGCAGCCCGCTCACTTAGTTTTTATCCTATACTACGGGAACTGTTAAAGTTTTTGCGATAAAAAGTGGCCTATGTCACTTTTCGTCTTTTAAACTATATTCATGCAATAAGCCAAGGCAAGTTGCTCCGTCGCTGAGAAAAAATTATTGTTAAGTCCTACGGGAACCACAATTTTTTCGGGATGGAGTATCCTATGTCACTTTCCGTCTTCCAAACTATGCCCACCCCAAATATCAAGTCAATCCGTTGCTCCATTGCTGAGAAACAGTTATTGTCCTATCCCATGGGAATCATGAATTTTCTCGAGATAAAAAAGTATCCTATTATCACTGTCTGTCTTTTAAACCATAGGTATCAATACCAAAAATCAGGTCAATCTTTTGCTCCGTTGCTGCGTCAAAGAGGAACAAACCAACAAACTTTTCGGATTGATAATTTTAAAGTATGATGATTCTGAAACCATAAAGGTAGAATAAAAAAACATGTTGAACCTCTAATGATAGAATATTTAAAAATATTTTTAATGTCAGACAAAATGACGGCCTGGTATTAAACGTCATAGTAACATGTAGCATGCAGAAGAAAAATAACATTTTATCTAATTTTAATGTCAGTTGTCAATTTCAATCCATACTTTATTTCCTCTTCAAGGGGATATAATGGTGGAAAAACAATTTGTCCCCTTGCCATGCTACTTGTGATTTATAAAAGTCTGCAGACAATGTCACCTGTCGTCTATTTACGTTTGGCTGTGACGTTTCGTTACTCCATATTAGCGTCATAGAGGAATTAATCACTTAGCGTCTTTGTGATAGTGGCGACAGTTTCGCTTTCGATGGTTTTTGTCCTGTCCTACAGGAACTATGCAATTTTTCGGGACAAAAAGTATCCTAAAGCTCCTTCCGCCTTTTAAACTATGTCCATGCCAAAAATCAAGTCAATCCGTTGCTCCGTTGGTACGTGAAAGAGTAACAAACCAACAAACCAACAAACTTTTCGGATTTATAATATTAGTAAGGATTATAAATTAATAATTATACAAGTAGTTACACATGTCGTAACAAACGTCGTCCACAATATAACAGCTGTTAGACAAATTACACAAACTTACACATAAAACTTATACACTTTTTAAAAACTAAACATACAGTCCACCGACACTTGCCCCTCTCCCAAACGTCCCTATCAAACCAGCCGCGTTGCCCCGCTGAATGGCCAATGAAATTTGTTGGGTTATATAACTGCCCGCTCTGGGATCTCGGCCTCTTTCTCGCATTCGACGACCCAGCTCGCCGACGAATTTTACCGCGTCCGAGCCCAGAGAACCCGCCGTCTCGACGGCAAACGGGACAAACTCGTACACTGACTCCAGACTGCCGTACTTGAGACGCTTGCCCTTGGCGGCTGCCTCCGCTCCCGCACCAGCCATCTGCTGGGTGGCAGGAAGGTGGCTGGACGCGAAAGTGCTTAGCGACTCCACAGGTTCTTTAGCCTCCGCCATATAAGGGTGGGTTTCATTTGACACCTTTTTCCTTTAGAGGAAAAAAGCATCCAATTTTCGCAATTGTATCTGCTTTATTTTCTGCTCCGGTAGGTTTCGTCAATTAACCCAGTCGGAACAAAAAAACTCTTTATGGATCAATTTGATTTAAAAGGCAATCAATTGTGTTTAATGACTAATTACGCTATGTAATTGGGTCTACTCGTATTTCTAAGGATTCGGAGAAATTCAAAAAGGGAAAATTAGACATATTGATGCGTACCCATTCATTTATTCCATTATTGATTTAAATACCATACCTCATTTGTTGATTCCATTCCTCGCAGCGGTTAAAAAAATAAAAGTTAAAAGTCTTTTACGTTAGAAAATTGTAGAAAATCGTAGAAGATCGTAGAAAATTATAGGAAATCGTAGAAAATCGGAAGACAATTTTAGAAAATGTTAAAACATCTCACCATCGCATCGCCATCTTATCTCCATCTCGTCTCCTTACTCATCTCATTGCCATCTCATCGTCATCTCATCGATAACGATGAGATGGCAATGAGATAGCGGTGAGATGGAGATGAGATAGAGATATGATGAAGATGAGATGGAGATGAGATGACAATGAGATGGCGATTAGATGGTGTTGAGACAAAGTGATGGCGATGAGATGGCAATCAGATAACGATGAGATGGCAATGAGATGGCGATGAGACTATGAGATGGGGATGAGATGGTGTTGATATGGCGATTAGATGGCGATGAAACGGTGAGAAGTTTTACCATTTTCTAAAATTGTCTTCCAATTTTCCATGCTATTTTACGGATTTTCTTCGATTTTCTACGGTTTTGTTGATAGGTACTGATATAAACATAACCCAAAATTAAATTATCACGCGGGCGAAGCCGCAGGTAAAAGCTAGTATAAGATAACAACACCTACAAAGGTTCCGGACATTGCTAGCTAATTAATAAACAAACTGAACAGGCGTAAGATCCGAACTTGGCTTCCAATTACTGTTTAGTCTTAGTTACGCCGAGTCGCGTCCGATCCGGGATTTAAAATCTGGTTTTACCGTTTTCTATTAGACCGGGGCGGGCCGTGACGGGTCAGGCCAGACCAGGCACGTTTCACACATTTCATCATACCGACAATTTTTAGTATGACATAATCTGCTTCTGGGTGGAATACTTATAAATTTTGTTTACAGGTTATTGCGATTTGCAGTTTTCGATTCGTATTAAGAATATCTACTTAAGCGAATTGGGCAAGATTACATATGAACAATAACCAAATTTCGGAACTTACTACACTGTTGGTCGTATGAGGAATAGTATTATCGCTACATCGCTTCCTACAATATAATATAACAATACAAAGTTTCCGCACATTGCCTGCAATTTATTTATTAAACAAACTGAACAGGCGTAAGTTGCGAACTTGGCTTCCAATTACTTTTTAAATAAGGTAACAGAGAGAGCCATTGAAGTGGCTAATTTCTGGTCAAAAGCCGGAATATAATTTTTAGCACGCTACATCAACTCGCAAAGAAGAAGAAGAATGACTGTTCAGGTAGTCTACGTAACGCCGAGTGGTGTCCGAACCGGGACTCGGTACTTGTTAACGACAGTAATAATACTTTCGTTTATTACACAAAAGCTTATGTGCAAATAAGTCTAAGTGTACTAGTATTCGTAGTTGTTTGACTTATCAAATCTGAGAAACAAGATGGGTATTGACGGGTGACACAAGGTTCTATCATTTTATTTTGGCCGTCAAGGTTTTTTGAAACTACATTTCTTTGTATTATATGAATTTCGATCTAATTAGTTGTTAAAATTTTGACAGTGGTGTCAATAAATAATAATCTATATTGGTTTTGGTGATGATAAATCTGCAAGCGTCCGTGAAAGAAATTCTATAGCGTATGTGAATCCACCAAACCGCATTGGGCCAGCAAGATGTATGTCCATTCGTTCTTTGTGGAGAGACCTGCAGGAACAGACAATAAAATAATATTCCTCCGGTTCAAGTCAAAGCTGTTAGACGTAAAGTTTCTAAAAATAAACCAGTTCTAAAAATACTCACGTAGATAAATCTTCTGTGGTCAATAAATAATTTTATTGCTTCTTGGTGTAAAGTAAATTTATGATGTATTGTTGAAATAAATACAGAAATAGATAATTTTATTTACAACAAAAATAAGAGGTACAAAACATAAACAACAAAACAAATCATAAAACACAAAAAAAAAATAACAGATTACACTATACACATACAAAGGGTCAAATATTTAACGATTACATTACACATTAATGTTTTAATTCTGTTTTCAGCGCAGCCAATACTGTATAAGCCCCTGTAACTTGTCTCTGAGATTATCCAGGCCCGGACGTGGCCCGTTTTGAAGCGCACGTTTGGCTTGCTTGTTACTGATAAATTATTTACTTAAATTTTACATTTGACGCCTCTGCTGACGAAGTTTCCTATTGATTTTCTTCGCAGGCTGAACTCTGGAACTTGAGATGTACTAATAAGTTGCGAAGAAGAACGAAAGTTTGTGTTGTCAGATACGTGCGTTGGATGTGTTTAAATAAGCTATTTTGGCCTTCTCATAAAAAGATTTTTAGGTCCAAATTCCGCAAAAACAGAGCTGTTATTCGCAGAAACATGCTGGATGCAAACCACTTTTAATAGGTCTTATTGGAAAACTATAAAGGGGGCCTACGTCCAGCTGTGATATGATAATGATGATGATTGATTATTTATTGACCACAGAAGATTTACTTACGTGAGTAATTGAGTATTTTTAGAATTGGTTTATTTTTAGAAACTTTACGTCTAACAGCTTTGACTTGAACCGGAGGAATATTATTTTATTGTCTGTTCCTGCAGGTCTCTCCACGTAGAACGAATGGGCATACATCTTGCTGGCCTAATGCGGTTTGGTATAGAAGCTGTTTCATAATTAATTTCTTTACCTAAATTAAGAGCCTGAACGCAAGTCTTAATTAGATAGGTGTACAAATGTAGGTACTTTTTCTTTAGCATGTTCGCCAGGGTATGATAACAAACAAAATAAATGGTCTTTAGGCTTTCCAATAACTGGTAGAGGTATTGTTTGCTATGCTATCTATACAGCGTAACTGTGGGCGTCTGAACGAACGACATGCCTGAAAGAAATCGGCATGTGTGTTAAGGCCGACGTTTTTTTGACCACATTTATTGTCATTTATGTATATGTAAATAGTACCTATTAAGGTTTGTTATAGTAGTTGTAAAAAAAGTTCTGTCTGTCTGTCTGTCGGTCAGGCCGGGCAGCTGCTGGCGAGCTATGCTGGCCATACAGTTTAGCTGACGAGGTAGCCTGGAAGAGCAGGGCGCCGACAGATGGGAAAAACTATCGAGAGACATCGTGAAGACACGGCCGACAATAAAAACGCTTAAATTTTAGAAAATATAAAATCTTGAATTGATATGACATTTTCATTTATTTCTTCAATAATGTAATGCGTAAGTACTGCTTATTATTTATTTTTGCACAATACACTGTTATCCCTTTACAACCGGCTCAATATAGGCATAAAATCATCAAAAAAAAATTGACGGGAAAACCATGGTGATTTTGTGAACGCAACCGGTTTCATACGATCGTGCGGTTATCTGCTCATCCCGCACGAACGTATGAGACCGGTTGTGTTTACAAAATCAATATGGTTTTTGCGCCAATTTTTTTATCGATCCTCACGATTGTATTGAGCCGGTTGTAAAGGGTTATAATAAATTCGTAAAGACCGAGTGGCTAGCCCTGGTGTCAGAGTGTTTAGGCCGCCTGATGGCTTCTGACATGGCTAACCTAATCACACCTTTTCAGAACACTGTCAATACACCGTTACAGCATAGAGTCCTTAAAACAATCTAGAATTCGTAATTATAGTGGCATTGACCCCGTAAGGTAGTCGCAATTTATGGAGGGAACATTCAGAATCAGTACCAAAATACAAAATCTGTATCATAATACTTACATAGTACCGCCAACAATAGGTCTCGTCATTCAACAATGAAAAAATACGTAATTAATTTGCACAAAATTGAAAAGAAAATAAATATTTGAACCAATTGGTTTAAAATTAATTCATTAAGATTGGATGCCGCAATAGATTTACATTCCCAATTTAAATCAATTACATTAGCTTTACTAGATATTAAATAAATTAGACTAACTTACTTAAATTACTCTCTACTTATATCAGCTAAAGTTCCCACTAACTAACTTTATTACATTGTAATTTAACTTTCATATATTCTGCTCCTAAACTAAGCGCCGGAATGCAGGAGGTACTTTAGCACGTTCCCAAGATTTACTCAGAAGTTGCAAATCTCAAGACTAGAATGTAGAGCACTGCTATCTACCTAGGTAGGTATATACCTACTAGTAACTAGTTCTCCGAACAGTAGGCCTCGCAACTGTTCAATTGAATTTTCATGTGCCCACATGTCGACTCGCTCTTGACCGATTTCATTCATACCTACTCGAAAATCCTGTATCACTACATAGTTTAAAACAAAATCGTTTCCCGCTGTCTGTCCCCATGTGTGCTTATATCTTTAAAACTACGCAATGGATTTGGATACGATTTTTTTTTATAGATAGAGTGATTCAAGAGGAAGGTTTATATGTATAATACACCTGTGGAAAGCCGGGGCGGGTCGCTAGCTTAGAATAATTTAGATATTAAACTTTGAGCAAATATATATGGTCACAATCGTGCAAAAAAGTGTCCGAGCCCAAACCCTGCCCAAGCTACGTAGTGGCAGGCTTTTTAGTTAGTCGTAAGGCGATTGCAAGCCGACTACAACGCCGCGCGATGCCAAAGTGCTCGGTTACAAGCACTAATTAAGTGACATAACGTCGAGATTCGATAAAACGGGTCATTGTTAATTATTGAATGTAAATATTAATGTCGGTATGTATGACGGCGCTCGAACCTTTATTTACTACTTTCACTTAGGGACTGTGGCTCTGTAGATATTTGCTCGAAGACATTAAACGATCTTGCTAAATATTATCGAAATAGGCTCATGAATGGCGTGAAATTTCCCCTTTTTTGATGGCAATGTGAAAAATCAAAAATCGTCAACGACAAAAACATCAAGTAGTTAGTAGGCAATTTGTACTCGTATATACAGATACTTGCATCAAGTTTCGTCAAGATTTGTTAAAAAATGCGACCTGTGGAGGAAAATCAACATCTCGACAAAAAACAGTAAAACTTTCGAGTCGAAAACGGAGACCTCTTTCAATTCGCCCGCTCGGTTAATCTTTTATTTTGGGAGAGGTGCCAAACGCATCCATTTTAACGCTATAATCCATTAGACTGATTGTAAATGTCCAAAGTCAAAGTCAAATCATTTATTGCAACCAATTATCCAAGCGGCTTTATATTATTGAATCTTAAAATACGAAGTGTTCCTAGTTGTTTTAAATGACTAGCCGTCTTACCATAAAAGTTTTACGGACGCTTTAGACATTGTTTAGCAGTACAAATTGCACGGTTAAATAGTGTTTAAAGCGTGTTTAAATCTTTAGTGGTAAGGCGGTAGACGTTTTAAAAATAAGGATGGTAGGTACTTGAAATAAAAATATTACCACACCTTCCGAGTAGGGTACAGAATTAAACAAATTTAAATAACAAACACAAATATATACCTATGTATATAAAAAAGCCTAGCCCTGGATGCAAGACACTTCCAATCTTTATATTATATTTATAAATCTATAACTTACCGCGCGAAACCCATCCTCTCAATACGATGATAACGGCTCTCCATTCGAGTTCTTTGCTGATTTTAAATATACCTACTGTAATACAAAGTTCAGACTGTACTTCGGACTCTCGACACAGAGGGCGTGACAGCGTCTTGTAATTTGCGACAGTGGCGCCGTCTGCCGACAACCAAGTGGAAAGATAGCAGTAAATTAACAATGGACACATGGTTGAGAAGTTTGTCAAATCACGGACATAATTTATTTTTGACAAAAATAGCCACAGAACAGCAGAACTAGACTCTTCTGTGAAAATAGCACAACCGTCTTCAACAAAGACTTCAACATTGCAATCTTCGTACAAAATTCCAATAGTAAACCGCCCAGGTGGTCTCAGGAGGTGGACGGTGGGTACGAACTGGAATCAATGATGATTTTGCTATTATTGATTTTCAGAAATTACCGAACCGATTTCGATTAAATGTATATGCTAATTTCGGGGTATATCCATTCCTATAAAAAACAATTATCAAAATCGGACTAATCTGTAAAAAGTTATGTGTATACATAAAAACAATGTACCTACGCGTTAGCGTACCTCTTCGTCGGTTAAAAATTAACAGTAGGTACTTATTGAGATCTTACGTTTTCTATTCATACGTACAAAGCTATTTGAATTAACATATTTATGTTTGTCCCTATCACAGCCATAGGACGTTTACTGCTGGACATAGGCTTCCCTTATGGATCTTCATTAAGACTGATCTGACCAGTACGGCCACAGAATGCAACAGACCTCTGATATTGTCGCCTATGCGACCGGCCTCATTGGCAATTCATAGGGGAGATGTAGTAGACGTTCTAGTGAAGTAGTAAACGTTCTAGCACTTCTAGACGTGGTTTAGTTGTAATGACAAACCTTCTTGTGAGGCCATTAGTTCAAATCCCGGTCCTGTACCCGGTCAACCTGCATACATCGATGAAGAAATTAGATGGCGTATCTAAATCCATATCAACCAGCACTGGGCCTGGCACTCGTGTGGTGGACATGACCTTATCACACTTTGTGGGCAGGCCTACGTTGTTCAGTGGACTATTAAAATGCTGGTACATGACGTTCTAGGGCTGATATGATGATGATTATAATGATTTAGTTAAGTAAGCTTGTGTTCAAATGCCTCAACTGGTCACAAAATACAAAAAAGATTTTCAATTGCTAGCAAGTTTTAAGAGCGGTGTAGTGCATTTCTCAGTACATTTGTACAGTGCATTTTCGTAGCACCATTTGGAGTGGGAAGGTGGTAAGAGCAGGCTATTACATTTTATGCCTGCGCTAATGTTTGCACGTAACCTACTGGATTTTTGTGCACTCAAACTTGTACAGATGCTACCGCTTTTGCATACGGTAGCTTGAGTTTGTTTAGCTAAAGTCACTATCTTTACTTTGTCGCGCTCATAGCGTAGTTTGACTAGGTGTTCGTTAGAAATCATGGAAGTAACGTTCAGCACGCTCAGTTTTCGGATGGGTGACCGCGAGTGGCATGTACAACTTGTAATCATACGCTTATCCTAGACCTGCCTAGACTAGCCGCTATCAAGGAAACAAGCACTTCATATAGTTAGTAGAGTATTTAAAACGGGAATAGAATATAAAACACACAGAAGGACGATATATAACACACAAGGGCAAAGATATAGGGACACTGGACTTGATGTAGGTATTGAGGTTCATAGGTTAAAAGTTCGTGATAGCACCGAGTTTCACATCGAAGTAGTTGAAAAGAACGGAGTATATGACTAGAGGGAGGGCTTCTCGAAGCGGAGACTTCAGTAGAGAAGGGCAAAGGCTGTCACGCCGCAGTTGAACAATTTCGCAGGCGCTCTTGCGAGCAGTACATAGCTGGCAGCGGGCCGCGATGACGGCGCATCAAAAATCTGGAAAGGGTATAAAATAAGTATTATTCCAGTCTGTCCCCCAGTACCCTTTCTAGATTTTTTGAAGGAAATGCAAGCGGTTCATGTAGGCCGCATTTTCGGACCATGACGAGTACTGAGGGTGGCCAGCGTAGGCACTTCCCAAGTAAAAGAAATAACAAAATCAAAGAAATCGATCCATCTTGGACCAAAGTTGGCTCTAGACTGACTGTGTCAGTAAGAAATATTAGAATTACAAACTGAAAGAATCAGACACGTAATGCGAATCAATGATTTAAAACGAGGTTTCTATCGAAAACGTAGGAAAGGGTTAGTTTTCCTACAAACTGAGCGCTACTGTAATTTAGATGGCACGTAAAATTGTAGATCCCGGTTACCTTAACCGTTAAAACATGGCAGAGGCCTTCAGGTGGCTAAAGCTCTGACACCAAAGCTAGTGACTCGGCCTTTACGAACTTACCTACTTTATCTTTAAGTACTAACGTTTTAAATTCCTAAGTGTGTTTGTTAGTTTGTTACTCTTTCACGAAGCAAAAGAGCAACGGATTATCTTGGTTTTTGGCATGTATATACTTCATAGGCTGGAGAGTGATATAGGCTTTTTATCCCGTAAAAAAGGATCCTATGGGATAGCGCAAAATCAAAAGATCGCGCGGACGAAAGTTAGTTGAGTAAATACTACCTCAGCAGAGAAAGTAGTTTATGGTTTAGACTTTAAATCTGAAAAAAAAAATGATCTTCATCTGGGATACGTGAGGTTCATGCTCTAGAATGTCCAATGTAAAACATAGACCTACTCAATCTAAATTCTAACACGACTGCTTGTAAAGGCTTGCATGATGCGCGATTTTGCTATTATTATCAGATCTACTGTCCTGGATGTTCTACGCTATACTTTTTAGTTCGAGTTCATAGATTCAAAACAATGATATCTGTACCAATATTATAAAAAGGAAAGATTTGATTGTTTGTTTGCATCGAATAGGCTCCGAAACTACTCAACCGAATTAAAAAAATCTTTTACTTTTTGTTGGAAAGCTACACTATCACCGGTGAACTTAGGCTTTATTAAATTTTTTAAAAAAATGACGGTTCAATTTGTCTTCTTTAGCCAATCGTACCCGGGCGAAACCGGGGCGGGCAGCTAGTAATATTTTTGGTTAACTAATTAAATTGTTTGCACATTTTATTTCGCACTTTTTCCGTTCTTTCGACGGTGCATATAACAATGCATTTTCGCAACATTTGGAGTAAAACGGTGGTAGAGTGCTACTCGTACTATTACATTTTATGCTTGTTCTAATGTTTGCAACTGATCCTACTGGCTTTTTGTAAACTTAAACTAGTTTAAACTAGAAGCTTCAGATGGTACCACATTTGCATACAGTGTCTTTATCTTTTATGTAAAAGTATACCTATACTTACAACGAACAATGTCTTGTGTGTGAAAAAAAATGTTTGCATTTGGAAACCGTTCCCAGCATTTCCATATTTTTACTTAATTATACATTTTGTAGTTTTACAAAGTGCAACGATTTTCAGGTGTTGAAATACTCATAGTTATGAACAACTTTTACTATGGGGCCAACTGCAAAATTGCGGAACAAAATATGGTTGAAAAGTTCTCGAGTAGAGACCACGTACTGGCAAGCGCAGCGTAGAACATCCATGGACGGATAATCTCATCAAGATCACAGGATTGCGCTGGATGCAAAGCGTTTCGAAACAGGCTTGTTGCATATAGAAGAGGCCTATAGCCAGCAGTGGATGTACATACTATGGCTGAAGCAATGACAATAATGAAAAGCGAAAACAATGCACAATAATTTGATTACTAACCGAGGGAAAATCTAGAACTCGGTCACGGTTAATCCATTTTAAATTGCCGAATTGTACCCTATTTTCATGGCGATATCCATTAAAAGTAATTCAGCTGCTAAAAGACCGGACGTGAGAAAATGCGGGGCGCGAGTCTACTAATAACAAAACAGCGAGTATGTTTGTATGCAACATTGTTATTTCATATTTTTAAGCCTCGACGCAAAAACGACGGGGTGTTACAAGTTTGACGTGTCTGTCTGTGGCATCGTAGCTTCGATTGGAAGCTACGATGCCACAGAACTGATTTTGATTTTCGTTATTTTGTTTGAAAGGTGAATTAATCGGAACTGTTATTACTTAAGTTTCATCAAAATCTGTTCAGCCGTCTCATGGTTGATATCTCTTTTGTTGGCTTCCGTAGAAATCTTATTACGTTGGTTATTTTAAAAATTTAATATAATCTTGTAGGTACCAAATATTACTTCTTTCAATCCATAAGTCCAGTGCTGGACATATGCTTCCCTTATGGATTTCCCATAAAAATAGGTTGGAAGCCGTTTCCCGGTTGGAAACGGCTTACATCCAGGGCGTTCCTGCGGCCTTAATGATATTTTCGGTCCACCTAGTCGGTGGACATCCTACGCTGTGCTTGCTGGTATCCATTCAAGAAACATCCAAGAGTATTGCTAACAAAGCTGTCACCGTTCCATGTTCTCAATACGACTGAATGTTTGTTTTTTGTATGTATGTACGCTTCGTATGCTTCGTACGCTTATGTATGCTTCGCCAGTTATCGTACGAACGGATTTTGATAACTCTTTTTTTGTTTGGTATAATCTAAAAGTTACTAAGTATACATCGTTTTGAGCGAGCTATTCGAATTCTGGACATGGTTGAACTAGATTGTGTATTTTTGGCAAAAAAATGAAAATCCGTTGCTTAGTTTTTAATATTTAAGCATACATAAAGACAGACAGAGCGGGAAGCGACTTTGTTCATACTATGTAGTGATAAGGAAAACCGCGGCAGATAACTAGCAGCCTACAACAATGGCGTTTTCTCGTTAGTAAAAAGTTTTTCTCTTCCGCCAGCTGAATGCCTGAACACAAACACAAGGTTAAGAAACGAGAAATTAGTTCGCCCTATTGAAATAATTACAACAAAAATGTACAATGTTTAAGAAAATTTTTACTTTGTTCTCTCGTGTAAGGTAACAATGTACCAGAATTTTTATCAGCTACTAGTTTTTGTCGGCGCGGTTTCACACGCATAATATTTTGATTTTTTTGCTATCCATACCTTTTATTTTTTCGGGATAAAAAGTACCCAATGTAGTGACATAGGCTATCATCGGAGGCTCTGTCGTTGTTTCGCCCCGCAAACTGTTCGGCCCGCGGGGCGAATCGACGAAGACTCTTTTCGGATTGACTTGATTTTTGACATGGACATAATAACTTGTGCGAAGCCGGGGCGGGTCGCTAGTAAAGATATAAAAATAAGCCGACTCCAAAGACAACAATAAAATTATTTCTTAGCGATCTTATGTGTTCTTTGGGTGAATCAGTTTGGGTGCCATTTGCAACTGAGCGCTAACGAGGCTCAGGTGCATCGACTTGCCATTTTTTTTTCGACTGCCTCGGTGGGTCAGTGGTTAGTGACCCTAACTTCTGGATCAAAGAGGCGTGGGTTCGATCCCCACCCAGGGCAAGTCTTTATGGACATAGTTTGTTCAAACTATGTCCATCAAGTCAATCCGATGCTCCGTTGCTGCGTGAAAGGGGAACAAACCAATAAACCAACAAGCATACATTTAGAATTATATATCAGTGGGGATAGGGATAAAACATTCAGAAAGGATAAATTAAAGTTAGCTGGCAGTGGGCTTGAGCATTTGGATTATCTTTAGACCTTCAAGGATCTGTGGATGAACCAATGCTTTTTATGTAGTAGTAGTGTAGGTCGTTTTAGCATATAGTATTGTATTTTGTTGATTGGTAATAAGTGTACATACACAGGTGTTAGAAGAAGATCATTGTAGTGCACTAGCCTCCACCTTCATTGGTATACAGACATTTTGAATTTAATTGACCTAGCTATAAAATCATAACAAGGAAGAATATTTATACAAAACAATGGACAATGAGACCAACTGAATAGGAGGTAGGTATTTTCGATGTCATACAAAATCAAATAATCACAAATAATTCTAAAATGTCAAAGTTAATAGGTTAATAGGTGTTGTAGTAAATAAAGTGGCTACCGTGGCTCGGATGACACGTTAAATTGTAGGCCCCGGTTGTTTTAACCGTTCAGCCATGTCAGAGGCCTTCAGGCGGCCTAAAAACTCTGACACCAGGGCTAGCCACCCGGCCTATACGAACTTACTTACTTTAGTTAATAAAGTTAAAGTAATATAGACAAGGTTATTTGGCTTATCAAGGCTTGCCCTGTACTAAACCATAAGTCACCCCGACCATCATTATGAACAACTTTCTCTATGAGGCATTCAGGTGGCCCAAAAACTCTGACACCAGGGCTAACCACCCGGCCTTACGAACTTACTTACTATGGGGCCAATCCGAAATACGAGAAAAAAAACTGCTGTTCCATAAGTACTAAATTGCAACCTGGCAAAATGTATTAAGCAGTCGCTTATTTTTCTCTAATTCTGGGTTGGTTCCATAGTGAAAGTTGTTCATAATGATGGTCTTAATCATCCCGTTTCAGTTTACAGGGCAAGCCTAATATGTATGAAGAAATTAGTTTCCTAACTGTACTTTGAAATAATTATTTTTCGCATAAAATGGCATTACCGACTTCAACCGTGTACAGGATTCAAATAGTTCGCACAGACCAATGCCAATGTAGTATTTTTCACATTATTTTTGATTCATCAGGGTCAGCCGATTTCGATAAAAAGACACTTCCACAATATGTATGGAGGCTGGTATAAAAACAATCAAAATATCTAACCACAGCACACGTTACATATCCAGAAAGTAAATCTTATTCTGTGTATTACATCAGTTAAAATCAAAAATGAGCCCTCCGTTTTTTTGAATTTTGATTGATAAATAAATATAATTAATTTACGGAATAAGTGGCTTACTTCTGGCAACTCTGATTATGCAACCATGAAATAGCTAAAATAATTGCATTTTTATTAATTATACCCAATTCTTAATGATTTTCTTGAAATATTGCTCTAACTGGATGCACCAACTTTTTATGAATTCTATAATTTCGGCAAAATGTGACATTAATATGGAAAAATCAGGTAATAATGTAAATAGAAGGACAATAGAAGCACATTGATATAGTTAAACGGAAAAAAATGTGAGCAGTATTTCCATTTTACACACAATTTATATTTACTATGAAAAAAATGGATGAATGAAAAAATATTAATTAAATATTTTTGAGAAGCCCAATTAGCTTCTAGCTTGCTTTATGGGAAAGCAAGCTTTCAGATGATGCATATATCGTCTTGATTATATCATATTGATAGATTTTTCTCTGAATAACATAGCATTTGTAGACGTCTCCTTTAACGGGACAACTTGTAAAATCTACTCAACAAAAAAAGAATTATTGAAATCGGACTACTTTGTAAATATATATTATACCTACGTGTCGAATTGATAACCTGCTCCGTTTCGTCGGTGAAAAAATTGATACGTCGTCATAACACCTCTCTAAAAACCAAGATCATGAAGTAAATAAACCAAAGATATCGTAAGTACGCACTTGCCGATTTTCTTTGAACTACGGAACGTATCGTAAAAATAATATCTTAGGCTATTTATGGTGGAACGTTGTTTTTATATGCGTATGAACCATAGAACATCTGAGGTGTTGGAAAGACCAATCATAATTAAACTCGTTAAGAAGTAAAGTAAAGGCAAAAGCCTCAGACCAAACAAAAAATCAAGACAAAATGTTAAGAAACAAACAAGAAGTGAGGCCGGCAAAACTGCGCCTCGCCGCGTACAGACACAATAACACACACAAACACGTACAACGAAACTACGCCTTGGCTCGTCAGTCGAACTATGGCGGACCAACACCGACCACCATATGTATAAAAAACTGGCCTTACTTGTCTGTTCACGACGTCTTGTCTTGATTTTTTTCATTTGGTCTGAGGCAAAAGCCATAATATACAGGTAATTACAATTACAACCAAAAATATCTAACACAACGGTATTAGATATCGTTGGCTTTTGTCTAACGAGAAATAAATATCAAATATATTATGTGTTTAGTTTGACTTTGTTTTGTGATGTATATATATCTAGAAATTAAAATTAAATTATTTTAGTTTAAGAAAACAGAAAATAATTTTTAATTTTTCTGATATGAGAAACGGCCCTAACGATTTTGATGTAATTAGGTATTTGGATCGGGGTTCTTGTTTCAAATTTATTATTATAAGCAAGTGTTTCGCAAACAAAGTAATCTGTGCAAATTATCATAAAATATATTGATAATATTTGTGTAATGTAATAACGAATAAACTCAGATGGCTATTCCAACTCATTGTGTCATTCTGCGGTAAAAACATTAAAAATGGCCTAAAATTACTTTGTTTTACGCCTACTGCTCCCTTATCGACTTCTTATAAATAGATGGAGAGCAAGTGGTTAATATTTCTGATATGCTTCGTAAAGAACAATAGAATGTAACGCAGCGTAGACATTGTATAATCTATTGTCCTGCTTTTATTATTGAAGGTTTTTGCCTTCTGGTGGACAAATTTTAAACAAACTGTTTTGTATCCTTGGCAAATTTTTATTTTACCTATTTGATCTAAATACTTATCGTTGTGAACTACATACCTTTGATGAGGGATTAACCTTGAAATGGCAGAGTAATAAACTATTGCATTCATTTTGTCGAGAGTAGATTATAAAGAACAGCATTTTTAACAATATTGGCATAATTAAGTGGTTTCGATGCGAAGCAACAGGTTTTGCATGCAAAGGATATAGCTATATTCTATAAGCCTATATGGCGTCCCCCAGACAGCTGCGGTCTGGTTATCAACCAATCACAGATTTTTATTTAAACATTCCGGGCTTTGTTATTGGTCGAGCTCTAGGTCGAAGTCGTGAACCGCAGTTGTTTACTGGGGCTCTATTTTTTAAAATTCGAACGTCTTCGAACTTATACGGAATTTTGACAGTGACAATTCGAAAACTATTGGCCATATTTGTTTCGTTTTTAAATTAACGTTCCATCTCACGATTTCCCCTTTTGCAGTCTGAAGCAGTCTTTGCAGTCTCTTTGGTTTCTTTTAAAATTACCATGTCTGGTAGTGAAGTTTTGCGTAAAATGGATAATTTTAAATAAATTTCGAGGAAAAATGTAGTCCATGAAGATGAGTTTACGTACCTAGTGTTTGAATTTGAATAATAGAGCCCCTGGGCTGTAATATAAAGCATGTTACTAAGAAATGCCATTAGCTCCTCACATCAGACTTTTATGAATATTTTGTAGCCCACCGAGGTTTCATGGACCATTGTGCTTTTGCCGGTCAGCTTCCTTTGATGTGTAGTTTCTAGGCCGTTATCGTAACGTATAGATTATTTCTCAGGTAACATTTATGAACTAGAGGATATAAACGAAAAAAATATTCGGTAAGTATGCTAGAGTTTGTACAAAAAGAGAACCGTCGTGGCGTTACGGTGAACTTACAATAAGATTTTAATCAGTAGCTAAGGTACCGTCTACTTGGTAGACGCGAGTACTGATGACAACCGAATTGATGTCTATCAAGTATCAAACACTTTTAGTTGTACTAGCAATGACAGAGCAGTGTTGTCAACGTAAGAAATTAGTAAAATGGCACACGGGCGACCTCATCTACGACGCTTCTCTTATTGCACTAACTCTACATGAGGTGGTGGGAGAACGCTCGCGTTGGAATCGAGATTCTTAGGTTCGAATCCCGGACAAGTAAAACTGAGTTCTTTGTAATTTATGTACTGATTAACATTTACCCGCGGCTTTGCGCACGTGTTTTTAGAGTTCCGTACCCAAAGGGAAAAACGGGACTCTATTACTAAGACTTCGATGACCGTCTGTCCGTCTGTCTGTCCGTCTGTCACCGGGCTGTATCTCATGAACCATGATAGCTAGGCAGCTGAAATTTTCACAGATGATGTATTTCTGTTGCCGCTATAACAACAAATACTAAAAAGAAAAGAAAATAAATATTTAAGGGGGCTCCCATACGACAAATCTGATTTTTAGACGTTTTTCGCTCTATATTAATAATGGTAACAGGTAGATGCTTGAAATTTTCACAGAATATTTATTTTTATATTCACTTCAATGTTAAATAATAAAATTAAAATAAAATAAATATTTAAGGGCGGCTCCCATACAGTACGGAACCCTCCGTGCGCGAGTCCGACTCGTACTTGGCCGATTATCTTTATCCTACGTCGTTTCCAATCAAATAGTAGATGGACACGTTTAATTAGATTCATTAGATAAAATACTAGTTCTGACCACACAGGCTGTTATTATAAGTAAAAATAAGCGATTACTCCACCGATGGTCAAATGAAGGCCCGCTGGGATTTTCTGGTAATAATAAAATGTACTGAGGTTTATACGTAAAATGAAACTACAGTAGTTCCTATGTTCTGTATTTTATTCCTTGGGGTCCATGCCTAAAATAACTCTTTAGGACAGTTTTGCCAAAACTTGCTGACGCTGCTGGTGACAAGAGAGCTGGCTCATTCCTCGCACAGAGAATCTCTTTAGCCGTTCAGCGTGGGAATGCAGCCAGCGTTCTTGGCACCCTACCACACGGACACAGTATTTGTTTCGATTTTTAGCCTCTGTTTGTTGATTTATTTTATTTTGTAAATAGGTACGAGTATGTTTCATATTTTTTGTGCATAAATGAACATATATATTAGGAAGTTTCGAATTATATTTCAATGTTTTTCCCATAGTCCTTACATAGTATAAAATAAAGTCGCTATTTTCGTTTGTTTATTTATTTGTTTGTTTGTTTGTCTGTATGCTTAAATCTTTAAAACTACGCAACGGATTTTGATGCGGTTTTTTTTAATTGATAGAGTGATTCAAGAGGAAGGTTTATATGTATAAAAATTCCCGAAATTCCCACGGGAACGGGCACAACGCGGGTAAAACCGCGGGGCGCCGCTAGTTAAAAATAAACTAATTTTACATTTTTGTACGATAAACGACGAAGAACTAACAAAAATGTATGGAGCCACACGCAAACGCGCATGTTTAAGTAAATTATCCAAAACAAGTACTAAAGGCTCTTTAATGTACTGTACCGGCCTTTTTAATAGACCACTTTCGTACAGCAGCCTACCCATGAAAGGGGATAGGGCCAACCCGTGGTGGTCTAGAGGTAATGACTCCCGCCTCACAATTCTGAGGCCGTGGGTTCAAAGCCCAGTCCCGTACCAATGAATTCCTTGGACTAATAAATAAATAAAAAAAATGAATTTATAGACGGAATTTCACACCATTAACTTTTCAGTAACTTATGACTTATGACTTAAGAAAACATAACAGAAGAAACAAAAATAGAAAAGGCACAAAAGGTGTTCTTATCGCTAAAAGCTATTTCTTCCAGACAACCTCCTTTGGATGTAAGGAAACGTATAGATGACAAGGACAGTGGTGTAAAAGTAAAAAAACAATACTTAGTGCTAAGTAAGTGCAAGCTTAAGTCATAGTTTCATAAAGTATTTAAATGTCATGTCTCTTCGTAAATTTCTACGCAAAACTTCACGCCTGCTGTTCAAATCATCTTCAATTTGAAACCAGAATAACAAATCGAATGCGACCCGCAATTTTGATTAACTTTACAACTTTCATAAACCGCTTGAGCACCTCTGCGTTATTTTCACAGAGTCTTAATATTAAACCGATAACGAGACAGGTTGACGATGTTATTTAAAGCTAACAAGTCGCCAGCCCACCCTGATTATGAGACTCCGTGATTTATACCAAGAATCTTGTAGAGGCCAAATCGTACAAGTCGGCGGATGAGAAGTCAATGACCTTCGAGCAAATATCTACCTAGTCACAATCGTGCAAAATAATCTGCCAAGTAAATAAATATTAGGGGACATCTTACACACGGTCTCTGACCCCAAACTAAGCATAGCTTGTGATATGGCTGCCAGAGACTGATATACTACATATACATATTTTAAATACATACTTATATAGATAGTACCTAAATAACACCCAAACACAGAGCAAACACCTATGTTCATCACATAAATGCTTGCCCTGGGTGGGAATCAAACCCACGCCTCTTTGACCCAGCAGTCAGGGTCACTAACCACTGAGCCACCGAGGCAGTCAAAAGTACGAGTCGGACTCGCGCATGAAGGGTTCCGTACTGTATGGGAGCCCCCCTTAAATACATATTTTATTTTAATTTGATTATTTATTATTAAAGTAGGCATGCAGCTAAGTATTTTGTGAATAATTTAAGCATCTACCTGTTACCATTATTGATATCGTGCGAAAAACGGCTAAAAATTTAGGTTTTTTGTAAGGGAGCCTTGAGATGTATTTTTAGTATTTGTTGTTATAGCGGCAACGGAAACACATCATCTGTGAAAATTTCAGCTTTCTAGCTATAGCGGTTCATGATATACAGCCTGGAGACGGACAGACAGCGGAGTCTTAGCAATAGGGTCTCGTTTTTACCCTTTGGGTACGGAACCCTAAAAAAAGTGCCCAAGCTACTAGCGAGTAGGCTTTTAAGTTGGTCGTAAGGCGATTGCAAGCCGACTACAACGCCGCGCGATGCGAAAGTGCTCGTTTACAAGCGCTAATTAGGTGACATAACGTCGACTTTGGGAAAACGGATCATTATAAATTATTTAATGTAAATATCTAAGTCGGTATGTATGACGGCGCTCGGATATTTTTTTACTACTTTCACTAAGGGACTGTGGCTCTGTAGATATTTGCTCGAAGTTCGCGTCTTGTATATTTCGGCCTATAGTAGTATGAACGTTGCTAGGGGGGAGCAGGTGTCAGCGATTCCTTGACCACCAACTCGCCTGATGGTAAGAGACGTTAAGGTCGAAGATGAAGCACGCAGACTTTGAAGATATCTATTCACTTTGACTTTGAAAAGCTTTAAATAAAATCTCTCAGGAAGCAGGAAATCCGGAATTCTGTTACATTCGTTCATTTACTACTCACAAAGCTCATAAAATCTCTTTTTAATAAGCACTAAAACAACAATATAATCTACAATGTGTGTTTTGTATGGAAGCATTTTGCAGTGTATTTTTTGATATGATTTTTATTTTAGAGTGCTTGCCACACTAGATTTTATCTCAAATAGTTATCACTGTGATAAGCATTTCAAAAATCTGAAGCGAACGCAGGATTTGAACCTGCCCCTTCGGATCACTAGCCCGACGCTCTAACCAACTGAGCCAGCTCGCCTCATACGCAAGCGCCAAATTTTTGAAGTGCTTATCATTACCACCAACTTATGGCGTTGGCGGCGCTATGATTTTTTGCTTCATATATAAGTGTCTCGCGAGTCGGGCAAAGCAAAAGTCTCGTTCTAGATCTCTTCGGTCATAACCGTGATAGCCTTGTGAAAGAATTCTTCGAACCATACAATAGGCATTATGACAAAAAATATATTATTAGTCCGTCAGATAGATAATTAAAAATATTAGTCACATTTTTTCTTTTGTCAATTAAACAAAAATTTATGATGATAGCCCTTTAAAGTTCCGCGCGACGTCACGAGTGTCATACAAATAGACTTTCGTGAGACACGTGACGTCACGCATGACCCCCACTCCCAAACTTTGACAAGGTTTATCTTTGCCATTTGTTGTTTTATTGACAAAAGAAATGATACGTGTCCAATATTTTTTGATAATCTACCTATCGGACTAATTATAATAATGAATTTTTTACCCAGTCATGCCTATTGTGCGGTCGTTGGTTCAAATCCCCGACAGGTGTTGATTCCAGTCGATTTGCTAGATTGACCTGACCCCAGTCACGTGTTAATGAGTTCTTAGGAATTTATGTACCAATATATTTCCACACAAGAGAGAAATCATCGTGAGGCAACTTGCATACGTCCGACTACTCGCTACTATGCCAACGTGGTTGACATGAAATTTATCTTTGGATAAATGGAAAAAATTCAAAAATTTATACATAAAACATAATGTGTACTGAACAAGCCTTTTTAATAGTCAACTGCAGGACGTAGGCCTACCCACGAAGGGTGATTGGTCTATATCCACCACGCTGGCCCAATGCGGCTTGGTGGATTCATATACGCCATCGAATTTCTTCTATGGACGTATGCAGGTTGCCTCACGAGGTTTTCCTTCACCGAAAAGCCAGTGGTGTGAAATTCCGTATTTAAGTTCCAAAGGAACTCATTGCTACGGGACCGGGACTGAACCCACGACTTGAAGAATGACAGGCCAGCGTTACAACCACTAGCCCACCACGACTTCCCAAAACGTAAACAAAAAGTTTCTAAAAATTGACATAAATAAATATATGATAATAATATCGCGAAATTGAATATTTACTACATAGTAGTTGTGAAATCCCGCAAGAAATGCCGTGTTAAGCCGTGTTTGTATTGTTAAGTAAATTCGTATAGACCGAGTGGCAAGACCTAGTGACAAAGTTATTAAGCCGCCTGAAGGCTTTGGAACGGCTAAACGGTAAAAATAACCAGGACCTACAATTTATCGTGTCATCCGAGCCACAGTAGCGCTCAGTTGTAAATGCCACCCACGGTCACCCATCCGAAGACTGACCGTGCTGAACGTTGTTTATCTTCAATGATCGTCAACAAACACCTACCTAGTCAAACTACGCTTTGACCGCTACTGTACTTTGTAATGTATACACACACACACACACTGATCGCTTTTCCAAACACACAATACACAATCAATGTGTATATAACTACATCTGTATGTAGAGATCACATTTTACCTGAAATTCCGGCTACTGAAACCTCAACCACGCAAAAAGCTTTCGTATTGAGTAAACTTTCGTGTACTACGTTTATCCCATTTCATTTTATCACAGTGAGAATCCAATATCCAAAACAGGTTGTCAATAACGGTGTTTCTCACAAATACCCCATTTCCAAACGCACAAAACCCGGAAATAACAATATCATTAGGAAACACCGACTAAATGAAGTCTCCGAAAAGTTGGCGACACAAAATTAAGTATTCATTGCCAATAAAAAGTTTACCCGAATAAGTTTTCAATAACTGATTCGTGGACTCCCCCCGAGGTTCAAGTGTAACGTAATTACGAGTTGTTTTGTGTCGGATATTCCGTGTCCGTTGCTAATAAATTATGTCACTTCTGGCAATAATACAATGTCATAATTTTGTAATTATAGCTCTACTATCTTTGCCTGCGGCTTCCCACGGTTTGTGTTTAATTTTTTAAGGTTAAAAGTAACCTATTTATTACACCCACCCTAAAATGCCTGGAAGAGCTATTGGGCCATGAAAAAATTCACCACTTTCCAATGTCACTGAAAATAAAAATACTGGACGTATACATCGGTCTCTCACTATAGGCCTTATTAGTAAGCTCCCAGTAGCCCAACGAGCTATGGAGAGGGCTATGCTCGGAGTCTCTCTGCGGGATCGAATCAGGAATGAGGAGATCCGTAGAAGAACCAAAATTACCGACATAGCCCAGCGGATTGGCAAGTTTAGCAATGGGCAGGGCACATAGCTCGGAGTACTGATGACCGATGGGGTCTAAAAGTTCTCGAGTGAAGACCACGTACCGGCAAGCGCAGCGTAGGACGTCCACCCTCAAGGTGGACGGCTGACCTCATTAAGACTGCAGGATCGCGCTGGATGCAAGCCGCTACGTACCGATCATATTGGAGATCTTTAGGGGAGGCCTATGTCCAGCAGTTGACGTCCTATGGCTGAAACGACAAACGACATTCTCCCCGTTCTAACCTATGGTACACAGACTTGGTCATTGACTAAAGTCCAGAAGTCCAAACTCAAAGTCTGCCAGAGGCCAATAGAGCGCAGTATCCTCGGTGTTAGGTTCATCGACCACATTCGAAAACGGAACCGCGCTCTAGAACGCAGATAACGGATGTAGGTGGCTCTTGAAGCCGCTAAGAAACCCTAGTAACGTAAATCGCACGCTTACTAGTTACAAATCCACACGTTCGTTGATCACTACGGTGCGGCGGCGGCGCGCCGCGGCTGACTATGCGCGGTATGATTCGCGTTCCGACCTTTTTACTCGTATCCATCCATCCATCCATTAGCCATAGGACGTCCACTGCTGGACATAGGCCTCCCCTATGAATCTCCAATAAGACCGGTTGGTAGCGACTTGCATCCAGCATGATCCTGCGGTCTTAATGAGGTCATCCGTCCACCTTGTGGGTGGATGTCCTACGCTGCGCTTGCCGGTACGTGGTCTCCACTCGAAAACCCATCGGTCATCAGTCCTCCGCGCTATGTGCCCTGCCCACTGCCATTTCAACTTGCCAATCCGCTGGGCTATGTCGGTAACTTTGGTTCTTCTGCGAATCTCCTCATTCCTGATTCGATCTCGCAGAGAGACTCCGAGCATAGCCCTCTCCATAGCTCGTTGGGCTACTTGGAGCTTATTAATAAGGCCCATAGTAAGAGACCACGTTTTACTCGTATGAAGGCTGAATACTGTTAGATATCATTACCGTGACATATGTACCTATGTATGTACCTCGGTCCATACCTCGTGCTGTACATAGGTAAATCAAACCCCATTTCATTATAAAAGTAAATAATCAACCATATCAATTTTTGAACCACAATACACTGACTTATGTACAGTAGGCGCGCGAGTTGAATGCAGAGCTTAGGAATGCGAATGTCTCCCCCCGCTATCCGCACGCCCAACCCGCCCAGGCGTGTGAGGTGGGGCGTGCGGATAGCGGGGGAAGATGCTCCTGCTCTTTACCTCAGACCCCGACTGCATTCAACTCGTGCGCTATCTGTACAGTATGTAGGTACAATTTTAGTAAATACTAATAAATTCTTTCAAAATAATTTCAAAAATAATCAGCCAAGTACGTCTCGGACTCGCTCGCGAAGGGTTCCGTACTGTATAATATTTATTTTATTTTAATTATTTATCGTTCAATTGTATATACAACTTAACATTCTGTGAATATTTCAAGCATCTACCTGTTACCATTATTAAAATCGAGCGAAAAACGATTACAAATTCAGGTTTGTTGTATGGGAGCCCCCCTCAAATATTAATTTTATTTGTTCTTCAACAGAAATACATCATTTGTGAAAATTACAGCTTTCTAGCTAAAATGAAAGATAAATGAGATACAGCCTGGAGACAGACAGACGTGATACCTCTCATTTTAGCTAGAAACATGTAATTTTACATACAGAAGGCCTCTGACCGGCCTCCCGGTTAAACCAACTGGGACCTACAATTTAACGTATCATCCGAGCCACTGTAGCGCTCAATGCCACCCGCGGTCACCCATCCAAATACTGACCATGCGGAACGTTGCTTAATTTCGGTGATCGCTGACAAATACCTAGTCAAACTACGCAACGAGCGCTACAAAGTAATAGCCTTTCATGACTCAAAATGAATTATGAAACCAATATAAGCTGAGATAGTTCAGAATTATTCTAAACTAATATAAGCCCGCATAGTAATCCATTACTGCAAAATAAATTACACTTGGTTAAACCCACAAAGGCTAGACAAAGACTATTATTTGCAGTACAGTTGTGTCAATTGCCTAGGCATGAATCAGGGGGCCTAGTGTCTACAATATGGGGCCAATTATATCGGGCATATATGGGGGCAATGTTGATTTGTAGTATAAACAGTAACGCAAGTTCTGACATTTTAGGCCTCTGCTTTCAGCAAAAGTACTTCGCCGTACGTTCAAAATCGCATGGTGGGATCCCAGCGCGAAAATATCTTTTTGACCGACGAATCAAACCAGAGGAGGTACTCAATTCGACGCGTCTATTAATATATTGAGTATTTGCGTCAAAATGATTCTTTTTGTTTGGAAAGAGAACACTTCGAAATTGGTCCTTTACTTCGAAATCGGTCCCATTAAAATTTTATTGAAATCGGCTGAGCCATTTTTGATAAATCAACATTAATATAAAATAAAACGGGACCAATTTCAAAGTTTACTCTTTCTAACAAAAAAAAAAAGAATTATCAAAATCGGACTACTATGTAAAAAGTTATGATATCTATCATAACTTTTTAGATAGATAGATAGATAAATTCTTTATTGCCAAACCAAAACTTAGATAAACTAGAAAAACTTAAAGTAGAAACTTCAATCAAGTGTTACAATCGGCGGCCTTATCGCTAAAAAGCAATTTCTTCCAGGCAACCGTTACATGTGAAGGATTAACAAAAAGGTATAGGCGCCGGGGTGTGCATGAAAGTGATAAATATACTTACTTAAACAACATACATTCTAATAAATTCTAATACTGCCTCGGTGGCTCAGTGGTTATTAACCCTGACTTCTGGGCCAAAGAGGCGTGGGTTCGATCCCCACCCAGGGCAAACATTTATGTGATGAACATGTTTGCTCTGTGTCTGGGTGTTACGTAGGTACTATCTATATAAGTATGTATTTAAAATAAGTATATGTAGTATATCAGTCTCTGGCAGCCATATCACAAGCTTTGCTTAGTTTGAGGTCAGAGACAGTGTGTAAGATGTCCCCTAATGTTTATTAATTTATTATTATTTATTTAATAATAACCTACTTATACATAATATAAAATAAACTAATACATATAATAAATCAACAATATCGGAAATTATAAATGACTATATTTAAACAGAAAATAATGATGACAAAAATAAGTGAAAATAAATAATTATGGAGAATAATGAGAGAGACGGCAACTGCGACATATAACGATATTATGCGTGGTTATATATTTTTAATTAAGTAAAACACAGGTGTTACTCACGTTTGATTTTTAATGGGATACTACTATAGTTTCGATCGCATTTGGCGATCTTTCTCAAGGTTGGAGTACTAGCACGCGGGCTCGTCTCGCATAGCACTGCGAGCCGCGGTCGCGATGACAGCGGTTGCGGAGCGGGGGCAGGGGCGGCAGCGGGCAGAGTATGCTGTAGCGTCGGCGCGCACTGAAGATCTTCCTCGTCGGTATCCTGGCATCCCTCGGGAATACTCCAGCACGCCGAACTCACTACGTCACCACCAGCCCAGCGGTCAAGTTCCTTGGTTACTGGCAAACACGGCTTCCAAGTCGACTACAAAGTCGAGTCCACTAAAAATCAAACGTGAGTAACACCTGTGTTTTACTTAATTGAAATGTACGAAAACCACGTTAGTTTCCATAGTGAAAAAAAATATATTTATACGCGTCGAATTGAGTACCTCCTCCGGTTCGTCGGTCATTTACCCATACTGTTATAAAACATTGTCACAATCGCACTTAACCAAACGCACAAACGGGGGTTTCCATTCTTACTAAATAGGTGAAATTATTATTCTGAGCTCACGTTGGGCATTATACCTACATCCGGGTGCAGTCTTATTGTGTAAGAATGCTCTAATTGGAATGAGCGAAATTAATCGGACTTCCCGATATGGTAGATATTAAATGACAAAAGGAGCTCGCGGGATTTCAAAATGACCAAATTCCGATACAGAGGCTGCGAAATGATAATGCAAGATGTATGAAACAATTGGTATATTTTTTTCGTGATCTCAGGATTGGTCTTATACATTGATGTAATTATTTTTAAATACATTAATTTTTAGGGTTCCGTACCTAAAGTGTAAAGACGGGACCCTATTACTAAGACTCCGCTGTCCGTCTGTCTCCAGGCTGTATCTCATGAACCGTAATAGCTAGAGCGTTGAAATTTTCACAGATGACGTATTTCTGTTGCCACTATAACAACAATTACTAAAAATAGAAGAAAAATAAATACTTAATTCGACAAACGTTAGTTTTTTAGTTTTTAGACGTTTTTCGCTCGATATTAATTACGATGCCAGGAAGATGCTTGAAATATTTTCACAGAATACTGTACTGTACCAGCCTTTTTTTTCATAGTCCACTGCAGGACGTAGGCCTACCCACGAAGGGTGATTGGGCCAAATCCACCACGCTGGCCCAGTGCGGGTTGGTGGATTCACATACGCCAGGGAATTTCTTCCTTGGACATATGCAGGTTGCCTCACGATGTGTTCCTTCACCGAAAAGCCAGTGGTGTGAAATTCCGTACATAAATTCCAAGGAATTCATTGGTACGGGACCGGGTTTGAACCCACGACCTCACGATTGTAAGGCGGGTGTCATTACCACTAGACCACCACGGCTTCCAAAGAATTCACAGTATATTTAGTTAAATAAGCACTTTAAAAATAAATGGATAAATGAAAATAAATAATTAAAGGCTTCCATAGAATAAAAGTGATTTTTTTCTCGATAATAATAACGGCAACAGGAATATGCTTGAAATATTAAGTGGTATATTCCTCTAAAAAAATGATTTATAAATTAAAATACAATATATTAAGGGGGGCTTCCATACGGCGCGGAACCTTTCGTGCGCGAGGCCGACTCGCTCTTGGCCAATTATTCATTACATCAATAGTCTTATAGGTTTAGTAAAATTTGGCCATAATTATGAGGATAATGACGTTAGCTTAGAATATGTTCATCGTCTGGTAAGTAAGTAAGTTCGTATAGGCCGGGTGGCTAGCCCTGGTGTCAGAGTTTTTAGGCCGCCTGAAGGCCTCTGACATGGCTAAACGGTTAAAACAACCGGGGCCTACAATTTAACGTGTCATCCGAGCCACGGTAGCGCTCAGTTGGAAAATGCCACCCGCGGTCACCCATCCAAGTACTGACCGTGCGGAACGTTGCTTAATTTCGGTGATCGCTGACAATCACCTAGTCAAACTACAGTACGAGCGCTCGTCTGGTGATATTCCAGTACAAATAATTAAGTTTTAGCTAAGATATTAGGCCCGATTACAGAGGCGCCATCGTAATTATATTAGCTAAATAGCATAGTTCTGTTTCATGTTCATTTAAGGCATTCGATAGAGAGAACACTTTTTACGTTGCTAATAAATTTACGCTGGCGCCTCTGTAATCGGGCTTATTGCATAGTTAAGTATTGTCCATGACCAACTATGTACCTTCATACTCATGCTCTGTATGTTTTTACACGCTCTAATTAATACTTAGGTAACTAAGGAAACCGTAGGAAAAAATATTCATCGTTTGTTTCAACCATAGGACTATACTACACTACACTGTTGGACACAGGCTTCCCCTATAGATCTTTAACAAGAACGGTTAGAAATGACTCGCATCCAACGCTATCCTGCGATCTTTGTGAGCTCATCCATTTCCATCCACATTGTGGTTGGTGTCCTACGGTGCACTAGTTGGTTCGTGGTCTCCACTCGAAAACTTTTCGACCCCATCGGTCATCAGTCCCCCGCGCTGTGTGCCCTGCCCACTGTCATTTCACAGCGTTGACTGTTATCGATATGAACTTTCGATTATTGCTCTTGTTTGTAATAATTACAAGCTTTTATTTAACTTGCAATGGATGTATGTACTTATGTAAGTTCGGGTGGAATCTTGCAAGTTAAATTTGACTAAGTTCCCGGTTTTTTATTGAGCTGATGCACGCAAATGTATATCGCGTGACAATGCAATAACATGGTACCATGGAGCTGATCTGATGATAAAGTCGGAAGGTGGCCATTGGAACTCCTGTACTAAACAAGACAGACCCGTCGTGTTTGGGCTCGTTTTACTTGTGTTGGTTAGCACTCTGCTGCTACATGATATCCACAATCTCAAAACCTTGTATTTTTAAAAAGATAATAATTTATTTCAAATATAAGAACGTTCATAAGATTAGAATATTAAATAAACATCGAAGTTATCGATCATATTAAATGCCGCCGCGGGTGGCATTTACAACTGAGCGCTACCGTGGCTTGAATGAAACGTTAAAATGTAGGCCCCGGTTGTTATAACCGTTAAGCCATGACAGAGGCCTTCAGGCAGCTTAAAAGCTCTGACACTAGGGCTAGTCACCCGGCCTATACGAATTTACTTTACTTAAGAGCGTATCGTGCGTAGACGCGCTCTCGAGGAATACGCGTCTTCATTTGGTGAAATTAACAATAAAAATTCTTATTAAATTATCAACTCAACTTTTTAACTATTTTATGTGACTTGCCAATATTTTAGCTACTACTTAATGAATTAAACATAATTAAAAAAATACTGTTTCTAAAATCTCGTCAAGAAATAAGATATTCGTTCGAAACAGAGGTGACTTTGGATTTTTTTTCGATCGAGCGAAATTATTCCTTGTACGTATCAGATATGGTTTGCCAACAGAAGATACTCGTATATAATCCAGAAGGACAAATAATTTTTTTGACATTTTATACACGACCGCCCCTTAATAAAATAAGCGACCGCCATGGTTTCCTTAACCCTACCATGGACTGCCGCCAATAAGCCTCGCTTGCTAATTGCGGACACAATGCCCCACGTGGAGCGGACCCACTCGCTGCCCGACATTAATTAGCACTAGACATTGATATTGGTTGCATTTCCATTGTAAAACGCGTCACGAGAAGGAGCATCTAGAATCCAAAATATTTCATAATGTAATTGGCGGAGTTATCGCGTAATATACAAAAAATTATCGACCAAGTACGAGTCGGACTCGCGCACAATGGGTTTCGTACCGTATTGGAGCAACGTTAATATATTTTATTTTAATTTCAATATTTATTTTTGAATTGATATACTATTCAATATTCTTTGAATATTTCAAGCATCTACCTGTCGTCGTTAATATCGAGCAAAAAATACCTTTCTTGTACGGGACCCCCCTGGAATATTTATTTAATTTTAATTATTTAATCCTCAAGTGAATATACAACTAAATATTACGTAAATATTTCTGGTTACCTGTTACCATTATTTATATCAACCGTAAAATTACTAAAAATTCAGGTTGGTTGTATAGGAGCCCCACTTAAATTTTTATTTATTTATGTTTTTAGTATTTGTTGTTATTATTGCGGCAACAGAAATACATCATCTGTCAAAATTTCAACTTTCTAGCTTTCTAGGTTCATGAGATACAGCCTGGTGACAGACAGACAGACGGACGGACAGCGGAGTCTTAGTAATAGGATCCCGTTTTTACTCTTTGAGTACGGAACCCTGAATACATACAGTCGAATTGAGAGCCTTCTTTTGTGAAGCGGTTAAAAATAGTTGTGCTTGCACAACGGACCCGAACCGTATAGTAATTGGTTTAGCCAGCACTCGGTGTTGCTGCACCGATTTCACCAGCTCTTAATTTCCTGTTCTCGGCCTCTTTTTGTCTTTTTCTTAGTGGAATTACGACAACTAATGTTGAATTAAGAATTTCTTTTTATATTTTTGGGAATGTGAGGTATACAAATGCAGGATATCTAGTATATTTCAATATTTTTACCTGTTGACGCTTACGTTTATTTAGTTGCAAAACTATCATGTTTTTAACTACATATTAAAAGAAAAATTTAAAAAAACCAACGCGAAAAGATTCCTACTACAGTTAACAAAATAATTGGCCAAGTACGAGTTGGACTCGCGCACGAAGGGTTCCGTACCCTATCGGAACCCCCTTATTCCCATTTAAAGCGTCTACCTGTTGCTGTTATTAATATGGAGCAAAAAATTACGTTTGTTGTATGGGAGCCCCCCATTTACTTTATTCTGTTTTTAGCATTCGTTGTTATAGCGGCAACAGAAATATTTCATCTGTGAAAATTTGAGCTGCCTTGCTATCACAGTTCATGAGATACAGCCTGGTGACAGACAGACGGACAGACAGACAGACAGACAGACGGACAGCGGGGTCTTATAGTAATAGGGTCCCGTTTTTACCCTTTGGGTACGGAACCCTAAAAACTAATAACTTTGAAACGGCGTTCATCGATTTGACGTTACCACGGTAAAAAAAAAATTCACAGTTCCAATGACAAATTAAAAATCATTTAAATTCAAAAGATAATAATATATTGAATAAAACTTTTCAATATTATAAAATAAATTAAATTAAAACTTTTTAAACCGCTCCCTCCTTTCCCCTTCTGCATTGTTCAAGGTAATCTTGTAGGACCCATCGCTTTCCTTTATTATAAGCCGACAAAATTCATTAAGCCCACCTCCTTTCCAGAAATAGCTCGTCATTACTTTTTAGGGAATCCTCACTGATGATAATTATGATTGATGGATCACGCTCCATGCTCAAGATGATGTCGCTTTAGAGAACCGACGTGTAATTGTGCTCCTTTTTGTTCAGTTGGACAAATCGCATAAAGAGATGATGCAAAATTTATCGAGCTTAGGTCATTAACTTGTACAGTATTTAATTATTTACTTTATTTGTTTTGGAAAATGATTTTCCCTTTATTTTCTTTTATAACAATCTCAATTAAAAGAATTTTATATTTTCTCGCCGACGACAAAAAAAAAATAATAAAATAGCCATGATGACTGGGTAAAAAACAATAATATAATTAGTCCGTGAGTTAGTTTATCAAAAAATATTGGACACGTATTTTTTCTTTTGTTAATCAAACAACAAATTACAAAGATAAACCTTGTCAAAGTTTAGGAGTGGGGGTCATGACGTCACCTCTCTTACAGACGTCTATACATTTGTATGGTACTTGTGACATCACGCGAAACTTTGACGTTCTATATCTTTATCAGTTTTTGTTAATTTGAACAAAGAAAAAATACGTGTCGAATATTTATTGATAGTCTATCTGACGGACTAATTAAATTTTTTTAGTTATCATGCCTATTGTAGAATCTGGTACAATTGTCGACGAGATTCGTTGAAAAATGCGACCTTTGGTCAAAAAACAACATCCTGACTTACGAAAACAAAATCGTCGAAGCACCCAGATCGCAGACCACGCTTCGCTTTCGGTCAATTACAGTGCCACCAACTTAGCTGTTTAGGTGGATAAAATTGGAACTACATGTGCGTCAGCCACCATTTTAAGTTTGTCATTTGAATTTGCGCCTTTAGCGACGCCGTCAACTGAGCAGCTAAGTTGGTGGCACTGTACTTAAGTACAAACCAACCGATCCAGACCCGTCAAGTTGTTTTATATTTGCGAGACTTTATGGAAACGGCTTTAATTTTTTTCATGTCAGCGGCTTGTTTTAAAAGGAAATAAGACCACACATGTTGAGGAGCTACCGGATACAATATACAATTACAAATCATTATTTCAGCCGTAACAGCAAAAGCGTAAAGGTACCTATAACACATATAATATAATGATGGTCTCGATAAAAGTCAAAGTCAAAGTTCCTTTATTCCGTAAACATTACAGTTGCACTTGGAATCGTCAGATAACAATGTTTAAAATACAGTTTAAGTAATTTAAATCTAATCTTAAATAGGTACTTACATACGTTTCAAGATTTCACAATAAATGCAATTGTTTATTTAATAGTAGTTTATGCAACTGTCATAATATAATGAAGACACTCGTTACTATTATGAAACTCGCTGCGCTCGTTTCATAAACTCACACTCGTGTTTTAATACCCGTGTTATATGCAGTTGCATACACTACTTTATCTTTATTTTTATGTTATAATGAGATTTTACGATATCGATGTGGATATTATAACATCATGTGAAATTGCTTAAATTGAGTGTTTTGTTGTCTGCGCTATAACAGTAGTCATTATAAGTCAAGTATTGGAAACATAAGTAGAATGTTACAACATTAGTGTAGATAAATATATTTATAATGCAATTGTTTATTTTTTCCATTACTACTCTACTATTTGATAAAAAAGTGAATCGCGGGACGAATCGCCGCAATACCCCATCTGGCAGGCATTAACAGATAAAAATCAATGCCAAATCTTAACGGCCTTGCAACCAGCCACAGCTAGCTCGCATTTTTGCTTATTTGAGTTCATAGGCATTGAATTTCTGAAAACCTCATGATGGATTAATCAACATAAGAGGTAAAAGGAATAGGGTATATAAAATAAAACCTGGTTTTAACAGAAGAGAGCGAAAAAATCAGTTTTTTTGGCGACTTGACTCTTTATTTTTATTTGTTGCTGTCAGCTCACCGACTATCAAAATTTTAAGTGGCTTGTAATACTGGCTTTTAATTATATCAACTACAGTAGATAGTGTATCTATAAATATTTGAGTAAATAATTTATTTGTAATTAGCAATAATATGCTCAACTTAGTATTTTAGTCTAAATAAAAGTGACATGAAAATAACAATTTAAAGAAATTGAATAATACTACTGAACTTGATTTTATAATTTTGACATAGATTTTAAAATACTATTTAATACTCTATGGTTCTATACTTTTATACTCTATGGTTCTGACTTGTTTAAATAGTAAAACCGTAGAATGCTATCAGATTGAAAAATTTTTGCTTTAAAGAGATTTTATGACTATTATGAAAATGATTTATGATTATTGTTATTTGCATTACATTTTAAACGTTGACTTATTTTATTTAAAATAATTTTTGGAGTATTTTTGTTAATAGTAAGTAAATTAAAACATTTTCCTTTTTTTTCTCAATATGACGACGTCAATCAATTATTTAATGTAGAACCAACTTTATAAGGGGAGCACGGATTTCCGAGACACAAGCTTAGAGCTTAGTTCGGCAATCCATAAGCTCATGAATATTGTAGCTAATAAAAATAAGTTCATTTTATGTTGTTAATTATGTTAAACTCTATACATTTTAAGTCTATTATAAGAGGATTAATCTAATAAACAAACTATATGTACTTAGAAATTCCTATTTATTATTTGATAAGTACTATAGCATTACAATCGTCCGTCTTATTCTAGCGGTGGCGGGCGAATGCCCGGCCTCCCCGCTCGCAACTTATTCTACAACTTCTTATAAACAATTATTCTAAACAAATTAGCAAAATTGTATTTAATTAATTTGTGTCAATAAATAATTTATTTATTATTTAGATTATACTATAATCAAGCCGCCTGCGTTTTTTTTTTTTTTGCTTATTTATAAAATGAAACGTCACAATAATAAAATCCACCGACTACAGGGCGCGCGCCGGTCGCGTGTCCACTTTTTGCTTGTTAAATAAAATACTTCGCCTGCTGTGAATGAACGTGGTCCGAATGAATGAATGAATGAAACGCCGGCTGTTGCTTGTTGTTGTGAGTTCCGTATATTTCAATCAATCAAAAAGTACAGTTTTTAGGAAACGGGTCCTATTACTAAGACTCCGCTGTCCGTCCGTCTTCTGTCCATCTGTCCGTCTGTATGCCTGTCTGTCTGTCGCCAGTCTGTATCTCATGAACGGTGATAGCTAGAACGTTAACATTTTCACAGGTGACGTATTTCTGTTGCCGCTATAACAAAAATACTAACAACATAAAAATATTTGAGTGAGTTACAGCAACCTTGTTTTTTTAACGTTTTTCGCTCGATATTAATAACGGCAATTGGAAGATGCCTGAAATATTCACAGAAGTTATACATTCCCTGCAAAAAAAAATAGTTAAATTAAAATAAAATTTATTAATATTATTAGAAGACCGGCGGTTGAAAAGTATATAAGGCGGTGCAAGCGCGTCGATCCGGCAGTCTTTCTCAAACCTTTGCACGGAGCGGACCTCTTGTCAGTTTGCGTTCTAATAGATTGTTATTATGTTGAAGTCCTGAATGTCGGTATTTTTGATTATTGTGTTAAATCATAAATTTGTAATAATTCAATAAGTTTAGGTTATTACCACGTGTATTCTTTTTTTAAGTAAACCTGCTTCTGATAACTATATAATATATTAATAATTCCATACGGTACCGTTCGTGCGCGATTCCGACTCGCACTTGGCCGATTATTTTTAATATACCAGCCGCTGTAATCAGAATCAAGTTCAATGGAGTATGTGCCATTAAGCCAAAATTAGATACCTATTTAACTAAGCTACTATAGACACTTCGCACCCCCGCTAACATACTTGAATTCGGTATACGCAATGACTTGCTTCATGTTCTCAGACGCTATAAATAATACGCATTTGATTCGACTTATTAGGAGCTATAAAAATGCATCAAAATCAGTATTTTAAATAGCTACTTATGAAATTTTATTCCATAAAATTACCTTTGATCGTGATGTAGTCACTTAAATTTTATCCAATGTGTGTATTTATGTTTTTTCCACTATTTAACCGTTTTTAAGGCTTTGCATTTTTTTACTCATATTACAACTGTTTCTTTGAAATTCATTCAAAATACCCATTTAATAACTATTCTGCTTGTAACAGTTCGACACGCGTTAAAGGATTTTATTAATCACCATTTCTGCAAAGAACTCTAAAACAAACTGTTGAACAAGATGATTGCATTGAATTAAAAATGGCTGCCGTTTTATAAGAGAAGAGAATCATGTAAACAAGTCAATCGAAGCGTGCGCTTTGAGTCTTTGACCAATTACTCGTGAAAGAAAATTAGTCTCAAGTTATATTAACTTGATATTGATATGCGTTACTAAAGCATGGTTCATTGCCTTGCAAACAGTAAGCAACTATACTGTACTGTACTGTATCAGCCTTTATAATAGTCCACTGCAGGACGTAGGCCTACCCACGAAGGGTGATTGGGCCATATCCACCACGCTGGCCCAGTGCGGGTTGGTGGATTCATTTACGCCATCGAATTACTTCTACGGTTTTATGCAGGTTGCCTCACGATGTTTTCCTTCAGCGAAAAGCCAGTGGTGTTAAATTCTGTACATAAATTCCAAAGAACTCATTGGTACGGGGCCGGGATTTGAACCCACGACCTTACGATTGTAAGGCGGGTGTCACTACCACTAGACCACCACGGCTTTAAGCAACTATAATTTTACATAACTAACAATAGTTTATAATAAATCGATGAAGTTCTTGAAAGGATCTTGAAAGGAAAGGATTTATCAGCAAGCATTACATAGAGCAGCGTCCAATGTAGCTAGATGGAATAAAATAATTGGCCAATATAATAAACAAACTTTTTTGTTTGATAGGTCATTACTTCAAAATTAAAATTTTATCGAAATCGGCTGAGTCGTTTTTAGGGTTCCGTACCCAACAGGGTAAAAACGGGACCCTATTACTAAGACTCCGCTGTCCGTCTGTCCGTATGTCTGCCTGTCACCGGGCTGTATCTCATAAACCGTTATAGCTAGAAAGCTGAAATTTTCACAGATTATGTATTTCTGTTGCCGCTATAACAACAAATACTAAAAACAGAATAAAATTAACATTTAATACAAACATCTCCCATACAAAAAACCTGAAATTTTAACCATTTTTCGTACGATATTAATAATGGTAACAGCTATATGCTTGAAATATTCACAAAATATTTAGTTGTATTTACAAATCAAAATAAATATTTCAATAAAAATAAGATAAATATTTAAGGGGGACCCATACAGTACGGAACCCCACGTGCGCAAGTCCGACTCGTACTTGGCCGATTATTAAAAATCAACAACAATCCAAAGTAGTTTCCACCAATCCCAGTGAAATATTCGAATTTTGAATAGTTCACTGGGATGGACACAAAACGTCCACAAGACTAAGGACGGACACAAGACGTCCGTTGTGCCATTTTTGGTTTTATACAACATTTGCCGGCCGCTGCTTGCATGTATTTGGCCACTACAGCAATTTCGATTTATCTCCAAGAAGGTTGGCAAAGTAATGTTCACATCATAGAATTAGAAGTAATAGAATACTTATCTACTAAATTTCGCTCAAATAAAAACTATGTTACAGCTGTCTTATTCATATCTGGTTGTACTTACAGCATTCGCGAGAGTAAGTGGAACAAGAAAAACGCATTGTCTGTCGGCATACGTCAAAATCACAAGTTGCAATGCCAAAATGGTTAAAAAAGGTTCCACTGTCTTTTGCGATATGATCGGAAATTTGAACCCTCTAGTTCCAGTAAGAAGGTTCAAATCTCTGATCATTTTACCCCCCTACTTTTTAATCTTTTTGAATTTGCACAGCCGAGATACGTAGCTCAATGCTAGTTTGTGAAACCCTCAAAATTACGTAAGTTCGGGTGTGTGTGCATCTTTTTCTAACACCTTTTAAACTTCATATTTAAAATGGGACGAAGTGATGTATATCTCTTGCTATTTTAGTACGGTTTCTTTTACTTTAGTTCTAATTCTATGGTTCACATTTCCAGCATGTTTGTGAAAATAATTACCATTTATAATATATTATTTGTTCGCATTGTAGTCGTTTTATCATCGTCATTTTATTATGATAAATATTATACACGTATAGATTCAGGATTATCAGTATTGGCCTACCCTATGACTCTTTTAAAAGACAGAAAAAAAATGCTACTAATCTTTCTCCTGTCCGACAACGAACCTTAACCTTACACGACTACACGTACAAGCCTCACTCCACAGGGGTTTTCAAACACTATCAGATACGCGAACAAAAGCAGGACAAAGTAAAAAAAGCGTAAAATATATCCGTAAAACGCAGCCAATCTTCGAACCAATCTTTTTTGTCCTCTCGTTAACGATTCACTCCGATCTCGATCTTCGTTAAGATATCAGTGGAAGGACTGGATAACTGGAAAAATCCGGATAATCTGTTTCCTGTTAAGTAAAACATAAAGGTTAACAAATGTCTGACTCAGTCTTTTTTCTCTGTAGACTTTATAATGTTTAGGTATACAATTTAATCTTGTATTTTTGTCAATTATAAAATTAATAGTCCAAAATTTGCCGCCCCCTTAAATCTGCCGCCCTAGGCTTCAGCCTCCTCAGCCTGCTGGTAAATCCGCCACTGATGATAAAACTAAACTGGGAAGTTTCGCGAAAAATTCGTTACGGATTTTCCAGAGGAATACGATTGATCGTGCAAAAACGTATGAAAGTTTTGAAAATTATGCAAAAAAAACTGAGAAGTTTCAGTTTAGATTCATACGAGTAAATAAGTAACTGACCTGCTAAGCTGACTTCTTCTGATAAAAATATTATCTGTTATAATGATAATTTTAAACCGTGGATTGTATTTGTATAAAACGATAGCTAAACTCAATAAAAACATCTGGTAGAAATCTCTACCTAAAAAGCATGAACTTTCATGTCTAATATACTATTTTCAGCAGATGAAGTATTGCCAAGATGTACTTAATAAAATCCCAGCAATAAATACTTATCAAATACCTAATAAAGAATACAGGTAAAGCCTTTTTAAATTTTTCGATTAACACATATATCAGTAGAGCGGTTTCTTAAAATAAGGTTTATACGGTACTGCGGGAATAGATAATTTTTATTACTTTCCCAACTATAACGATTTAAAAATACCGGTAACATACCACCATGAGAGTAATACCGGTAATATTGTACCGTTATCGGTCCCTAAATTCCTTATCTTCGTTAAGATATCCCGGGAGACGATTTGAGCATCGTAAAAAAGGACACCTGTTAGTTGATTTACAACTGAATAAGTATTTTTAGACGACCTTTTTAGGGGTTATTCGGTCCTTGAAGAGACTCAAATGAAGAGTTTAGGCACCTTGATAACTTACTCTTTGATTCGAGAGATTTTACGTAGGTAATCATTTTGTTAGGAAGCTAAAATTTTATCTCTCGCTTAGTAGAGTTTTGATTTTCTAGATGTTCTTAAACAAGAAACCTTTTGAAGTAAGTAGTTGAATTGTATCTTTTTACCTTTTAATAGGTTTTATTTAGCTTTCCTTAGTATTTATTTGTAAGTTTTGTGTATTACTGTTTTGTACCCGTATTTTATCGACTTCAAAGAAAGAGGTTCTCAATTCGACGGAATGTTTTTTTTTATATTTATGTTTTGCGGTGAGGCGTTTTCCAAAACAAAAAACAGATGAATCGATTTTTTTTTGTTGGCAGATAATTCATTCGTGTTTTCGATCTGATTTCCATTATAGTCGAAAAATAATTTATTCCGTCTTTGCACGTAGCGTCTTTGTATCAAATCTGGTGACTGCTTTTTTTGTCATTTCTACCAAACCGATTTTGGTGAAACTTTGCGTACACGTTGAGTAGTTGTAATTAAAATAAAACTTACCCGTAATATAATCTAGTTGCAAATAAAACTTTGAAAGTAAGTATGTAAGATCGTATATGCCAGCTTACCCTAGTGTCAGAGTTGTTAAGCCGCTTGAAGGCCTCTGACATGGCTAAACGGCTTAAACCGGGCCCTACAATTTAACGTGACATCCGAGACACGGTAGTGCTCCGTTGTAAATACCACCTGCTTAACTTCGATGATCGCTAACGAACACAAACTACGCCAGCGCTATAAAACTTAAAAGAATGAGGATGTAATTTAAAACCTTATTTGAGCTTTATCTTTGGAAAATAAGGTTTCACCTGGAGATGATTCCTTAGAAAAGAGGTTAGCTCAAAAGGTGGAGAAAAAAGGTTTTATTAGTTTCTTTCACGATCTGAATGTATTTTACTGCCCCGCTTTTACATCGTATTTTAAGACTAAAACTGACTATGATTTCTACAATAATTTATACTTTCTACCATAAGACTTCCACAGCTGGACTAATGACAAAGGTATTTTTTGTTTAGTCAATTAAATAAGATAATGACACAAACAAAAAATGCATCAAAGTTCAGGAATAGGGGCTCTTGACGTTACTTGAGTATATAACTACAAGGATTTTTTTTACCTTCTATACATTGCCATATGAAAAGCTTAGTGTTGATGGACGTAATACAAGACTTCTTTATCATTTCATGTAGCACTCGTAGGGTAGTTTGACTAGGTGTTTGTCAGCGATCACCGAAATTAAGCAACGTTCCGCACGGTCAGTATTTGGATGGGTGACCGCGGGTGACATTTTCCAACTGTGCGCTACCGTGGCTCGGATGACACGTTAAATTGCAGGTCCCGGTTGTTTTAACCGTTTAGCCAAGTCAGAGGCCTACAGGCGGCCTAAAAACTCTGGCATCAGGGCTAGCCACCCGGCCTATTCGAACTTATTTATTTCTTGTTTAATTGACAAAAGAAAAAAATATGAATGTAATTTTTTTTAAATAAATGTATATTAAATAAATATTAGGGGATATCTTACACAAGGTCTCTGACCCCAAACTAAGCAAAGCTTGATATATGGCTGCCAGAGACTGATATATTTTAAGTACATACTTACTTATATAGATAGTACCTAAATAACATTCAGACAGCGCAAACACATTTGCTCATCACATAAATGTTTGCCCTGGGTGGGGATCGAACCCACGCCTCATTGATCCAGAAGTCAGGGTCACTAACCATACTGAGCCAGCGAGGCAGTCAATTGTATAATCTAACTAACTTAATCAGCCAATTGGAAAGTTGGCTTATGGCTCCTCTGCAGATTTCCAATAAAACAAGGGATGACTGGAGACGTTGCAATCGAAACCAAAAATTGGTACGTCAGATCTATTTTGTTACCTTTCGAAATTTCTCTGTTAATTTCCCTAGACAATAATGAAGCAATTAGTTTGAGTAGGTGTCCTACGTGCAGACCTAGGTCGTGCACTCACAAGGTGAACGATGGGCGATGACCTAGTCTCCGGTAGAAAAGAACTTGAACCGGTAGAACTTGGCAAGTTGAAATGGCAGTGGGCAGGGCACATAGCACGGAAAACTGATGACCAATGGGGTCGAAAAGTTCTCGAGTGGAGACCACGTATCGACAAGCGCAGCGTAGGACGTCCACCGACAAGAAGGACTAATGATCAATTAAATAGCGCTGGATGGTAACCGCTAAGAATCGGTACTATTTAAAATCTATATCAAACTAAGACATTTTTCTCCTCATCATCATCATTATCAACCGTAGGACGTCTCCTGCTGGACATAGGCCTCCCAAAATAGATTTTGAACCTCTGAAGTTATCTACGAAACAAAAAAAATCATCAAAATCGGATTTTATCTGGCGGAGTAATCGCGTAACATACATACAAAAATAATTAATTGGCCAAGTGCGAGTTGGACTCGCGCGCGATTGGTTCCGTACCCTATGTGAACCCTCTTAGCCTCATTTCAAGCGTCTACCTGTTGCCGTTATTAATATGGAGCAAAAAACGGCAAACAAATTACGTTTGTTGTATGAGAGCCCCCCCTCAAATATTTATTTTATTCTGTTTGTAGTATTTATTGTTATAGCGGCAACAGAAATATCATCTGAGAAAATTTCAGCTGCCCAGCTATCACGGTTTTTGAGATAAAGCTTGGAGACAGACAGACGGACAGTGGATGCTTAGTAATAGAGTCCCGTTTTTACCCTTTGGGTACGGAACCTTAAAAAACATAGGAACAGTCGAATTCAGAACCTCCTTTTTGAAGTCGCTTAAAAATTGTGATTTAATTGAAGGCCCTTCTAAATAGTAAAAGGTAGAACAGATTTGAATAGGCTCTGAAAGGGTATGGGGCACATTTTAAGTTCCAAAGAGCCCCGGGAATTCTGTGACTTGTATTTTCTAAAGAATCCATTTCTTCACGTCTAGGGCGAAACCTCGGTAGGTACTTTCTGAGATTAAACAAAATAACAGATATGCCCTTAAATCAAAAATCTTCTACAGTAATAGGGAGTAACGAGTTTGCTTTCTTTATAGTCATCTTACTTAAATCTAGGTGGGTCTTAAAATGAACATGGACAAGACAAAGGTCATGGTGTAATGTCCTACCCATATCATACCCACCCCAATTTCTGTTGTGAGCCAGTGATGACTTATGGCACTGAAACGTGGTGTCTAACCATAGGCCTTATTAGTAACGAGCTATGGAGAGGGCTATGCTCGGAGTCTCTCTGCAAGGTCGAATCGTTAATGAGGAATTGAGGGGATCCGTAGAAGAAGCAAAGTTGTCGACAAAGCCCAGCGGATTGGCAAGTTGAAATGGCAGTGGGCAGGACACATAGCACGGGGACTGATGACCGATGGGGTCGTAAAATTCTTGAGTAGACACCACGGTACCGCAAGTGCAGCGTAGGACGTCCATCCACAAGGTGGACGGATGACCTCAGCAAGACCGCAGGATCGCGCTGGATGCAAGCCGCTACCAACAGGTCTTATTGGAGATCGTTAGGGAAGGCCTATGTCCAGCAGTGGACGTCCTATGGCTGAAAAGAAGAAGATAGTCATCATCGCCATCTCAGCAGTAAGCAGGGTTTCCAACTTACCTTTGGAAATGCATAGGAGGGACATAGGTCTCTCATATGGATTTCTTATGGATCCCTCTAAGTATTTTCAATGAGACCAGTTAGAACGTATGAAATTGTATCTGATTAATATAATAATTTATATTTATGGAACAATCGCCCTTCATTGGTAGACCCGTGTTCAGCAGTGGACTACTTAAATGCTAGTACAGTGGAAATAAGAAATCCCGAGTAAATAGGTAGGAATCTTTTTGGTAAGCCTACTACATATGACCCCATATCTGCTTAAGATCAGGTAGACCTAAACGAAATAAAAAAAACAGCGGAACTGTGTTTTACCCTCAGACCTAGTAAAAAAATCAAGACGGAACGTTACGAACAGACAAGTGAGGCCGGTTTTTATACATGTGTGAGTGCGTCAGTGTTGCGCCGCCATAGTTCGACTGACGAGCCAAGGCATAGTTTCTTTGTACGCGTACATGTGTGTGTTGTGTATGTAAACGGCGAGGCATAGTTTTGCCGGCCTAACTTGTTTGTTCACAACATTCTATCTTGATTTTTTTATTTGGTCTGAGGTTCTACTTCTCAAATTATCAAATGTAAGAGATATCTTTAACTCACTACGAATGCCATAACAGTTGAATAGAAATTAAAGAAGGCTTTCCATCCTTTATTATTTTTAATCCACGGAACCTTTTACCCAGAACTAGAAAGATTGACAAGTCGATTACGGAGAAGTCAACGAAATATTGGTACTTAGGTAAATATAAATAGGGCATATTGAATAGTTTTTCAGTTACCGAGTGGAAAGTGAGGGGTTTTCAATCCACTTCCAAAAAGGAGAAGGTTTTCAAATCGACTGTGATTTTGTGTTTTTTGTGTGTGATAAGTATATGTGAACCTTGAAAGCGGCTTTTTTAGGGTTCCGTACCCAAAGGGTAAAAACGGGACCCTATTACTAAGACTCCGCTGTCCGTTTGTCCGTCTGTCTGTCACCGGGCTGTATCTCATGAACGGTGATAGCTAGAACGTTGAAATTTTCACAGATGATGTATTTCTGTTGCCGCTGTAATAACAAACACTAAAAAGAGAAAAATATTAATATTTAAGGGGGGCTCATACAACCTGAAATTTTAGCCGTTTTTCGCTCGATATTAATAACGGTGACAGGTAGATGCTTGAAATATTCACTTTAAAAATAAATAATTAAATTAAATAAATATTCAAGGGAGGCACCCATACAAGAAACGTGATTTTTTTGGTCGATATTAATGACGGCAACAAGTAGATGCTTAAAATATTCACAGAATATTTAGTTATTGTTGTTGTATATTTCCTTCAAAAATAAATAATTAAATTAAAATATGAAGGGGGCTTCCATACGGTACGGAAACCTTCGCGCGCGAGTCCGACTCGCACTTGGCCGATTATTTTATTTAGAGAGAGGACTGACCTCAGAAGAATGACAAGTTTAGTAATGTTAACCGTACTAAAATAGCAAGAGATATACATGACTTTGTCGCACTCTAAATATGAAATTTAAAAGGTGTTAGAAAAAGATGCACATACATCCGAACTAAAGTAATTTCGAAGGGTTTCATAAACTAGCATTAAGCTATCTCGGCTGTCCAAATTCAAAAAAGTAAAGAGTAGGAAAGTAAAATGATCAGAGATTTGAATCTTCTGCTGGAACTAGAGGGTTCTTTCCGATTATATCGCAAAAGACAAAATGGAACCAAATTTTAACCATTTTTACATTCCAACTTATGATTTTGACGTATGCCGACAGAGAATGAGTTTTTTTTGTTCCACTCACTCTCGCGTATGCTGTAGGTACATAACCAGATTTGAATAAGAGCTGTAACGTAGTTTTTATTGAGGAAAATTTAGCAAGGTGTCTATTACTTGTCCATTCTTCTGAAGAACTGACCAGGTGGAAAGAAGTTTGTAAAAGCTGAATAGCTAGCCCTGGTGTCGGTGGCAGATCATTGAGGCCGGCCTGAAGGGCACTGACTAGGTTGCAGTTAAAAAAAAGCCGTAGGATGTCTACTAGTCATATACCTGCCCTACGATTTTTTAATAAGACTGGTATGAAGCGGCTTGCATCCAGCGTGTTTATATAATCTTAATCAAATAGGTAGCCTGTCCACGTCAAAGACAAAGAAATAAATAGGGACATAAACATACAATAATGATAACTACAATAAAATACAATACTACTTTATATGCTAAAACTAACTATACTACTACTACATAGAAAGCAATTGAATCATCCGCAGACCAGAAAAAATCTATAATAATAAAATAATTTGGTAGTCCTAGGCTACACTTTCCAGGTTCCATCCAAAATTTACAAACCCATGTAGATACGCCGCATTTCCCGTACTCTTAAAGATGTTCTTTTTTGTTATAAACATTTAAAAAATTTGCCGCGATAATGTTTGCAACAAAAATAACATTTCTTTGAGATAAATCCTAGTGTGTGAAGCACTATAAATTAATTTTTTGAACTACTGATTTTTAGGTACTATTTAGGTATAGGTAGTATAATTGCTGAAATTCCATGACGTTTTCATAGTTTCTTTTTATTTATTTTTGATTTTATACAAGTCTGCATTCTGCGCTTCGAAACAATAATGTACTTATTGTAAAGTGTGTAATCTCAGTGAGCGAATTTTTGTAAATTCTTTTGAGACTAATAAATATTCTTAAACCATAGCCTACAGCCGCAAAGGAGGAAACATCAACCGTTTCATTTATTTATTTATATAAAGAACGGGATCGGAATTAAATGCCTCGTTAGTGAGATATTAATGCGGGTACTTTGGTCTTGATTAACCATCGCCATTAGGGTTAAGAAAAGCCGACATGGATAAAACATTGGGCGGCGTATTGATGGGGTGTGAGTACGGGGAAAAGTTGAAGGGTTCCGTATAAAGATTATTAATGTAGATATTACTATTATACACATATTCATTTATTTTCTTAAATTTAAGCTTTTTTACAGTATTTATAGAAAAAAATATTAATTTTACTATTATTATTATTATTTTTTCAGTGTTCCCCTGAGACCTCATTGTTGTATTGTGTGTTGTTGAATTGTCAAAATAGTTTCACTGATATAATTTAGATAAGTAATAGTTTTTTAAATTGATATATGTAGATAATTAATTATTGTAATGATTTGATTTTTAATTTTTATTTGATATGAATGTTATTGATTGTATTTATTCTTAACTGCTTAATTTATGTTGTTGAGTGAATTTTCATGTTTTTAAATTGAAAGTGAAATATTGTAATATTTATATGACCTGTAACTAATTGTTATTAATAAAAAAGTGTGAGTATGAGTATAAAGTATCATGTATAAGTGTGTCAGTGACAAAATCAAAGAACTTTGACTAGCAATAATTTTTAAACTACAGATTCGATTTACATGAAATTTAGAAATATACTTCCTCTCGACTGTAAATTACTCAGCCGTCTAGCTTTATCCAAAACGAAGTTACAGGGGGTTGAAAATGGACTGAATGGCTTTGGGAAAAGTATGCTTACGGCTGTGCTCGACTTGTTAGGGTGCACTTTTCAATTGATTCACTTCTTCATTGAGCGCTACCGTGGCTCGAATGACACGTTAAATTGTAAGTCCCGGATGTTTTTTAAACTTTTAACCATGTCAGAGGCCTTCAGGCGGCTTTAAAACTTTGACACAAGTACAGATAGCGGCACGTAAGTGTAGCGCTGAGGGTACTGTGAGGGGGATGGCTGCGCATGATGACCGCCATACTAAACCCATGCGCAGCCATCCCCTCCATACTTTGCTCAGCACTACATTTATATGCCGCGAGTAATACTTACTTCCTCTTTTTCCGTTTCTGAAGACACAACACAAAATTATAGTGTACTTTTTATAAAATTGTATGTTAAGTACTTAATTAATTCCTAAAATATGCATTTTGACTAAACTAGTACTTTGTAACAGAGAAAATAATACAGAAAAATAACACAAGCTTACTTTGATGTCAACTTAACATCACAAAATCAATCATGTTTAATTCACCTCAAAGTCCTCAAACCGCAAAAAATACGCATGTGTAGATGTTTTAAACGCATTGCGAGACGGCTCCGCGTGTTAGCACTCGCCAACTTGAGAAAGGTCGCCGAACGCGATCGAAACTATAGTCGTGTTATGACTATACGAACACGTGAATGAGTCCCGTTTAATATCGTTTAAAATGTGTGAAAACCACGTAAATTTCCATAGTGAAATGTGTAGATGTGTGTTTTAAAAACTAATACTGTTATAAGCTATCAAACATTAAATATAAAAACAATAAAACAATAAAATTGTAACATTATTTAATTTATTATTATAGTCAGTTGAAATTGTAATGTATGGAAATGACGCCGCTAAGTGTATGTATTATACCAAAAGCTAAATAAATGAATGAAATGAAAAAAAATAAACTTGATTTTACTGTGCGGTTTACCCACAAATTCCAAAAATGCTAATAAAATCCAAGGAGTTAAGAATCCTCTTATTAACTCCACAAAATAAAATATACATTATCTACTTAAATATGTGAGGATTAAATCCGTAATAAAATACCACTTATTTACTCCCATTTTATAAACTGACAAAAATTTATGCTACAACATTTATTATCAACCATAAAGGTTTAACGATATCGAATAGCATTATTACAAATACTACCATCATTACTCCCTAGGGATATAAAAACAATATTTACGATACGAAAGCAAATAATAACATGAATAAACCAACTTCGCGCTAAGCTTGCTTTAATTACAAATCGAGCAAAAAGCGTTCCACCGACTTCATTACTTGAGGAACCCTAAAAAGTAAAAAAAATCAAGGACATACGCTTCTCCGGTCAAACTGGTTGCGGGCGCCGTTTCATTGACGAATAAATGGGTGGTATGGGAAAAAAAATAATCAATGGACTTTCATTTGCCCGAGCCTAAAACGACTCTATATCTATCGCGCTAGAGTTGAAAAGTGAACGACAAATAAAAGGTATATACGTCAAATTTCTGATACTCGCATTCGGAAGCGACATGTCAAGAATGGTTCGAACACACGCACTCTATTTTCGCTTTTTTTTCAACTACCGTCATTATTATAAGACTCAGATTGGTTTAAATGCGTAAGTGGTGTTTGTGTCTTTTTTTGTAGGAGTTACCGTTTTAACAAGGTTGTATCGATTGTAGAATGCAATTGACTTCTGTACATCCAATCGCTTGTATTATATTGATTAAAATGCTTTGCAAATTATGCCTTGTTGCAATTACCGTAGAGATCAGTTTTTGACTGTGTGAAGTAAAGCGTTTAAGAAATTATTAATTGAATTTATTTTGCATTAATCATGTCATACAGTTATGTCAGCCTATCTCATGGACAATTGGATTTTAATCTGGAAGGCAATTATCCTTTGGAAGGGCTTTGTGCTTACAATTGACATGATTTTTATTTATTTGTACCTACATTTGTAAGTAGATGTCTATTAATATGCACTGTGGAAAGATTCTTATCACAAAATATCTGTCACATGCAGTGTAAAGCAGAGTGATAAAGGTATTGAAATATGTATGTAAGCTCATTCGGTACAGGACAAAAACAAAGAGAGAGAGAGAGATGGAATGAGAGAAGTAATTTTTAGAAATTTTTAAAATCGTCCTCACTAAAGAAGTTTTTGTTTCATTAATTGCAAACTTTTATTTTTTTTTCATCATTATTTTGGCGATGAAAACTTATTTTTAAATAACTAGCTTTTGCTCGCGGCTTCGCCTGCGTTTTATTTTGTGCTTTATTTTTAAGGAATAAAAAGTATCCTATGTCACTTTCCGTTTTTTCAATTTATGTCCATCCCCGTCTACCCGTGACCACAATCGATGCAACTCGGTCGAAACGTCGGGATGATGAGGTATTTATTTATCTCTTAATTCTAGTGCGCGATTAGTCCCGTAGTACATAATAATAATCTATGTCCATGTCAAAAATCAAGTCAATAGTCAATCATTGATAGCGACAAATGTTACATTAAACTTTTACTTGCGGGTCTTAAATAACATGTTCAGTAGTACCTAAGTAACCCTATTAGGATCAGGAAGATCAATAAACGAACAAACTCACTTTCAGATTTATGACATTAGTAAGGATGAGAATTAATGTGGGTCAATGACCTACTTTACCTCCAAATACTAAATAAAATAGATATTATACTAGAGTAACATTTTCCTCCGAATAGGTGCCCACTATTTCGGTATATCTTCCCACATCATTCATTCGATTCATTAATCGGTTTCGCGTATATTACAACCCTAGGTACGTAAAATACCTATTATATTCCTGCCAGATACCATTCGTCAACCAAATTGATGGGTTTGCTAATAGCTTTTGACAATATAATTCGCTTGATCTTTTAATAATGGAATAAAAAACGTATCTCTATTAGCCGTTTTAAATAACGTTATTTATGTCTTTGGTGTTTCGAAAAATGGTAATTAATATCTTTGTGTACGTCACATACGTGCACATGTGTCACGGCAAAATGTCACGATCTTTTTGTAATAACGCAATGTACATATGAAGCTATCGACGAATAATAAAAATGTATCTGTAAATAAGAGGTGAGTCGTAACGCAGTACCAAATTCATATATTGTAAGCAGCGGTAAAAAGTGGGGACTTGTGCAGCTTGTAGCTACTAGACTTCACAGATGTTATCGTGTGTTATTTATTTTTTTGGTATCCGCTATTTATTGCTTATTATACTCGTACTGTTTGGATTTACAAAAACTATTTTTGCGACAATGAACAACTTCCATCAAATTATTACGACCACAACAATTGCTTAAATTGTTTTTAACGTGACAACGTCTTATAAATTGGTTTGCCGGGTGACACTTCAAGAAACTGCGTTACGCTCCGCTCACGTTATGCGCTCACAATGAGAGCGAGTGAGAGGCACGCGTCCCTTCCACTCGGGCATGGTTAGCCCGCCTAAGAGCGAGAGAGACAGACATAAAGTCGTTGTCACGTAAAACTTTCGCCCGTATACCGACTTTACAGGCAACCAATTTTTTATTTTTTTATAGCTAAATCTGTTAATTAAATAAATTAATAAATATTTGGGCACATTTTACACACGGCCTCTGACCCCAAACTAAGCAAAGACTGTGATGTGGCTGCCAGAGTTTGATATACTACATATACATATTTTAAATACATACTTATAAAGATAGTAACTAAATAACACCCAGATTCAGAGCAAACACCTATGTTCATCACATAAAAGTTTGCCCTGGGTGGGGATCGAACCCACGCCTCTATGATCCATAAGTCAGGGTCACTAACCGCTGAGCCACCGAGGCAGTCATGGATGTGTATAGAGCAACTGATTTACAGCGCCGCCGATGCTCGTATGTCTTTTTAAATTGTGGGGCCTGTTTGACCGCATAGCCACTCTTGAAGACTTTTCAGGCAGATGTTAAGCTCTGACACCAGAGGTATCCAGCCTAATATAAGCCTACATAACTTACTATACTTTGTAAAGTAGCACTTAAGAGATGTAAAGTAGCACTTAAGAGATGTAAAGTAGCACTTAAGAGATGTAAAGTAGCACTTAAGATACTGGGTTATAATTGGGTTATAATTGTGTGATTTTCACCGTAATGCACCTGGGAAACATCATTGTCTAAGACATAGTTCATAATTTATCACAAAAGCTCGTAATGTATTTTTTAATAAAAGTATTATCAATTTACAAAGTTACGCGGCTACACACACCATCCACAAACGGATACGGGTTGTATACGGCGCCTTATAAAACCGCTAATAAAACGCTAATCATAGTTCTGTTTTAATTTACAGCCACAAGACTGCCTCAAGGCATCGAGATAATTAAAACACGGTATATCATCCATACAACCCATACAGATTATGAAAATCTTCTCATATTAAACGTAGGTCTGTGTGTCTGTTTATATTCTTTTCGCAAGAAGATTTAGAATAACTAAATATTTTATTTATAACCACGGCTAAAAAATGTGCTATTAGATTGAGGTGCCGTTTTTGTGTTCAAGTATTTTTGTCTGCTTGTCTGTCTGTGGCATTGTAACTCCCAAGTGAATAGATCGATTCCGATGCTGTTTATTTTGTTTGACAACTGATTTTGATTCTTAGCTGTGATTCATAGCTACGAGTATATTAATACAATATCCAAGTCCATGCATAGTATCTATTGGATAATTGACGAGCGCAATCCCAGCACAAAATCATAACATAATTATTTTGAATTTCTAATCTTTTTAAATATTTATCTATCATAATGATTAGTAGAATGATATCCATCGTTTAGAAATACAGCCTGAATACTTTAGCAATGATGAAACTGCGCGGGTAAAATCGCAGGCACAGCTAGTCAAGTATAAACACAATGTAAAACTTATTATTTCAATCCCCTTGAGGTGTAATAAACAAGCTTATCGCAATAAAAATAATTTAAACGAAATACGCTAATAAATTATTGTGCACACGATGTAAGATGTAATGCCGCATACACACTATACCTATAGACATTTTTGTGGCGCCACAAAAGTAGAAGATAAATACTTATCCAACCGTGGAAAAACCAACTGGTGACTCCTTCTCATAGGCTGGCGAAATCGGAGAGGTCTGTATTGGCGGGCACGCTATAATATACTCGTACAACCAAATACCCGTAGAAGTTCGGGATGCACCTTCCGCTGGGTCGTTTAGGAATAAATTAAAATGTTGGCTACATGAGCATCTATTCTATGAGTCAAATGACTTTTTAAAATCACCTGAATTTTATTAAGATTTAGTGATTGATTTGGTAATTGTCAAGTTTTTCTATTTTTATTTTTATTTCGTGCTATATTGTAAAGTGCCCTAATGTAATGTTTACTTTTTGACTTGTAACAAATGGTGTTATGAATAAATGACTATATGAGACTATAATATCTTCAAAAAAGTTGGTGGCACGCGGGATCCTGGTGGCAGAACAAATATTTATTTTTACTAGTTGACCCTTCATACGTTATTTCGGTATAGGGCTATAGGGCCATCATTGCCACCTAGGGGTATAACAAAAACGACTACGACCTACGACTTATTGTTAGACCTACCCAACTACTTAGATATACACAAAAATATCATTTAAATCGATTTAATGATCATTCTTAGAAAGAAGATGTAATAGATTCAAAGAAGAATAAAAGTAAAAAGTAAACTAAACTCATACAAGATAGCGTCTATTTTCGTTTCAAATTTTCGGTCTATTTAATAGACTGAATCTAAACAATAGAAGGAAATCCATAATACAATAGTATCTTGTTTAACAAGTTGCCGGAGAGTATTAAAACAACGATTAGCGATGCAGTGTTTTTAAATAAACTTAAAACGCTTCTATTAGAGAAAACTTCGTACAGTATAAAGGAATATCTATCTAATGACTATGGTGGCCTTAATACCTGATTTATACCATTTGACGAATAGGATTTCTATGATATTTGACATTTAATATTTTGACATTTTTTATTTTCTATGATTTTAACATTACTTAGATTATTATACATTTTATTGCCCCTTTACAGCATCCAATTTTATTGAGTTATTTTGTATTATTTTTAATCAGTTGTTTTAAATATGTATACTCGTTTCAATTTTGTATTTTGTTAGTTGAATGACGAGACCTATTGTTGGCGGTACTATGTATTATTATACAGATTTTGTATTTTTAATTTTAGTATTAAGCTCGATACGGCAATAAATGATTCTGATTCTGATTCTGATTCAATATTCCTTCTGTACATGGGCATCATCGATTAATGTTTGTCAGAACATAGAACATACTGCTAGAAACGACAAATTTTAATATATTCAGCAACAATAACTGCAATCCACTCCTTACTAATATTACGTGGGCCACACTGAAAGTTTTTAGAATCTCATTAATGGACCGAAGAATACAGAATGCAGAATTTTTTATTTGCAACAAAAATAAGAGGTACAATACATAACGACAAAACAAATGAAGTAGAAACAAAAATAAGAGGTACAATACTTAAACGACAAAACAAACGAAGTAGAAACTATCTGACCTATTTATTATCTTTTATTTTATCTTTTATACTTATCAATCTGTACTTACATCGTTGTATTTGATGGCGCCTTCCTTCCAGAGCTTCCTGCCAGCTAAATATTAACAAAATATTTTTCGTATTTAACTCATAGCAATGCCACACCTTTTTTCAAATGTTATAGTACTTCAATTTCTTATCGTAATTTTTTTATATGAGCGCATAGCATTGATTTTATATTGGATGGTCAATGTTAACAGATACATTTGACGAGAACCATCACAGAGATTACAATAATCACACCTCGATCCATTAAACTAGCCTGTTACACTGATTAGAGACAGAAATGTCACTTTAAATATTTAACAAAGTCTATGATTAAAGAAAAAAAAAACTTAAGACTACATCGATGGTCACAAGAAAATACGCGCTGCAAATTTTCGTGCGCTAAGTTTAAAGAAACGATGACACGTCATTTTAATATTGCCGCCAGAATCGTATTTATCTATACCAATATTATGAAGAGGAAAGATTTGATTTTTTGTTTGTTTGCATTGAATAGGCTCCGAAACTACTGAACCGATTTGAAAAATTCTTTCACTGTTGGGAAGCTACACAATCCCCGGGTGTCATACTTACTTACTTTTGATTATGCTACTGTAGATACTTTAGAGTGTTATTATGCTATTTTTGACATGTAACTGCTATGTGATATATTTATTAATTTTAAATGGTTGTTTCTGACAATTATATTGCAGATATTTTATTACAGTATATCTGACATCTTATTTTTTTTTTTTTTAATATTGTATTTTTAATGTAATGTACCGAATTTTTAACTAATTTATTGCAATTTTTTTTTTTTTTTTAATATTGTATTTTTAATGTACCGAATTTTTAACTAATTTATTGTAAAATTGTCCTTAATAATTTTGAAAGTCAATACTTAATGATTGTTATTTCTGACGATTCGTTGGACGTTGCTTGTAGTATATTATATTGTATACTAATGAATGTAATGTTCCTTACTGAAAATAAATGGTATCTATCTATCTATCATAGGCTATATTATAAAAAAATACGGAGTCTGCTAGTTACAAATATATAAGGATGTTCTGTACCTCATTAAATTATAAAAAGCCATATTTTCAAACTTGGTATTTTTTTTAGTAGTTGCTTTGATCTAGCCCATTCTACAAACATTCAGTTTTACTATCGTATAAAACCGAAAGTGTGTTTCTTGATTAGTTACTTTTTCACGCAGTTACAGAGGCTAATGGATTAACTTGATAACTTAACTATTCGTGTCAACAATCAATATGCTGAAAACAAAATAATCGGCCAAGTACGAGTCGGACTCGCGCACTGAGGGTTCCGTACTGTATGGGAGCCCTTAAATATTTATTTTATAATAATTTTATTACTTATTATTGAAGTGAATATAAAACTAAATATTCTGTAAAAATTTCAAGCATCTACCTGTTACCATTATTAATATAAAGCAAAAAACGTCTTAAAAAATCAAGTTTGTTGTATGGGAGCCCCCCTTAAATATTTATTTTATTTTCCTTTTAGTATTTGTTGTTATAGCGGCAACAGAAATACATCATCTGTGAAAATTTCAGCTGCTTAGCTATCATGGTTCATGAGATACAGCCCGGTGACAGACGGACAGACAGACAGACGGACAGACGGACATCGAAGTCTTAGTAATAGGGTCCCGTTTTTACCCTTTGGGTACGGAACCCTAAAAATGACAAGTCGATGGAAAGAGACTTTCCAACCGTTGACACCATCGACTTGGACGAGAAAGAAATAAATTTTCGGCTTAGTGCTAGACTTTTTCAAAACATTAGAATCAAACCCAACATGATGGTAAGAACCAGTTAGAACATATTCAAACTATAATATATTCAGCAACAATAGTTGCAATTTGACATAATTTGCACATCCAGCATATTTGATAACGTTGCAGTTGTCCGCCATTTTCCAAACAAGCCACTGCAATGTCCTACATTATAGATACGCCTATTTGTTAGGCCATAACAAATGCTTTGAATTAGTTACATATCCGTTGAATGTGTTTTATGTTTCTGTCCTAGTGGGGTTACCGCGCACTACCTTAACACTACTGTTACAGTACACGCGCCCACTTTTTTTACACCAGTACACGCATGGCCTACTATGGTAGGTCTTTTTTAGGGTTCTGTTTTACCCAAAGAGTAAAAACGGGACCCTATTACTAAGACACCGCTGTCCGTCTGTCTGTCTGTCACCAGGCTGTATCTCATGAACAGTTGTAGCTAGAAAGCTGAAATCTCCCAGGCTCCCATATGGAGGGGAGCTCCCATATGGGAGCCCCCCTTAAATATTAATTTTATTTCAATTTTATTATTTATTATTGAAGTGAATATACAACTAAATATTCTGTGAAAATTTTAAGCATCTAACTGTTACCATTATTAATATATAACGAACAATGGCTAAAAATCAGGTTTGTTGTATGGGAGCCTCCTCTATTATTAATTTTATTCTGTTTTTAGTATTTGTTGTTATAGCGGCAACAGAAATGCATCATCTGTGAAAATACATACTTATAGTACAGAACCCTCCGTGCGCGAGACCGACTCGTGCTTGGCCGATTATTTCTCGTTTTCAGCAGAAGCGCTAAACAAAAATTTACACATGGAAAATATTTAGTTTCTTGTTACGTATAATCTCATTCTAACCCCCCAGAATGTTTGCAAATATCATTTTCTCGCTAAATAAACAAAAAAATTGTTTACATCATTTGTTTGAATCACTTATATTTAATATATATTTAATATTTAAGTAAATATTTCTAATGTTGTAAATACCTATGAAAAGTTAATTATAATATTATTATTACTAGATGTAGGAAACGCAAATGGTACATATTATACCATTACCTTTGTAATTGAGTCGTTGGGTAGTACAATAACTTAATCATACGATTGCATGTCCGCTAGGACAAACTGTTGAGACTAACCATTTGTTACACCTATGTACCGACACAGTTTGAAGCAATAAAAATTTACTTTACTTCACTTTACTTTACACTTATCCAGGGCAGAGGACAATACGTATACGTACATATGGATGAGATTAGAAATAATGGTGAGTTAAAGGGACCAGTAACTCGACGATAATTAATTAAAAGGATAATTATGATTTGCTATGCTATACGAGTACTACTAAGAAAAATAACATAAACTGCGCTGGACCGAATTTGAACCTACACCGTTCGAGAGGCGAGCGTTCTTTTGAATCACACGGTCAACATTTAACATTTTATTAGTTTTTCGGAAATACATTAAATCTTTGGTCGACTAGACCAGGACACTACAGTACTAACAAGCAGTCAAACGCACTATGACCCTAAAATCAAACAACATTTGAACGCGAGCTCGAATTTATATTTGCCGACGCGTCGATAGCGCGATGTCGTAAATATTGTGAATTCAACGAGGGCTACTCTGAAACTATTGCAAACTGACCCGGTTAGTAAGTAAATTCGTATAGGCCGGGTGGCTAGCCCTAGTGTCAAAGTTTTTAAGCCGCCTGAAGGCCTCTGACATGGTTAAACGGTTACAACTACCACATAAAGGATTGGGATATTATATCACCTAACTGAAGGTACGAGTAAATAAGGTATGGCTGGTTAAACATGAACAATGAAATACAGGGTTATTTTTAATCAATTAGCATCCTTTTAGGCCCCTAAAAGGATGCTAATTGATTATATTATATTCTGTACATCAAAACTAACAACTTTTGTTTTACGACTATTTATTCTCAAAAAAAAAAGTTTTTTTCCATAGAAAAATATCGTTCACAAAATGGATGGAACAGCTGATTTTTTTTTTGAGTTTGATAAAAAATGCAGAACAGAATTTGTTAGTTTTAATGTATAGAATAAGCCCCCTAAAAAGATGCTAATTGATTAGAAATAACCCTGTATAGTAAAACTAGCTTTTGCACGTGGCTTCCCCGCGTGATATTTTGACTTTTGTGCTATCCCATAGAAACTTTTCCAGGATAAAAAGTAAACAATGTCACCCCGAAAATCATGTCAACCGGTTCAAAAATCAAAATCAAAATATGCTTTATTCTTTAGACATTAATTAGAAAAGCGCTTAGAATCGTCTTTTTACAAACATAATATAATTATAATAGTTGCATATTCACCAAATTATGAATACCTAACAATTCAATTAATTACATATAATAATTTACTACAAATTCAAACACCCTAACTTAAAATAATCTAAAAAATTTAAAACAATATAGTAGGTATCTGCAATAGCATCGTCATAAAAAGATCAAAAGTAAATAAAATTAAAACATAATTCAGTCAAATTACAATATTTAAATTATCCTAACCTAAAATAGATTGTATCTGCAATAGCATTGTCAAAAGATAAATAACAAATGAATTATCATACAATCTGAGACTTCAAAGGGCAAGATAGAACTATACAGATAAAAATATACGCTAATCAGAAATCGCATCTGCTAATTTATAATAGCTTTTGTCCAATAGATGGCTCCTTACATAGCTTAATATCTCATTTTTTGGCCTGATTTTAATAATTTCCGGAATCTTGTTGTAGAATTCGATTCCCAAACAGTAGAAACTGTTTGAGGTTTTAGTGAGCCGTCTCGACGGCCTCTTTATATGAGTTTTATGCCTACTATTTCGACCACTATATGCACCAATTTTTTCCATCCGGTCTATATTGTCAAGTACATAAAGTTGCTCTGTTTCTGCGTGAAAGAATAACAAACCAAGTACCAACATACACTTTTTCAGATTTATAATATTAAGTAAGGATGTCATTTGCTGATTCCCGTTCATAATGATCAGTATGATGGGGTCGAAAAGATCTCGAGTAGGTATCTATCACGTACGTAGCGTTAAGCGCAGCGTAGAATACGTTTAGACCTCCGTTTAGTACAGGAAAACCATACAACCCAGTATTTGCTGACGCGTTCATAGCGCGGTGTCGTAAATATTGTAATAAAAAAATATTTATATCGTGAATGCACGAGGGCTACTCTGAAACTATTACGAGCTGAAGCGTTGAACGGTTTACAGGCATGATTGGGATACATTGCGAAACGTGATTGAAGATGTAATAAAAACTCGAGTGTAAAATCCGTCTATGAACTAGAGCTGAATATCACTTATTGCAACATACTGTTAGCTGATGGGCTTAGTGCTCCATCAGCATCACTCAGATTCTAGTAGGACACTCAGATGATACATCATTGGACAATAATACGGACCTCCAATATCTCTGCAGTCATTACAAAACTCAAAGTACTTACAAGGCTTGCTCCAACTACTGGCTCATCAAAGTTGTTTCAGACTCACCCATACACCACTGATCACTATCACAGACTGCCACTCCAGCCTGTCGCACAAAACCATCTCTCTGTCTACCCTCATTCCATATACTCCTCACCGTCGCAATACCGAAGAGTGTTGCGAATATGTGTAGGTACCCTCTTTAATAAGCGCAGCTAACAATACTTATGTGATATTTACATGCGGCTCTTAACACTAGAAGGACCTAAAACCTACCCTATATTCCGCGGGGCCGGCAACGTTTTGGCATTACCTATGGCGGGAGCGCAAGCTTCGTTATGGAGCCCGAGTCTGCCATGCGATTCTGTAATTTAACTCGCTTGGGTGACCGTCGAAGTGAGCGCCAGTCTAGCGGTGAGATGTCAAATTCATTTCATTTCATTTATTTCATTAATTACAGCTACCATTACAGTCAGAAACTAATGCGATAGTGTAATAAATATCATAATTATAAAAAAGGTTAAGAAATGTCAATTTGAATAATATCTAATAATGTCAAATAATTACATCAATTCATCACAAAAACTTGAACAATATTAACTGAGAATGTCATAAAAATACAATGAACATGTCAATCAAAATTAATCATAATTAATGTCACAGAAATCCAATTATTAATGTCATAAAAATCTAATTCTATACAAATAATAAATTGTCAACCTACAAATGGCGTCATAATTTAGTAACATCTCTATAGCAGGCATCAAACAATACCGCCCTCTTAAAATCAGGAACAGAGCACACAAACATGTCAATTTTTTGTGCAACTCGATTTAGTGCGTGCAAAGTCTGAACCATCGGTGACCTAGCGAGTAAGTTGGTTCTGGCGCGCGGCACCGCGAACAGCCGCGGCCGGCGCCGGCGCGACACGTACTCGTCCGGCACGCTCAGTCCCATCACACTCAATACAGCGGAATTCGATAAGACGCCCCGGAATACTCTCATCATATAACATGCGAGCGCCACATCCCTTCTCACCTCTAGCTTGTTGTATCCGACCATGCCCAGAACGAACAGAGTCGGATACATGAGGGGATAGTATGGATAAATTCCATACAAGCGTAAGTACAGGAATCTTGTAAATTTATTTTGTATCCGTTCTAACATTAATGTATACTTAGCTTCATGCGGAGCCCATATTGCCGCATTAAATTCTAGCTGACTTCGAACGAGAGCGTCATAAAGTGTTGCTATCGCTCTTATGTTGTTAAACCCTGTAGATTGCCGTAAAACAAAACCTAACGTCCGGTACGATTTTTTGCAGACCTGTACGATATGATTTCTAAATGACAGTTCACTATTCATAGTCACACCGAGATCTTTTACTGCTACTACCCGCTTCAACATTTCACCATCGACACTGTAGTCAAAATGGAGGGGCCTCGTTGATTTGCTAAAAGACAGCACCGAGCACTTCGAGACATTGAGCTGCAGTTTGTTCATTTTACTCCACTCGACTACTCTGTCAATATCTCTCTGCAAGCTATGGCAATCCTTCTCGTCTCGAACCGCCAGGAGCAACTTCAGGTCGTCCGCAAATAATAGACAGCGAGCATCCTGGATCACTTCGGGCAGTTTATTTATCATAATAATAAATTCCAAGGGCCCCAGATTCGATCCTTGACTTACACCCGTTTTAGTGAAATATGGCTCCGATTTGCGCCCCGCATATTCCACATATTGTTGTCTATCCTTTAAAGAGCTTGCAAAAAATTTTAGCAACTTATTCGTGTATCCTACGCACGCCATATTCGATAACAACACGTCGTTGTCGACCAAATCGAATGCTTTTTTGTAGTCAAAGTAAGCAACGTCGACCTGTCCACCCGCGTCCACGTGGGGGGTGATGTACGCCACCGCCTCGAGCAGGTCGGAGGTGGTGCTGCGCGCCGGCCGGAACCCGTGCTGCGCGTCCGCGAGCTGCGAGCTAACCTGCCGCTGCACGCTGCTCTGCACGGCCGACTCGAACACCTTCGCCGGCGTCGACAAGATAGCTACAGGCCTAAAGTTGCTCACCTCGGAATCAGTGCCGCTTTTCGGTATTGGAACTACCCGAGTTACTTTCCACCGATCGGGAAAATACGACGCGTCTAAGCACAAATTGTAGATGTGATGCAACGGTTCCTCCAAAACAAAGGCGCAATCTTTCACGATGAAAGCTGGTATACCGTCAGGTCCCGCCGAGCGCTTGGGTTTCAGTCTGGCGAGAGCCGCGCGCACCAAGCGCGCACCTCCGGTCGCGTGAGGCGCGGGAGGCTGACCGTCGCGGCGCTCGCGCCGCCGCAGCCCGCCGCCGCCTCCGCGTCCAACTGAGGCGTATCGCTGCCGTATACCGAATGAAAATAACTCGCAAACTCAACCGCACATTCCGCATCCGTTAAACTTTTCCCATTTTTATTGATTTTTTTACGGTTTACCGTACCCTTTTTCGACCGAACATAAGACCAAAACGTCTTAGGATCTTTTACTAAATTGTTTTCTATTTTTTCTAAATGTAGTGCATGCGCTCGCGCAATCATCGTTTTTACACGTGTCCTACATTCAGAAAAAAAATTGTAATCCTCTGGTAATTTAGTAGTTTTGTACCTTTTGTGAAATTTTGCTTTCTGACGTATAGCCCGGATGATTTCTACGGTATACCATTCTGGATAGTTATATCGCAAGGAACTGTCTTTACGAGATGTTTTTTCCGGTACACAATCACGAAAAATATTGTTAAAAATGTCGTAAAAGAGATCAATAGCAGCTTCTGGCTCCCGCATGTCACATAACCGTAATTCGTATTCCACAAACTCATCTAGCGCTACAAGCGCCCCCCGCGTGAGTACGAAGTGATGTGAACTAATCTTGGGTGATCAATGTCGGCGTTCTCTATGAAATTCGTATTTTATAAGCACAAACTCACCTCACCTAGTAATCACGTCGCCTAAGAATCTCGATTTCTAATGTCAAATGAAAAGTTACTATTTTCTGCGTGAGATATGCGGGAGCTTGTGATTATATCGATATTTTTTTTTTATAAAATACAAGTTTTATGAATGAATAATGGTTATAAAACAATGAAATTGAATAGAATGAAGTTTAGTTACCTTCTGTGACAAATTACTTGGGTAAACATAATAGTAGTTCTGCGAACAGTAGACCACGCGGCGCTTGGACAAAGCATCTGGGCCGGAATTCCCAGAGGGATGCAGGTTCAAATCCTGCGAGCGCGTCAATTTTTGAAATGTTTATCATAAACATCACTTTTTTATGTTTTTCTGTTGCCGCTATAACAACAAATACTAAAAACAGAATAAAATTAATATTTAAGGGCTCCCATACAATACAACAAACGTGATTTTTAGGAGTTCTTTGCTCGCTATTAATAACGACAAGAGGAATGGGCTCCCATACGGTACGGAACCCTTCATGCGCGAGTCTGACTCGTACTTGGCCAATTATTTTTAAAGCCAAGAAGTTTTCCCAGAAGTAATGTTTTTGAAATGTTTAAAAATGCAATGTTTTCACGCGGATATGCGACGTAAGAAATGAGATGCATTCAGAGAATGTAAACTGCATACTTAATGTCCCTTTGTGTCTTTGAGCAAATATCTATGGTGTCACAATCGTGCAAAAAAAGTGTCGGAGCCTAAGCTGCCCAAGCTACGTAGTGGGCAGGATTTTTAGTTAGTCGTAAGGCGATTGCAAGCCGAGTACAACGCCGCGCGACGCTAAAGTGCTCGGTTACAAGCACTAATTAGGTGACGTAACGTCGAGATTCGAGAAAACAGGTCATTGTGAATTATTTAATGTAAATATCTAAGTCTGTGGCTCTGTAGATATATTTTGCTCGAAGCTTTGTGCAAAATAAGTTACAACAAAAATCTTGAAAGTGACTTATACGTACCATTATACTATGACTTGGTGTGGTTTGGAAGAGTTTGGTTTTCCAGAGAGATTCTTTTCATAAGCTATCGTCTCAACCAAATTCCTAACTTCTTTTTCTTGGCGTCGTGTGGTTTTTGAATTTGCCAGTGTTAAGTATAAGCTTTTAGCATTTTTGATCACAGTAGTAGTCACGTCAATAGTCCGTAAAAGTCGCGGTCAAGTCCAAGCATAGTCCAAGTGATACCTCAATAAAGCAGTGAAGACTTTACTAGAGGCGTCTATAGAGTTTTGAAAACAACACGGAACAACATGATGGACCACATTATGTGCACGTATTTCAGCTCATACTCAACGAAATACCACAATTTTCACAAATTAATTATCGCTGATAGAACCATATGTTTTACAAAATAATACAATGCGACATGATTTTTCTGCGTTGCCGCCAAAACTAAAATTTCCTATCTATGACATTTATATACCTAGGTAGTAGTTAATTATTGTAACGTTTGTACGTTGTACGTAGGTATTTTGTAAAAATAATTATTATTTGACGCAAAAAATCACAAAAAATATCGACTTCCACCAAGTATAGAATTCGAATAGTTTGCACGAATCGATATGACATTCATGTACATTATTGATGATTTTTCAAAAACGACTCAGCCGATTTCGATGAAAATTTAATGGGACCACCACGGGAATTTACCCTTTCGAAATATATTTTTTTTTTATATCGGTTCGCAATTGACGAAAACATCTATGAATATACACAAAAATACATAGTACCTTTTTGAAAGTCGGTAAAAATAATCCAACTAAAACATTTTCATTTGAAATGACGCCAAGTCTAAATCACAGTTCCCACTATCAAAAAGTTGTCAGATCTCACGTAAAGCCAAGCTTCTAACTCTACACGCCTTACTCTACAAATCCTTACTCCACAAACTCTACAGCTTAGTCAATGTATGTGACTTGGCCGTTCATAATATTGCATTGTCACGTGATTTACACATGCGTGCAAAATTTCAGCTCAATCGGTAACCGGGAAGTCGGCCAAATTTAACTTGCAAGATTTGATTACAGATCGACCGACAGACAACGGGGCAGGTGAAACTTAATAAAACCTTGATCAAACATGCACTTTTTAAATAATTATTATCATTTCGCTGAATTGGTGTATTATTTCAGAATTTTATATTTGGTTCATCACTAAAGCGCTTAACATTAGTAGTACAATGATTTCAACGATGCACATTTTGCATTGTCCATACTTTTCAGCAGTTGTCACAATAAAATTGTTTTTGCTTTGTTAAATTAAAGTCATTTCATTCCAACAATAACTAGTGTAAACGGAATACATTTTGATTTTATCTAAGGCGTTGAATACTGGGCATAGGCCTCCTCTGTTTACTAGTATTACTATTTTATTCTTTTATAGTCCTTAATTCATATTTACCGTCATCCTACGCTACGCTTGCCAGACTACTAACTAATAAATAGTCTGTGACTATAATCTAATCTAATACCGTCTAAATTATCTTCAATAGCTTCTAGTAGTAGGTTCAAAATTTAACCCATTTAAGACTACACTAATATTAATAGACCATTTCGTTTAGTTCTAACTACCAAGAGAACAATTCCACTAAATGCAAACGACGTTTCAGATTATGAGAACAATCTAGAAAGCCCATTAAACATTGTATCTGGATCTAGATCGGTTTAGGTCAGTGGTTTCCAACCCGTGGTGCTCTTTTGGTCTGCGCCCGAGTCCGAATAGATCTCATTTTTTACAGACTTCCAAAAAGGAGAAGGTACCTACATGTCTGCATGTATTTTTTTGTGTATATTCATCGAAATTTTCGCTAACTGTGCACCGATTTAAAAAATTCTTTTTTATTTCGAAAGCGTCTCGAAATTTTATTTAAATTTTACCAAAATAGGCTGAACCGTTTTTGAAAGTTCTACAAAATGTATATGGATGTCACAAAGATTCGTGTTCGAATATTCTATTCGAATTCTAAACACGGTGGAAGGCGGTGGTTCCATTTCATGCGAAAAATAAATATGACTAATTAATTCCACTCAAAAAAGTAATTAGCTTTTTCTACCTCTATAATTAATAGTCTTGGCCCTTCCTATATTACTAGACCCAGTAAGCCAAGCATGCGACCACGAAAAGCAGAAGTCAGAACCAACGTTTGAGAATTTGCATTCCGTAGACTATAGACTAATATAAAATCTAAATCTGCCTTGTATAGGATTCCCTGCTAACGGCCTAGATATCGATATTGCCGATTTAGGCCAATATTATACCGAATAAGTTGGTATAGTCATAGAATTAAACTAAGATTTTAACTGAATAATAAGCCCGATTACAGAGGCGCCAGCGTAAATTTATTAGCAACGTAAAGAGTGTTCTTTCTATCGAACGCCTAAAGTGAAAAAGAAACATAACTATGCTATTTAGCTAATATAATTACGATGGCGCCTCTGCGATTAGGCTTATTGCCTCATTATAAGAAAAAGAACGTTATTTCATAAATTTATAAGGTATCTTAACCTAGTTGTTCTCCTAGGAATAGAATAAGGATATATTGTAGAATGTCATTATCATACTAATCATTATGATCAACTTTTATTATGAAACCAAACTCGGAATCATGAAAAAAACAGTTGTCTCCTAAGTTTAATAATCGCCAAAAATGGCAAAACCGCCTTCCATCGCGTACAAAATTCGAATATTTCGCTCGAATTGTTTACATTATTGTTGATTTTTTAAAAACGGCTCAGACGATTTCTTTAAAACTTAAATAGGACCACCTCGGGAGTTTACATTTTCGAACTAAAAAAAAATCGATTCGGTTCACAATTGGCGAAAATATCGATGAACAAAAACAAAAAAATATATATACGAACATAGAACCTCCTCCTTGTTAGAAGTCGGTTTAAAAATTTTCTTGGCTTCAAACCAAATGTATGTATCTGATTATTTCCTAACGTTTTCAGGATTGATACTATAGTTAAAGTTGAGAACATTAATAAGGACGATTATGTAATAAAATATGTCCGTCAAAATAAAAATAATCAGCCAAGTAGGAGTCGGACTCGTACACGGAGGGTTCCGTACTATATGGGAGGGAAATATTTATTTATTTTTAATTTCATTATTTATTATTGAAGTAAATATATAACTAACTATTCTGTGAAAATTTCAAGCATCTACCTGTTACCATTATTAATATAGAGCGAAAAACGGCTAAAAAATCAGGTTCGTTGTATTGGAGCCCCCCTTAATTATAAATTTTATTCTGCTTTTAGTATTTGTTGTTATAGCGGCAACAGAAATACATCATCTGTGAAAATTTCATCTTTCTAGCTATAACGGTTAATGAGATACAGTCTGGAGACAAACGGACAGACAGACGGACAGCGGAGTCTTAGTAATAGGGTCCCGTTGTTACCCTTTGGGTACGGAACCCTAAAAATGGGCAGAGTTTAACAAAAAATAAGTCGAATTTAACGTATTTTCATATGTCGGTTAAAAATAATCACCCTTTATGGAATCCCGTTTCTATTTACTTGATTGATTACATTAGTTATAAACAATTGGAGAAGTTAAAAAAAACTTTGTCCTTGACATTTACAATAGCAGTATTACGTCGCACAGTAATTTATTATTCAGGTGGACAACCGATAGTTTTCGTGAAGTTACGGTAAATGATATATGAAATAGAGAAATGGTCCTAAATCTCTGCCCTGCGGTACCCCAAACTGTTTAATGATTCAAACATCGTTTTCTATATTGATTGTACAAGACAAGTTAGTTATTTAGTAATGGCTACTTCGTAAGCAAATAATAGATATCCAAACTCTGTATTGTTCAGTGGAAAAGCTTTAACGTCATATTATGATTTACCATACCTACTTCTTTTAGTTTGCAAAATATATGACTTTGATCAAAAAAGTTTATTGATCATCTAAAATATACAATAAAACAGCATTTTTTATAATTTTGCAACTTGTCATTTTCAGATATAGAATGGCCGAATGATATATGAAATAGAGGAATGACCCTAAATCTCTGCCCTGCGGTACCCCAGACTGATTCAAACAATTGCACAAGACAAGGTAGTTGTTTACTTTATTTCTATACTAGCGATCCGCCCCGGCTTCGCACAGGTATATGAATACTTACATGTAAACCTTCCTCTTGAACCACGCTATCTATTAAAAAAAACCGCATCAAAATCCGTTGCGTAGTTTTAAAGATATAAGCATACATGGGGACAGACAGCAGGAAGCGAATTTGTTTTATACTATTGAATATGGACTATATCGAATGAAACTATCATGAAACTGACTTATTCGCTCGAGGCAAACTCACTTGCGCGAGCGAGGTACCGCACTCCGATTTTACCTATTTTTTCTGTCATTAAGTCGCTCGCACCTACGCAGTACAATCATAAGAAAAAAACCGGCCAAGTGCGAGTCGGACTCGCGCACCGAGGGTTCCGTACAAACCTGCAAGGTTTACAAAGTTCGTTCATTACGACAAAAAAAGTAATAAGTTTATATTTATTAAAAAATATATATTTTGTAATGTAACTAAAAATTTAAGGTTTTCGGAATTTTTCCTTTATGTGTGCTATAAAACGTTGCTTCATGCCAAATTTCAAGATTCTAGGTCGACTGGAAGTACCCTTTACGTTAGGTTTTGATTCCCTTGCGAGTACTTGCGAGTTTCAAAATTTGCGGCATAAACGGCTGTATCTTTTGATTGCGTTGGTTTAGAAGTTTGATTTTTTCACAGCTTCAAGGGACAGTAGACCTGAGTAATTGATATAAATTTCAGCTTCATACCTCCACGCGTTCCTGAGAAAAAGGGTCTTGACAGACGGACGGACGGACAGACGGACAACAAAGTGATCCTATAAGGGTTCCGTTTTTTCCTTTTGAGGTACGGAACCCTAAAAGTATTTAAACCAAATAAGTTGAATACCTAACTAACCCGTGGCTTTGACCACGTTGGCTGATTAAGTTGGCTATTAAGTACTGACTGATAGTTGAAATGATTTTAATTTTAAAGTGCATCCCACACTAGGTTTATCTCAAAGAGTTACTTTTTATGATAAACATTTCAAAAATTATAAGTTGGTTAAAATGATAAACACTTCACAAAATTCGCGGAGTCAGTACAGCGGGTTAGCTCAGTGGTCAGAGCGTCGGGCTAGTGATCCGAAGACGCAAGGTTCGAATCCTGCATCCGCGACGAATTTTTGAAATGTTTATCATAAAAAGTAACTCTTTGACTGATAGTTCCTTATAAATAAAATAAAATAAAAAAAATAACAATAAAAAAGCCTTTTATTTCTTGCACTCTTATAAAAAAATTACATGTTTACCTCTTAACACTAATTATTTTCTAAAACAAATTACTTCTTTTTATTTTATTTATATAAGTTTATATCTACTAGGTACTTATTTTTAGTACTAACCTATATATATTGCGTATCAAAATAATCTATGTAAGTGTTTTTTTTTTTTTAGTAAAAGGTTTTCCCTTTTTATATTATCTAACTAAAAAAATATATCTGTGCTATGGCATGAAACTATAATAAGTATAGTATATGTACTCACCTTATATTATAATGTTATTTAAGTGACTAAGCTTCTATCGACTTAATAGGTATATCTGTACTATAACATCTAAGTATCCAAGCTTTTATCTACTTCTAGTACTTTAACTATATTGATGTTAATAATCTAACTTTCTCTTTTCTTTTAAATGTATCCGTACTATAATATCCAAGTACCCAAACTTATATCTACTTATAGTAGCTATTTAACTAAATTGATATTAGTAATCTATCCAACTTTCTCTTTTCTTTTAAAATATGTTTATTTATTTGCATCGTTTACGTGAAGGTGACATAGATGGCGTTAGATGCCCGATGTCATAGTTCCTTATACCTGATATTAATACCACTTTTATTATATTTAGGTAAATATAATAAAATTAGGTAATAATCGTGTCACACATATACAGGGTTATTTCTAATCAATTAGCATCCTTTTAGGTGCTTATTATGTACATCAAAACTAACAACTTTTGTTCTGCGACTATTGTCGAAACACAAAAAAAATTCGTTCTTCCAAAGAAAAATATCGTTCATCTGCAACAAAATGCATGGAACAGCTGATTTTATTTTGAGTTTTGACAAAAATCGCAGAACTAAAATTGTTAGTTTTTATGTACAGAATAAGTCCATAAAAGGATGCTAATTGATTAGAAATAACCCTGTATACAACAATGTTGATTTTTCAAATTATCTTAAAAATTTGTTTGATAAGTAATAAATACCTAGTTTTTTAAGTAAACTAAATCTAAATTTTTGAATCACTTTAGTTTTGTTGATTGGTGATGTTGTTGATTTTTGTTATAAATATAAGCCTAATTATATAAAAGGCTTTAGACGACAAACATATAATATGCTCATACTCATCATCACGATCAATTTTTGTAATGGAACCAAACCCAGGCAAGACCCAACCTTTACTTTTGTAATCTTTATTTATTAATATAATTATCTAAAACTATGTTTCCTTTCTCTCTCTGCGAGATCGAATCAGAAATGAGGAGGTCCGTAGAAGAACCAAAGCTACCGACATAGCTCAACGGATTGGCAAGTTGAAATAGCAATAGGCAGGGTACATAGCACGGAGGACTGATGACCGATGGGGTCGAAAAGTTCTCGAGTGGAGACCACGTACCGGCAAGCGCAGCGTAGGACGTCCACCCACAAGGTGGACGGATGACCTCATTAAGACCGCAGGATTGCTCTGGATGCAAGCCGCTTCCAACCAGTCTTATTGGAGATCCGTAGCGGAGGCCTATGTCCAGCAGTGGACTTCTTATGGCTGATGGATGGATGGATGTTTCCTTTTATTTCAAACACGAGTTGAATAAAACATTGTAAATGCAAATAAACTAGGCCATCATCATCCACAGTCTTCTCTATCCCGCTGTTGGATAAAGACCTCTATTATAGTGCCATCTGACTTGGTAGGTACATTTAATTTATTAAAACGTTTTTGTAGCTGACTGTACACAAAATCACCGTTGAGCGAGTTAACGACACAATAAATAGGTAATAACGGAGGGTGGTGACTCGCTCGCACGAGCGAGTTTCCCCCGAGCGAATTACTGCTCGGTTTCAAAATAAAAATTTAAATACGGTAAGATTATATTTTTTGCCTCTTGAGATACGGAACCCTAAATTAACCGATCCATCATAGGATAGGATGTCCACAGCTAGACATAAGCCTCCCCTATGAATAACTAAAGACCGTTGGAAGCGGCTTGCATCCAGCGCGATACTGCGGTCTTGTTGAGATCATTCGTTCACCTCGCAGAATTACGTCCTACGCTGTGCTTGCCTGTACGTGGTCTCCACTCGAGAACTTTTTGACCACATTGATACCCAGTCTTTCGTGCTATGTGCCCTGCTCACTGCCATTTCAACTTGCCAATCCCCTGAGCCTGAGCCAATCGGTAACATTAGTTCTTCTACGAATCTTATCATAGGTATCTTCTGATTCGATGTTGCAGAGAGACTTAGAGCACAGGCCTCTCCATAGCTCGTTGGACTACTGGACTATCAATAAACAAATATTTTGACAAAAGTTTTAAAAACAGAGTCCAAATACCGAAATCACTTAAGTCAGATCGCGAATGGTGATAATTATTTTTCGCAAAAAATCGCAACATCGACTTCCATCTTGTAAAGATTTCGAATAGTTTGCTCGAATTGATGCGACATCCATGTATATTATTGATGATTTATCAAAAACGGCACAGCCGATTTCGATAAAATTTAAATGGGTGCTCCCATTTAAATTTTAGTTATAGGAGTATGCTCTATCGAACTTAATAAGATTTTTCTGTTCACAATTGACGATAATATTGATGAACATACACAAAAAAAACATATTGACGAACATAGCACCTCCTCTTTTTTTGGAATTCGGTTAAAACGTTAAATTCGGTTAAAGCGTGCAACTGAAACACACATACGCATACAGTAACAATCGACTTAAGAAAATTTATTTTCGAGATGTCGATTGACAAAAAAATGTAGACATGATCTATTATTGTACACAATAATTTGGCAAAATCGCCTTCCATCGTGTACAAAATTCGAATATTTGGCTCAGTTCTAGTTTACATTATTGTTGATTTTTCAAAAACGGCTCAGCTGATTTTTTTAAAATTTAAATGGGACCACTTCGTACCCTTTCGAATTAAAAAATAATTTTTCGATTCGGTTCACAATTGGCGAAATTATCGATGAACACACAAATATAATACATACAGACGAACATAGAACCTCCTCCTTTTTGGAAGTCGGTTAAAAACAGAGTCCAAGTACCAAAATCTCGTAAGTAAGGCCGGACTGCTCCCGGTATACACGCAACAATTGTAGTTATAGTTAAAATTTTAAATTCTTCCTCTTGTGAAGCCTTTAGTTTTAATAAATATTGTTTTATCTCAGAAAAAAATAATGTATATCATAAAGAGCACAGGCCCCGGAGTCTGCGGAGTGTATTAAATCAATAAAAAAAAGAATACAAACTAATAATTTTTCGCAAAAAATGGCAAAACCGCCTTCCATCGTGTACAAATTTCGGAAATTTCGCTCGAATTGCTTACATTATTGTTGATTTATCAAAAACGGCTCAGCCGATTTCTGGAAAATTTTAATGGCAGCACCTTGGGAGAATACCCTTTCGGACTACAAAAGATTTTATCGATTCGGTTCACAATTGGCGAAATTATCGATGAACATACAAAAAAAAAAAACACGAACATAGAACCTCCTCCTATTTGGAAGTCGGTTAAAAAGACTCACGTAGTGGCAACAACATTGCGTAGATATTTGCTCGAAGCGTGTATGTTACAAACACATACATACGCACACACAGTCACAATCGACTTAAAAATATTTCTTTTCGATGTCGATTGACAAATAAATGTTGATAGATCTATTGTACACGAAAAGTAAGTTTATGTTCTAGACACTTGAATAGAGACATAATAGTCAGGTCACCTAGACATGACACGGAACAAATACTGGCTCTAATACTCTCCCGACGCCTCACAGCCATTTACATAGTACAGGCTGCCAGATATTACTGGACCGCAACGTAGATACGAGATTTGTGTGTTTATATTTTTGTACTAATATCACACATTCTGCATACATCTTTTTTTTTAAGCATAATAGGACTACATTTGGCCACCACTCTGCTGATGGAAAGCGAAGTTGTAGCCGAAGATGGAGTGTGTAGACCTAGAAGATACCTGTTCACTCTTCACTTGAAGATATCCAAATTGTAATTGTCAGGAAACAATGACGGAGGCAGGGCATTCCAACCCCTGGCGGTCCGTATTATGAAGGAAGAAGCAAATCGCTTACTACGAGCAGGTGGTACGTCGACTATGTAGGGATGGTATTTAATCATCATTTTGTCATCAGCGTACGAGAGTAGAAGAAATTCAATGGCGATCCACCAAGCCGCACCCAGCGTGGAGGTTTGGTCAATCACCCTTCGTGGGTAGGCTTATGCCCAGCAGTGGAGTATTAAAAAAGCTGGTACGGTACGGTATTACTAATTACGGTATTACGGTAGCTTTCTAGCTATAGCGGTTCATGAAATACAGCTTGGATACAGACGGACAGACGGACAAACGGACAGCGGAGTCTTAGTAATAGGGTCCCGTTTTACCCTTTGGGTACGGAACCCTAAAAAAGAAACATCAAAATTGATCAACGTATTTGTAATTTTTGTAACTTGTATTTGTAAGAACACGATGGAGTAAGCAAAATAATAAAACATCATTTTAAAAAATATTGGATTCTTGTTTGAAAGACATGATGACAGCAGACGTAAAGGTATTTACTTACGAGTAGGTACACTGTACGAGTATATTACAGATACACAAACACAGAGTTAAATGCCCAGTCACACAAATACTGGAACGTCTATGGTGACTTTAGTCCAAGTGCAAAATGCTCTCAAACGTCGATGGGAACTTTTGTCCAAAAAATAAAATTGCCTCAAACGTCGATGGGAACTTTTGTCCCATTTTGTGATTTTGCAAAAATCAGCTTTAAACTGTAAAGTTAGATTTCTTTTTCGTAGTAACGCTATTATTTAATGTTCAGAATGAACCATAGATGGCCTTCAAGTCAATAAACAGTTCCTTGCCACTGTTTTGGAGATGTCCGACGCCATTTTGTGCCGGCGCCGCGCCCACTTTGGTTCAATTCGGGAGTAGTGCTGCAGTTTTTGTCTGAAATATGTGGTAAATTTTAACTAATTCATATAGTGTATTGTATTAAAACATTGCTAAAGACTTTTCCTTTCGAATGGTGTATGTAATTTATAGTGATAATTGTGTTGTGATCGAAATATTGTGTTCTAAAGTTGGGGATGGCGGGAGGTTCCGTAAGTAGTGTTGTCGGAAGTTTACTATTTTTTTTAAGTATTAAGGTGTAGACTTGAATCATAGACATATAAAAAATACTTTTGCCAATAAATTAGGCTACTCCACGGTATTTTTTATTAGAACGTAGCTTGTCTATTGTTCCTTTGATATACGTTTTTAGAGGGAGGGATACCATGCAACCGCGCGCGAAAAATTTGACTCGGGACAGTGACGTTTGAGGCAAAAATGGATTCGAGACGGCGACGTTTGATGCACAATTAAGCGAAACGACGACGTTCTTTACTGGATTGTAGACAAAACTAAGAAAATACAGGCGAAGTCGTCTGGTGTCACTAGTTAGAATTAATGAAAGGAATAAACTACAAGCCACCCTTGTGAATAGGCATGTAGGTTGATCGGAGACCAGTGTGGCCAATGCCGTCATGATGGGGCCGCAACCAATTTTGTTATGAAATAAATATCGCGTTAGATAAATATTTTTAAAAGTAAAGATCGTACAATAGTCATCATCGTATCTGTATGCTCGCAAAGGAAGTAAAATCATGAAGAAAACACTCGTTGAGAAGTGAATTCAGCTGAGCTGCAGCCTAACAAGCCTAAGTAAAAGGAGATAATCTAAACTGAAACTTTTCCGCGTATCACCTTTGAGATAAGTCAAAACGTCATCAAATAGTCTAAACGCCTTGTGGCTTTAACGAAAAAAAAGTTATTGTGTATGTTCATAAATATTGAAGAGAACCGATTTAACAAATATATTTTAGTTCAAAAGTGTATACTCTCGAAGTGGTCCCATTAAAATCGGCTAAGTGGTCTTTTATAAATCAACAATAATATACATGGATGTCACATCGATTCGTGGAAACTATTCGAATACACGGTGGAAGTCGTATTGCGATTTTACCGAAAAATAATTAAATAAAATTATCTACCCTGTTCCATTTGATGTTTTTCTTCTCTAAAGATTTGGGCAGTAGTAACATTTGACATTATAAATTTGAGCTCAAGGGCACAAATCTTTACTTTACCCATAACTCTCAGGGTTCTTAATTACTCCCTCCGGGCCGTACATTAAGCGCGACTGACCTAGACTTGTAGACAGTTTTGTTCCACTTTCTAGGTCATGTAATAGTCTAGCATAGACATAAATACCTACGATTTATCCACCGTTTTGTTGGCAATGACATCTTTTCCTGAAGAGCTCTATATTTTGCGATATCATGGTTTGGTTGCTCTTCGATATTTTGGGAATAACATGTACTATATCTAAGTTATCCTTTATTTTTGGCTACTTGTTTAAGGGTGGTAATGGTTTTGGGCTTAGATTAATGAATGATTGGTCGCGCTACGAACGTAGCGAAACTAATCATCAATCTCCCTTAGATTTTGGGATTTATTTCTTTGGTATCGTTTGAAGAATGTAAGTCTGCGCTACTTTTGATGAGAAATTAATAAGTGATTCGATTGAGATTTGAAAGATTCGAAGCCCCGAAAAATAAACACGAATATACAGGGTTATTTCTAATCAATTAGCATCATTTTAAGGGCTTATCCTGTACATCAATGTACAGGATAATTACAACTTTTGTTCTACGACTTTTGTCAAATCTAAAAAAACTGCTGTTCCATACATTTTGTCGAGGGTGAACAATTTTTTTAAGAATTATTACAAGTCTTAAAACAAACGCTGTTAGTTTTGATGTACAGAATAAACCCCTAAAAGGATGCTAATTGATAAGAAATAACCCTGTTTACCTTTTATATCTGTGATGCTGAGTAATACAGTGTTATCTGCTTGCCTTGTACTAAACGAAAACATAGTGATTATAGCACCATTATTTACAACATTTACCATGGAGCCAATTCTGAATTAAAGAAAAAAAATCGGCCAAGTTCGAGTCGGACTCGCACACGAAGGGTTCCCTACCGTATGGGAGCCCCATTCCTCTTGCCGTTATTAATAGCGAGCAAAAAAACTCCTAAAAATCACGTTTGTGGTATGGCATCCCCCCTCAAATATTTATTTTATTCTATTTTTAGTATTTGTTGTTATAAGGGCAACAGAAATAAAAAAAAATCAGTGAAAATTTCAGCTGCCTAGCTATCATGGTACATAAGATACAGCCCGGTGACAGACAGACAGACAGACGGACATCGAAGTCTTAGTAATAGGGTCTTGTTTTTACCCTTTGGGTACGGAACCCTAAAAAAACAGCTGTTGCAAACAAAATTATAACTCGGAATCGACAAAATGTATGAAACTGCTGACGTTTTTTTACGAATTCCGCATAGTAAAAATTGTTCATAATGATGATCTGATGCACCTCCTTTCGGCTTAGTACACCAGTTCTCGATAACCCTGTATAGTATGAATGAGTATGATTTTTAAATACGGTTAAGTACTTTACTCTATTTTGTTCTATAGCCTGGCTAATGATTGCAAAATTAAATTTTATTAGTTGTACCCTATTTGTTTGTGTAATGTGGTAATAATACTCGTATTACAATATTACAATTTTATATTTATGATTAAGATATATTATATCTTAAGCTAAATTTAAATTATTATACTGTACTGTACTGTACCAGCCTTTTTAATAGTCCACTGCAGGACGTAGGCCTACCCACGAAGGGTGAAATTATTATAAGTAAGAACTTTTTCACAAAATTATTCAAATCCTTATCCTTACATAGTATAAAATAAAGTCGCTATTTTCGTTTGTTTGTTTGTTTGTTTGTTTGTCTGTATGCTTAAATCTTTAAAACTACGCAACGGATTTTGATGCGGTTTTTTTTAATGGATAGAGTGATTCAAGAGGAAGGTTTATATGTATAATACACCTGTGCGAAGCCGGGGCGGGTCGTCTAGTTACATAGTATAAAATAAAGTCGCTATTTTTTGTCTGTTTGTCTGTATGCTTAAATCTTTAAAACTACGCAACGGATTTTGATGCGGTTTTTTTTAATGGATAGAGTGATTCAAGAGGAAGGTTTATATGTATAATACACCTGTGCGAAGCCGGGGCGGGTCGTCTAGTAAATTATAAATACAATCGTTTTACCAACGAGATTTACACAACATCATCAAAGTACATCAAACGAAGAGCATTGCGACCTTTAAACCGGTTTCACGTCTTCAAAGTAATTTAATTCGAGAACATATTGCAGCTACTAAATATCAAGTAACCCGCAACAACATAGATCTCACGTAGATTAGTAAGGCACAGATGGATAACTCCAAGTTGGTCATTCTGGAACTGCCCGCCTGCTTCCAGAGTGGACAGAACGGACCCATTACGGACTCTGTTTAACTCAAAATTCATACACACAAGCACGGTAAAAGGCAAAAGGCCTGACGGCATGACGCTGGTCCCATGGAAGTGTGGACGGCCCTTAGTATGGGACGCAACTTGTGTCGATACTTTGGCACCGTCACATCTTTCTGAGACTCAGAGTAGGGCTGGAGCTGCGGCCAATTCGGCGGAGCAGCACAAGCGGCGCAAATATGCTAACCTCGGTAGTGGTTACATATTTGAGCCATTTGGAGTTGAGACATTGGGTCCGTGGGGGCCGGGAGCTCATATCATTTTCAAAAGTCTTTCTGAGCGTCTGGTGGACGCGACGCGTGACCAAAATGCTGGTGTTTATTTGGCTCAACGCATAAGCATTGCCATTCAGCGTGGCAATGCAGCCAGCATGCTGGGCACGCTGACAACTGGCAGTGGGCTTGAGCATTTGGATTATCTTTAGACCTTCAAAGGTCTGAGGATGATCCAATGCTTTTTGTGTAATAGTAGTGTAGTTTTGTTGTAGTTAATAAAAGCACGGTAATGATATCTAACAGTAATCTGTCTTCGTACAAACGCGGTCGCGGTCGGAACGCGAATCATACCTACGCGCCTCTGAGTTCGGTATGCTCTCGGTATGCTAGTCATTCGCGGCACGCCGTAGTGTCGAACGAACGTGTGGATTTGTAGCTAGTAAGCGTGCGATTAACGTTTTTATGGTTCCGTGTGTTACTATGGAACGCTAAAAACATCAAAAACACAATATGTATATTTTTTTTGAACGCTTCCTTTTTCATTCACAACGAATTTCTTTTTTGTCATAAATATAATAATTTTATATCATAATAGATAGAAACTAGAAAGAAATTCAAGTAGGTAAAGAGTAAGTAGATTAAATTAAAATAATGAAGGCCTAAAATAGTGAAGTCCTAGCGTGTATACGTTCTGCGTGGCCACGTGGCTCTGTAGGTATATATTTCAAAGACAGCCGAGTCACAATACTGTTAAGGTGCGCTTACACGGGCAACTAAAATTGCTCAATTCCAGTCAATACTCGTCAACTATGACGTCACGACTACATCAAGCAATTTACGGCAACGGCAACAAGCATCAATGCTGCGCAATACAATATTGAACGATATGGCGCAATTTCATAAACTAGGCAATACTGTCCTACACGAGCATTTCAGTATTCGCTCGCTATGGACGACATTGTTCTTGCTGCGGCGGCTTGTAGCACTTTTTTTTATTACTAATTAAAAACAAAAAAGAAAGAAATGGAATAGGCGTATCTGGGTGCGATCGTTTTTGGCAAAGAGGCCAAATCGTGCTATCCTACTTCCACCCGACCTCTCGCTCTCCCCGCGGAAGCAAGACGGCAAGCCGCAAAACAAACAAGTGCGAACGAGATATATACAAAAATTGCTAGGAATTTCCAAGCCCATTGGATATTCGTCAATTCGTTTCTGCGACATTGAGCGATATAAAATATCTGGAGAAATTAGAAGCAATATCGCCGAAATATTTGCCGCAATTTATTGAAATTGCTCCATTAATTGCTCCAGATCGGTCCATTCGTGTCGTCGAGCAATTATTGCCCTCGTGTAAGCGTACCTAAAGACATAATTACCGTGACACAAATCAACTCATTTGTAATGATAGCCTTAGACGAGGCGCTTCAATCGCGTAGTTATTTAGTTTCCCTAGTGCTTATATAGTTCCCAGATTCTGCCGTCGGATTTCAGTGGTGGCGCGGAGTTTATACGAATTTTGTTTTTGAGACTAAAGGTCCAACGTTTAGCTAAGCGTGTGTTTAAAACTAGTTTTCGTAAACTCACGAGGTTGTAACTGTAAATGTCATAAAACCCAAGAATTTTTTATTCCTTGCGAGTTTTTTGCAGAACGTAGTCAAAACACAACATGGACTAGATTTCAGCTCCGATTCTCTTCAATATTTATCTACAAAAAATCTGGCTATCCCACATTTTTGTGTTTAGAATATGTGCAAAAAGAGAACCGCCGTGGCGTTACGGTGAACTACCAATAAGATTTTAATCAGCAGCCAAGGTACCGACTATTTGGTAGACGCGAGTACTGATGAAAATTGAATTGGTGTCTACCAAGTATCAAACACTTTTAGTTGTACTAGCAATGACAGTGTTTGACCGTAACAAAATTAGTAAAATGGCACACGGGCGACCTCATCTATGACGCTTCTCTTTTTGCACAAGCTCATTAAGTAAAATTCAGCAACAGAGGCAAGTTTCATAGATCTAGTAATTTTTTTTAGATTATCATTTCGTACAAGCTACCAACAGAAGTTTTGGCATATTTTGGAAGTTTTCCTTCTGTTTTTTTTTTGATAATCTGTGGCGAACGCAGTAGACAAATTCGCGAGTATAAATCTGTAGGCCTTACATAAGGAGAGCTGAACTCCCTGTCAGCGGATATCACTCAAGTTGATCCAGCTAAGGAGATATTTCCACGAGCGGTTTCTGTTTGATTACTTCGAAGCTGTGGTGCCGCGGTGGTAAAATGATAGTAACACTGGCCTATCATTCGTGAGGTCGTGGGTTCAAATCCCGGTCTCACACCAATGAGTTTCTTTGGAACTTATGTACGGACGTAGGCCTACCCACTAAGGGTGATTGGGCCATATCCACCGCGCTGGCCTAGTGCGGGTCGGTGGATTCAGATACGCCATCGAATTTCTTCTACGGACGTATGCAGGTTGCTTCATTATGTTTCCCTTCACCAAAAAGCAAGTGGTGTGAAATTGTACCCATGAATTCCAAGGAATTCATTGGTATGAGACCGAGATTTGAACCCACGACTTCAAGATTGTAAGGTACTTGTAAACAGTAAAACCGTCCGTGGAGACACCGACTCAGGTGTTTCATATCATCGCGAATTAATCAGGATTTACATGCGTGAGACAATACTTTTTACTTGAGGTTACACACATAATAACTCTTGTTTATTTTTAGGAAAGGCTTAGACATTTTTTGAGAGATCAAGATTAGCTGTTCCATACAAAACAGCATCTCGGAATCGACAACATGTACGAAACAGGTGATATTTTTTCTCGAATTCCGGGTTGTACTGTACCAGCCTTTTAATAGTCCACTGCAGGACGTAGGTCTACCCACTTAGGGTGATTGGGCCGTATTCACCACGCTGGCCCAGTGCAGGTTGGTGGATTCACATACGCCATCGAATTTCTTCTACGAACGTATGCAGGTTGCCTCACGATGTTTTCCTTCACCGAAAAGCCAGTGGTGTGAAATTCCGTACTTAGTTCCAAAGAAACTCATTGGTACGGGACCGGGATTTGAACCCACGACCTTGCGAATGATAGGCGAGTGTTACTACCATCTAGTGGTAGTAACACGGGTTTTTCCGGGTTGGCCCCATAGTAAAAGTTGTTCATAATGATGGTTTGAATCACCTCCTTTCCGCTAAGTACATCAGGGGCCTTACTGTATAAGCGCTCTGACGTTCGGCTTCGCTTTCCCTCCCGCTCGCTCTCGTGGCGTGAGTAACTGGCGCGAACAGGAGTAAATGCGAAGCCAAACGTACGCAGTAAGGACCCTGTTCTGAATAACCCTGAATGTCAAAACAATAAATTATAACAATTTATTAAGACTATTTTAATTGAGTAAACTGTAGACCAAATTAAAATTCTCGTATTAAATACATAAACTTAATTAGTTTAAATTATTAATTGCTTATTAACAATGCAATTATTTTAAGTACATGTTCACTAAATTCACAAAATAATATTTCATGCTCGATATAAGTTTAGTTTATTCATATTCACCAGCAGTAGGACGTCCACTTGGACTACCTAGGGCTCCACATTGTCGGTGGTCATCCTAAACTGTAAACTACGCTTGCCGATACGTGGTCTCTATTCAAGAACTATGCGGATCAATTGGGCCTTAAATCGTAAAATAAATTAGTATAATAATAATAATCAAATTAATGTCATAATTTGATAAAATTATAGAATTTATAAGAAGTTGGTGCAACCAGTTAGAGCAATATTTGAAGAAAATCATTAAGAGTCAGGTCTAATTGATAAAAATGATTTTATTTTAGCTATTTCACAGTTGCTTAATCAGAGTTGCTAAAAAATAATCTACATATCAAAAAATGGCAAAACCCCTTCCATCGTGTACAAAATTCGAATATTTCGATCGAATTGTTTACATAATTGTTGATTTATCAAAAACAGCTTAGCCCATTTCTGTAAAATTTAAATGGAACTACCTCGGGAGTACACCCTTTCTAACTAAAAAAGAATTTTTCGATTCGGTTCACAATTGGCGAAATTATCGATGAACATACACAAAAAAAATACATACCTACATGAACATAGAACCTCCTCCTATTTGGAAGTCGGTTAAAAAATCGGTGGGTTCGTTTTGATTTTAAACTGTTGTAATAGACTCAGATTAAGATGTACGTTCTCGAGATGTAACGCATGCTGTGGTTACATTTTTAACCCCCGACGCAAAAGAGGGGTGTTATAAGTTTGACGTGTCTGTCTGTCTGTGTGTCTGTCTGTCTGTCTGTGGCATCATTGCGCCCGAACCACTGAACCGATTTCAGTTTAGTTTTTTTTGGATGAAAGGAGACTTAATCGAGAGTGTTCTTAGCTATGTTTTATAAAAATCGATTGAGCCGTTTAAGAGTTATGGTGGGTTAAAGTGGGGATAGAAGAACCAAAATTCTACAAATGTGCCCAAAATGGTTGTCAATGTGTCGGGGGTTTTTTAAATTTTTAATTTATTTGATAATGTTATACCAGCCTCCATACACTTTGTGGACGTGTCCTTTACATACCTACCTATGTATGTGCCATTGAGCTATCTCTAAAAAGTTAATTCAAGTCTGCCGTATAAAATGTTCCAGTATAATACGGACCAGCAAGCGCTGCGTCGTATGTCCACCGACTAGGTGGACTGAGGATTTAATAAAGACCGCAGGAACGCGCTGGATGCAGGCCGCTTTCAACCGGCCTTATTGGAAATCCATGGGGGAGGCCTATGTCCAGCAGTGGACGGCCTACGACTGATGGATGAATGTATGTATAAAATTTTTAATAGAGGCATTCGGGGTAATTGTTTAAATTTTAACAAAACATTATAACAGCTTTTTTTATTTCATATTTGGTCCCATGGTAAAAATTGGTCATTAGCCATTACTATCAGTACAATAATATTCTAAAATGGATGCTGTACTGTACTGTATCAGCCATTTTAATAGTCCACTGCAGGACGTAGGCCTACCCACGACCGAAAAGCCAGTGGTGATAAATTCCGTACATAAATTCCGAAGAACTCATTGGTACGGGACTAGGATTTGTGCCCCCGATTGTAAGGCGGGTGTCACTACCACTAGACCACCACGGCTTCCTAAATGTACTTTGAAATAATTATTTTTCTAAAATGCATATTTTCAACGAAAGTACTTGAAGTCCTAAAACAAACCAAACAAATAAACGTAACTGACCAAGGTCACCTATAAATACCTAATAAGTAATAACACGTCCGTTCTTACGGCTGGATCGATAGCGAAATAAATCCTAATAGACAGAATAGGCCCATCAATTCGGCCCGACAAATCGCGCTCTTCAGATTATCTAAGCCTTCCTACACACTTTTATCTGATTGAGGATGTTTTCTGTAGGTACTAGATAAGTTTGCGTTTGACCACATACTAGCCATGGCAGAAGCTTTCAGGCAGCTTAAAAACTCTTACACCAGGTCTAGCCACGCGGCCTATACGAACTTCCTTACTTACTTACCACATACTGCCTGACTTTGAGCAGATGTCAGTCTTAAAATGTAGTACGCTTAAACAAGTATATACCTTCTAAGCGTACGAGTATGTAGATATTTATTACGCTGGTCTACATAACGTGGTTTTGTTGCACTGGATGTATAATTATATAAATTAAAAATTTAAAAAACCCCTACACAAAAATATTTAACAACAAACTTTCAATTGACAACCATTTTGGGCACATTTGTAGAATTTTGGTTCTTCCATCCCCACTTTAACCCACCATAACTCTTAAACGGCTCAACCGATTTTTATAAAACATAGCTAAGAACACTCTCGATTAAGTCTCCTTTCATTAAAAAAAAACTAAACTGAAATCGGTTCAGTGGTTCGGGCGCTATGATGCCACAGACAGACACGTCAAACTTATAACACCCCTCTTTTTCGTCGGGGGTTAAAAAGAGGTTTCGACTAGCTGGCTATGCCTACCATTCACAAAACTATGGATGGTTTTGAAAGATTGACTCAATTTTTTTTAATCTTCTTTTTTATAGTCGGTTCTACAATTTTTTTTGTTGACCTGGATATTAGGTATTGGATTTTAAAAGATTTTACAGGGGCCAACCTCTGGGTTTCGAGAAAAACAATTACATATTTCATACTAGCGACCCGCCCCGGCTTCGCACAGGTGTATTATACATAAGCCTTTCTCTTGAATCATTGTATCTGTTTAAAAAACCGCATCAAAAGCCGTTGTGTAGTTTTAAAAATAAAAGCATACATGGGGACAGACAGCGCGAAGCGACTTTGTTTTATACTATGTAGTGAAGCTCAGTCAATTTAAAGTTGTTATTTTTATGGGCAGCTGTTTTTATTCGAATTCCGGTTTAACCCTGTATTCAAAGTTGTTCAATATAATTGTTTTAATTGTTCCTTTTGTTTTACACCACAGTTTGATACAAAAACGGTATAGCTTAAAAAGTGTAACCCTCAGTTGCCGGAACGCCAGAAAATTACTATTTTCCCCCGAGAACAACTTTTATCATCTGTCAGTTAAGCCAAACATTTTCGACACGTGGTTAGGGTTAAAACTCATTAGGATCTGCGTGATTCGCAATGCGATCATCATCTGTACATGTTCTTAATTTATAAAAATTTCGTGTCACGTTGTTTGTCCGCGATGAATTCCTCAACTACTGAACCGATTTTAACCAAGTTTTGTACACTGTGTGTGTGCTGTTTGATCCAACTTGCGAGATACTCGTAGGATAGTTTCTCAATTTCTAATCTCATTTTTTAGGGTTCCGTACCCAAAGGGAAAAACGGGACCCTATTACTAAGACTTCGATGTCCGTCTGTCCTTCTGTCTGTCTGTCTGTCACCGGGCTGTATCTCATTAACCATAATAGATAGCTACGCAGCTGAAATTTTCACAGATGATGTATTTCGGTTGCCGCTATAACAACAAATACTAAAAACAAAATAAAATAAATATTTGCCCCCCTTAAATATTTATTTTATTTTTAGTCATTTACAACAAACCTGACATTTAAACGTTTTTCGCTCTATATTAATAATGGTACCAGGTAGGTGCTTGAAATTTTCACAGAATATTTAGTTTTATATTCCCTTCAATAATAAATAATAAAATTAAAATAAAATAAATATTTAAGGGGGGCTCCCATACAGTACGGAACCCTCCGTGCACGAGACCTCCTATATAAATGGGACCTCCTTTGAAGTATGATTTACCAAAAAGAGAATCATTAAAATCGGTTCATACATTGGCAGAATAATCGCGCTTCATGCTTACAAAAAAAACATAGACCAGGTATAAGGAGGTTCTCAATTCGACTGGATAACCTCTTTATTTAAGTCGGTTAATAAAACAAAGTCAATTCCCGCTGATTGTACACTTAGTTTTTAGGGTTCCTTACCCAAATGGTAAAAACGGGACCCAGTTACTAAGACTCCGCTGTCCGTCTGTCTGTCACCAGGCTGTATCTCATGAACGGTGGTAGCTAGAACGTTGAAATTTTCACAGATTTTTGATCGCATTTCTCGCATTTTTCTCAACTAATCTTGACGAAATATGTTACACCTAATCGTTTTTTTTTTTAAATCGAGATATGCGGTCTAGAGTGTGGCACGCTTATTTAGAAGATACTCGTACCTATTTACTCGGGATTTGAAGACGCCCACATTGTACTTTAGCTGGAAGACAGACCCAGGCAAAGCGTTCCACATTCTGGCTGTTCGTATGAGGAATGTGGACTCGAAACGCTTGGTTCTAACGCACGGAATGTCCACCATGAAAGGGTGGCGCTTTGGTGGCGCTTCTACTGAATTTTAAATAACTTAGGTCTCGTTGCGTCGCCCCGAGTCATCTACATCCTATTACGTATTGACACCACGCCAAAATCGTTGGTTTGCTTCACGTTAACCGGTTTTTAACCGACTTCCAAAAAGGAGGAGGTTCTATGTTCGTTCATGTATTTTTTTTGTGTATGTTCATCGATAATTCCGCTAATTGTGAACCAAATAAAAAAAATATTTTTTTAATTCGAAAGAACATATGTACTTTCGAGGTGGTCCCTTTTAAATTATTCGTATTTTGTACATGATGGAAGGCGACTTTACCATTTATTACGAAAAAAAAATTTATTTGAAGTAACTAAAAACAACTCGTTTTTAGTGAGTTAAGGTTTTATCCCTTTAAAACCAAGTAATTACTGAAAATCTTCTTAACCGGCTGTTTTTTATTTTTTTTTTTTATTTCGTATAGGTTTGCGTTTGGCTACACACTGCCTGATGTTAAGCAGATATGCGGTATAGGATGTAACACGCTTACCTAGAAGATACCTATTTACTCGGGATTTGAAGACACCTACATTGTACTTTAGCGGGAAGACAGACTCAGGCAAAGCGTTCCACATTCTGGCAGTTAAAACTCTTCTGTCGCACGTATCGCATCTTATTCTAGTCGGTTAAAAACCCCGCCCAAATCGTTGGTTTATTTCTCGTTAACCGGTTGATTTACTCGTCGTAAACTACAAAGTACAAAGCTAGTTAATTTTACTTTGACTCGACTGCGGATGGCTAAAAATAAACCGAGTTTAACGGGGCCTGTTATTAGGTATTTCATTTAAGGTGTTTTGTGACTTATGCTTTAATTTTGTAGTTCTATTTTCAAATTCAAGTAACTAAATTAAGTTTTGCTACTTTTTAGGACAGACTTACTGTACTGTACTTTATCAGCCTTTTTTGATAGTCCACTGCAGGACGTAGGCCTACCCACGAAGGGTGATTGGGCCATATATCCACCACGCTGGCCCAGTGCGGGTTGGTGGATTCACATACGCCATCGAATTTCTTCTACGGATATATGCAGGTTGCCTCACGATGTTTTACTTTACCGATAAGCCAGTGGTGTGAAATTCTGTACATAAATTCCAAAGAACTCATTGGTAAGGGACCGGGATTTGAACCCACGACCTCACGATTGTAAAACGGGTGTCATTACCTCTAGACCACCACGGCAAGCAAGTACAGACTTATTTTGGTTTTCACCGAATCGTTTAATATCTAAATAGTACCTACCAAGATTTGCAAAAATGACTTAAATGACTCAAGAGCGAGTCGAGATGGGCATAAAAAGATTCGTTCAAACAGATGTTATCATTAATGAAAAGAAGTAACACGAAACTTTAAACACGTCACAGGTTATGGACCAAACCGTTAAAAAATAGTTATTTGTTATACAAAAGTGCTAAGTTGCTTTTTAACCGCGTGCTCAATTTTGATGACCGAGCGAGCGAAGGATTCTAAAGTTGAATCACGATTACAGCGCGCAATTCAAAAATTAGAATCCTGAGCGTCAGCGAAGAAAGAGCACAAGGTGAAAAATCTTTGCACTCGAGTGCAACACGTAATTTTTCATCCCACCTCAGCGAGGAAATGACTAAAGTCGTCTACATATTGTAATTACTGGATTCAAATACTTCTCGTGTGACTGTTGCGGGAGAAATTGAGAGAGCTCATTTGCGCTTTATTAAAGTTTGACATACACGATGCGATGATTTGATCAAATTTTCGCTTCATGCCAACTGGGCACTCATTCAGTTAAAGAAAAGGCAGGAATTGGTGGTTCACGATTTGAACCACTTCCTGAATGTTGATTAACTCTTGTAATTTTAATTTTACGCGAGAAATGGTCAGAACTAAAGTTGCTTATAATTTGATTTCCTACATTTTTGTTTCCCATTAACTTTTTCTATGATTGATATTTTTCAAATAGAACGAAAAAGGTATCTAGATGTGCAATTTTCTAGCTTCTATAACTATAACGCCCCGTCGTTTTTGCGTAGGCGGCAAACAGGGTTATCGGGAGAAAAATACGGCAACAGTCACTGAAATGAGATAGGTATTTTTCATGACAACCACATTATCCCTCTGGTTGTAATTGTAATAGCTCTATGATCAGATATAGGTACGCCAACCTATAATGGTCCGGCTACATCTACGCCCAACGGCGAAGTTATCGTCACTGGGGGCTCACTCAACTAATTCAAACGGTAGTAATTGGTTGTTCACGATTTGAACTACTACCTGAAGCTGGGCACATACGATGCGATGATCGCATCAATTCATCAGATCAGTCCAGCGAGGTCCTAATATAGTTGCATTGTCGGTAGGTAGATACTCACAGGCAGTTGAACGATTTCCTCAACGTACACAATCTCCTTAATCCTCTCCAATCCGGTTTTCGTCCTGGGCATAGTACTGTGTCTGCGCTTATTAAGATCACTGACGACATACGCTTGGGTATGGATGACGGTAGGCTTACTATTCTAACTTTGTTAGACTTCAGTAATGCCTTCAATACCGTCGACTTTGACATTTTACTGGCATTATTTCGCTCTTCTAACATATCTCCATCAGCGATCGATTGGCTTCACAGTTACTTGTATGGGCGCCGGCAACGTGTTCGCCTTGAAGATGTTTATTCCTCCTGGTGCAATACTGCAGCTGGCGTACCACAAGGCGGCGTACTATCTCCTCTTCTTTTCGCATTTTTCATAAATTCTATATCTCAGTGCCTTAGTTCTTCCTACCACCTTTATGCAGATGATCTTCAAATTTACACACAAGCTAGGCTAGATGATCTGGACTCTGCGGTAGCTAGAATTAATAATGATCTTTGCCGGATTAAAGAGTGGAGTAATTCCTATGGTCTGCAAGTCAACCCGGCAAAAACTCAAGTTATTATTATTGGTAGTTCGTATGCAATCTCAAAAATTGATTGGGCTAAACTCCCTAGTGTTGTTTTTGACGGAATAACATTGCCTTATAGTGAGTCGGTGCGAAACCTTGGGGTTATGTTCGATCGGTCCTTAAACTGGGACGTACACATAAAGTTGATTTGTAGTAAACTGTTTGCTGCTGGTAGCTCGTTGAGACGACTCCGGAACTTTTTACCCACTGCCACTAAGGTGGCGCTCGCACAGTCTCTTCTCCTCCCCATATTAGATTATGCTGACGCTTGCTTTTTAGATCTCACCGAAACTCAGCTAGATAAACTTGAGCGGCTCCAAAATTATTGTATTAGATTCATATATGGCTTACGTAAGTATGACCGTATATCTCATTTTCGCGCAAAGCTCAAGTGGCTTCCAATTCGCTTTCGACGGAATGCACATATTCTCCATCTCCTCTACAACATCCTCTTTAACCCTTTAACTCCTTCTTACCTAAAAGACCTTTTTTCCTACTGGCACACCTTACATTCCCTCTCTCTCAGGTCCAAAGAAAATCTTAAGCTTAAAACACCATCCGCACGCTGCGAAACTTTTTATGGGAAGTCATTTGCTTTCCAGGCAGTTCAACTTTGGAATGCTTTGCCTGTGCCGATCAGACTTTCTCCATCACTTGCCGTGTTCAAAGAACAGGTTAAAAATCATTACTTGCAATTGTCCGCTCGTTGATAAACGATAGTGCTGTTGTCTTTATTTATTTATTTATTTTTTTTATTTAACTAGTTCTATAATATTTTTTTTTTTTCTCTTTTGTTATTATAAGTATGTTTATATAAGTATGGTAGGTTAATTTTATGTACTTTATGTTTATGTAAGTATTTATTAGTATGTATGTAAATGTATGTTTTATAAGTACGAACTATTATTGTTAATGCACACCCTCGTCTTTACTTGTTCTATATTCCTATTCCATCCAAAGGTTGCCTGGCAGAGATCGCTTTTAGCGATAAGGCCGCCTCTTGTTACACGCTATACTTATAATGTTTTTGTTATCTGTGTTACTTGTGCTCTTTGTGTTAACAATAAAGAATATCTATCTATCTATCTATCTATCTATACTCGTATTGAGGAATCAAAATGACACCCCTATTTTATTCGAAAATATTGATTTAACAAAAAAATGATGGGCATCAAAGTTGCAGAAAATCAAATTTCAAACAACTTTGATTTTGATGATTTCTCATGAAAAATTGAAATAACACAAGTTATTGAAGAAATGATATGAACAACCAACTATATAAAAAAATATCGATCCTACAAAAAGTTGATGGGAATCAAAGTTGTAGAAAATCAAATTTTAAACAACTTTTGTACCGATAACATCTATCGTAAAATTGAAATAACACAAGTTTTTGAAGAAACGAAATGGTACTACCAACTATTAAAAAAAATATCGATCCTACAAAAAGTTGATAGGAATCAAAAATGTATAGAATCTAATTTCAAACAACTTTCTTTCCTATAACTTCTGCTGTAAAATTGAAATAACACAAGTTATTGTAGAAATGAAATGGTACCACCAACTATTAAAAAAATATCGATCCCACAAAAAGATGATGGGAATCAAGTTATAGAAAATCTAATTTTATACAACCTTTGTTCCCATAACTTCTGCTGTAAAATTGAAATAACACAAGTTATTGAAGAAATTAAATGGTACCACCAACTGTTTAAAAAAAATAGCGATCCTACAAAAAGTTGATGGGAATCAAAGTTGTAGAAAATCAAATTTTAAACAACTTTTCTTCCCATAACTTCTATCGTAAAATTGAAATAACACAAGTTATTGAAGAAACGAAATGGTACCACCAACAATTTTAAAAAATATCGATCCTACAAAAAGTTGATGGGAATCAAAGCTGTAGAAAATAAAATTTTAAACAACTTTTGTTCCCTTAATTTCTGCTGTAAAATTGAAATAACACAAGTTATTGAAGAAATGAAATGGTACCACCAACTATTTAAAAAAATATCGATCCTACAAAAAGTTGATGGGAATGAAAGTTATAGAAAATCTAATTTTAAACAACTTTTGTTCCCATATTTTCTGCTGTAAAATTGAAATAACACAAGTTATTGAAGAAATGAAATGGTACCACCAACGGTTTTAAAAAAATAGCGATCCTAATAAAAGTTGATGGGAATCAAAGTTGTAGAAAATTAAATTTTAAACAACTTTTGTTCCCATAACTTCTATCGTAAAATTGAAATAACACAAGTTATTGAAGAAACAAAATGGTACATTTTTCTAATTCAAAAATTATCTATCCTACAAAATTATGATGAGAATCAAAGTTGTAGAAAATCCAATTTTAAACAACTTTTGTTCCGACAACTTCTGATGACAATTTGTGTAACACAAGTTATTGAAGAAACAAAATGGTACAACTATATATTTAAAAAAATATCGATCCTACAAAAAGTTGTTGGAATCAAAATTGTAGAAAATCAAATCTCTTGATTTCCTACAACTTTGATTCCCATCAACTTTTAGCATGATCTATATTTTTCGAATAAGACGGTGGTGTCATTTTGTTTCTTCAATAAATACCTACCAGCAATGTTACAGTACATGATGATACTACATGGCCCCTACTGCACTGATCTGACGAACAGATGCGATCATAGTTTCGTGTCGTGTGAGCCCAGCTTCAGGTAGTGGTTCAAATCGTGAACCACCAATTCCTATCTTTTCATTAACTGAATGAGTTCCCAGTTGGCATGAAGCGAAAATTTGATCAAATCATCGCATCTTGTATGGCCACCTTAACAGTTTCAGTCAATTTTATTGGCGTCAAATAAACTTCCTCGTCGCTAGAATCACTCATTTTGGGTTTTTCACTTGTTTTCAAGTTTTTTTTTTATTTTTAACCAAGGTTTTAACAAAATTACATGAAAAGAAAATGGCGCGCACAAAACTTATTAAAAATAGTACATCAAGAAGGTTCCGAGTCTCGACTTTTTAACAAATTAAAAAAGGTTGTATGATAAATTCGGCACCATGGAGGTAGAAGTAGAAAAAGTTTAATGATATTTTGAGTTCACAAACTTAGTGTACACGATTTCTAAATTCAATTTTAATTTATCCTCTAGCGGATAAAAATAGCTTTTGCACTTAGACACGGTAATGAATTACCGTGACTATCGAAGAGCAAAAATAGTCTTTCCGAGATGGGGGGATGAAAAAGTATTTCGTAAACCATGCCCTCCTTTCAGGCTTTTTACAGCCTGTTCCTAATGTTGCTCATTCTAGCTCGTGATTCAGCCCATCTCAGCTCATCGCAGCAAACCTGATCCACGTTTCCTCATCGTCTAATTATTGAGCTATCGAGCCATTGATTCTGAGCCGCGAACCGTGAACTAACCGGCGTCGGCTACGTTTATACCATAGTACGTGATAGTACCTAAAATCAGTGAGCTACGAAACCAGGGAGTACAGCTGTGTTTTACGGTTTCACTTGAGTCTTGTATTGAAAATCGATAGAAATATGGATAACCTAATTATTTCGTAAATTTTGGAGTTGAGCGGTAATGGTTGTGCCAGAATATTTTTCAGTGAACAAATTGTACTAATTCTAATTCGAAGTGGGGGCAATAAGCCCTGCACTGACGTCCCGCATGGGGTGTTGTGCATTTGTTGTTGACTGCCTCGATGGCTCAGTGGTTAGTGACCCTAACTTCTGGGTCAAAGAGGCGTGGGTTCGATCCCCACCCAGGGCAAATATTTTTGTGATGAACATAGGTGTTTGCTCTGTGTCTGGGTGTTATTTAGTTACTATCTAAGTATATATGTCTTTAAAAATATGTATATGTAGTACATCAGTCTCTGGCAACCAAAATCACAAGCTTTGCTTAGTTTGGGGCCAGAGACCGTGTCTAAGATGTCCCCAAATATTTATTATTATTATTTATTTTTCCCCCTCCAGCGTATATCCAGCGTAGATCTTAAAATATGAAATTCCTTTAAGTGAAGATCTTTTACAAAACAAATAAAGGAAATGTAGTTATACAGTATGTAGTACATATACATATTTTTAAAGACATATATAGATAGTACCTAAATAACACCCAGACACAGAGCAAACACCAATGTTCATCACATAAATGTTTGCCCTGGGTGGGGATCGAACCCACGCCTCTTTGACGCAGTTGTCAGGGTCACTAATCACTGAGCCATCGAGGCAGTCAAAGGCATTATAGACCAAACGCGGTTCGGTAGCCATTGTTACTCATGCAAACGCTAGGCGTGCGCCGCGGCGTATCGATATATCGATGGATCTTTAATGTATCGATAGATTCTCGACATCGTGATCGAGTTTGCATGGATGGCTCATTTAGTGGCGCAATGTTAATGCATGGTATAATAATGTGGTATGCGCTTTGGGTGGTCTTGGATTAAGTAATTTCGGCATTGAGTAAACATATAGATACGAGTAAGTACTTATAATAATGATATTGTTGGCAGATTTCGTTATCATGTGACGATGAATTTACTAGTAAGTATGTATAATTTATTGGCGTTTTTTAACAATTTAAATAGTGCAGCTTAAACTACTACAGTAATCTGTCTTTTTTGCAATAATCTACTACATTTTCGTAAAAAAATGTTCGGAATTAGTTATACCTACTCTATTATACAGGGTTATCTGCTTGCCCTATACCAAGCCAAATGATTGATTAAACATCATTCTTTATCACCTTTAGGATTAGTACACCAGTTTTGAATAACCATGTACATTTTTTTGTTTTTCATCCGATATACCTCAGTGCCTCAAGACGAAAGTTTTCGATAGTTGTGTGTTGACAGTGATGATATATGGAACTGAAACGTGGTCTTTTAATGTGAGCCTTGTGAATAAGCTAAAGATAGCGCAACGTGCTATGGAGAGGGCTATGTTCGGTGTCTCTCTGTGAGATCGATTCAGAAATGAGGAGATCCGCAGACGAACCAAAGTTACCGACATAGCCCAGCGGTTCAGCAAATTAAAGTGGCAGTGGGCAGGGTACATAGTTGGAAGAACGGATGGCCGATGGGGCCGTAAAGTTCTCGAATGGAGACCACGGACCAGCAAGCGCAGCGTAAGACGTCCGCCGACTAGGTGGACCGACGATGTAATAAATATCGCAGGAACGCGCTGGATGCAGCCGCATCTAACCGGAAAACTAAAAGGGAGGCCTATGTCCAGCAGTCTCCGGCTGATAATAATGATGGCTATTTATCCTAGTTGGCTATAATGAGTGTTATTTTTTTATTTGAGAGTAAGTCAATGCGATTGAGATTAATCATAACTTATTCTTGGATCTACTGTATATAGGGATATAATTATGTGTAAATAGGTAGGTACCCATACAATTTATAAATCTCTATCAAACTCTTTCGCACGAGTTCAATAGCAAGTACTGTACTCGAGATTTTTATACATTAGATTAGGTACACAAAACAACGACACCCTTTGTACTCGTATTGCCTAACAATGACGTCACAGTTTCCCACAAATAGCCTCTAATTGTTCTAGCCCATGGAAATACCTCAGATGAAACAAGATAGGTTTCAGGTCGTGAATAGGTGACCTAATTAGAGACAAAACCTAGCCTTGTACCAGATTTGATACACTATGTGGGTGGTCAATGCGTCGGTCGATTGTTATAGGACAATACAATATCACCAACTTAACTGTAGAGCTAGACTGACAGCGCTACTGTTGTATTTTATTCGAGATGTTTTGTCAAATAAAATAGTTATTTAATTGGGCCAATCGACCAAATAGTTTGTTACCTAATTTATCGGATAATCTAGTGACAAGAAAACAAATCACAAAAAAATTGGTTGTCTGTCGGTTTGCGGATGATAATTTTACTTGATAACTTCATAAAAAAACATTGTTGAATCAACACCCTAAACAAGCCGAACGCTTAGTCCAATCGTACCTCTCTATCGCGTATTCTGCGTTCTCGCTTGCACGCTCAGCTCAAGTGGAAAGTGACACTTTTTCGTGCGTGCAGTCGGCGTTCTTGGATTGAAGACGTTATCACGTCAAAAACTAGCCAGAAATCAAACCCGGAAACTCCAGATCACATACCAGAAGTGAAATCATCTGTTAACGGATTCCTTCTAGAAAATAGAGTAAACAAATTCAAAAGTAAGTATTTGCCGGAGCTAGATAAAATGTAAAATAGAGGCTTGTAAAACGAGAGTTATCTATCCATTGCTGTTATACCAGCTCTATGGCCAGTTACATCAAGTCGTTACAGCTTGCACGCTACAATTCCAGCAGTAACTCAATACAAGAATAATGATTTTCCTATCTGTAGAAGAACCAAAGTTACCTAGCGAAAGTTGAAATGGCAGTGGGCAGGGCACATAGTTCGGAGAATGGGTGGCGGTTGGGGCTGGTTTCAGTCTATTCCGTACGGGTCACAAACGTTGAGTCAAACCGCTTCGTACGTATCGAATAAAATCGACAGAGAGAGACGTTTTCAAAAGTAATAAAATGTTTAAATAATAATATTTTTCACAAAAAATGGCAAAACCGCCTTCCATTGTGTAGAATTTTCACTCGAATTGTATACATTACTAGCAGCCTCCCTATTTAAAAAAAAAATACAATTTAGCCTATGACACCCGGGGATTGTGTAGCTTCCCAACAGTAAAGGAATTTTTCAAATGGGTTCTGTAGTTTCAGAGCCTATTCAATGCAAACAAACAAACAATCAAATCTTTCCTCTTTATAATATTGGTATAGATTTTTATTTATCAAAAACGGCTAAGCTGATTTCTGTAAAATTTTAATGGGACCACCTCGGGAATATATCCTTGCGAACTAAAAAAAAAATTTTTCGATTTGGTTCGTAATTAGCGAAATTATCGATGTTCATCGTGTACCAAATTCGAATATTTCGCTCGAATCGTTTACATTATTGTTGATTTATCAAAAACGTCTCAGCCGATTTCTGTAAAATTTAAAAGGGACTACCTCGGGAGTATACCCTTTCAAACTAAAAAAAAATTTTTAGATTCGGTTCACAATTGGCGAAATTATCGATGAACATACACAAAAAAAAACATACACACGAACATAGAACCTTCTTGGAAGTCGGTTAAAAATATTCAAAATGCTCTTACTGCTAGTAGATAGGTAGTAATAGTCGGTGGGCACTTAGGAGCAACGGTGCGTCAAACTGCATTGTGACCACCTCCGTGCTATACTACCACATACAGGCAAGGTCGTTTCAATGGCGCACCGTTACGGGTCGGTGGGCACCGCATACAGAGATGGCTCGCGCTATTTGATATGTGTGCTTGAAACTTCACACTTTGTATTTTCTGCCTTATACGAATGATACAATGAGTCTTTTTGAAGTAAGAAAACAACGTGAGACAACTTGCATAAGTCCGTAGAAGAAATTCGATGGCATCAATCCGCACTAGCGTGGATGATAGGTCCTAATAGCTCGTCGTGATTAGGACTAAGTTCAAAAGTATTTTAGTACTATTAGTATTATTAATATACCTCTATAATATAACAAAGTTATTATGAATTTTAATGGTAATTTAATTGGATATTTTTAAAATGTTTTTTTGATACCGTTTTGTTTCGTGTAGGTACTATGGCTAAAAATAAATGATTGAATAAGATCTAATAATATGAGATTCCTTTAAATGGTGATTTTTATTAAAGAAAATAATAGGAAATATAATAATTCATTTAGTCGGAGGACAGACTCCACTGTCGAGGAGAGAAATAATGTCGGTCTGTCCCCCGATGATCAACCGGGGGACAGATAAGAATTTTTTCTTCCATTCTGTCCCCTGGGGGACAGATCCGAAGGACAGACTGGAATAATCCATTGATTTGATTGGTTGAAATAAATAGGTTCAATGTTTTGAAGTAAAAACTTTTATAGAGGCGTTGTGCAATTTTTTGGGATGGGTAAAAAATGATAAACTCGCGTCAGGACACGGGACCTGATGGAATATTCGTAAGACGGCGCAGGGCGCTTGCGCGAGTTCGTGTATTTTACCACATAAATAGTTCTTTACATCAAGATTTCACTTCTGCCGGCACTCCCGGAGTGCAGTTCGTTGTTTTTAGGGTTCCGTACCCAAAGGAAAAACGGGACCCTATTTTACTAAGACTTCGATGTTCGTCTGTCCATCTGTCCGTCTGTCACCGGGCTGTATCTCATGAACCATGATAGCCAGGCAGCTGAAATTTTCACAGATGATGTATTTCTGTTGCCGCTATAACAACAAATACTAAAAGAGAATAAAATAAGTGTTTAAGGGGTTAAACAAACCTGATTTTTTTTAGACGTTTTTCGCTCTATATTAATAATCGTAACAGGTAGATGCTTGAAATTTTTACAGAATATTTAGTTTTATATTCACTTCAATAATAAATAATAAAATTTAAATAAAATAAATATTTAAAGGGGGCTCCCATGCAGTACGGAACCCGCCGTGCGCGAGTCCGACTCGTACTTGGCCGATTTACTAAAGGACTATAGTATAGTACCAACAGGCAAGTTCATTTCAATGGGGCACCGTTACGGGTCGGTGGGCATCGTAAACAGATGTAGTTCGCTCGCTCTGTTTGATATTTGCTGAAACTATTCGCACCTTGTGTTTTACTAACTTCTTGTTGCGAGAAGATAGGGACTGGAAATACCGGAAAGACATTTTAGAATGCCTTACCTCAGACTTTGTTTTACTTGGCCGTTTTAGGGTTCCGTACCCAAAGGGTAAGAACGGGACCCTATTTCTAAGACTTCGCTGTCCGTATGTCTGGCTGTCTGTCTGTCACCGGGCTGTATCTCATGAAACGTAATAGCTAGAACGTTAAAATTTTCACACACGAATTTCTGTTGCCGCTATAATAACAAATACTAAAAATAGAAAAAAAAATTAAGGGGGGCTTCCATAGAATAAACCTAGATTTTTAGACGCTTTACGCACGATATTAATAAATAATTGTGACGGGTAGATGCTTGAATTGAAATATTCACAGAATATTTAACTAAATATGCACTGTAAAATTAAATTAATTAAATAAAATAAATATTTAAGGGGGCTCCCATACAAGTAACGTAATCAATTTGCTCGATATTAATAACGGAAACAGGAAGATGCTTGAAATATTACCTAAGTTTTTTTTAAATTCCGCATAGGTTTGCGTTTGACTACACACTGCCTGATGTTAAGCATATATGTGGTCTAGGGTGTAACATGCTTACCTAGAAGATACCTATTTACTCGGGATTTGAAGACACCTACATTGTAGCTAAGTGATAAATTAAAATAAAATATATGAATGCGGCTTCCATACGGTGCGGAACCCTTCGTGCGCGAGTTCGACTCGCACTTGGCCAATTATTCTAGATAATGGACATAATTTTCTAGGATATAATTATAATTACTAAGTTTTTAGAAGAGCAACCTGGAAATAGGAAATTGGTCCCGGGTTTGACAAACACTCTGAAATCACGAAATAACAGTTAGGTATTTCATAGGTTTTATCGAGAGTCGTTCTGTTACTATGGAACAGCTGATTTGGCTTTGCAATTTCGGTGTAGATCACGTAAAATGGTTGAGGTCTGACTAAATTATAATTATTACGACAATAAGCCCGATTACAGAGGCGCCATCCTAATTATATTAGCTAAATAGCAAACTTCTGTTTCTTTTTCATTTTAGGCGTTCGATAGAGACAACGCTTTTTACGAGTATACGTTGCTATTAAATTCACGCTGGCGCCTCTGTAATCGCACAATAAATCCGTTGTCAATTAAAACACCTCAAATGCGTCTATCATTCCACTTATAAACATTAAAAATTGAATGGACCAAACAATATTATTATTATACCAAGAAATGGTTGCAGAAAATATAAGCCAGCAGTTTCATCCGGGTATTCCCGCTGTCCGTCTCCGCGTCGCCACATAACCAATAGCCGGTCGGATCATCCGGATTACTATTGTTTACCCGGACGGACCACCGCCTCGGGGAAAGGAGAAAAATGCTTCGAGACTGGGAGCTATTGAGAAATTTTATAACGAGTCAAATATAGTAGTATTTAGTCAGTTTATTTTGAGTCAAAAAATGCAAGTGGAGTGAAGTGAAACTTCGACGCAACAGTGCTTTCACACCCGCTCCATGGTAGCATTAAACGTTTAACGCAACCTTGTTGGAAGTCGCATTAGAAGTTTCACTTCAAAAACACATTTTTTGTGGAAAGTCCAAAATCCTTTTGTTTTGCACTGCTACTTTTGTTTCTTTGTTTAGCTTTTATAAGTTTGGTCCCATAGTAAAAGGTGGTCATTGTGATCAGTATTATGATATTTTGAACTACATCAGTACTTTCTACAAGCATTGTGTATAGATCAAGTCATCAATAAACGGTTTTACAAATATGGCAGCGGTTTCATTCGGGTATTCCCGCTGTCCGTCTCCGCGTCGCCACATAACCAATAGCCGGTCGGATCATCCGGATTACTATTGTTTACCCGGACGGACCACAGCCTCGGGGAAAGGAGAAAAATGCTTTGAGACTGGAAGCCATGGAGAAATTTTATAACGAGTCAAATAAAGTAAATACTTAGTCAGTATATTTTGGGTCAAAAACTTAAAAAAAAAATTGCATAATTAATTTGTAGCTATACGCCCATGAAGAATTTTCATTAAAAATTACATACCTACCTAACTAAGAATATTCGAGATGCTTCGTAAAAAATATTTTATTGGCAAATAATAACTATGTCTGTGTAGTAGCCGTGGTGGTCTAGTGGAAGTGATACCCGCCTTACAATCGTGAGGTCGTGGGTTCAAATCCCGGTTCCGTACCAATGAGTTATTTGGGATTTATGTACGGAATTTAACACCACTGGCTTTTCGGTAAAGGAAAACATCGTGAGGCAACCTGCATACGTCCGTAGAAGAAATTCGATGGCGTTTGTGAATCCATTAACCCGCACTGGGCCAGCGTGGTGGATATGGCCCTATCACCCTTCGTGGGTAGGCCTACGTCCTGCATTGGACTATTAAAAGGCTGATACAGTACAGTACAGTCTGTGTACTAAATCCAAGTGAAAATACCACAACAAACGTTAGTGATGTTCAACTATCACTCTACCAACTTATCGATAAATTCAATTCGATTAAATAACAGACCCGCGACTCCCTTACTATTTCTACATCCGCTAGATAGGGTTGAGCCATTTGACATTTGTCAGGGAGCGATACAATTTCTTTCTTTGTTTGGATTACTTACGCTTCTTATAGTCTTACTTGTCTTGGCAAAATGCTAGTCTTATTACCACAATTAATTTTATTGACATTTTAATAATGGTCAGCAATTAGTATCTTACTTAGGCCGCATTTTTTTGGTCGTGTAATGTTTTATTGATGAAGGGATATACGTTTAAATAAATCTCTTTCTTTATGTTGTGGACTTGTGGGGATAGGAATGACGTGTCAACTACTATTGGATTTAAAATGACATTTACATACATAGGTACCTCTCATCTTTTATCATTATTATACCAATCGTAGGATTTCCACTGCAGGACATCGGCCTACAATGTACATCTCCATCTCCACATAAGTACACCTTACTTGACTTAATGGAAACAACAAAGATTTAAAAGGAATTTTTATTTTGTCAAATATGGTAAACAATATACATCTTATTTAAATTTATTTTTATAAATAAAACGAAACATAAAATAAAATAAATATAACCTGGAATTCACAGAAATACAATTATATTATTGATGTTTCGTATATATAAACTTTGCCTGCCCGCAGTTAGGCTCTAATCCTTCCATACTCGCGAAATTGTGCAGTAATAAAATCGGCCAAGTACGAGTCGGACTCGCGCACGGAGGGTTCCGTACTGTATGGGAGCCCCCCTTAAATATTTATTTTATTTCAATTTCATTATTTATTATTGAATCACTTCATAAAATATTAAACTAAATATTCTGTGAAAATTTCAAGCATCTACCTGGAACCATTATTAATACAGAGCGAAAAACGTCTAAAAATTCAGGTTTGTTGTATGGGACCCCCCCTAAAATATTTGTTTTATTTTCTTTTTAGTATTTGTTGTTATAGTGGCAACAGAAATACATCATCTGTGAAAATTTCAGCTGCCTAGCTATCATGGTTCATGAGATACAGCCCGGTGACAGACGGACAGACGGACATCGAAGTCTTAGTAATAGGGTCCCGTTTTTCCCTTTGGGTACGGAACCCTAAAAATGAAGCTTTAAAAATCTGTATCAGTACCTGTCCGGTAAAATAATTTTATTAAAAAAGGTAGTATAAATACAAGTAGAATAGAATAGAATAGAAACGCTTTATTGTTCACACAATCGAAATTATTACAATAAAAGAGTACAATATAATTATAATAGTGCGACAATCGGCGGCCTTATCGCTTAGAGCGATCTCTTCCAGGCAACCTGATTTAGAGAGGAAAGGATTATAGAGGAAGGTAAAGGACGGGGTGTACAATAATAGCGAAATTAATTGAAACAAAATAAAGAATACTTGAATAAAGAGTCATAAATACTTGTACAAAATATATACATACATATCAATTTACACATGTACATTCAAATACTACAATAATACAACCTACATACACATACTAATACTAAAATAAAAATAAAAAATAAAAATGCTACATACAAATTAATAAATTTAATAATAAATAAATATGATAAATTAACTAGAAATGACTTTCTAACATGGAGGCAACTGCGATAAATAAAATTTTATGACTTGCTCCTTAAACACAGCAAGAGAAGGAGCACGTCGAATAGGAACAGGTAGCGCGTTCCATAACTGAACAGCTTGGAAAGCAAAGGACCTGCCGTAAAATAATTCAGAGCGGGCAGAAGGAGTCATGAGGGTAAGGTTTTCTTTGGACCGGAGAGGAAGGGAGTGGGAGGAGTGCCAGTACGTAAACCGTTCTTTAAGATAACGTGGAGTAGAAGGATTAAAAGAAAGGATTAAAGTAAGGTTAATTGAATGTAGCAGTAATACTTAACGCCTGTTTCATTCACTAGCTAGATGCCAACTTTTTCTATAAAGCTAATTTGCAACAAAGCAACTGACATAAAGTTCCCCATTACCCAAATTGCTTGGCACTAAGAGCCTGTCCACACAGTGTAGTGCTGTGCCTTAGTGATTTTCTGGGTTAGACAAGAACACAGCTGTACTAAAATAGTCCATTATTACGCCACGCGCCGCACCGTTTGCATCCCTAATCACCGATCACGCAGAGGCGGGAGCCGCGAGAAAGCGATCCGATAGCGGTCCAGTGCAAAGCAATAGCGCCGGATCGCGCCCGCTTGTTATGTGTCAGGTTGCATACAAATTCGAATATTACAAAAAAAAAACCCGTCCCGGATCGCGATCGCATTCCCGCACTTCCCGCCTCTGTGTGAATCGGCTTTAACGGTTCGTTTTTTTTGAGACGTGTGAATAGTGCTGGCGTGTGTTGCTTGGCGTCATCGAAATACACTGTGTGATATATAATTTAGTAAGAGGTATATGTAACGATATCGATCGAGATATTCTGAAAAAATTGGTTGCCTGTAAAGTCGGTATACGGGCGAAAGTTTTACGTGACAACGACTTTATGTCTGTCTCTCTCGCTCTTAGGCGGGCTAACCATGCCCGAGTGGAAGGGACGCGTGCCTCTCACTCGCTCTCATTGTGAGCGCATAACGTGAGCGGAGCGTAACGCAGTTTCTTGAAGTGTCACCCGGCAAACCAATTTATAAGACGTTGTCACGTCAAAAAAAATGAATTGTTTTCCAGTAGCATTAGAAATAGACATGGTTAGTTTGATTGTGATCCCTTGTGGATTTTGTGCTCAGAAACGTAAAAATTCAGCACGATCATTGTGAAACTATTTACAGTAGGTAGTAGTCCGAAAATTCATAGGTGAGGTGATGGATACAATAAAATAAAATATAAAAATAAAATACTTTGGGACATTTTACACACGGCCTCTGACCCCAAACTAAGCAAAGCTTGTGATATGGCTGCCAGGGACTGATATACTATTTTTTTTAAGTACACACTTATATAGAAAGTAACTAAATAACACCTAGACACAGAGCAAACACCTATGTTCATCACATAAATATTTGCCCTGGGTGGGGAGAAGAACCCTTAACCGGTGACATGACAAGAAGTTTATACTGGTTTTTGTTCTGTCTCAACATGGCATTGCTATTTCTATTTACACATCGAAGCGGATACGCTCAGGCATCTTACCGCACCATATGAACTATCTCCAACTTGTAAGTTTACTCAAAGATCCTGTACAAATCTATCTCCTCCAGGGTTTCCGATGAAATCCCTGAATAATGAAAATCAATTATACGTGATTCTCGTTCTTAGTTTATTCATGAGAATAAATATTTAATGGGCTTGGTGATGCTGGGGAATGAAAATTTAAATGTGATCTCGTATTCGAACTTAGCTTTTAGTTCTTAGTAAGTAGAAGTCTAGTTACTTACGAACCGAGCGGTTTCAAAGCTTATTCGATGTTATCGAAGTTGTTTTAGTAGTTCGATTGGGAATACGAAGTTTATTCGGTTAATAGGGTTGGCTGAAGTATTTTTAGGTGATTTGGAATTAATTATGCTTCTTTTGTTACAGTTTGCTTACTTTGATAAACTAGATCTTTTCACTGACCGGAGTGAACGAAGAGAGAAAGGTCTCCAGAAATTTTAAGTCGACGATTTTGCTTTCGCCTGTCCGGATGTTGACTTATTTCCACTACAGGTCGTATTTCTCAACGACATTCAATGACAGTTGGAACAGATATTCTACTATATTAATTGATTTTTGTCGTCAGCTTTTTTTGATCAGGCGTATATTTTCCTCAAAAGGGGGGTTTGCTGTGGCACTATTTATTATCAGCCAGTTTCGGTAATATTTGTCAAGATTTTTACTATCTAAATCCTAACGAGATTTGTGAGTATGAACTAAACCAGTTTAGAACGAGTGTGAAATCTTGAAACGTATGTAAGTACCTATTTGAGATAGATTTAAATTACTTAAACTGTATTTTAAACATTGTCATCTGACGATTCCAAGTGCAACTGTAATGTCTACGGAATAAAGGAACTTTGACTTAGACTTTGAGTCAAGGCTTGTAAAGATTCAGTTATAGAGGTGTACCGCGACGTCTCATGTTCGGAAAACTACTTGTTTTATATGTTTTTTGACATCAAATGAAATGTATCATCGCTATAGTAACCATTATCATCATTCACAGCGTTCTCTATGCAGCTGCTGGACATATGTCTCTCTTTTGTAGTGCCACCTAAATTGGCCTTGTGCCAATCGTGTCCAAGTTCGACGAGCGAGATGTGTAGATCATCATTTTTTTAGAGTTCCGTACCCAAAGGGTAAAAACGGGACTCTATTACTAAGACCCGTCTGTTCGTCTGTCTACCTGTCCTCCGTCTGTCTGTCACCAGGCTGTATATCAAGAACCGTGATAGATAGAGAGTTGAAATGTTCACAGATGATGTATTTCGATTGCAGCTATAACAGCAACAACAGAATAATATAAATATTTAAGGGGGTTCCCATACAACAAACTTGTTTTTTTTTTTACCCCATACGGTACGGAACACTTCATGCGCTATGTCAAACCGCTAAACTCAGACATCGCCTGCGCGGTAACAGGGGCGCCGGGGGAGACGACACAGGGGACTGAGACAGGCGCGGGCAGCGGGTCCCCGGCGCCCGCACCTGTCTCAGTCCCCTGTTTCGTCTCCCCCGGCGCCCCTGTACCGCGCAGGCGATGTCTGAGTTTAGCGGTTTGACTATAGTCCTACTCGTACTTGGCCGATTTCTACTTTTATTGTAGCGATCTTGACAGTAAATAAGTAATAACATTAATTACATCTCTAAGTATGTAGGTACAAACATAATGTTTGATACAGTCACAAAATTAACAACAAGAAAATGATATTTCAATAAAAAAAAACTTTATAACAGACCTATAGGTGATGAATCAAAAACCTTTTATGACATATTTGCTCGTAAAGTGGCTGTAATTACACCAATTTCAATATCGTAATGTATTTAACTACGCACTTGTGCTTTATTGTAATGTAAAACGCACGCCGCCACCGACTGCAGAACTCTGTGGTCTCGTTTCTCTTACTTTCACTCAAGAGAGTGAGAGACATTTGTGCGTTATTGTAATGTAAAACGCACGATGCTTCGACTGATGCACGACTTTCTCTCAAAGTCGGAGGTTTATTAATTTCCTCGCAAATATGTTATAAAACGTCGTATGACATACTTACGTGCGCTTTGAAAATTACAGCCTCTGCTTCCTTACAGCCCTCGCCTACGGCTCGGGCTAGCAATATCGCCTCGGCTGTAATTTTTTACTTACCGCACTTATATCATAATGTACTATTACCTACAGCAAAACTGTATGTAAATCGATGGAACCATTTTGAAGATAAACTGGGACATTCGTGTTTTGCGCGCAAACAACCTCTCACCCTAAACGCATAAAACTTCTACATTCTATTGTAGGTGTAATATTGAGTTAGTAAACAGATATAATCGGCCAAGGACGAGTAGGACTCGCGCACGCAGGGTTCCGTACTGTATGGGAGCCCCCCTTATACATTTATTTTATTTTAATTATTTATTATTGGATTGGGAATCTTACTATGGGCCTTATAAATAAGCTCCAAGTAGCCCAACGAGCTATGGAGAGGGCTATGCTCGGAGTCTCTCTGCGAGATCGAATCAGGAATGAGGAGATTCGCAGAAGAACCAAAGTTACCGACATAGCCCAGCGGATTGGCAAGTTGAAATGGCAATGGGCAGGGCACATAGCGCGGAGGACTGATGACCGATGGGGTCGAAAAGTTCTCGAGTGGAGACCACGTACGCTGGCAAGCGCAGCGTAGTACGTCCACCCACAAGGTGGACATATGACCTCATTAAGACCGCAGGATCACGCTGGATGCAAGCCGCTACCAACCGGTCTAATTGGAGATCCATAGGGGAGGCCTATGTCCAGCAGTGGACGTCCCAGTGGTCAGCAGTGTGTCCCCGTGAGCGTAGAGGGTATCAGTGATCCTGTCCAGATTGCCAACCAGTTTAAGGAACATTTTAAAGTACTTTCTCCTTTGGTTCCAAATGAAAGGGAGACGGGAAAATTAATTGTAGGGGAGACGATTAGGCGCATTACTGCTAAAGAGGTTGCTCAGGTGGTGAAGAACATGAAGCGGGGAAAATCTCCTGGCCATGACGGTCTGAGCATTGAGCATTTGCAACATGCGGGCGTTCATCTGCCGAGGGTGCTCGCCATGTTCTTCACCTTCTGTGTTGGCCATTCGTATTTACCGGACGAGATGATGAAGACTATAGTGGTCCCGATAGTAAAAAATAGAACTGGGGACTCTTCGAGCATAGACAATTACAGGCCGATTTCACTCGCGACTATCATTGCCAAAGTGCTGGACGGTGTGATCGATATTCAATTAAGGCAACATCTGAATTTGCATGACGCTCAATTCGGGTTCAGACCTGGGCTGTCGACTGAAACAGCAATATTGAATCTCAAACACACTGTCCAGTACTACACTGATAGGAGCACGCCTGTCTATGCCTGTTTCCTAGATTTATCAAAGGCGTTTGATCTGGTAGCATACGACAAGCTGTGGCATAAGTTATCGGGTGAAACTGACCTTCCAGTGGAATTTATTTCTCTGTTTGAATACTGGTACGGCAACCAGAGTAATTGTGTGAGATGGGCAGGGTCACTGTCGGAATCGTATAGGTTACAATGCGGTGTAAGGCAAGGTGGGCTAACTTCACCGAGTCTCTTTAACCTTTACATAGACCGACTGATTCGTGAACTCAGCAATGCTCGTGTTGGCTGCTCTATTGATGGTGTTCTAGTCAACAACATCAGTTATGCGGACGACATGGTATTGCTGAGTCCATCGATCAGTGCCCTCAGAAAGCTCGTAGGCGTCTGCGAGCGTTATGCGGAGGCCCACGGGCTCAGGTATAATGCAAAGAAGAGCGAAATACTGGTATTTAAAGCTGGCTTAAAAACTTATGCCACTGTGCCGCCGGTTACGCTGAACGGTAGTACTCTTAAAGTAGTTCCGCAATTCAAGTATCTGGGTCATTGGGTCACCGAGACGCTCGCGGATGATGTGGATATGGAAAGGGAACGCAGAGCGTTATCAGTCAGGGCCAATATGCTGGCTCGTAGGTTCGCACGCTGTACGGCTCAGGTCAAAACGACCCTCTTCAGGGCATTTTGTCAATCATTTTACACGTGCAGCCTATGGGTCAAATATACTAAAAGGTCATATACCGCTCTGCGAACCCAATACAACAATGGATTTAGGGCATTGATGAGGCTGCCGCCGTACTGCAGCGCATCAGGTATGTTTGCGGACGCGCATATTGACAGTTTTGCAGCTATCATACGAAAACGAGCCGCGTCCCTGATGCGCCGTGTCCGCGGCAGCTCCAACAGTTACCTGCGAGTGTTTGCCTGGAGGATGGATATCGATTCCCCCTTTATGAAACACTGGACTAAGGTGCACGTCGAACATTCAGGTGTCCAATCGCGGTATAGACTACGGTAACTACTTAAACTGTAATATTCGGATCTGCATTTTAAATTAATTTATTATTATTATTTGTGACATTTGTATTTAATCTAATTTTGTATTATTGAATTGTAAATTTTATGGACTTGTTCTGAAATAAATATATATTATTATTATTATTATTATGGCTGATGGATAGATTATTGAATTGTACATTTAAGTATACAATTAAACATTCTGTGAATATTTCAAGCATCTACCTGTTACTATTATTAATATCGAGCGAAAAACGGTTAAAATTCAGGTTTGTTGTGTGGGAGCCCCCCTTAAATATGAATTTTATTCTGTTTTTAGTATTTGTTGTTACAGCGGCAAAAGATATAGGTACATCATCTGTGAAAATTTCAGCTTTCTAGATATAATGGTTTATGAGATACAGCCTGGTGACAGACGGAGAGACGGACGGACAGACGGACAGCGGAGTCTTAGTAATAGGGTCCCGTTTTTACTCTTTGTGTACGGAACCCTATAAACTAATTCTTACTGTTACTCACCATTTCTTGATCTGACTCATTAATTATTTAAGCTTTTAGCGATAAAGCTGTCAGTGATAATAGTTTACTTAAGTTTTAGTTTGCATCATCAATATTTCAGTCTATATCGATCCATTTCTGAATATCTGAGTATCCCCTAAAATACACCAATTACCAATTATTCCAATACTGTGCAGATCTCACTAATAATCTCACCGTGTTGTTTTCATTATGTACTAGCGACCCGCCCCGGCTTTGCACAGGCGTTTTATACTTATAAACCTTCCTCTTTAATCACCCTATCTATTAAAAAAAACGCATCAAAATCTGTGTAGTTTTAGAGATAAAAGCATACATAGGGACAGACAGACAGGAAAGCGACTTTGTTTTATACTATGTTGTGTATGTGTTTTAATTTAGTAAATCGCAACAAAGAGCAAAATATTCGAAACTCTTTTTCCATTTTCTTCTTCTATTTAGGGATCCGTACCCAAAGGGTAAAAACGGGACCCTATTACTAAGACTTCGCCGTCCGTCTGTCCGTCTGTCTGTTTGTCTCCAGGCTGTATCTCATGAACCGCTATAGATAGAAAGCTGAAATTTTCACAGTTGATGTATTTCTGTTGCCGCTATAACAACAAATTCTAAAAATAGAATAAAAATAATATTTAAAGCTCCCATACAACATTTCTAAATTTTTAGCCGTTTTTCGCTCTATATCAATAATGATAACAGGTAGATGCTTGAAATATTCACAGAATGTTTAGCTGTATGCTTACTTTAATAATAAATAATGAAAATGAAATAAATATTTAAGGGGGGCTCCCATACAGTACGGAACCCTTCGTGCGCGAGTCCGACTTGTACTTGGCAGATTATTTTGTTTCACTCAAAAGGTCAATCCATACTAATAAAATAAATAAGAAAGTGTGTTTGTCTGTTTATTGGATTGTTTCTCTTTCACGCAGCAACAGAGCAGCTGATTGACTCGATTTTGGCATGGACATAGTTTGAAAGACGGAAAACTTATGTCAAGTTACTTTTTATCCCAGAAAAATAAAATGTTCCCATGTGATAGCAAACAAATTAAAATACCACGCGGGCGAAACCGCGGGAAATAATCTAGTCAATGATATAAATAAAACTACAATTAAAATCCTGTCCATAACCGCTGAGATAAACCAGTTGAAATTAATTGAAGAATTTGGCACAAGTCTTCAGCACGCATTTATTATCTTGTAAAAACTACCAAATATAGTAATATTTTTAAAGCAAACCTATTAAGTAATTATATTCGTCAAAGATTGTCGTGACCCTAGGTCTCAGCGGTTATGGAACAGACTATATATGATTAATTAGAGGCTACGGATACCATAGCAGAATTTGCTTTACAGCGATCAAAACTGCTATAACGCTCGATGTAGCAAATTCTCAATTCAACTCAAAATTCGATGCTTATTTTCTGAGCATGACAAACACTTTGATTGAATAGCTTGAGCGAGACTAGACTAGGTATACTTTAGCTAACATCATGAGGGCTAATAAATCTCTCGTCAGTTCAATAGTCTGGACGTGTTTAGAGACAGACAGACAGACAAAACTCTTTATTCATAACCACAAACAATAATTAAACAATATGTACACACTAAGGACTAAACATGATTACAAATTGGCGGCCTTATCACCCATGGCGATTTCTTCCAGGCAACCATGCACGAATATTAACTAACGAGAACAAGAAATAGTGGCCTAAACTAGAGACAATATTAACATAGCAAACACCTGGTTGTTCAAAAAAATACTACTTAGATCTAAACTGATAAACTAAAAATAATAAACTAAACATACTTATTTAAATATTAACTACACACTAATATACCTACATATATACGTTATAATACAATACATATATCTACATATACTTACATACGTTATAAAATAGTAGCTAAGTATAGAAAAATTTAGCATAATGATTTCAGATAGTGAGCTTTAACAAGTTGTTTGAAAACATTCAAGGAAGGTGAACGCTTAATTTCTAAAGGTAAGTCATTCCACAGCCTGACTGCTTCCACTGAGAAAGAAGAATCGTAGAAAGTTGTTTTATGACGAGGGAAACTAAGGGTGAGATTATCTGAAGATTTTAAGTAACGGCTCAATAGAGAGTGTCGGAAACGAAAACGCTCTCGGAGATAGGGTGGGGACGAAGGAATAAACAGAGTACTATATAGAAGGGAAAGAATAGAGCACCTGTTACTAGCAATATACTCGTAAGATATTTGGTCTTCAGAAAAATCAAACTCAATTAAGTTTCTAGATGATTTAATTTGACGCTCGTTCTGTTAGTCTGGCCTTCTTCGACGTTGTCAGATGTCAGTTTGCCTTCTGTTTTTCATTATTCTGAGGCCTTCTCTGATATCTCCATTTTTTATCGTTTTCGTTTAACTTGAGTTTTTTAGTGATATTTAACGTTGGCTATAGATTTTTGGCATTTGTATCGTCATTGTAGTTGTAGAGTAAGCAATTATTAGCTCATCCTCACATCAATTGTAATATCACTACTGTTAGGTATGTGACTACAGAATTCCAATAAGATGGATTATATATAGGTATATTAGGAGACAATTTACACACTAAACAAAGCTTGTGATATGGTTGTCAAAGTTCGCTATGCTACACAAACATATTTTTAAATACATACTTAAATAGATAATTCCTAAATAACACCCAGACACAGAGCAATCACCTATGTTCGTTACATAAATATTTGCCATGGGTGGAAATCGAACCCACGCTTCTTTGACCCAGGAGTCAGGGTCACTATAACCACTGAGCCATCGAGACAGTCAAATTGGGATTGGGAGTTTGCATACTATACTTACTGTACTTCCTCAGGTTCTCTGTCCTTATTTTTTTCAACAACCAGGTGTTTGCTATGTTAATATTGTCTCTAGTTTAGGCCACTATTTCTTGTTCTCGTTAGTTAATATTCGTGCATGGTTGCCTGGAAAAAATCGCCATGGGTGATAAGGCCGCCAATTTATAATCATGTTTAGTCCTTAGTGTGTACATATTGTTTAATTATTGTTTGTGGTTATGAATAAAGAGTTTTGTCTGTCTGTCTGTCTTGACTACCTATATTTTTATTTCCATTCAGACTTTGTTGCCTCTGCAGCTACCAGTAATTGACTACAAATTTGTACAAGTAGCTGTGACAATACTTTATTAGGGCAATTCACTTTTACAGAGTTTGTGCAAAAAGAGAAGCGTCGTAGGTGAGGTCGCCCGTGTGCCATTTTACTAATTCTGTTACGTTGACAATACTGCTATGTCAATGCTAGTACAACTAATAGTGTTTGATACTTGGTAGACACCAATTCGGTTTTCATCAGTAGACTCGCGTCTACCAAGTAGACGGTATCTTGGCTGCTAATTAAAATCTTATTGTTAGTTCACTGTAACGCCACAACGGTTCTCTTTTTGCACAAGCTTTAACAAAGGTTTTAATGATGGAAATGGAACGTAAACTATGAAACTCAACTACGATTACTTATAATAAATTCTATCGAGAGCATTTAAAACTTATTTATATAGGCCCCTGAGCAAAAAAAAAAAATACCGAACATAGAAAAATCTTTATACTTGAAGTGCTCGGCGTTACTGACTATAAGATATTCGTTCTTCTGAAAGCACATGGGCGGTTGGGCGTTACTTGAGGACTCGTTTCGTTTTGCCGTCGGTCTTACACGGGTATATCTAGTCAATAGGAAAGCTTAAGCGCAGCAGTGGACTTCTTATGACTATTAAGATGCTCGACAAACATTTCATACTCATTTTCATTTCATTTATTTCTCAACATAGATACAATTATTTATACTTGCGAATGTCAAAAGACATGCAATATACAGTGCGACACAAATGAGATGAAATTAATTATTCGGGAACTAAATTATCACTTTTACTGGAACTACAACCTGAGCTGTCAATCATAGTTAACATCCTAATCATAGTTAGCATTTTTGTCCTTTTGTGCTATTTTGTTGATTGTGAACAGGGATCTTATGCAAAATATGCTAACAAAGCGATAGTGGCGACCTCATTTATTTTCAAGTCTTTTATGTCGCACTGTAATCAGGTTACAGTAGAATTAAGAATCTTTCTTTTTCAACTTTTTTGTCGAACTTAACCAAGAACGTCACATCTAAGCAGGCATATTATCTGCTCGGTACGTACTTAGCCATTGTCAAGTTTTCCTTTGATACATCGTCGGCCATAAAGATTTTTATAGATATTACTTGATATTACTTTTCATCATTATTTCATAGGCAGTAAATATGATACTTTGCGTCGCATAACATCAAGTCACCTCTTACTTTTACGATCCAATAAACACCAAACTTAAAATCAACAAAGTAGCGCCATCTATAAACTAAAATCGTTTAAATTCAAGTCAACGTAGTAAACATATTGAAGCATAATTTTATGGGGTCGTAAAATTATTTTAATAACCTTGGGAGGTAATTATCAAGGTATTTTCATTAGGGTTCGGTGGGACAGAAAAGTGTGAATGTTTAATTAGACACATTCGTCGGTTGCAATAACGAAACGCATAAAAGCTCTGCGGGTAATGTGCAGGTGTTTGAAAGAAGTTTAATTTTAAATTAGATTTTATCATAACGTCATATGGGTTTTGTGAAGATAGTTGATTGAATCAGGCATTATTTTGCGGAAGTTCATCTTCAAATCTATGTTTGGACTAAATGTTTAGTGTATTTTTGCTCTGTTGTGTTGTAGGCTTATGATTCACTCTTGTACATAAGTATCAATTGAATATTCCAATAAGACATTTTGCATCTTCATCAGGTTTTGCTCTGACTTCAGCCAGAGAGCGGCTTGCATCCAATGAGTCCTGTGATTGTTTCTTTTGTACTCAGTCTCATGCGAAAACAAAACTTTACAACCCATTTAGTTGATAGAAAAGTGAATATGCAATTAGGTGTATTATGCTATAACGAAACGCATAAAAATGTTCTCCGGATAATAATAGTTAAAAGATGTTTGAAAGAGATTGAGGTTTCGTTAGATAGAGTTGGCCTGTTTTTCTAATTAGTAATAAGAGATTAATGTTTTGTTTGATAGAGTTGGCCTGTTTTCCAATTAGAAAATCGCAAAACCAAACTAGATTGTCAAGCTGCATAACTGCTCTAGCATTAACTTTTTTCGTAAAGCATATTTTTTGACATCGGGTTGAATAAAGCTGGAAACATACTATAGGACGCGTCACGCGGCTGACGGACGCGACTGACAGCCGCGACTGATAGGTAACTAGATATTAAGCCCGATTACAGAGGCACCAGCGTAAATTAAATAGCAACGTAAAAAGCGTTCTCTCTATCGAATGCTTAAAGTGAAAAAGAAACAGAACTATGCTATTTAGATAATATAATTACGCTGGCGCCCCTGTAATCGGGCTTATAGAATGTCCACTGAGACTGAGCCGTGCAAACTATCGGACATAAGTCGCGGACGTCACCTTGGGCTGACCTTGAGCGTTCAGACGTCCGAGAGTCCGGACGTGCGATCTGGCGCACCACTTCTCAAAAGACTGTGCATACTGCTAAGTCGCGAGCGTCAGCCGCATCCGATAGTTAGTTTTCAGCTTTAAGGTTGTTACTGGGGAAATGCACAAAACACCCCATGCGGGACGTCAGTGCAGGACTTATCGCCCCTACATCGAATAAGAATAAGAAGGTTGTTACTAAAATTAAATAAAAGAAAAACGCAATATGGAATCTCATAGGACTATATAATTACATATTATACTATCGTAACACATTCCACATAAATCGGAATAGTAAGTTGATACGGCTGAAGGGCGGTTGAGTTCTTGATAAGAAATCACAAGCTTGGAAGCATAGCGTAGGGCTTCCACCAACTAGTTGCAGAAATGATTCGATCAAGAATCGCAACAACTCGCATATCAAACAGCCTATGTCCAGCGGTGGAGATTTACGGCTGAAGCATTGACGACTTAAAATAATAATCGGCCAAGTACGACCCGGACTCGCGCACGAAGGGTTCCGTACTGTATGGGAGACCTAACTAAATATTAGTTTTATTTTAATTCAATTATTTATTAATAAAGTGAATATACAACTAAATATTCTGTGAAATATAGCGGCAACAGAAATACAATCGTAATAAATATCTTTAAAAATTTCAGCTTTCTAGCTATCACGGTTCATGAGAAAGAGCTCGGTGACAGACAGACGAACAGACGGACAGCGGAGTCTTAGTAATAGAGTCCCGTTTTTACCCTTTGGGTACGGAACCCTAAAAAGACATGGAAATAATGTGTAGCTCTAAAAAACAAAACTTTTATTTCTTCGAGGTCGATAAGAAATCATTTCCTTTCTCGTTAGAAATAACTTTTTAAGTAAAACTTACTTAAACTATGTTTAATACCATAGTTTATCTCCTTTATTTTTTCGTACGTATTTTATTATCGGATGTAATGTCCATTTTATCTTCTAGAACCGAACATCTGTGTTTAACTCAAAATAACTAGAAACATTCTGTCTTCACTCACGGTCCCGTTTCGACTTCATTTATAATGACACACGTTTACTCACAAATCTTGACTTTAATTGCGCTATAACTGACTAACAATAAAAATAACCAAACGCAATTCGAAAAAAAACAGACGTTAGTAAACTTTACGATTCCAACGCGGCGCCGGCGGAAAAAAATACGAAGAATCCGGCTTTAATTACGAAAATATATACCTAACTCCCTTACTCCTTTAATTGACTTGAGCAAACAGGAAATTAAGATCGACACGACACCATGTTTTAATCACAATCTCGAAAACTTATCTCTTTTACTCGAATAAATCTTCAAAACTCGATCATCAAGCAAAAGGACTAAGAAAACGCAAATCGAAATTCGATAATGAAAAAAAATCGAATTTGGAATATCGATAATGACGGGCCGCTCTAGTTTTTAGATTCGATTCGACCATTGCGCGTCCCTTTTCTTCCCTTTTCTCGCGCGACCGACGCGTCAGTCGCGCGCCGTCGCTCGCACGGGCTACACGTGTATTGTGACGGAATTTTCGACTCGTGCTTCGTAAATCGTAACAGTGATTGACGAATTAAAGTCGGTTCGGATTTCAGTGAGGTAACATTATCTCAGTGTTGAATTGTTAATACAATTGGAATTGTGGTGTTGTGATCGTATAGTGCTCTGGTTTTTAGTGATTGTGCTTAGTGGATTTTACTTTCTGGTTCTGGAAAGGACCGAGGAATCTTCTTTACACAGGTTAGTTTTAATAATTTTATTATGATAGGATGCTAGGGCAGTTTAAAAGTATGATTTCTTACTAGGGAAGTAGAGGCATGTAGAGGTTTGCAATCTCTGCGATTTTCACTATTGCATTGTAAGCAAAAATAAGTTATAACTACCTACTTATCTTTCGTTTTTCGAAATTTTGATTTGCGGCAAGTTGATTTGCGGTACCTGTAAGTGTTTAACCCCCATTTTTTCATGAATTATAAAGAGTTTATTACCTGAATCCCCATCTAACAATTAACTAATGCAGTAAGTAGGTCTTAGGTAGTAGCAGAGCCATTACTATGGTAAAATGTTCAGTTTCCCAAAAGAATGGAATATTTACCGATGAATTGTTATAAGTAAAAATGTTAATTACCTACCCACATAGGATTTTTTGTAAATCCTACAAATAATACATAATACATAATAATACAATAAAACAAATAAGAAAATGAAGACATAATTATGATGATAGTTCTAAGTAGGTACTTTAAAAGCCCACTGCGAACGAAAACAGTTCTCAAAATTGTAGCTATTTTGAATCACTTGAATTGTTTTAGGCATAGGCATAGGTTGTAGGTACCTAGGTATACCTAGGTGGACGTGGTCGTGGTTGATTAAAATGTTATCATGTAGGTAGGTATAGCTAATGAAGTTTAATGTTGTATAGCGGTAAGTAGGATTATCCTACCTAATAATATAAATAATAATAGGATTATCCTATTTAATAACTAATTGAACATATTATAACATAATACAGACTCACTTCACACTTATTTTCTTTTACTTACAATAATAACGATACATCTTCTATGATGTATTCGGCTAAAGCTTTTTTAAAGGCATGAATTGATTTAACATTTTTTATTTGTGAGGGTAGTGAGTTATAAAGTCTGGCACCTTCAGTTGTGAGCATTGTCTTACCGTAATTAATAACGGTTTGAAAACATTACCCCTCATTCATGAACAATCGGGTAAAGAACGTACTCCAAAGGTCCTAGTCCCGTGTCTGTGCGCGGTTCCGTGCCTCCGTCCGTAAAACCTCCATCTTAAATAACTACCTTTCTGAAGTTTGTTAGAAATTCAAATGAAACCTCAGCCTACTTAGTGAAATACCTATTAGTAGCGTAGCTTAGTAAAATACCTACTAGTCACTACCTACACATAGTGTAGTTTAACTTGTGCTCATAGCGCAGTTTGACTAGGTGTTCGTTAGCGATCATCGAAGTTAAGCAACGTTCAGCACGGCCAATCTTCGGATTGGAGTGGCATTTACAACTGAGCGCTACCGTGGTACTGACGACAAGTTAAATTGTAAGCCCCGTTTTTAGGGTTAAAAAACCCTACCCAAACCAAACCGAACCCAAAGGGTAAAAACGGGACCCTATTACTAAGACTCCGCTGTCCGTCCTCTGTCGCCAGGCTGTATCTCAGGAACGGTGATAGCTAGAATGTTGAAATTTTCACAGATGAAGTATTTGTTGCCGCTATAACAACAAATAAAAACAGAAAAAATAAATATTATATAAAGGGGGCTCCCATACAACATGCCCGAATTTTAAGCCGTAGCTTGAAATTTTCACTGAATGCCTATTTAATGAAACATTTACATTAAAAATAAATATGTACTTACTTAATATAAAATAAATATTTAATTTAAATTTAAATTTTAAAATCATGTTTTTTGTATGGGAATACAAGGAACATGATATTTTGCTCGATATTAATACCTAACGGCGTTAATATTTATCGACATTAATAGGAAGATATCTATCTAAGAAGATATCTAGGCTTGGAATAAACACAGAGTATTAAAGAATCTATTATATACCCTTTAAAAAATAAATTAAATTAAATGTGTTAAGGAGGGGGGGGCTAGCATACGATACGGAACCATTCGTGCGCGAGTCCGACTTGCACTTGGCCTATTATTTTTAATCGTTTAGCCATGTCAGAGGCCTTCAGGCGGCTTTAAAACTCTGACACCGGGGCTAGCCACCCGGCCTATACACACATATTTACTCGGATATGTGATCACTAAGAAGTTATACATAATTGTAACGTTCGTCAGTTTTCGGATGAGTGAACGTGAGCGATATTTTATAAGTGAGCGCTGCCGGGCGCCGGGTGGCACGTTAAACTGTAGGACCCGTTTGCTTTAGCCGTTTAACCTATTAGAGGCCTTATTATTATTATTATTTTGAGCCTGTATTGTCCCACTGCTGGGCAAAGGCCTCCCTCCCCTCCTTCCAGACTGCGCGATCTACTGCGTTGGTGGCCCAGTGTTTGTCGTGCGAGCTCAGTTCGTCGCAGTTAGTTCTTTAGTCGTTTTTAGAGGCCTTAAGGCGGCTTAAACATCTGACATCAGGGCAAGGTATTATACATACTTATCCAAATAGGCCAAAAAGCCGCGGTTGTCTAGTGGTAATAACACCGGCCTTGCAATCGTGAAGTCGTGGGTTCAAATCCCGGTCCCGTACCAATGAGTTCGGAATTTATGAATGGAATTCCACATCACTGGGTTTTCGGTGAAGGAAAACATCGTGAGGCAGCCTGCATACGTCCGTTGAAGAAATTCGATGGCGTATTATACTCGCACTGGGCCAGCGTGGTGGATATGGCCCAATCACCCTTCGTGGGTAGGCCTACGTCCTGCAGTGGAATACTAAAAAGGTTGGCAGTGGCGGACGCTTCATAAAGACAGAAAGACACTGCCTACCCTAGTTCTAATAATAGATCTCATAATATTTTATCAATAAACAAAATAACATAAAAAACTTAAATCTTAAATCAGCTCCACCTATCGAGTGCCGGTGGTATCATTAAGATAAAATCGATTTCGCATTCACCGATTCGCGCTGCACGAGCGCCACCCGCCCTTGCCACGGCAAAGACTCAAACTATGGATCTCTTAATGTTTTGTATGTGTGCTCTCGTGGTAAGTCGTGGACATGCGGATTTAATGTGTGTGCGTTCCTATAGCTACGTGGGCTTTGCTGACACACAATAACAAAAATCACGCACACAACTGCATGAAAAGACAGTGTCTTTTTGCTTAGCTAACACGAACAATTACGACTCGTACCGAACATTTCCGAAAGAAAGTTTGCTATGCAATGCAAATATTTTAGTAACATTGTTTCATTGAATTTTATACATTTAGATGGCCATCATTTTTTGTGGTATTATATTTCCCTTTTTGACTATTGAAATTAGTAGTCAAAAAATGATCTCCATATTGTTTGATGTGTATTGTATTTTTGACTACGCTATCAGATATTTAGGATTTTAAAGTTGTTAATAGAGTGAAAAATGGATAATATTATCTGTGAAAGTTGTTCAGATGGTGTGTGTATTGAGAAAATAAAATATGATGCGTTTTCAAAACTATCTTTCGGTGAAAAAAAACTAGTTATCGAGATAGGTCGTGCTACACCGGATTTGCAATTAATACATATTAAAGGTAAAGTCAGTCGTAAATTCAATAAAAAACAATATGATTCATATCATTGGCTGACAGGTTGCATACACAGTAATCGGTTATTTTGTTTCGTTTGTCTACTATTTTCAAATAATAAAACCGTCTGGAACGACATCGGTTACATAACATTACAAAACATCTAACAAACGCGCCGAAAGGCCACTTCGAATATCCGTAAATTGATATGTCTATAAAAGCAGTCAATCTATGGATATTTGAGCTGGCATTTGGCAATTACCTACATTATAATGTTGATAATTATCAATCGACAACACGACGAACCAAAACCAACGTGTTTTCGGTGAGCAAAATTTTCTGCCTACCCTGTCTTAAAAATGTGTGCACGCCACTGACTTTACAGTACGGTACCCAAGTAGGAGCTTGCATTTATTCGTGTCAGATTTCCTCTAGTCTTACACTTATTGAAGTTGCAGTGGTATTATTTAGAAACCATTTTTTGGATTAGTCTTTTAAGTAAGGCAACTTGTCCATACAAAAACAATAAGCGATTATCTACCTCTAAATATTATCCGATTTGAGTGATTTTTTAACTGACTTCCAAAAAGGAGGAGGTTCTATGTTCGTGTCTATGTTTTTTTTGTGTATGTTCATCGGTAATTTCGCCAATTGTGAACCGAATCGAAAAAGTCTTTTTTATTTCGAAAGGGTATACTCCCGAGGTGGTCCCATTTAAATTTTACAGAAATCGGCTGAGCCGTTTTTGTTGATTTATCAAAAACGGCTCAGCCGATTTCTGTAAAATTTAAATGGGACCACCTCGGGAGTAATTCGACCGAAATATTAGAAGTTTGTACAAGGTACGGTACGATGGAAGGCGGTTTTTTGCTAATTTTTTTTTAAGTAATCTGCACATCTATCGCTAGGATTAGGTATACGTCTTAGTTTTTGCTGTTTTTAAATGACCTTTAAGGTATTAGCCGCTAAAAACAACCCATAATTTTACGCAAAAACTTGGTTGAAAAGTATACACTAAACACTTTTCTGATAAAAACAAGGCGTACCTAAGAGCGCGCAATATTTCTTTGTCAAGCGATTGACACCAAAAACATAACATTTTGGTACAATTTAAGGGGTGAACAGAGTTTTCTCCCGAAACGTTAATTTTATCAAAAATGTACCGATTGTTTTTGATGTTCTGCAGGAAACTCGAAAAAAGTGGTCGATTCCCGATCCTCTTAAATCTCAAAGCATTTAGGTAGTAGGCATGATATTTAAAAATATAATTAGTCCGTCAGATAGACTATCAAAAAATATTAGACACGCATTTTTTCTTTTGTCAATTAAACAAAAATTGATGAAGATATAGCCTGTTAAAATTCCCCGTGACGTAACAAGTTCCATAAACATGTAGATAGACTTCTGTAAGAGAGGTGACGTCTCGACTTCGACTCCCAAACTTTGACAAGGTTTATCTTTGTCATTTGTTGTTTGATTAACAAAAGAAAAAATACGTGTCCAATATTTTTTGATAATCTAACTCACGGTCTAATTATAATAATGATTTTTATACTACACCTGCTCGGAAAGTACCTTGATACTTTATCAAATTTACGGTAGAAAGTACGTCATTGCATATCGAACAGATATGCGGGGAGAAAACGCATCTGAGCGGGAGAGAAAAGTGTATGAAAAGTGCATTTCTTACGTGGTTTTTCTTTTTTAATTTTGGGTAAGACTATGCGCTGGTAACCTAAATATCAAAAGCCAAAAAGTTTTTACAGTGAGTTTTTATCTCCAAGTTCGCAAAATGACACTGGCCACTAGCTGTGTGTTGGATGGTGTCAAACAATTTGAAAAAAGAACATGTGAAAATTGCAGACGCCATTGGCGCCATTTTCAAGTGTTACACTAACTGCAACAATTTCAATATAAATTTCAATTAGTAAAGATTTAGTTTTTTATTTTCCTCGTAGGTGTAGTATAAAGCACTATGTATCACTCGAGAGAAAGTGCGATTCCCGATCTCGGGTGTTTTAAAGCCCTCGCCTACGGCTCGGGCTTCAAACGACACCCTCGACGTTAATCGGTCACTTTCTCTTCTCGGTGAACAATGTACTATTTTACCCAGTCATCATACCTATTGTCATTGAAACTTTAATACCTATCTAACACAACATTTTACCTACCTACGCCAAGTAACATAAAAGCTGTGAATAAAAACGTAAGAAAAATGAAGTGTTTTTAAAGAGTAAGATTAACCATCTCCTCTGTTTTTTTCTCGTCTAAAACGCAGCCCCATTTCAGCCCATACACTTGAACAACAATTTATTCTAATAACGAAGAAAAAGGGTCTGCGAACCACAAATCAACCCCCCCTGAAAGTCACCCCTGAAACAAAAGGTGTCGACAAGACCTCCTGTCCTGTAAAAACATGGGCTCTCTAACGCAGAATAAGCACCTACAGAAGCATAACCTCAACTATTAATAAAGTTGGTTAGAATGATAAACACTTCACAAATTCGACGCAAAGTCAGGACTGCGAATTCGCTCAGTTGGGAGAGCGTCGGGCTAGTGATCCGAAGACGCAGGTTCGAGTCCTGCATTCGCGACGAGTTTTTGAAATGTTTATCACTAAAATAACTCTTTGAGATAAACCTAGTGTGGAATGCACTATAAAATTAAAATCATTTCAAAGTAGTACTTTGTTATCCAATTAAGTATAGTATTTTGTAGCATTTTCGAGAACCTAATCTGTTCTCAAAATTGCACAATTTGCATGTACAAAAATATTTTAAGGACAGACGTGTTACAAAAAGAAAATGTCTCCCTTTTATGAGGGAAATTTGAAATTGCCGACGATAAAAAAATCTGAAAGTATACAGAACCCTTATAAAATCCGAATCACACAAGTTGGCGAATGTGCAAGCTGCGCGAAACCCAATCAACGCGCAACTTTACTACTGAGCTTCAGTCAGGATTGGATTTTGCCCAGCTAGTAGCTAACTTCACATCCGCCGACTTTTATAATTCGGCCTATACCCAGTATCGTAATGATAAGTTTTTTTTTCTTTTCTTTTTAAATTTAAATTAATGATCCACAGACCACGTAATGATTAGTTGAAAAAAAAACCTGTAACACAGTACAGGTGAAGAATAATATTATTTCGCAAAAATGGCAAAAACGCTTTCCATCGTGTACAAAATTCGAAAATTTCGCTCGAATTGTTTACACGATTGTTGATTGTTAAGGTTCCGTACCCAAAGGTTAAAAACGGGACCCTATTACTAAGACTCCGCTGTCCGTCCGTCTATCCGTCTGTCACCAGGCTGTATCTCATGAACCGTGATAGCTAGAGTGTTGAAATTGAGTAGAGTGATTAGAGTATTTCTGTTGCCGCCATAACAACAAATTTAGGGACCGAGTTGCCTTCGTCCGTGGGTAGGAACCCTATTATTTTTTGTTCCCCACACGTGGTCCTGGGTGGTGCTAACCAGGCAACAACCATACTGGTGGTAGGCTATAGCCGCGGTGAGAGACCACCCACCAGACTAAGCCGCGCCGCCAAGCGACTCTTTTGAGCTCGTGTTCCGGCGCGAAGTCTAGTGACGCCAATCTGGAAGTCGGGTCGGAACAGTAGCGTCCTCTGGAGAATCGAAAACGGTGCACGCATCGACTACCGCATCGGCCGACTAGTCGTGGAGAGCAGCGGGATCCGAGGCACGGTTTGTCGCTGGCCGACCGCAGATAGTAGGGGGCCCAAGTAGTGAGCTAGCCACTCATGAAAGGCTGCCCCGCCATCTGTCGAAAAATCCCAGGGATGCGCCATCGTGCCGGTTGGCGACCGGACGAGAGGGCCCGATGGACATCCTTGGGGGGGCTCGGGCGTCCCCGCGGTCTCCAGGCTAGTCTACCGTGGATGTGTGTGGTTTGTGTGTTGTGCCACTGAATCTGCAGAGTGACGTCTCGTTCCACTACCGACTTTCTACCTACTTCACTCCAAAAAAATTAAACATGAGAAACAGTAGTAGAAAAAAAACGTATACACAGCGGCAGCACTCCCTCTCACTTAAAGTGCACCTGTGCAATATTCGGGGCCTGCACTCAAATCTCACGCCTGTCCATCATCATCTTGAGACAGATCGTCCCCACCTATTGTTTCTCACGGAGACGCAGATTGCTGGTCCATCCGACGTGTCGTATCTCTCCTACCCAGGGTACTCCCTGGAGCACTGTTTCAAACCACGTGCGGGTGTATGCGTGTACGCCCGGGATGACATTTGCTTTCTGCGCCTTCGTAGGTTTGAAGACTCCTCTTTTTCAGTGCTTTGGGCTCTGGCGGATACTGGCTTAGAGAAAATAATCTACGCTTGTGTATACCGATCACATAGTGGGGACCAGGAGACGACCAGACTCACCGAATACCTCAGTGAGGCGGCTGATGCTGCTCAGCTCAGATACCCTTCGGCCCAATTAGTGATCCTGGGGGACTTTAATGGCCACCACAAGGAGTGGCTTCACCCATACCTGGACACAAACCATGCTGGGCTTGAGACGCGCAAGCTTGCCTTGACATTTGATCTCACCCAGCTGGTTCAAGGCGCCACACGGGTACCTGACGTTGACTCGCACACGGCCTACTGCTTGGACCTTCTACTGACTACCGATCCAGACCGTTATTCAGTGTCGATTTCCTCACCGTTAGGTACATCTGATCACTGTCTGGTGAAATCTGTATCCGTCTACTCCCCATCAGACCCCAGCCCCAAAGGGTCAAGGCGGGTGTGGCGGTACAAGTTAGCGGATTGGAACGAGATGCGATGTTTCTTTGCATCTTATCCTTGGCAGCCTGTGTGCTTCTCTTCCGATGATCCTTCAACGTGCGCGGATGCCGTGACAGATGTGCTTCGTACCGCCATGGAATACTTCATCCCATTTTCGGACGTGCCCCTGTCTAGCAAAGCTAGGCCCTGGTTTGGGCCTGAATGTGGACGCGCTGAAGCGCAAAAGCATCAAGCATACCTGGCTTGGGTCGATGCTCGAAACCGTAAGTCGAGGGACGTTCGTCTAAGGAAGAAGGCATACAATAGGGCTGCTAAGTCCTGCAAAAGGGTTATGCGGAGGGCTCGCTTTGATCACATTAGTCGAATAGGGAACAAGCTTGCTTCTTACCCTGCGGGTAGTAAGGCATTCTGGTCCCTAGCTAAATCGGTTGAAGCGAACTTCTGCCGCCCCTCTCTGCCTCCGTTGCTGAAACCCAATGGTTCGCTGGCCCATACAGCGGTGGAGAAAGCAAATTTATTTGCATCTCAATTTGCTGAGTCTTCGCGTCTGGACCCCGGTAGTGCGAGACCTCCAACTTTGCCAAACTGTGGCACTGTAATGAGTGAAATACATATCCGGCAAAAGGAGGTTCTCAAAGTTCTCCGCAGTCTAGATGTGAACAAGGCCAGTGGCCCTGATGGTATTCCGGCCATTGTACTGAGGACTTGTGCGCCTGAGCTGTCACCTGTGCTGACTCGCCTCTTCCGCCTATCTCTAAAGACAGGTCAAGTGCCCAAATCTTGGAAGCTTGCTAACGTGCAGCCTGTTCCCAAGAAAGGCAGCCGTGCCGACCCTGCTAACTACAGACCGATTTCGATCACGTCTATACTCTGTAAGAGTATGGAACGTGTTCTTAACAACAGGCTCCTGGCGTACCTAGAAGCGAATGACCTACTCAGTGACCGCCAGTACGGCTTTCGCCGAAACCGGTCTACTGGGGACCTTCTGGCGTACGCCACACACATCTGGAGTGAGGTCATCGAAAAGCACGGGGAGGCGCTGGCTGTCTCCTTGGACATCTCAAAAGCTTTTGACAGGGTCTGGCACGAGAGCCTTATTGGCAAGCTCCCATCTTACGGCCTGCCTGCTGATTTCTGCGCATGGATATCTGATTTCTTGAGGAATCGGTCGATACGAGTGGTTGTAGATGGCTGCTCATCAGACCAAATGGCTATCAATGCCGGTGTTCCTCAGGGATCAGTACTCTCTGCGACCCTCTTCCTACTGCATATCAACGATCTGCTAAAGCCCGGGATCTTTGGGTACGCAGACGACAGTACAGTCGTGGAGAGCTACACATCCGATGCAAGAACCAGCGGGCCACAGATCGAGTCACACAGAGAGGCTATGGTTGAACGGCTCAACTTGAGTCTGGAGGCGGTATCTGACTGGGGCGATGCTAACCTGGTCAAGTTTAATGCCACGAAGACTCAAGGCTGTTTGTTCTCGGCCAAAAAGAGACCCTTTCAATTGTCTCCCGCTTTCCGCGGTGTCTCCGTTCCGGTAACTGACAGCTTGGAACTACTGGGCGTTTCACTCTCATCGACTCTTAACTTTGGCTCTTATATAGAGTCAAAAGCTCAATTAGCCTCCAAAAAACTTGGTGTTCTCGCTAAGGTGAGACGGTATTTCACACCTGAGCAACTGCTTAGTCTTTATAAAGCACAAGTCAGGTCTTGTATGGAATACTGCTCTCACCTTTGGGATGGCTCTGCCAAATATCAACTGGAGGCTCTGGAGTCGATTGAGAGGCGAGCCAGGAGGCTGATTGTCAACGACACCTTGACTAAGTCGCAGCTGCAAAGTCTTGAGCATCGACGTAAGGTGGCGTGTTTGTCGGCCTTTTATCGGATACACTTCGGAGAGTGCGCTCAGGAGTTGCACAATCTGGTCCCACCTGCCCCTTTCTTCTATCGTACGGCTAGACAGACGCGACCAAAGCGCCACCCTTTTATGGTGGACATTCCGCGCGTTAGAACCAAGCGTTTCGAGTCCTCATTCCTCATACGAACAGCCAGAATGTGGAACGCTTTGCCTGGGTCTGTCTTCCCGCTAAAGTACGACGTGGGTGTCTTCAAATCCCGAGTAAATAGGTATCTTCTAGGTAAGCGTGCTACATCCTAGACCGCATATCTGCTCAACATCAGGCAGTATGTAGTCAAACGCAAACCTATATTGAATAAAAAAAAAAAAAAAAAAAAAAAACCTACTAGACAAACTCAAAGCAGAATCAAATAAATATTTAAGGTCCCGTACCACAAACGTGAATTTTTATAAAGGTGGCGCTCTGGTCCCGTCTGTCTAGCCGTACGATAGAAGAAAGCGTAGTAAACATACATAGTAATGCTTCTGCTGTCTGTCACGTCTTTAACATAATCGTAACGGATGCTACAGTCCGATAAAAGTACCAAGAAATTGTAGCGTAGCTACTAACAATACTTATTTCTTTCTCGTTGCACGACATTTGAACATCACAATCATTCGTTTTATGTACTTTTGGACTTTACTTAATAAACAAATCGTAAACATTAAATAGCAAATGAAATTGCAAATGCAGTGACTTTGAAGTTAGCAAGTAATGAGACAGTAAAAGTGACAGTTGGTTTGACGCTGTCATGTATGGACTGCTTGTCGCTGTCATGTATGGACTGCTTGTCGCTGTCATTGTTCGGACTGATCCGTAAAGAAAAAAAAGAAATTATTTGTGTCTGTATTTTTCATAACCTTGTTGGGAGAATGGAACGTAAATAAGTATGTTTTGTTTACAAGGCGTAGTAGATTAAGTGCGGTGACGTCATAAGTGGATGCGTGATTCGAAACGGTTGAAAGGTGACAAGTGAATTAGCAAATTTTCATTTGCACTGGCAAAAAGCTTTTTCTGGAGACTTCGTTGAAGAATGTGGTGCTCCGGACATCCATCTGCCTTAGGGCGGAGGCGTTTAAAAAGAGGCGATTGAGGTTAGTCAATTGATTTAGTGATTCTCTCGTGAATTTGATCTAAATTTTGATTCGCTGGGAAATATTTTTTGATCTTGGAATCATCCCGGTGAAAAAAGTACGAGTGATACTTATTTGCCGTCTGGTTTGTCCATAGCCTCTTCCTGCGACCCGATTGATCTTCCTGCGACCCGATTGATCTTCCTGCGACCCGATTGATCTTCCTGCGACCCGATTGATCTTCCTGCGACCCGATTGATCTTCCCGCGACCCGATTGATTCCCCGACGGACCCCGCGCTGATGATTCCGGACTCCTGATTTTTTGCACACGTCATTTTGGTCGTATCGACGGGCCAGCCTGGTGGCGTACCTGCCAGCCTACACCTGTTTCCACTTGCGGATTTCATCCTGCGAGCATGCCTGCCACGGATCCACAAGTAATACCTATTTAGTTTTTTTACATAACCCAGAGCCGCATGGTCACTTTGGTATGAATATTAAGTTCATCCTCTTCTACAAATTTCCACGATTGAAGCCTTCTGGACAGAGTTTAGACGTATGAGACATTCCTCGTTTTCACTGTATGATCCATGCTTTAGTGAACATAAGTAGACTTTATTTTTATCCACGGACTAAACGACTAGCTACCGTTTTGTTCGCTTGATTGTAATTAATGTTAGAAATCACATTAGTTTGTATTTTATGCAATATCGCAGACGGTATATGCACAGTCTTTAATAATTAAGTTAATTACCCGCCACATTGTTAGAAGTTTGGTTTAATTAGGTTCGCTTTAATTTAAGTACTGAAAATATAGCAATAAGTATTGATAAACTTTACAACGGTTAAGTTTGTGTAATTTTAAGCCCGTTGGCATTAAGACCCTTCTGGTCACCACCGAGTAAACTTACCCGCTTTAGATTTAGGATAATTTAATGTAAATTCAAAGAGTTAAGGTCATTACAAATAAATTTGTTGTGATTTAAATTACAAAACAAAATCTTTTAATTTTGTCCTCACTCAACAACTCACAGGTAGATAATAATACGGTCTTTGGGAACAGAGGTTCTTTGTTCTTATCGACTTAGTTTATCCAGGTAACATTTTGTTTATTTGTCAAGTAACTGCGACACCACACCTTCGAAGGTGTCGTATCATTTGTCCCCTTTAGTATCATTAGTCCCTTTTTGTATCATTTGTCCCTTTGCTCTAACTGGTAACGTTTTACATCACCATTACCCCTTTTAAATCGCCACATTTAATCCCTCTTCTTTTAAATTAATTTTTTTTTGTATCACGTTACAATGGCGCCCGAATTTTTTAATTCTTGGAGTTGTTTTGTGAAGGCAAGATTATAAATTGAGAAAATAATTTAAAAATAATTAGTTTTTAAGTAATTTAACTGTGAATTGTTTATGTTTAAGAACAATTAATAGGTAGTTGCACCTACTATTGTGAAAAACTACTCTCTGTCTAAAATTTCTCAAATTTAAAATTGAAACATGTCGGTTCATTCTGGAACACTTTCCGATGATGAGACCACGTTCGCTTCACCCAACCATTCGCAGCATGTGTCTTCAGTTGTTACTCCACAAGTACATTTGAGTCCCGCAGCTGTTTCGTTTCCAACACAGGATCAGGATCAATTGGTAAATTTCACGCGAAGGATATTTTTCACGCTTAGCTAGTTAGATTTGTATTCAAACATTAATTGTGCGATGTTTAAAGCCGTGTGACTCAAGCTTGGCAAGCCAATTTTCTTAGATTTTAACATAACTTTACGGTAGATTAGTTTGAGTTTAGTGGTTGCAGTGAGCAAAATGAGTGGTTGTTATGAAAGATTGTGTGAAAATGTACATATGAAAGGATTAGCGTGGATGAAATTCAGAGATAAGAACGACTGGTGATGAAAGAAAGAAAAAACATTGGCCATAAGAATGTCAAACTAATCGATCCGCGAGTTTAGTTTATAACAGAAATTGTCTGCTAACAAGTTTTTTTGTCGTTTTCGGAAATATGGCCTTTTGCTATATTTTTTTGTTAGGGCAGTGCAGTTAATCTTTTTTTTTCGGTTGCTCCTGCTGTTTTACGGTTAACTACGTTAACCTTTTTATCCGAAAACGGGGGTATTGTAGCGTAGCTACTAACAATACTTATTTCTTTCTCGTTGCACGACATTTGAACATCACAATCATTCGTTTTATGCACTTTTGGACTTTACTTAATAAACAAATCGTAAACATTAAATAGCAAATGAAATTGCAAATGCAGTGACTTTGAAGTTAGCAAGTAATGAGACAGTAAAAGTGACAGTTGGTTTGACGCTGTCATGTATGGACTGCTTGTCGCTGTCATGTATGGACTGCTTGTCGCTGTCATTGTTCGGACTGATCCGTAAAGAAAAAAAAGAAATTATTTGTGTCTGTATTTTTCATAACCTTGTTGGGAGAATGGAACGTAAATAAGTATGTTTTGTTTACAAGGCGTAGTAGATTAAGTGCGGTGACGTCATAAGTGGATGCGTGATTCGAAACGGTTGAAAGGTGACAAGTGAATTAGCAAATTTTCATTTGCACTGGCAAAAAGCTTTTTCTGGAGACTTCGTTGAAGAATGTGGTGCTCCGGACATCCATCTGCCTTAGGGCGGAGGCGTTTAAAAAGAGGCGATTGAGGTTAGTCAATTGATTTAGTGATTCTCTCGTGAATTTGATCTAAATTTTGATTCGCTGGGAAATATTTTTTGATCTTGGAATCATCCCGGTGAAAAAAGTACGAGTGATACTTATTTGCCGTCTGGTTTGTCCATAGCCTCTTCCTGCGACCCGATTGATCTTCCTGCGACCCGATTGATCTTCCTGCGACCCGATTGATCTTCCTGCGACCCGATTGATCTTCCTGCGACCCGATTGATCTTCCCGCGACCCGATTGATTCCCCGACGGACCCCGCGCTGATGATTCCGGACTCCTGATTTTTTGCACACGTCATTTTGGTCGTATCGACGGGCCAGCCTGGTGGCGTACCTGCCAGCCTACACCTGTTTCCACTTGCGGATTTCATCCTGCGAGCATGCCTGCCACGGATCCACAAGTAATACCTATTTAGTTTTTTTACATAACCCAGAGCCGCATGGTCACTTTGGTATGAATATTAAGTTCATCCTCTTCTACAAATTTCCACGATTGAAGCCTTCTGGACAGAGTTTAGACGTATGAGACATTCCTCGTTTTCACTGTATGATCCATGCTTTAGTGAACATAAGTAGACTTTATTTTTATCCACGGACTAAACGACTAGCTACCGTTTTGTTCGCTTGATTGTAATTAATGTTAGAAATCACATTAGTTTGTATTTTATGCAATATCGCAGACGGTATATGCACAGTCTTTAATAATTAAGTTAATTACCCGCCACATTGTTAGAAGTTTGGTTTAATTAGGTTCGCTTTAATTTAAGTACTGAAAATATAGCAATAAGTATTGATAAACTTTACAACGGTTAAGTTTGTGTAATTTTAAGCCCGTTGGCATTAAGACCCTTCTGGTCACCACCGAGTAAACTTACCCGCTTTAGATTTAGGATAATTTAATGTAAATTCAAAGAGTTAAGGTCATTACAAATAAATTTGTTGTGATTTAAATTACAAAACAAAATCTTTTAATTTTGTCCTCACTCAACAACTCACAGGTAGATAATAATACGGTCTTTGGGAACAGAGGTTCTTTGTTCTTATCGACTTAGTTTATCCAGGTAACATTTTGTTTATTTGTCAAGTAACTGCGACACCACACCTTCGAAGGTGTCGTATCATTTGTCCCCTTTAGTATCATTAGTCCCTTTTTGTATCATTTGTCCCTTTGCTCTAACTGGTAACGTTTTACATCACCATTACCCCTTTTAAATCGCCACATTTAATCCCTCTTCTTTTAAATTAATTTTTTTTTGTATCACGTTACAATGGCGCCCGAATTTTTTAATTCTTGGAGTTGTTTTGTGAAGGCAAGATTATAAATTGAGAAAATAATTTAAAAATAATTAGTTTTTAAGTAATTTAACTGTGAATTGTTTATGTTTAAGAACAATTAATAGGTAGTTGCACCTACTATTGTGAAAAACTACTCTCTGTCTAAAATTTCTCAAATTTAAAATTGAAACATGTCGGTTCATTCTGGAACACTTTCCGATGATGAGACCACGTTCGCTTCACCCAACCATTCGCAGCATGTGTCTTCAGTTGTTACTCCACAAGTACATTTGAGTCCCGCAGCTGTTTCGTTTCCAACACAGGATCAGGATCAATTGGTAAATTTCACGCGAAGGATATTTTTCACGCTTAGCTAGTTAGATTTGTATTCAAACATTAATTGTGCGATGTTTAAAGCCGTGTGACTCAAGCTTGGCAAGCCAATTTTCTTAGATTTTAACATAACTTTACGGTAGATTAGTTTGAGTTTAGTGGTTGCAGTGAGCAAAATGAGTGGTTGTTATGAAAGATTGTGTGAAAATGTACATATGAAAGGATTAGCGTGGATGAAATTCAGAGATAAGAACGACTGGTGATGAAAGAAAGAAAAAACATTGGCCATAAGAATGTCAAACTAATCGATCCGCGAGTTTAGTTTATAACAGAAATTGTCTGCTAACAAGTTTTTTTGTCGTTTTCGGAAATATGGCCTTTTGCTATATTTTTTTGTTAGGGCAGTGCAGTTAATCTTTTTTTTTCGGTTGCTCCTGCTGTTTTACGGTTAACTACGTTAACCTTTTTATCCGAAAACGGGGGTATTGTAGCGTAGCTACTAACAATACTTATTTCTTTCTCGTTGCACGACATTTGAACATCACAATCATTCGTTTTATGCACTTTTGGACTTTACTTAATAAACAAATCGTAAACATTAAATAGCAAATGAAATTGCAAATGCAGTGACTTTGAAGTTAGCAAGTAATGAGACAGTAAAAGTGACAGTTGGTTTGACGCTGTCATGTATGGACTGCTTGTCGCTGTCATGTATGGACTGCTTGTCGCTGTCATTGTTCGGACTGATCCGTAAAGAAAAAAAAGAAATTATTTGTGTCTGTATTTTTCATAACCTTGTTGGGAGAATGGAACGTAAATAAGTATGTTTTGTTTACAAGGCGTAGTAGATTAAGTGCGGTGACGTCATAAGTGGATGCGTGATTCGAAACGGTTGAAAGGTGACAAGTGAATTAGCAAATTTTCATTTGCACTGGCAAAAAGCTTTTTCTGGAGACTTCGTTGAAGAATGTGGTGCTCCGGACATCCATCTGCCTTAGGGCGGAGGCGTTTAAAAAGAGGCGATTGAGGTTAGTCAATTGATTTAGTGATTCTCTCGTGAATTTGATCTAAATTTTGATTCGCTGGGAAATATTTTTTGATCTTGGAATCATCCCGCCCCCCGACCGCCTAAGCAATAGCAATCGTAATAGCAATCGTTTATGACTTCATTTTAGACATTTGGCACCGCCTATGTGACGTTAGCCATCAAAATTGTTCATTCAACGATTGCTTTCGCAATCCGCGCAAAGCAATTGATGGCTAACGTCACATAGGCGGTGCCAAATGTCTAAAATGAAGTCATAAACGATTGCTATTACGATTGCTATTGCTTAGGCGGTCGGGGGGCCGGTGAAAAAAGTACGAGTGATACTTATTTGCCGTCTGGTTTGTCCATAGCCTCTTCCTGCGACCCGATTGATCTTCCTGCGACCCGATTGATCTTCCTGCGACCCGATTGATCTTCCTGCGACCCGATTGATCTTCCTGCGACCCGATTGATCTTCCCGCGACCCGATTGATTCCCCGACGGACCCCGCGCTGATGATTCCGGACTCCTGATTTTTTGCACACGTCATTTTGGTCGTATCGACGGGCCAGCCTGGTGGCGTACCTGCCAGCCTACACCTGTTTCCACTTGCGGATTTCATCCTGCGAGCATGCCTGCCACGGATCCACAAGTAATACCTATTTAGTTTTTTTACATAACCCAGAGCTGCATGGTCACTTTGGTATGAATATTAAGTTCATCCTCTTCTACAAATTTCCACGATTGAAGCCTTCTGGACAGAGTTTAGACGTATCAGACATTCCTCGTTTTCACTGTATGATCCATGCTTTAGTGAACATAAGTAGACTTTATTTTTATCCACGGACTAAACGACTAGCTACCGTTTTGTTCGCTTGATTGTAATTAATGTTAGAAATCACATTAGTTTGTATTTTATGCAATATCGCAGACGGTATATGCACAGTCTTTAATAATTAAGTTAATTACCCGCCACATTGTTAGAAGTTTGGTTTAATTAGGTTCGCTTTAATTTAAGTACTGAAAATATAGCAATAAGTATTGATAAACTTTACAACGGTTAAGTTTGTGTAATTTTAAGCCCGTTGGCATTAAGACCCTTCTGGTCACCACCGAGTAAACTTACCCGCTTTAGATTTAGGATAATTTAATGTAAATTCAAAGAGTTAAGGTCATTACAAATAAATTTGTTGTGATTTAAATTACAAAACAAAATCTTTTAATTTTGTCCTCACTCAACAACTCACAGGTAGATAATAATACGGTCTTTGGGAACAGAGGTTCTTTGTTCTTATCGACTTAGTTTATCCAGGTAACATTTTGTTTATTTGTCAAGTAACTGCGACACCACACCTTCGAAGGTGTCGTATCATTTGTCCCCTTTAGTATCATTAGTCCCTTTTTGTATCATTTGTCCCTTTGCTCTAACTGGTAACGTTTTACATCACCATTACCCCTTTTAAATCGCCACATTTAACCCTTCTTCTTTTTAAATCAATTTTTTTTTATATCACGTTACAAAATTTATCCACGACACTTTTACTCACTCAGTGCACTTTTATTTTGAAAATATGTAACTACTTACTTATATCTAGAGACTGAAAATTCTGCAATATAATTATGTAAGTAGGTACATAAGTCTATGCATTTAGAGAAAAGGCCCTGCCAAATTTGCCACCAGTATAAAAGTTATACTTCTGTCCTATTCTGTTGTGCACAGGACCCTCTAAGGTTATTTTTCATCCCTTGCGATGTGTGATGCCCGATATACATATAAAAGGATGAAACCTTGGCTTGGAATTAAATAATGTTTTATCTTGTACCTAGTATGCTTTAAAAGCATGATAAATTACTTAAAAATCTTGCTAGAGTATTTTTTAGGGTTCCGTACCCAAAGGATAAAAACGGGACCCTATCACTAAGACTCCGCTGTCCGTCTGTCTGTCTGTCACCAGGCTGTATCTCATAAACGGTTATAGCTAGAAAGCTGAAATTTTCACAGATGATGTATTTCTGTTGCCGCTATAACAAAAAATACTAAAAATATTTAAGGGATACAAGAAATCTAAATTTTTAGCCGTTTTCGCTCGATATTACTAATGGTAATATCGAGCAGGTAGATGCTTGAAATATTCACAGAATGTTTAGTTGTATATTCACTTCAATAATAAATAATTACAATAAAAAATATATTTAAGGGGGGCTCCCATACAGTACAGAACCCTGCGTGCGCGAGTCCTACTCGTACTTGGCCGACTATTAGTCAGTCATCATGCCTAATGATAGTGCTGCCACAAAAGACAAACTGTGCAAAAACTATAAATCTCTTTGTAAGTAGGTAGCGAATAGAAAATAAGCACTATTACTTACAGAACTGTTACACCGTCGAAGAAACTTCATAAAAGTCGTACATCCCGAGTGATGTGAAGACCTAAGTTTTATGCCTAGTTCTCGCAAGTTCTAGACTTGTTACAGGGAGTACTTAGATAAGTAATTGGACTTGTCATGTACAATTCAATATAAGGAATAGTGTTCACTTCAGGACATCATCATTTCAGCCATAGAACAATTGGAGCCATGCATCAAATTGGACATAGGTCTCTAATGATCGAGATCGAGAGATTAAAAATTAATCGTGGTTGTGTTAGTCTCGCTAAAACTCGAGAACGACTGGACCGATTGGGCTAATTCATATTCGTTAATTTATATACCTAATTAATGCAATATTTGAAATTTATGACATACTTACATATTATTAACGTTGAAAAATTGAAACTATTTTTATTTGTTTTAATTATTTTGTAAATTTGACTTACTTATTTATATTGAATGATTATTATTTTGTTTGCACAATTTAATATTTGATAGTTTATTTGACTAAGTAATTATTCTTTCTTTTAATTTTAAGATAATTGTAATTTGCTTTAGCAAACCTGACATTTTAAGGAACAATATTATTATTATTCTAATAACAATATTTATTGATTTGTATTGACTTGTATCTTGTATGTTGATATCAATAAAATAATATGAATATGAATTTTGGTCTTGAAATATCTAGGGGGTAAATAATAAAAACATGAATTTAATTTTCCCATACAAAATGTTCCTGTTCATTCACAGTTGACAGACAGTGAGATGAAGTTCACCGGGTCAGCTAGTCTTTAACAAAACAGGTTGCGAGAAAGCGACTTGCATCCAGCGCTAATTTGCGGTCATCTTATAGGTCGACGTCCTACGCTGCGATTGCCAGTAGTTTCCGTTTGAGACCTTACGTCCTCATTGACTGCCATCAGTTCGGCGTGCTCTGTGCTTTGTCCGCTGCCACTCGAAACATAACCTAACCTGACATTATCTAAAACTTTAAAGTAAATTTGTGTAGGCCAGGTAGCTAGCCCTGGTGTCAGAGCTTTTAAGCCGCCTGAAGACCTCTGATATGGCTAAACGGTTAAAACAACCGGGACCTACAATTTAACGTGTCACCCGGGCCACGGTAGCGCTCAGTTGTAAATGCCACTCGCAAACCAAACTCTTCAAAAACAAAATACTAAGAAAACAGATTCCTGAAAAGGATGACTTGGATATCTTTATGATAAACAAAACAGGTAAACAACGTTTTTTTTCTTTTGAAAAACCTTAATTTTTGCCAATTTTAACTCTATATGAACACTCGGTATTAGGTAACATAAGTATTTTCGCCAGAAACGGCATATAACTGACTTCCACCGTGTACAGAATTCGAATAGTTCGCACGAATCGAGGTTATCCATGTATGTAGTAATTTTGACGTTATTGTTGATTTTTTAAAACAATTTAATGGGACTACCTCGGGAGTATAAAATTATGAAATAAAAAAGATATTTTTAAACCGGTTCATAATTGACGAAAACATCGATGAACATACACAAAAAAAACAACGTGGAGTCCCTCCGCGCGAAAGAAGTGAAACTTCGGCGCAACAGTGCTTTCATACCTCCTCCATGGTAGCGTTAAACGTTTAACGCAACCTTGTTGGAAGTCGCATTAGAAGTTTAACTTCAATAATATATACAGACGAACATAATACCTCCTCCGTTTTTAAAGTCGGTAAAAACGGCTTAAAACTAAACTAAAAACTTTATTACTTTATGATTATTTCCTTCACCATGTAAAGGAACAATTTAAGTGAAATCAACAAACCTGTCAGACAAATCTATCCTTCACTTTGTCATAACTTATAACGATAACACATGTCGAAGTCAAATAAGCCCTAGTACTAGTTCTCGAACTAAAATATCTGAAATCTGGGACTTAGATCCTCAATATTTATGAGGGTTGTCTGAAGATCCCAATCGTTCGAATTCGACTGGGACTTCTGTTTCACGATCGTTATATTATAAACTAGCGACCCGCCCTGACTTCGCACAGGTGTATTTTACATACAAACCTTCCTCTTAATTCACTCTATCTATTAAAAAAAAACGCATCAAAATCCGTTGCGTAGTTTTTAAGATATAAGCATACATGGGGACAGACAGCGGGAAGCGACTTTGTTTTATACTATGTAGTGATGCTGAGGTTGCTTAATTTCCAAATTGTACGTGTTTTTGTATTATTTCATATTATTGGATTTAGAGGCCGTGGCCGTGGGGTGCCGGCAGAGTAGAATAACACCCCCTTTTTGTACCAGGTGTCGTAAGAGCCGACTGAGGTACTACGGAACCGAAAGATGGCGGTAGGTATATCTAAACTGGCGTAGCCAAAATAATCGCCAAGTACGGGTTGGACTCGCGCGTGAAAATTTCAAGCATCTACCTATTACCATTATTAATATAGAGCGAAAAACGGCAAAAAAATCAGGTCTGTTGTATGAAAGCCCCCTTAATTATTAATTTTATTCTGTTTTTATTTTTTGTTTAAGTTCTGTTGTATTTGTTGTTATAGCGGCAACCGAAATACATCATCTGTGAAAATTTCAGCTTTCTAGCTATAACGGTTCATGAGATACAGCCTGGAGACAGACGGACGGACAGCGGAGTCTTAGTAATAGGGTCCCGTTTTTACCCTTTGGGTACGGAACCCTAAAAAACAGGCCAGTGACGGGGAGCAGCGGCACTGGTGCGAGGAGCTACGACCTGCGATCGCCAACACGCTTGCCCAGCGCGGGGATTATGGGCAACATCCTCTATGAATTTAGGAAATATAACCAGGCCTCCAGTCAGTAGAAATGAGGAGATCCGTAGACGAACCAAAGTTACCGACATAGCCCAGCGGATTAGTCAATTAAAGTGGCAGTGGGCAGGGCACATAGCACGGAAAAACAGATGGCCCAAGGGACCAGTTCTCGCATGAAGACCACGGACCAGCAAGCGCAGCGTAGGTCGTCCAATTCAAAGTGAATTATTGTTTTATGTGGGGTATCATATGAAAGGTCTTTATTAGCTCGAGCTAAAAAGGCTTTCAATTATTTTTACGATGTGTAATTTACAATGAATGATGAGAAAAGTAGAAAAAAAAAGCGTTTTATCGATGAATAATATAATATGTTATAGTTACGCTTTGAGGTTTCAACAACTTAGATCCCAATTATGTGCAATTTTCATGATTTGTACGGAACCCTCGGTGTGCGAGCCTGACTCGCACTTGTCCGGTTTTTTTATATGGCGAAATAAAGGTTTCCGGCTCACCTAGCACTCGTTTGAAATGCGACCGACTTGACGAGTAAGCAAAAAGTTAATATGAAGAATTCATACCTCGTTATAACATTCCATGCCTTCCTTTTAAAGGTAGTATTCTAGTTAGTGCCTAGCCGGCTGGATTCTAGGTCTCCAGGTTTCAAAATGGCTGCATTGCAGTCGGGATGCATTTTCTAGAAAGATTGCAAATTACTTTTAGCATAGTTTGACTAGGTGTTCGTTAGCCTTCATCGAAGTCAAGCAACGTTCAGCACGGTCAGTTTTCGGATGGGTGACCGTGGGTGGCATTTACTACAGAGGCCCTTTGTGTTGTAGCCAAGTAAGAGGCCTTCAGGCGGCTTTAAAACTCTGACACCAGGGCGAGCCACCCGGCCTATACGAACTTACTTTAATACTTCAAAGTACAGGTAGACATAGGCTGAATCAAGTGAACTCTGTGTCACTGTCTGAGTTTTCGACTTTTTATAACATCACCTCCTTTCTTCAATAGTCGGCTAAAACACTTAGGTACTGTATCGTTGTTTCCAATAAGTCTAGTATATTTGCGCTCCATTTATGATAGCTGAAACACAATTATTCGAAAAGGGTTGAAGATGAACTTCCGCAAATGTGTCACTCAAATGTGACACTGTCTGAGTTTTCGATTTTTTTATAACATCACCTCCTTTCTTCAATAGTCGGCTAAAACACTTAGGTACTGTATCGTTGTTTCCAATAAGTCTAGTATATTTGCGCTCCATTTATGATAGCTGAAACACAATTATTCGAAAAGGGTTGAAGATGAACTTCCGCAAATGTGTCACTCAAATGTGACACTGTCTGAGTTTTCGATTTTTTTATAACATCACCTCCTTTCTTCAATAGTCGGCTAAAACACTTAGGTACTGTATCGTTGTTTCCAATAAGTCTAGTATATTTGCGCTCCATTTATGATAGCTGAAACACAATTATTCGAAAAGGGTTGAAGATGAACTTCCGCAAATGTGTCACTCAAATGTGACACTGTCTGAGTTTTCGATTTTTTTATAACATCACCTCCTTTCTTCAATAGTCGGCTAAAACACTTAGGTACTGTATCGTTGTTTCCAATGAGTCTAGTATATTTGCGCTCCATTTATGATAGCTGAAACACAATTATTCGAAAAGGGTTGAAGATGAACTTCCGCAAATGTGTCACTCAAATGTGACACTGTCTGAGTTTTCGATTTTTTTATAACATCACCTCCTTTCTTCAATAGTCGGCTAAAACACTTAGGTACTGTATCGTTGTTTCCAATAAGTCTAGTATATTTGCGCTCCATTTATGATAGCTGAAACACAATTATTCGAAAAGGGTTGAAGATGAACTTCCGCAAATGTGTCACTCAAATGTGACACTGTCTGAGTTTTCGATTTTTTTATAACATCACCTCCTTTCTTCAATAGTCGACTGAATCACTTTATCGTTGTTTTGAATAAGTCTAGTATATTTCCGCTCCATTTGTGATAGCTGAAACACCAAAGATTTATTCGAAAAGGTTTGAAGATGAAATTCTAAACGATAACTCAAACTGCAAATGACGAAAGCGTCAAATGAAACGTCATAAAGTCGGCGATTTTAAAACCAGTTTTAAAAACTGACCGCCTTACTATAATATATTTAAACACACTTTAAACACTGTTTAGCCGTACAATTTGTACTCTAAAACATTGTCTAAAGCGTGCGTAAAACTTGTGTGGTAGGACGGCGAATCTTTACCTTAACCGAGTTTTAAATTCGAAGTTTTTTGTACGTCAATCAGGGGTTTTAAATTCCCACTAAACTCCAACCAACTTGTTTGAATTTTAAATTCATAGATTACCAAGGATATTCCCCTCGTTATCTCCAGATAAGGCAGGAAATCCAGGCAGATGCATTGATAACAACCTGTTTGGACCGAGCAAACAATTCTGGAATAGATGGAAGGAACAGGAGATACTTTGTACAGCAAAAGTTTTATTACAACGTTTATGTTAAAATGGTAGATTTTGTGTCTTATTTATTGAGTAAACATCAATGTTTTTCGCATATAGGAGATACTTTGTACAGCAAAATTTGTATTCCAACGTTTAAGTTAAAATTGAAGATTGTGTGTCTTATTTATTGAGTGAACATCATGTTTTTCGCATTCGTATATGTTAAATGTGTTATTGAGGCTAGATTGGTGCTCTCACTTGTCAAAAAAAAATTATTTATTCTAAAAATATCTTAGAAATAATTATTTATTTCATTAACACGATAAAACTTATTAAACGATAAATTATTTTAAAAGTTACATTACAAATAAGAAACTGCTTTTAGGTAGCTGTCCGCGGGCAATGTACCCAAGAGGCTGATGACATGACCTCGCTGGATAGCAATGCTAATTCTTTGACAGGGCAAGCATTTATGTGGTGAACGTAGGTGTTTGCTCGGTGTCTGGGTGTTATTTAGGAACTATCTGTAGAAGTATCTATGTTTTAAAAATCACTACATAGTATAAAACAAAGTCGCTTCCCGCTGTCTGTCCCCATGTATGCTAATATCTTTAAAACTACGCAACGGATTTTGATGCGTTTTTTTAAATAGATAGAGTGATTCAAGAGAATGGTTTATATGTCTAATACACCTGTGCGAAGCCGGGGCGGGTCGCTAGTATGTAATATATCAGTCTCTGGCAATGGTTGCCAGAGACTGCATTCACAATCTTTACTTAGTTTTAGATCAGAGACCATGTGTAAAATCTCCCCCAATATTTATTTATATGAACCAATTCTGGAGAGTGAACTACCACTGCCACTTTAAATTATATTGCTAATGTTCTAGGTCAAAATGATAACTTTTATTCGGAGCTTAAAAAACAGCGAAAAGTTAAAAAAAACTAACGCGAAAACGCTTAAAGCATCCCTATAGAAAATGCCACAAAACGGGGTCAATGTTTCCCGTGAGCTAAATAAAATGCTGCTTAGTATTCAGCGAAGTTTCCGAACGCAAAGATGCGGTAAGTGACGTCGTCCTTAATTCGACCCATTGAAATTAATGAAATATACTTACGACGTATCTCTATCTGGGCTTTCAAATGAAAAACCAGTGTATTGTTACTTTTCCATATTAACTAATAAGTATTACAATATTTGTCGTTCAGAGCCTTAGCGAGGTATAACCTTGTGTTACATTACAAGTATCAGCCCCTCGTTATATTATTTTAATTTAGGACCTATGATACCTAAATCAGATGTAAATCACATCTGACACGAAAACTGCATCTATTATAAGGCAGTCATTATACATACGTCAAAATTATAGCACCCATATTTTCAGCTAGGGGTTAAAAAGTACCGCAAAAACGCTTAAACCATAACGCGTAATAATAACGCTTAAAGATGTGATAAGTGACGTCGTCCTTAATTCGACCCATTGAAATTTATAGTTCTGGACGATCTTTGGAGGTAGATCTATTAGTTTGAAGCTCCTATCGATTTGGCTAAGGAATAAGGGTAAGTTGGCGGTGTAACCTATTTAGATCTTATTTTTGACCGATGAAACGGAGGTGGTAGGTATGTACTCAATTCGACGCGTATTTTCTTTTTATGTATACGCATAACTTTTTACATAGTAGTCCGATTTCGATAGTTCTTTTTTTATTGAAAATAATAATCTTCGAAGTTACTTAGTTCCATTTTAATTTTATCGAAATCGGCTGAGCCATTTTCAATAAATCAACAAAAATGTGAAAAATGCTACATCGATCCGTGCGAAATATTCGTGAATTCTGTACGCGGTTGAAGTAGGTCATGCTATTTTTTGTGCAAAATAATTATGAGTATTAACTTAAAGGCGGCCTTATTACTAAGCGATTATTTTCTGTGGCCGCGGGCAAAAGCTACTAACAGTATATAATATCAATTTAGTTTCTAAAATATAATTTGTTTCAGTTTGCTTATTATTTTCTGTTCTGTTTTTGCCTATCAAAAGATTTCCTGGCAGAAATTGCTTAAAACAATAGGTACAACGCGCGGTTTCGCCCGCGTGATATTTCGATTTTTGTGCCATTGCAAAACATTTAATTTTTTTGAGATAAATGTAGCCAATGACACGTCTGCCGTACGAACTTATATTGCTACTCGAATATATACTTTCATGCGAAATATAACAGTAACTTAAGTAACTAAATAATTTTTAAAAGTTTCAACCTAACAATAAGATTTATATGTAACTGACATGTTCCTGCAACATGGTGTTTGAAATTTACAAATTTGCCATAAATACTATTATACTCGTATACAAACTTATTTATATTTGCATTATTTATTGGTATCAAAAATACAAAAGATCCACGTCAATCGATAACAATAATTACATTCGTTAATGTTAAATAATCGGCCTAGTACGAGTCGGACTCGCGCACGGAGGGTTCCGTACTGTATGGGAGGCGGGAACCCCCTTAAAAATTTATTTTATTTTAATTTTATTCTTCATTATTGAAGGGAATATAAAACTAAATATTCTGTGAAAATTTCAAGCATCTACCTGGTACCGTTATTAATATAGAGCGAAAAACGTCTAAAAATGTAGGTTTGTTGTATGGGAGCCCCCCTTAAATATTACTTTTATTTTGTTTTTAGTATTTGTTGTTATAGCGGCAACCGAAATACATCATCTGTGAAAATTTCAGCTGCCTAGCTAACATGGTTCATGAGATGCAGCCCGGTGACAGACGGACAGACGGACATCGAAGTCTTAGTAATAAGGTCCCGTTTTTACCCTTTGGGTACGGAACCCTAAAAATAATATCACTTACTACAACTTATTCGTATGAGCCGGGTGTCAGAGTTTTTAAGCCGCCTGAAGGCCTCTGACATGGCTAAACGGTTAAAACAACCCGGGCCTACATTGTATTGTATTGCCATTTAGCGCTGAATTTGAACTCATAGATGAATTATGGGTCTCGGTCGTCTAGCGGAGCGAGACCCATAATTCATCTATGTTTGAACTATACCTTCAAGCAAATATCCATAGAGTCACAATCGGGTAAAAAGTGTCCGAGCCAAAACCCTGCCCAAGCTACGTAGTGGGCAGGCTTTTTAGTTAGTCACAAGGCGATTGCAAGACGACTACAACGCCGCGCGATGCCAAAGTGCTCGGTTACAAGCACTTATTAGGTGACATAACGTCGCGATTGTGATTTATTTAATGGAAATATCTAATTAGGTATGTATGACGGCGCTCGGACATTTCTTTACTCCTTTCACTTAGGGACTGTGGCTCTGTAGATATTTGCTCGTAGAACTATACCCATTCCAAAAATCAAGTCTATCCGTTGTTCTGTTTCTGCCCGAAAGAGTAACAAACAAACCAATAAATACACTTTCGGATTATATTATTAATAAGGATATTTTAATTCTGTTAATTTTAATTCATCGCAGTAAAAGTACGGTTGACTATAATGTAGCAATTATTTGTTTAAAACATACAAATAAACTCTGATGGCAACACTTTTCAATGTAACCAATTACCATTGCATGTTTGCTGCTCGTTTTCAAAAGAAAAATAACCACCCCTGTCTAAAAGCCGTCCAAAAATCCATTACCACCCTTACCCCACGGTATTAGGGATGCAAATGAGCCGTCAAATTCACCTTCGAAACCTTTAATTAGTATTCTTCATGTCCAATTACCTTCCAATCGTTTGGGACATTTTCGTTGTCGTCGATTCAGCTTTAGGATGTACACTGCTGGACATAGGCCTCCTCTAAAGATCTTCAATAAGACCTGTTGGTAGCGGCTTGCATCCAGCGCGATCCAGCGGTCTTATTGACGTCATTCGTCCACCTAGTGGGTGGACGTCCTACGCTGCGCTTGCCGGTACGTGGGATATTTTTAATATTTTTAATCATCTACCTTATATCATATTAAGTGAACCACCCACTGCTGGACTTAGGCCTCTATACAGGGTTATTCGCATAGGTTGTAAGTACTACCTAAGCCGAAATTCGGTAATTCAGATCATTATTACTAACAACTTTTACTATGGGGCTAACAAAAAATCAACTGTTCCGTACAAAATTGCTACTCTCAGAAATACTCAATCGAAAGTATTAAACATTTTGTCGATTTCCGGGCCCATAGCATAAGTTGTTCAAAACTGTGGTCTGAATCACCCCATTTCGGCGTATTATGAATCCCATACTAAATAACCCTGTGTATTAGATTTTTCATAACATCTATTCGAAAAGGACTACTTGGTTCGCCTTTAAGTGCACCCAAAGGAGGTGTTTTCAATAAGAAACTTTTAGCGCGCTTTTGCCGCGCAGTTTTTGTATTTGGAACATTTTCGTGTTCATAGGTGCGCCGGAATTATCTTTGCCGCGCACTTTTTGAATTTGGAAGTATTTGTAATGTCAGTGTTCAGCGCCAAGAAAATGAATGAAAAGAATGTAAATTTTAGTTTTCAGTTGTTTTATCTTCTTTCTTCTTCTTCTTCTTCTTCTTATACATAAAAATAAATCGTGATTGTTAGTCTCGCTAAAACTCGAGAACGGCTGAACCGATTTTTATCTTGAAATATCTGTGGAAGCTAAGGGAAGGTTTAAACGGTGAGAAAATTTAATAAAGTGGCGAGAAAAATTATAAAAAAACATGAATTTAATATTCCCATGCAAAATGTTCCTGCATATAAAAGTTGTCATTGACAGTTGACAGATCGTGAGATGAAGTTCACCGGGTCAGCTAGTTATTAGATAGATACAATTTAATGTCAACTTAGTTTTTTCTCTATGTTTTATTAAATAATAATATTACATTAAAATATGAGGCGCCTGTTATCTTCTCATAAAGGGTGATGAAAAGTAAAGTGTACCACTCGGGTGCAAAATATATTTTTGGCTCGGACGACGTACTTTGAATGCCCCGCTACGTTTAGGATTCAACTAAAAAATCTAGAATCACTTCGCTCTGTATTCAAAAAAGCGCTCTCGCCGTAAAAATATTATTTTGCTCCGATAAGATACAATCTACTATTTCCATTTTTCTGAAATCTCCAAGACCTAACTAGTCAGCTAAATACAAATCTCATGTAAAAATAAAGCTGTCGCACCCAACATTCATATTCATTGAGACGTCCACTTAGAAATTCAATACCGAAGCTAGTGACAAAGGAAATGACATGCCAAACAATTTCAAGAATATCTATCATATTACATATTTGGCAGCATCGCAAAACCCATAAAAATAGTGGAAAAAGGCCCATGCTTCACTAAAGCGGAGTGAGCGAAGCTGCATGCGGCAAGCGCTGTAGTTCCTACTAGGGATTGATTAACCGAAAAATAGGCTTAAAACGCATAAAAGTATGACATCATACAGCTTTGTACTGGTATTGTTATTTTTTACGGTAACTGAACCACTATTTAAAAGGTTTGACATTTAGCAAAGACCAGTCACCAGGCTGATGATCAGATGAAAACATGCAACATGTCGCAAGAATTTTAGAACACGACAGATGTCAATATGAGTATATGTAAATGTATAGGACATTTACGTATACTCAGACTCATGTTTGGTAAAAAATAATTTACAAGTCAAAACAATTACATAAAAAATTTACGATTAACAAACAATCAATAGAAACAATTTCATTCATCACATTAAATAAATAAATTAATCAATAATTATCATCGAATAAATCACTTACATCGTAAAAGGAGTATATACAGGGTGTCCCAGAAGTCGACGTCAAGCCGGAACACAGTGTTAGACAAAGTCATAGTTGTTATCAGAAAAATACTAAAAAAAATCCATCCTATGTATTTCCAAAATTATAGGCATTTAAAAAAATTAAAAAAAAATCAAAAATATTTAAAAAAATGGGAGAAGTATTTATTTTGAATACTTAGTTGGGCAATAGGTGATATTTTCTACCAAGCTGAAGCAGTTGGCTTTTATTTTAAGGCAACAATTTACGGAAGTATCGTTAAGGATACATAATAAAAGTAAAATTAAAAAGAAATGTAGATCTGTAGCAACGAGAATTAAAAAACCATCACAGGGTGTCGATTTTTTTGTTATTTTTTGAAATGCCTATAATTTTGGAAATACATAGGATGGATTTTTTTAAATATTTTTCTGATAACAACTATGACTTTGTCTAACACTGTGTTCCGGCTTGACGTCGACTTCTGGGACACCCTGTATGTATATACATATTTCGCACAGACGAAAATCGTTTGCTACTATGTTGGCAGTGCTTCTATGTTGGAAGTCAAATATGTAAACAGCATAATTATTTGCTGTAAACTTGCTGCTTTGATGTGCGGCCTGATTTACATTGCAGTGGATGGACATAGGTTGATTAGTTAGTTTCTTATAGCATTTTTGCAGGCTCTTTTATCTGTTGGTACGATCAGTTTTCGGTTGGAAGACCGCGGGTGGCATTTACAACTGAGCGGTACCGTGCCTCGGATGACACGTTAATTGAGGCTTTTAGCCATGATAGCAGCTGTGATGGCTGTTTAGCCGTAGCAGAGGCCTTCAGGCTATTTACAAACTGGCACCATGGCTTAGATTTGCTTCGCTCCGGTTTAGTGGAAGCTAGATCTAAGCCTTATTTGTCTACGTTACGGTTTTCATGTTTTTCTAGCCCCATGAGACTTCGCTCGAGTAAACTGAACGAATGTCACTACGCAAGTTTGAGCTTTGTTGACCTGGACGAATAAGGTGTAGGACGTGTAGCGATATCTGTGATCTGCTTACAAAGGGACGGTTAAACCCTAAGCGACAGCTTATATAATATTTGAATTTAATTACTGAACCAAAGTTAATCAGCTTTGTATCATCTATTTATATGAAGTCATCATCTGTAATATATAATAGAAATAAAAACGTAAATCGTTACACCATATAGGTACGTAAATATTGCGAATGATAACCGTAAGCATCAGCACGAAACTAATCAGCTGCCACATCTGTCGTATTCAACATTTACCTGTAGCAAATGTGACCACATGTATTGTTGTGGCTCCTGTAACTATGTTATTTAGCTAAAAAAATTAAAAAATACAGAAACCACATCAAAATCATTTCATGTAGATGGCCAAAGATTTAAGTAAACCAGAGAAGTAGTCAAATTAAGAATTACATTTGTGAGAATGGATTAAAAATACGGTTATATTTGAACGTCAGATTTCAACGCATTTTTCAAAAGAGCTGTTACCAAAATCCTATTCACATTATAAAAAGTCTTTTATTCGTGTCTAAAGAGTAAGTCGTAGTGACATGTCCCGCACAATTTTCGTCCAAGCTCATTGGCCAAAATACCTTTTTCTGTGATGAATTTCTGTGACAATGTCCAAAAGTAGAGCCGGTGGAATAAACTATTGTTGCTGCCACAGACCTCGTGAGAACGGGATATGTAGTCTAATATATTATCCAGTCGAACTGAGAACCTCCTTTTTTGAAGTCGGTTAAAAACTAGCTAGCGCGATAATTGGCATGATGACCGAAAATATATAATTTGTCCATTATATAGACTATCAAAAAATATTAGATACGTATTTTTTATTTTGTCTATTAAACAAAAATTGATGAAGATATAAGTCTGTTAAATTTCAGCGTGACGTCACAAGTGCTATACAAATGTATTTACTTCTGTAAAAGAGGTGACCTCACGACCCCCACTCCCAAACTTTGACAAGGTATATCTTTGTCATTTGTTATTTGAATAAGAAAAGAAAAAATACATGTCTAATATTTTTGATAATCTAACTCACGGACTAATTATAATAACGATATTTTTACCAGTAATCAAACCCAAACGAAAACCAACTTTAGTTAGAACTGCTGTTAAAACTTTTGAAATTGATCACATTCCACAGGACAGACCAAACTGCAATCTAAACTTTTGTAAATCATTCACACGCACAGTTTCGTCTGCAGAATCTCGAATTGATTTTTTTATCGGTTGGACCCGTTGTTGCTATTATACTTCTAAATACCTGCACAGTTTGGAACGCGGTTGGATCTGCACGGATCTATCCGCAGATGGATGCAGCGGGCACGGTAATGGTATCTAACAGTATTGTGACTCGGCCCTGTCCTTGCAATATATGTGACGGCGCGTTTGAATATTGAGAGTAAACAGCAGTGGCAACTGTCAGCTGTCAACGTCTCCGAGGTGGAACTGTCATTGTAGTTTACTCTGACGCAACACCGAGCGCTAGTGGAGCGGCGAGGGCCGGCGGCCGCCATTCGATAACTTGACGGCAATCGGTTTGCATCGGACCGCGTGCTACGTGTTTGGTGGAGTGTCATCTAATATTGGAGTGATCAATGATTGGACTGTTTGATTCAAGACCCATTTTGAGCCAAGGATTGGAATCTGATTGGAATTACAGCGCATAACATAACGTTGCATTATTATTCTCCTCGCCCGACTACCCACGCCTACCCACAATCAAACATGGATACTTCTGATGAAAACACGGATACTTCTGATGATATGGACGCCTCTCATGTCCCTTCATATGCGTATACCTACAGCGCCCCGTGGACATCGACACGCAGAACGTATCACACGCTAGGGCTGCTCGCCTTCTGTATTTCAATTTTATTTACTTTCTCTTACCTACTTGAATTTTTTCTAGATTTTATCTTAGTATTATGATGTAAAATTATTACATTTATTCCAATAAAAATTCGTTGTGAATGAAAGAGGAAGCGTTCAAGCGTTTTGGATGTTTTTAGGGTTCCGCAGTAAAACGAGGAACCCTAAAAACGTAAATCGCACGCTTACTACTCGTAGTTACAAATCCACACGTTCGGCGCGCCGCGACTTACTAGCATACTTAAGCATACTGAGACCATATTGAACTCCGAGCCGCGTAGGTATGATTCGCGTTCCGACCGTTTAATAAATTATTCACAGAGCATAATATATTACTTATTCATATCATCATTATCATCATCGTCGATAGCTTGGTTCGGCTCACTGCAAATAAAAAGCATCCTCTCTCTTTCGCCAATCTTCCGATAAAAAGAGAAAGGAGCAAACTGCATGCCTTTAGAAAATAATCTTATTCATATTTTATAATATGCGCTCACATAACACTGCTTTCTGCAACATACGACTAAGTAGGTAAGTTTCGTAAGCATGCGTTTTGGGTGTATATATTTTTTGTTACATATAAGTGACTGTCACTAAGTGAAGGTCTCTCTATAGACCTCTGTGGTGGCTTATTCTAGGGATATTGTCCGAGTGACCTTTTATTCGACGAATGCCAAGTCCATAATAAAGCTTGGCTGTTGGAAGAATTGTAAGTATTTCATGAATTAGTTTGAATGTCGTGTATTTTCTCTAGTGTCGCGCTGTTTTCTGTTTTTGTTCTTCTTTATAGTATTGAATAGCCAAAGTGTTTTGGCATGACGACAGAGCCTGGATTAGATAAATATTTTTCGCAAAAAATGGCAAAACCGACTTCCATCGTGTACAAAATTCGAATATATCGCTTGAATTGTTAACATTATTGTTGATTTTTCAAAAACGGCTCAGCCGATTTCTTTAAAATTTAAATGGGTGTCCCATTCGAATTTTAGTGTACCCTTTCGAACTAAAAAAATGATATTTCGATTCAGTTTACAATTACTTAGTGAAATTATCGATGATACAAAAAAAAAAGAAAATACATACAGACGAACATAGAACCTCCTCATTTTTGGAAGTCGGTTAAAAATCAGTTGTTACATACAGTTTGTCGAAAGTCGATGATATTTTGGTATGGAACAGATATTTTATTCACGATTTCTATGTTGGCTCCATAGTAAATGTTGATCATGATGATGAGTGCAATGATCCTAGAATATGTTTGTTGTCTAGAGAATCAACTCAATACTCGATCATTTATTTCAACAAAGGGTATTTCCGTAACATGATCTATATAGTTAGCTACATAATATATGACTTTTCAAGGTTATGGCAACTTAGTTTGTATTACAACGGTTTGTTATTATCACCGAAATTAAGCAACGTTCCGCACGGTCAGTATTTGGATGGGTAACCGCGGGTGGCATTTTCCAACTGAGCGCTACCGTGGCTCGGATGACACGTTAAATTGTAGGTCCCGGTTGATTTAACCGTTAAGCCATGTCAGAGGCCTTCACGCTGCCTAAAAACTGACACCAGGGCTAGCCACCCAGCCTATCCGAACTTACTTTTATTACACTCTAAAAAATTTCTAGACGCGGTGACAAAAATCCCTTATCAAATGGGAGATTACTAAGGAAACTGAACACAGCGACTGCACAAATTTAGACGCTTGAAAATATCAATGACAAAGGAACTTATACACATTTTTTGTTGCCCCGTATTAGCCCCCTTTGAGGTTTGAAACTATCACAAACATTGTAGATATGACAACGCTAACTGTCCCTATGATAAGTCGCTATTACAAAGGTACTTTCACACTACGTTTTTGGCATGTTGTCATTTTGACCACTTTGCTTTGACCCAACGTTAAGGCACTGTTACTTTTATAATATAAAATATCACCTTGTTCAATGGTAAATTGTTTATTTGTCAACGTTGCGTTGTCACTGTGACAGAGTATGCTGTCTCACGTCAAGGCAGTGTCATTTTGGACAATACAACTTTGTCCCCATATTTAAAGAATATTGTTAGTTTGTCTACTGTATGATGTCCCTTCATCTTTTGGGTATTATCACAGCGACAGTGTATGCTGTTCCAACGTCTACGACGTGTTGTCACTGTGACAGTGTTTAACTGTCCTTACGTCCACTGGATGTTGACGCTGTGACAATTTATGCTATCCCTACGTCTACGGTGTGTTGTCCCTGTGACAGTGTTTTACTGTCCCTATGCCTACTGGGCGTTGTCGCTTTGACAATGTATGCTGTCCCTACGTCTACGGTGTATTGTCCCTGTGACAGTGTTTTGCTTTCCCTATGCCTACTGGGCGTTGTCGCTGTGACAATGTATGCTGTCCCTACGTCTACGGTGTATTGTCCCTGTGACAGTGTTTTGCTGTCCCTATGCCAAGCAAAACACTGTCACAGTGACGGCACACTGTAGACGTTGGAAGAACTTACACTGCCGCAGTGACAACATCCAGTGTACGTAGAGGCAGCAACACCCAGTCTCCTTAGACGATGGCACCTACGATAACCCTCTCGACTTGGATTTGGACAGCTTCATAGAGGAGTATGTGGCTTCGCATCTGAAAATCCCAGGATGCCATCGTCATGGTAACTTTGTGGAATGTCAAAACTAGAAAAGAAATTAAAATCAGCAAATCGATTAAGATAGTTTTATTACAAATACAAATTAACGAAAGATAGAGTAATTGGTCTTACTTATACGTAATGGCTATGCTAAGCTGAAAGGGGCTCAAAGTACTTATCATTATAAACAACTTTTAAAAATTACATGTTGAAAGTAGTATACCATTTTCATCGTGCGCGAAAACTTAAAAAAAAATTGGTTGCCTGTAAAGTCGGTATACGGGCGAAAGTTTTACGTGACAACGACTTTGAGACGAATGAGAGCGAGTGAGAGGCACGTAAGTGGCACGTAAGTGCCTCTCACTCGCTCTCATTGTAAGCGCATAACGTGAGCGGAGCGTAACGCAGTTTCTTGAAGTGTCACCCGGCAAACCAATTTATAAGACGTTGTCACGTCAAAAAATAGCGGGCGGATATGCCAGCTTCCATAGAAAAATCTTCAAGCCCCTTAATCTTATCAAGGATCATATGAAGAGAGGATTGACAATGGCCATACAAAAGTGTGTATCTGGCGCTGTGCATAGCATTTTTTTTTTTGCCGAAAACGTAAGTTTATACTAGTCCATTACGATACACGCTCTATTGTATAGCTATTGTCTATCCTCCCATTATAAGATTCTTGGTCTTATTTTAATGATTATTTAGATATAAAAACAGATAGACAGACACACACAGAGACACACTGAATTGATCTAGCACAAACAAAAACTGTCGAAATCGCCTTACAACACAGTTGCGTTTGCGCCGCGGCCGGACCGGAGAAAAATGGCAGATTGATTGGCAGAGCCAGTGTTGCCAACGACTAATTTTTTCTGCCGTGTTTGGTAAGGGAAATTGCCATGTTTGTAAAGAAAAGATATCTTCGGCTGCCGTAGCAAATAAATAAAATAAAACATGTTTATTTTTAATTTTTATTATCATTATAATTAACCAAAAAAATCACAAAAATCAACAAAAAAATTTACCTTATTTACCCAAATACATTTCTGATAGTCTCTACATACATAATCAATTTTAATTTTTATTCAGTTAGTATTTTTTTATCTTTTATTTTAGCGATTATTTCTTCGGTTGGAACAACAATAGTCAAAAGTCTATGTTTTTAGTATTATTTATTAACGGCAGCGAGAAGGAACTTTCGAAATTCAGTACAAATAACTTGATACTAGCGGTTAAAGTCCTAAGCTAAAGTATCTGTCATAAAACCAACCAATGATTCCCATGTCTGAGATTGCGCATTTTATTTTTAAAATTTTTGGCTTTGGCACTTTGCAAAGGCGATCTTTGCAAATTGCCGTAGATTTTGCTACGGCAGTACATTGGGGTTAAATGTTTAGGGTTACATAATTTTTTTGGATAAAAACAAGTTAATATAAACCATGAAATACCTATGATTATCACTGTTTTTTTTTTTTATTTAAATGTATACTTTTCTTAGTTAGAAATGCAACAAACTGCAAAAAAGGTAACGTCCTGTCCCCTTTTAATTCCAAAGCTTACGATGAAAAATTTAAGTAAGTTAAGTAATTGCAATAGTATACTAAAGTATACAATGAAAAACACTTTCAAAACTATATTTATGTCAGATTCGTGGCGAACTACTAGTAAAATACATTACAACAAAACAATAAATTTACTTTTATTTACAATCACTTTACTGCAAAAAATTGTTTACTTATGATCGTGTAATTTTAAGTTAACAAGTATCATAGTATTAATTCAGGATCCAATCGATTTTGTTTAATCAAGTCGTCATTTCTCCTTAGAAAGAGAGGAAGTTGGCCATAATGGCAACATTGCAAAACACAAGCGGCCTCTGGCGACGGCATTTTTTAAGGGCCAATAACGTATTCACTTCGGAGCGTTGACAGAAGCACAAAGGCCTTAGTGAAAATATTTTCTAATTATCCATAGGTATTTAAGCATTGCTGATGCTTCTAGAACTTTTTCAAGTTTCTATAGGTACATTTAAGCTATGGTATGACCATACCGACTTATTTTTAAAGGCTTCTGTTAAATCACAGAATAACGAATACTTTGTAGGTGCTCCATACAGAATCCTTAGTTTCTCGCCCCAGCGCGTAGGTACGGTAAACGCTACACTAACAGTTGAGAATATTGAAATATGCATAGATTGTTATATGCTAATTGCCAATAGCTAGGTAACCGTCAAGATTATGTAAATTTTAGAGAGAAACTAAGTTGTTGTTACATTTATCAGCATTTAAATGACATACATTTTTGTCAATAATAGCCCATACACTAAAATTATTATGTCGTACTTATAGTTACTGAATTATAATAAATTTCGACGCGATCCCGTTAGCTGATTTTGTCGTAGAGGCTTACCGGCTAAGTCGTAGTTACTAAATCAAAATAAAACTTGACGCCACGTTCAGTTGTAAAAACTATTCTGTCATTTTGTTCAAGTTGCTTGTGAACCAGCGTATAAGCTCATATTCTACCGTTAGTGAATTATGTCCTCGTAACTACCTTCATATGTTGTAGGAAATAAGCTAAAATAAAATTTGACGTACGTACAAATTAAAAAATGACAATATTGTTGAAAAAAATATTCTGTGATTTTGTTAAAGTTGCTAGTGAACCAGCGTTCAAGCTCACATTTTACCGTTAGCGAATTTTGTCATGTCAACTAACCTGGTTTGTCATATCATCTAAAACGAAATAAAACTTGACGCCACGTACATGTCAAATATGAAAATAACTTTGTAAAAAAAGACTCTGTCACTATGTCAAAGCTGCTTGTGAACCAGCGTTCAAGCTGACATTTTACCGTTAAGAAACTCTGGCATGGTGACTACCTCCTATAGCGTAGTGACAAACTACTTTGACGTAGCGACAAAATAAAAATAATCATAGACGCCACCTGCTCGGGAACCTAGTCGTAGTGACAAAAAACCGTTCGACAAAAAATATTCTAATGCGGCGTTTAGGTTTATTAGAACGTACCGTTCAAAAGCTACGTCAGGAGCACAAAAAAAAAACGACAAAGGAATTTAGCACCTTAGACGACCGATTTTTTTTTGAGTGTATCACAACATATTAGAATAAAGCAAAACCGCTATTTTTGTGTGTCTGTCTGTGTATCCGCGTATATCTTCCAAACTAGACAACAGATAGCAATGCGGTTTTCACTATCTTTTAGAATATTTCTTCTGGAAGGTTTATAGCTATAACTCTCACGTAACCGAGCGAAGCCAGGACGGGCAGCTAGTGTTTTCTAAATTATCATTCAAAATCCTCCGACTTTAATCTGCATTTTGTTAGTGAGATACTTTTTTAATTGTTTAAAATGATGAATGATATTTATACCACTAATCCTACTCTGTTTTTTCCACTTATTCTTATAATTTATAAAACACTAGCGATCCGCCCCGACTTCGCACAGGTGCATCCTTACATAGTCCTTACGTAGTATAAAATAAAGTCGCTATTTTCGTTTGTTTGTTTGTCTGTATGCTTAAATCTTTAAAACTACGCAACGGATTTTGATGCGGTTTTTTTTAATGGATAGAGTTATTCAAGAGAAAGGTTTATATGTATAAAAATTCCCGAAATTCCCACGGGAACGGGCACAACGCGGGTAAAACCGCGGGGCGCTGCTAGTATAAAATAAAGTCGCTATTTTTGTCTGTTTGTTTGTTTGTCTGTATGCTTAAATCTTTAAAACTACGCAACGGATTTTGATGCGGTTTTTTTTAATGGATAGAGTGATTCAAGAGGAAGGTTTATATGTATAATACACCTGTGCGAAGCCGGGGCGGGTCGTCTAGTTATACATATATAAACCTTCTTCTTGAATCACTCTATCTATTAAAAAAACCGCATCAAAATCCGTTGCGTAGTTTTAAAGATACATGGGGGACAGACAGCGGGAAGCGACTTTGTTTTATACTATGTAGTGATTTTTCATTTATGTTTCTCTCTTGTAGAGTTGGGTAAAACAGCTATAAATCATGAGTTTAAATTAAAGTTATTCTGAACTAAAATAATCCTACAGTGGTTTAACGCTAGTTATGCGGGAATATTAATTTATTGTATACTTACGTGAAAATGTTTAGTCTTAATTTATTTAAAATTAAACGTATGTAACCCTTATAAATTGCGCAATAAATAACAAGAAAACGAGCAATTTAACTTCATAAATAATTGAAACTAAAATGATCTTCATTTTACGAGTAAACCCCCGACGAAAAAGAAGGGTGTTTTATAAGTTTGACGTGTCTGTTTGTCTGTGTGTCTGTCTGTCTGTCAGTTTAGTTTTTTTTGGATGAAAGGAGACTTAATCGAGAGTGTTCTTAGCTTTGTTTTATAAAAATCGATTGAGCCGTTTAAGAGTTATGGTGGGTTAAAGTGGGGTTGGAAGAACCAAAATTCTACAAATGTGCCCAAAATGGTTGTCAATTGAAAGTTTGTTGTCAAATATTTTTGTGTCCGGGGTTTTTTAATTAGGTATATTATCAAGGGGTATGTGCACCCTTTTATTCATTTCTCAGTCTTTTGTATTCCACCTGAATATTTTTAGTTTATTTGATAAGTTTGATAAACTTAATTACATATTTACTCATAATAAGCAGTGTTGGTTTATTGAGATGACGCTCGCTTTACAAGCTTAACCGTTTCTGTAACATTGAGTTCTTTGCAGTTTATGTAAAGACTAGCTTTTACCCGCGGCTTCGCCCGCGTCACATTTTGATTTTTAAGCCTATCATTCGCATAAGTTTCGCCGGTCTATACCGTTTGTGTGTGTCTTTCCTACGGGAACCACGTTTTTTTTTCGGGATGTAATATGATGTTTATTAAAACAAAAACTAAAGTTGTTGCTCTGAAAAGAGAAGTTTATTTTAAATAAAAACACAAGTAGGTATTACAAATGGTTTGCATAAACAAATTACTATTATGATTTACAAATTACACTGTTTACTCACCTGAAAAGAGAAACAACATTAAAAGCTATTGCTTCATCCAACTTTTTATATTTAGAACTATTTAATTAACTATTCAATATTTTAATGTGAAATATTTTATTTTACAATGATGAAGTATTTTTCTCAGTGGGTATGTATAGACGTGAACATAGTGCTGCGTCACCATAGATAATAATCCATGCGCGGGAAATTTAAAATGAATGAAGATGTTCATTTTACATCTCCCCCCCTCAGACATTCATAAACTTTCAGGCACTGGTATAAGTTTTGTAATGTGGAACAAGTTTGATTCTAATTTTTGTATCCTGTATTAATTTTAAATATTGAGTTAGATAATTTTTCCAAAATTTTATAAGGTCCAATTTTTAATTCATCTAATTTTTTCCTATTTAATCGGTTACCGTTTTCGACATATACAGAATCTCCTACTTTTAGTTGTATGTTTGTTCTGTTTTTGTCAAATTGTTGCTTATTCTGATTGTGAGATTTTATAGTTCTTTCCAAGGCTATTTTTCTATCTTTTAATAAATCATTTTGTGTTGTATGGTTTTTCAATTCATCTGGCAACATATTAATGATTTGACCTTCCATTAAATATGTCGGAGAAAATCCTGTAACAGTGTGTTCAGTTTCGTTATATCTTTGGGTACATTCATGAGCGATAGTTGTCCATGCTTTTTTATAATCTTTTTCATTAATTTTACATCTTATCTTATTAACTAATGTTTGGTTTAATCGTTCATTTAAACCATTGGAAAATGGTGCATTTACTGCGGTAAAGATAATAGGTATGTTCTTATCTTTCAAAAACCTTTTAAATTCTTTTGAATTTATGCCAGGGTATTGATCAGACAGGATCATTCCAATTTTATTTTCAGGACTTATTTTTTTTATGAGTTTTATAAAATCATCAGCGTTTTGGGTTTTTGATGTTATTATGTAGGCATATCTGGTAAAATGGTCTACCAGAAGATGAAGATATGTTTTGGTAGAGCGTGAGCCGCCAAATCCACCAATAGTATCTATTGACATTATTTCAAAAGGGTAAGTTGCCGGACCCAGATGAGACATTAACCCATTTTTAAATTTAGTTCTAGATTTATTTTTTATGCATATTTCACAATTATCACAGATCTTCTTTATATTATGTGTTAAATTTTTTGCTGTATAGAATGGTTTGATTTTTTTTTCTGTTTGTTTTGTACCTATATGGCAGTATGTATAATGTACATTTTTTATCATTTTTTTACTAAATTCCTCAGTGAGTATAATTTTTTCTTTTTTTCCAATTGTTTTGAAGTATATTTTATCTTTGAATATGAATTTGTTTTTATACAGTTTTATGTCTTCATTTTTATCTTGATCATTTTGTATGTCTTCTAATTTAATAAAATTTACAATTTTTAAAACATCTTCCTGGTTTACATGTGGTTCTAATACAGGGTTTCTACTTAAACTGTCTGCTTCCAAGTTATCCTTTCCTGGTGAATATATGACTTCAAAATTAAACTGTGACAAGTAATATGTAAGGTCTCCTAGTTCCTCGTCTGTTCTTGCTTTAATATTTAGTTTTTCTAGAGGTTTATGGTCTGAGAACACTTTAAATTTTTTCCCTATGAGCCAATGTTGCCAATACTTTACCGCTTCTTTTATTGCTAAACATTCTAGGTAAATGGCTTTTTTCCGTTTTTGACTGTCATTTAATTTCCTCGAAAAATATGCACATGGTTTTTCTTCTCCATTTTCTTGTGGTTGTTTTAAAATAGCCCCTATGCCTTGTATACTAGCGTCTGTATAGATATGTATAGGTAAATCAGGATCAAGAATTTCCAAAATAGGTTTTGAGCACAGCATTCTCTTTATTGTATCGAAAGATTCTTGACATTTTTCTGTCCAAGTAAATTGCTGATCTTTTCTAAGCAAATTATGTAAAGGATCTAAAATGATCGATACATTTGGAATATATTTTCCATAGAAATTCACTTTACCTAAAAACTGTCGAATATTTTTCCTTGATTTTGGAACGGGGAAATCTTTTATAGCTATTAAATTATCCTTTAGCGGAGTAACTGTATTATTTTTTATTATATGGCCTAAGTATTTTACAGAGTCCTGTGCAAAATTACATTTAGAGAATTTCAATCTAAAGCCTTCCTCTGAAATAGCTTCTAATAACAACGACAAGTGTTTAATGTGATCTGTAAATGTCTGGGAAAATATCAATATATCATCGATGAAATTGACTGTAAAGTTTGATAGATTGTGTTTCCTAATAATGCTACTTAAGATCCTTTGGAATATTGCCGGTGAAGTTTTCAAGCCAAATGGTAAACAAGTCCACTGAAAATGATTTTCTTGAGTAACAAATGCTGTTTTTTTTCTATCTTCAACTTTTAAAGGTATGGACCAAAAGGCAGAATTTATGTCTAATGTTGAAAAAAATTTACAATTCCTAGTTTTTACCATTAAATCCTCTATAAGTGGAAATGGTTGCGACTGAGGAACTACTATTTTATTTAAACTGCGGAAATCTATGCACAGTCTAGATTTTTTTCCTTCTTCTTTTTTATAGGCCAGTGTTACAGGAGCTGCAAAAGGACTATAAGATTCTTCAATTAATTTTTTTTCTAATAATTTTGAAACTTGGTGTTCTATTTCTTTTTTGTCTTCAAAATTGCACCTATATGGTCTTTTGCTACAGTATGTATCTACAAGTAAATCTATATGCGCTTCATATCCTTTCACTGTGCCTACATCATATTTATCTTTTGCAAATAGTGATTTATATTTGCTAATCAATCCATCTATTTTAGATTGCTGTTGAGGATCTAAATGATTTAGTGAAATGTTAAAGTTTGTTACTTCTATATGCTCATTAAAGTTAACCTTACATTTATCATCATTTTCATCCATGCAATATTGTTTATTTTCACTTTTCTCACCTGTAAAGCCAGGAATATTTTTATTACTTTGTTTTATTTTTTTGTTTAAGTTTTGTGTGATCTCTAAGTTTTCATTTTGAATCAGATGAAAAGATTTTATGCAATCTAATCCGATCAAAAAGTCATAATCAAAATTTTGATCATCTATGACAAAAACATTCACATTTTTTTCTATTTGGAAAATCTTCATTTTTAAATATACCTATAGATTTTTTTACACCATTAATCGTTTTTAAATTTGCTTGATTACTTTTCTTGTTGTTTGGGTCAGTTTTTAAGGATAATAATCTTGAATTAATCAAACTTACATTCGAACCTGAATCATAAACCCCCAATACTTCTATGGAATCATTTATTATTATTTTAGTTTTGATTAATGGTGGAATCAATAGTTTTTTGGGTCTACTTCATTTAAACTCATTTCTAATTCTGAATTATTAACGCTCCTAATTGGTATTTTTTTAGAGCGATCACTATTTTTGAACCAACATACGGATTCTGAATGATATCGAATTCCTTTCTTTTCTTTTTCACAAATTCTACATGGAATCCCCTTTTTTCCATAAATCTTTTATTTAATAAATGTTCTAAGCCCCGAATACTACTAAATAAATCCTCAGTGTCTTTTAATTTATTTCTGTCAATTTCATCTGCTATAAAATTAGGTAGCCCAGTTACAATTAAATCAATCAAAGTAGGTTTATCCATTAACTTGTTTATCTCTAGTAAAAGTCTCTCTTTCTTTAAGGCATAATCTAGTAATGAACCCTGCCTGTACTTAAATAAAAAAGCATACCTTACCGGTGTCCAGCCTTTGTTCACATATGTTTCACAAAATATTTTTTTCCAAATACACCACTCTGAATCTATAGTATATTTTATAAGCATAGAATTACTTATACCAGTCTTGACAAGAATCTTCCAAAAACAATCGAAACACTTGAATTTTTTGAATATTTTCATCTATACCTAAACGAGTACACTCAGCTTCGAATATGCTCATCCATTGTGTTACACTCGATGTTTTATTTGTGAATTTTTCGATTACAAATTCTTCAGACAATCTCTTCAAATTAGCCTGCTTTGATCCTTTCTTCAATTCAGCAAAATTTTCTAGGATTTTGGTCAGAACTTCTGTAGACATTTCGTTCGTAACAACCGGGTCTTGCGTTTTAGAAGTAATCTCCTCCAGTAAATATCCTTTGAACTGCATGTTTCCATCTTCGTCCAAATAAGTATCACGCAACTCTGGCGTTACTGAAATCCATACTTGTCTTTTTTCATGTCTTCTTTGTAGGGTACTTTTCACTCTCTGATATGTTTGGGTTTTCATAACTGCATCATGTAGTTTCACCGGTTGTAATTTTTCCGGATTTAAGAAACCATTTTTATCGTCCATAATCGAGGTTATGCAGATAATGTTTGATTTCGGGTCTTCACTTGGTTTCACAATAAACTCAAATTTTAACTTCTCCATGGTTAACAACAGCTGTAGCTAATGTTGTTTTGTAATATGATGTTTATTGAAACAAAAACTAAAGTTGTTGCTCTGAAAAGAGAAGTTTATTTTAAATAAAAACACAAGTAGGTATTACAAATGGTTTGCATAAACAAATTACTATTATGATTTACAAATTACACTGTTTACTCACCTGAAAAGAGAAACAACATTAAAAGCTATTGCTTCATCCAACTTTTTATATTTAGAACTATTTAATTAACTATTCAATATTTTAATGTGAAATATTTTATTTTACAATGATGAAGTATTTTTCTCAGTGGGTATGTATAGACAATTAGACACACAGACGTGAACATAGTGCTGCGTCACCATAGATAATAATCCATGCGCGGGAAATTTAAAATGAATGAAGATCTTCATTTTACAGGGATATAAAGTAGCTCATGTCACTTTCCGTCGTTTAGACACCATGTCCATGCCAAAAATCAAGTCAATCCGTAGCTCCGATGCTGCGTGAAAGAGTAACAAACCAATAAACCAACAAACACACTTTTGGATTTATAATATTACTTAGTAAAGATTCACTTACACAACACTAACTTTTCGGTGAAGAAAAAAATCGTGAGGCATTCTACTATACATCCAAAGAAAAAATGGATAGCGCATGTGAATCCACCAACCCGCACTGAGCCAGCGTGGTGTGTATGACGTAAGTAATCTCCCTTCGTGGGTAAGCCTACCTTCAGCAGCGAACTATTAAAAGGGACTGTACAGCACGGTATCTAAATAATCGGCCAAGTACGAGTTGGACTCGCGCACGGAGGGTTCCGTATTGTATGGGAGCCCCCCTTAAATATTTATTTTATTTTGAATGTACAACTAAATATTCTGTGAAAATTTCAATCATCTACCTGTTACCATTATAAATATCTAGCGAAAAACGGCTAAAAAAATCAGGTTTGTTGTATGGGAGCCCCTCTTTAAATAATCATTTTATTCTTTAGTATTTTGTTTTGTTATAGCGCCAACAGAAATACATCATCTGTGAAAATTTCAGCTTTCTAGCTATAACGGTTCATGAGATACAGCCTGGTGACAGACAGACGGACAGCAGGGTCTTAGTAATTGGGTCCCGTTTTTACACTTTGGGTACGGAACCCTAAAAAACATTTATTCGTTACGTGGTTTTGGACCGCGCAGTTATACAAAATGTCCGAATTACGCGTACGGCGCCAGTCGTCTTTTAAAGCAAATATGAACGAAAACCTTATCTGCACCTGTCACTTTTAAAATACACTTGATATTTATAACAAACAGGCTTGATAAGAAAACCGTTGAACTTTCCCTTGACTTTCGACGTTGATGTCGTAGAGATTAAACTTAGCTATCTACGAGTATGGTGTTTGCTTTAGTCTATATAGCTGTTCTTATCTTTTGTAGACAGCTGATGGGTATAAAGCAAGCATTTATCCACCAAATTCCATCTCGCTTCACAATTTCACATTTTTTTTTATCGCGAATAAGTCCGTGCTTGACCACCAACTCGCCTGATGGTAAGCGACGTTGTGGTCAAAGATGAAGCACGCATACCTAGAAGATACCTATTCACTCTGACCTTGAAAAGCTTTCGATTATATCTCTTAGGAAACAGGAAAGCAGGAAGACTGTTCCATTCCCTGGCGGTACGAATCATAAATGTTGCGTCAAACCGCTTCGTACGTATCGAAGGAAAATCGACAGTGTAGGGGTGGTAATGCGGCGTCTTCCTACTTGTCCTGTAGTAAAAAGGAATTGGTAGGATAAGGTCGTGCAGCTCTGATGCACACTCTCCGAAATTAATCCTATAGTAAATGGACAGACTCGCAACCCTACGGCGATGCTCCAGGCTATGAAGTTTTTTTGCAACTTTTCACATTTTGAAAAGAAAGTAGAAAAACGCTTAACTATAGGCTGAATCAAACTTGTTGACGGTTGTGATGTTAGCTACAGGCTGCGGATAGCCCGCGAAGTTTGGGTTATTTGCAGCTTGTAGCTAAAACATCACAACCACCAAGAAGTTCAAATATTTAACCAATTTCCAAAAAGGAGGAGGTTCCATGTTCGTCTGTATGTATTTTTTTTGTGTATGCTCATCGATATTGTTGCCAGTTGTGAACCGTAGTTGTCCCATTTGAATTTTATCTAAATCGGCTGAGCCGTTTTTGACAAATCAATAATAATGTACATGGATGTTACATCGATTCGTGCAAATATTCGAATTCTGTACACGGTGGAAGTAGGTGTTGCGTTTTTAAGGTTCCGTACCCAAAAGGAAAAACGGGACCCTATTACTAAGACTTCGATGTCCGTCTGTCTGTCTGTCTGTCACCGGGCTGTATCTCATGAACCATGATAGCTAGGCAGCTGAAATTTTCACAGATGATGTATTTCGGTTGCCGCTATAGCAACAAATACTAAAAATAAAATTAAATAAATATGTAAGGGGGGCTCCCATACAACAAACCTGAATTTTTAGACGTTTTTCGCTCTATATTAATAATGGTACCAGGTAGATGCTTGAAATTTTCACAGAATATTTAGTTTTATATTCCCTTCAATAATAAATACTAAATATTAAAATAAAATAAATATTTAAGGTGGCTCCCATACAGTACGGAACCCTCCGTGCGCGAGTCCGACTCGTACCTACTTGTTCGATTATTTTTTTTGCGAAAAATAGTTATGTTTATTATTTCTGTTTACGTAATTATTTTTAACTATTCTATTGATTTAATCGACATGTCCAAGTGTTCACATATTGTGTACGGAAACAAATGCTTAATGACTATGACTAGAGAGAATAGGTCTGTTATGAGTCTTACCATCAGGCGAGTTAGAAATCATGCGTGGACATAATGTCATAAAAATACAATAAACATAGTAAGGAATGGTACTATAAGTATTTCTGCATTAGACTCAAGGACTATATTTAGAGGTAAGTTGAAAATAAACTGGTATTAAACCTAAATATCGCCTAACTTAGTCAAAGAGACAACATTTCGTTCTCATAAATTACACGACATCACATCGTTCTAGCTCGAATTTTCTATGCATCAGGATATTCAGTTTAGGGAAGGCTTTACGGACTTAACCTATCAAGCTATCAAAGTAGGCTTTGTGACGACAACGGAGAAGTTAATGCTGGGTCTTTGCGATAAAAATTTTTTTATTAAACTCTAGTTCAGAGCCATATAATCCGTTCTGAAAAATTATAAATAGGATAGAGTGCAATTATAGACCTAATAACGAAGGCGCCATCGTAAATTTAATAGCAACATAAAAAGTGTTCTCCCATATCGAATACCTAAAGTGAAAAAGAAACAGAAATAGTCTAATTAGCTATTATAATTACGATAGTGCCTTCATTATTGGGCCTAATGTCGAAATATCTTTGCAAGATCGAATCAGGAATGAGGAGATCCAGACGAACCAAAGTTACCGATATAGCCCAGCGTATTAGCAAGTCGAAATGGTAGTTGGCAGGGCACATAGCTCAAAGAATGGATGGTCGATGGGGCAGTAAAGTTTTCGAATGGAAACCACATACCGGCGCGTGCGATATGCGCAGCGTAGGATGTCCACTGACTAGGTGAACCGACGAAATAATTAAGGCCGCGGAAACGAACTGCATGCAAGTCTCTTCCGACTGGGCTTATTGGAAATCCATAGAGGAGGCCTATGTCCAGCAGTGGACATCCTACGGCTTGTTATAATGATGATTGATGTGATTTTACTAACCAACAATTTTAGACTCAGCTATCTACTGTAGACTTTAAACAATATGTAATTGACATTCTAAAGTATATTTGACATTTTATTAATTGTATTCGCTATACTCGTATTACTTTTAACATGTTTGTTTAAATATTTGTACGCCACGACGGCAAGAACACGCGCTCTATACTCTTTGAAGGTCTGTATGTGACTTTGTATGTTGTTTGCACTACCATGTTTCTGACAAATAAATTGTCTCGAATCTTGAACTTTTCTTCAGAAAACTGTAATCTAAAAAATAAACCAGACTACTTAAACTACGTAACCCTCATTAAAACAGAATCGTCAAAAGATTTCCTTACCTAGCAACATTTCCATGCAATTTCTAAAGGAAGTCCCCCGTGAAATGCAAATTCGAGGGTAGAATGGGTAAGTGCGCGATATGAAGAGCTCATGTCACCTCTGCGCGATTTCACGGTAGCTTGATTCTATGGATCAAGAATAAAGCAAGCAAAGGTCATGAGATTGTGGAATGTTTTGCCGAAAGTATGAGCATCCATGGATGAGGAATAGAGCCCTTAGTCCAGGTTTTGCGTAGTTTACTTAAACTTTCGCGTTCGCGTGTGGCACCATACATTTTGGTTAGTTCTTCCTAATTTCCGCCAGGGGCGCTGTACAAAAATGTATAGAGCCAAAACGGAAACAGCTGTAGTTTCAATTTACGTGTAAACCTGGACTAACCCCTCAGAGCAAATAAAAGTGAACTGTAAATAATAGTGTGTGGAATGTGTCGTCGTAAGTATGAGCGTTTTTTCGAATAAAGCATACTTAGCGGAGCAAATAAAGGTTATGAGATTAGGGAGGGAACGCGGTGCCGAAAGCATGTTTCGTATTTTTTTCCGGAATTCATATACTAATCCAGTTGACATAATTTTTTGTGGGCATTTTTTTTTTCTCAACCTATGCTGTCCCACTTCTGGGCAAAGGTCTCCCCCACTTTCTTCCATTTATCGCGTTCTGTAGACAAATCCCGCCAACCTTCCCGGAAAGTGTCAAGATCGTCACGCCAGCGTCTTTTAGGCCTTCCTTGCTTTCTTCTGCCCTCCGGTACCCACTGTGTGACGATCCTGGCCCATCTCTCGGGGTGCATACGAACCACATGACCCGCCCAATCCCATTTTAGTTTAGCAGCTTTTTGGCCTACGTCAACTACACCTGTGATGGAGCGCAGTATTGTGTTTCTAACTCTGTCCGTCCTTTTGATGCCCATCATACTGCGCTCCATCGCCCTTTGGCAAACCCCAAGCTTGAACCTCTGAGCATCAGTCAATGACCAAGTTTGAGCACCGTAGTTCAGGACGGGCAAAATACACATATCGATGAGTCTGCGCTTCAGTGATATCGGCAAGTCACCCTTCATCCACTCTTTGATCGACCAGTAACTCTTCCATGCATTTTCGACTCTGCGCTCAATTTCTTTGTCTTGTCTGTTTTCGAAGGAGACTATCTGTCCTAAGTAAGTATACTCATCGACATATTGTATTATCTGCCCGTCAACCTCGACCTTACGTTTTGTGCTGTTTGTCATGACTTTAGTCTTTGACTGGTTCATCATCAGTCCAACCTTGAGGCTTGCTGAGCTCAGTTCTTGGAGCATTGTTTGTAGTTCAAATGCAGTTGATGCGAAGAGGACAATGTCGTCAGCAAATCTCAAATTGTTGAGTTTCTTGCCGCCAACATCAATCCCCCTTGTAGACCATGCGCTAGCTAAAGTCTTAAAAACTTCTTCAAGTGTGCTGGTGAACAGTTTGGGAGAGAGCGGGTCACCCTGCTTAACGCCTTTTTCGATTGGAAATTTGGGTCCATGGGTAGTAAGTTTGATATCAGCTGTGCTATTGTTGTATATGGTTTTGATGAGATCTATGTATATTTTTTCTATGCCTTGGTTTTCTAGAGAGGAATAGATTGAGTAATACTGTCAAATGCTTTTGTGTAATCTACAAAGGCCACATAAAGTGTTTTACTGAATTCATTATGCTTTTCTATTATTTGGTTTATTGTGTGCAAATGATCGGTGGTGGAAAAACCAGGGCGGAATCCGGCTTGTTCTGGAGGTTGGCAACTATCTAGTTTACTATCGATACGTTTTTGGATGATTTTGATGAAAATTTTGTATAGGTGTGATATTAAACTAATAGGTCTGTAATTATTTATGTTACTTTTGTCACCTTTTTTATGAAGAAGTATTATGTTTGAATGGCACATTTGTTTTGGTATACTTCCAATATGTAAGATAGTGTTAAAGAGATTGGTAATATGAGGGAGCAACACCTGTAACCCTGATTTTAATGCTTCTGTTGTTAAGCCATCTTCACCGGGGCTTTTATCAAATTTCATGCTTTTAAGAGCATTACTGTGAAATAAAAGTAAAAATGGCAGTGATTATAGAACTGCAGACTGGTGATAGGAGGAGTTATTATAAGTGATGAAATGTAGACGCCTCGGCTACCAACTCTTAAGGGCGATGTCTATTCCATTCCCGTTGATGTTCCACGGACCAAGAGAGGAGTAGTGTGGCTCAGCAGCGGATGAGATGTGGGATTTGACAGCGGAAGTCTCGGCATCGAATCATGATTAAAGCTTTAAAAGTGAAAGGGGGAATTTTCATATTTTTTTTACCTAAAATATTTTTAGATATATTTTAAAAAATGTAGGTAAGTAAGTACTTGTTTTTCTAATATTATGTTGATGGTTTAAAATAGTGTTTCCAAGAAATATCACAAAAAAAATTACACAAGTGTCTACATTTCTATGAATGACTAATTAGTTAAGTAAACCATAAAGAAACCATCCGAAAGTTTGTTTCCCCTTGCTCTCACTCATTTAGATATGCAAGCGGGAGGACACGAACCCCCAAATATTTTCTTTAATAAAACAATCGAGTCAGCTACAAAACAATGTGGTCCAATGTAGTATGAGCAGGTGATTGGTGTCTTTTCTATTCCCGTTGATGTTCCGCGGAGCAAGAGACGACAAGTTGAGAAAGTGTGGCTCAGCGGATGAGAGGTAGGATTTGACAGCGGAAGTCGCGGGATCGAATCATGATGAAAGCTTTAAAAGGTAAAGGTTTTGACTTCCGGTTGGGAGTCCGACCGAGTTCGAAAGGGATTTTTATATTTTTTGCGCTGAGTTTTGTGGCATATTGAGATTTAAAAGGTATTCTTGCGATTCTTCGAGCAAATATCTATAGTCACAATCGCGCAAAAAAAGTGTCCGAACCAAAACTCTGCCTAAGCTACGTAGTGGGCAGGTTTTTTGGTTGGTCGTAAGGCAATTGCAAGCCGACTACAAGGCCACGCGATGCCAAAGTGCTTGGTAACAAGCATTAATTAGGTGACCTTAAACGTCGAGATTCGAGAAAACGGGTCATTGTGAATTGTTTAATGGAAATACTCGTGTCTAAGTCGGTATGTATGACGGCGCTCGGACATTTTTTTACTACTTTCACTTAGGGACTGTGGCTCTGTAGATATTTGCTCTAAGTTGCGATTGTATTAAAATGTGTCTTTCTGCAATACCAGAAACTAAGGTAGGTAATACGAATTGCAAAGTAAATTAAGAGGCAATTGGCGCCATTTGCTATTGCTGTCTTTCAGTAGATTTATTTTAGAGTAGCTTAAGAACGCGTGATATTCATGTTTTTGTGCTATTCCATAAATAAATAAAATAAAAAAGTCAAAGATTAATTTTAAAGAAATAATTACATGTCATAAATTGTAGATAAGTATTTGTCTTTTCCACGGGAATCTTTTTGTACTTCCGAGATAAAAATATCAGAAATTACCACTTTTAACCGACTTCCAAAAAGGAGGAGGTTCTATGTTCGTGTGTATGTTTTTTTTGTGTATGTTCATCGATAATTTCGCCAATTAGTTCGAAAGAGTATACTCTCGAAGTGGTCCTATTTAAATTGTACAGAAATCGGCCGAGCCGTTTTTGATAAATCAACAATAATGTAAACGATTCGAGCGAAATATTCGAATTTTGTACACGATGGAAAGCGGTTTTGCCATTTTTTGCGAAAAATAATTATATTATTCCACTATGGAAATTTACGTGGTTTTCACACATTTTAAACGATATTAAACAGGACTCACTCACGTGTTCGTATAGTCATAACACGACTATAGTTTCGATCGCGTTCGGCGACCTTTCTCAAATTGGCGAGTGCTAACACGCGGAGCCGTCTCGCAATGCACTCTACGTGTTCGTATAGTCATAACACGACTATAGTTTCGAACGCGATCGAAACTATAGTCGTGTTATGACTATACGAACACGTGAGTGAGTCCCGTTTAATATCGTTTAAAATATATTATTCCATTTTGTGAGTGAAAAGTTAAAACATCACTTTTGCTCCAGTAAAGCTATACCAACGTCGAATGTAAGATATCTAAAGGTAAACATGCACATATTATATATCTACACAATATGTAGATGCATATAGTGTTGAAACAGGCCTAATTAAAGTACACGAACTCACGAAATATAGGTACTATTTGCTATTCGAAAACGCAGTATAAACAGTAAACGGTTACTCAAGTTGGTACAAAATTACAATGTTGCTTACATATTATGGTACACTGACTTGTGGACAGCACGCAACTTTTTAAGTCATGCTTTTCAGTCTTTTTAACCAACTTCAAAAAAGGAGGTTCTCAATTCGTCTCTATGGTTTTTATGGATGTTACACGATTACTCCGCCAAATTATGAACCTATGATTATTTTTTTGTTTGGTAGATCATACTTCAGATTAAAGTTTTATCGAATTCGGCTAATTCGTTTAGAAAATTCACACACAAATACACAGGATTTGAACCTGCATAACGTATTTATGTTCCCGCTATAACAAAAAACACTAAAAATAGAAATAAATAAATATTTAAGGGGCCCGGGCTCTTATACAACAAACCTGAGTTTTGAAATGTTTTTCGCTCAATATTAATAACGGTATCAAGTAGACGTTTGTAATATTCACAGAACATTTAGTTGTACCTTCACTTGAAAAATAAATAAATAAATAAAAATTAAATACATATTTACTTAAGGGGGGCTCCCATACAAGAAACGTATTTTTTATGCTCGAACATAATCCTTTCGCTAATACATAATTAAATTAAAATAAAATAAATTAGGGGGGCTTGCATACGGTACGGAACCCTCCGTGTGCGAGTCCGACTCGCACTTAGCCGATTATTTTAAAGTCGTTACTGCTAGTACGTTTCTGTGGCAGTAATTTGAGGCCGGTGTGTAATTACTAGTAAACTACCGACAATAGGCTTTGTTTTTGACGTAAACGTCTGATATACCGATTTTGATGTAGTTCAATTTTTCTGAAAGTGATATCGATTTTTGAAGTGACACTTCTAAAGCGACTTCCAACAAGGTTGCGCTAAGCGTTTATTGCTGCCATTGCCATTGTATGAAAGCATTGTTGCGTCGACGTTTCACTTCTTCCGCGCGGAGGGACTCCACTTGCATTTTTTTCCTAGTGTTTAGAGAAAATTTGAGGTTGGCGGTTGTATTATAAAAAAAAAATCTTCTGCAATAATCTAGAAGAGCTACTGGGTATGTAAGTTCGTATGGGCCAGGTGGCCAACCCTGGTGTCAGTTTTTAATCCGTCCTGACATGTCTATATGGTTAATACAACCATGTCCTCCAATTTAACATGTCACCCGAGCCACAGTTGCGTTCAGTTGTAAATACCGCCCACGGTCACTCATCCAAAGACTGGCCGTGGCGAACGTTGCTTATCTTTGGTGATCTCTTACAAACACCTAGTCGTACAAGTTCTTACTGTTAGTACGTTTCGGCATTAATTTGAGGCCGGTGTGTAATTACTAGTAAACTACCGACAATAGGCTTTGTTTTGGGCGTGAACGTCGTAATTTGCCCGCTGCCTTAGGGCTCGATTGGGAATTCGCGAAATAGAATATTTTTTTGTGGTTTCTGAATACAATTTGTTAATTCGGTACTTGAGGGATAGAGCTTTGTTCGAATACAAAACTTCTTCAAGTACGTGTATATCTTATTTGATGATTTCTTAGTGGCGCACTAGGTAGCTTAGTATCGCTTGGGCCCGTAGTTAATAAAAGTTGATACTTAGTAATGATGACTATGTTTAAATCCTACATTTAGGTATATATATTATGTTTATCGTCTGAATTTTTAACTTACATAAAAACAAGAGGTCCAAGTCGACGAGTATATGTTTTTTTTTGTCTATCCATCCATATTCATCCATCAGCCGTAGGACGTCCACTACTGGACATAGGCCTCCCCTATGGATCTCCAATAAGACCGGTTGGTAGCGGCTTGCATCCACCGTGATCCTGCGGTCTTAATGAGGTTAATTTTCTGGCCTAACAAAATCTCTAACATAGATCTACATCGGAGATGCCACGAAAGTCCAATTGAAGACCAGGTAACGCCGTAAATGGAACTGGATTGGTCACACGCTCCGTAGGACTCCAGACCACATTCCGAAACAAGCTCTGGACTGGAACCCGCAAGGCAAGAGAAGACCGGGCCGACCAAAGCACACCTGGCGGCGTTCTATCATGACGGACATCCGGAAAATTGGCAAAACATGGCCGGAGGTGAAGCGTGAAGCTCGAGACAGGCTGCGATGGAGAGTCTCTGTAGACGCCCTCTGCCCCACCCTGGGAACCTAGGAATATAAGTAAGTCATCACCAGTGGGTGTCCACCCGCAAGGTGGACGTCCTACGCTGCGCTTGCCGGTACGTGGTCTTCACTCGAGAACTTTTCGACCCCCTCGGTCATCAGTCCTCCTCGCTATGTTCCCTGGCCACTGCCATTTCAACTTTTTTGTTCAACTATGCATAACTTTTTACGGAGTAGTCCTATTTCGATATATTTTTTTGTTTGATAGATCATGCTTCAGAGGTGGTCCCGTTCAAATTTTATCGGAATCGGCTGAGATAATTTTGATAAATCAACAATAATGTGAAAATTACTAAATCGATCCGTGCGCACTATTCGAATTCTGTACACGATTGAAGTCGGCTATGCCGTTTTTTTCGGAAAATAATTGTGTACTTATTATATTATGGTATATTTTCATAGAGTTTCACTGGAAACTAAAAATACTTCAAATATCATTGGTTTTCTAATAAAACCGGTTGAAAGCTAGTTGCAATAACTTGACATTAATGTTAACTTATTATTAAATTACTTAAATGTTACGATCTTAGAAATTCCTATACTTAAATATATGTGATGAAAATGCTCTAAAGAGAATTCTGTAAAGAGCCGCGAATTAAACCTAAGTAACATCCTGCAATACTAATAAAGAGTACTCAACTTAGATCAGATTAAGTTAATCACATCCCGGTGTAAGCACCAACAAAGGGACAAGCTAGAGGCTAAGTGGTGAGGCTTAGTTTTTATGGCATAGTCTTTCCGTGTACTAAGCCGGAAAGGAGGTCATTGTACTGTACTGTACCATCCTAACTAAATCCATACTAAGACATTGATATCCGTCTGTCTGTCTGTCAGTCACCGGGCTGTATCTCATGAACCATGATAGCTAGGCAGCTGAAATTTTCACAGATGGTGTATTTCTGTTTGCTATATAACAAAAAATGCTAAAAATAGAATAACACAAATATTTAAGAGGGCTCACATACAACAAACGTGATTTTTAGGAGTTTTTTGCTCGCTATTAATTACGGCAAGACGAATAGGGCTCCCGTACGGTACGAAACCCTTCGAGCGCGAGTCCGACTCGCACTTGGCTGATTTTTTTTAATAGTCCACTGCAGGACGCAGGCCACGAAGGGTGATCGGGCCATATCCACCACGCTGGCCCAGTGCGGGTTGGCCATTGAGCTCAGTAAAATTAACGATGTTTGCTATTTTATAAATGTGGTTTGTAAATTTTGATTTTATGTACTGGTGTGGTGATATTAGAATTTAGCGGTACCATGGTTAGGACGCACTATGATTTTAAATATAAATTATTATTATAGTTCGGATGACACGATCAATTATTTATAGGACCCTATTGTTTTAACAGATTTTAACTGTTTAGCCATGTCAAAGACCTTCAGGCGGCTTAAAGACTGAAAGGGCCTATAGAACTTACTTTTTATTTCACTTTAATCACAAACGGAATGTATTTATATGTCCGTCCTAAGGTCAAGACCTTTTATCTCTAAAACGTGTAGAACTATAGATTTGAAATTAAAACCGTATACGTAAACCTTAGTCCCTTGCAGCGATGTAAAAATCAATCGTCTCAGTTATCGTGAAAAAACATTATTAAACAATAACGGATTTCGACACTCAAAAAGGGATTGAAACCTCTCTGTTTTTGTCCTAAAAGAAAATGATTTTTTAAATTTAATTTCGTATATAAAAACCGGAAAATTTCATCGGCAAAAATTCGAAAGTATATTTTTAATTTTGTCCCTTATTTATTGCCAAAATAAGAGCGATTACAACTTGTCTATAGTATAATTTAACCTTGCTAAAAAGCACGTAGGTATACATACATAGATATTAAATTACACGTATCTGTATACTTATGAAGCCGTGGTGGTCTAGTGGTAATGACACCCGCCTTACAATCGTGAGGTCGTGGGTTCAAATCCCGGTCCCGTACCAATGAATTCCTTGATATTTATGTACGGAATTTAACACCACTGGCTTTTCGGTGAAGGAAAACAACATGAGGCAACCTGCATACGTCCGTAGAAGAAATTCGATGGCGTACGTGAACCCACCAACCCGCACTGGGCCAGCGTGGTAGATATGGCCCAATCACCCTTCGTGGGTAGGCCTACGTCCTGCAGTGGACTATTAAAAAGGCTGCTACGGTACACTATAGGTATACTTATGCACACCCATGTGTCTATAATAGTAGTTGTGCCTATTCAGGGTACAAATGGGCAAAAACAGCTATAAAATTCTTGCCAATAACTTAGAGAGTTCATTCAGGATGGCCAGTATTGGCCAGTGCCGAGAAATGGTCCGCCTTTGTCCCGCGAGATTTATCGTGCAGTTTCAATGAAGACTCCATAAGAAGGGGGATAAATGGTCCGCTCTTTATCTCATCGGTTTTGGTAATGCACGTACCTACAAAGTAGCAAGATTGTATGTGTTACCATATTAGGTACTCTAAAACGCGTGTTTTTCTAGTCATCCATCTACCCATCAGCCATATGACGTCCACTGCTAGACGTAGGCCTCCCCTATGGATCTCCAATAAGACGGGTTGGAAGCGGTTTCATCTAGTGTGATCCTGCGGTCTTGATAAGTAAGTTCGTATAGGGTGGGTGGCTAGCCCTGGTGTCAGGGTTTTTAGGCCGCCCGAAGGCCTCTGACTTGGCTAAACAGTTAAAACAACCGGGACCTACAATTTAACGATGAAATCATTGTTCTATTCTGCGCTTGCCGGTACGTGGTCTCCACTCGAGCTCCTCATTTCCTTTTCTCCATTCGATCCCACCGGTCATTAGTCCTCCGAGCTATGTGACCTGCCCACTGCCATTTCAACTTGCTGAGCCGTTGAACTATGTCGGTAACTTTGGGTTTTTTACGGATATCCACATTCCTGATTCGATCTCGCAGAATGACTCCGAGCATAGCCCTCTCCATAGCTCGTTGGGCTACTTGGAGCTTACTAAGGCCCATAGTGAGAGACCACGTTTCAGTACCATAAGTCATCACTGGCAATACACACTGGTTGAAAACTTTCGACTTGAGGCACTGAGGTATGTCGGGCAAAAAGACGTCACGCAATTTTCTGAACGCCGTTTTTGTACTGGTCGGATTTAATGGCGAGTTTTTATATGTAAGTATATGAATAAGATTTTACTTAAGTACTAAAAGTAAGTAAGTACTTAAGTACTACTTCAGTACAATTTCCACTTCCTTACTGATGCATGATTTGGGTTTGTTTGAGAATTGATTTTCTGAACGATAACTATAACTACTTAGTCGGTTTCACAGTAGACTTAAAAAAAAATATAGGACATTGACGTGATAATTTTCTGAAAAGAAAATAACAGCTATAATAATCATAGGGGCGGTGTTTGAAATGATATGGCATTATTGCTATGTTGATAAAGTTCAAAATAAAAGCCCTGCCTAGGAAACGTTTGAAGTTTGTCCACCATCTTTGGAAATCAAATTTGACATTTGATGAGCAGTTCAAGTGTCATTTGTGTCTAGATTACATAGCAGTTTCTATGGATTTTCGACGCCATGTTTGTGGAATCATGCATCACAATTTTTTTACTTTAAGTCACTTCTACTGTTTTTCCTTATTCTGAGATAAAAATCGACGCGTGAATAATTTTATCTACACTAATGTTGTAACATTCTACTTATGTTTCCATTACTTGACTTATAATGACTACTGTTATAGCGCAGACAACAAAACACTCAATTTAAGCAATTTCACATGATGTTATAATATCCACATCGATATCGTAAAATCTCATTATAACATCGCGCGCTCGCTCCTGATTGGCCCTGCGCGCGCAGCTGCGCTCTCATTGGTTAGATTTTAATGGCGCCAAGTTCACTGTGACAATACGCGTACGCGTGAATCCTAAGAATAAGAACCCAAAAACCGTCCCGTCCCGTCCCGTACCGTCCCGTCCAGTCCCGTCCAGTTCCGTCCCGTCCCGTCCCGTCGCAATATGTATTTCGTGTATGCAACTGCATATAACACATATGCATATATCCTTCATTATATGACAGTTGCATAAACTACTATTATGATCGGAAAATGTTGTTATTTTCTTATATTTATTAGTGTGGGATGGCGCAAGCCAGATGGAAAATTGGTGCGAAAATCCCTTTAAAAGCAGACTTTTGTAAAGAAAAGGCGTAAGGCGTTGAGCCTAAAATCGCAATTTCATGCTAAAATAGTAAAATTATTCAGACGCTGATATTACAAACCTTACAAGGTGAAAAAGGCAAAATTCCCGGTTTTCTCAGAAGTGTAGCCTGTCGGCATTGATATTTAAATGGCGGGAATAAATCACGAACAGAAACCTGCGTATAATGGAACGCTTTCGGAAATCAATAAGTACTTTGGTGAATTTTGGGTATCTTTTTGTCGTATTTGAGCTGTAGGCGGTGGATGCAAGCCGCTTCCAACCGATATTAGACGCTAATTGTTGCCCGCGGCTACGCCCAAGTTGAATTTTAATTTGTATACGTTTACTATTATGTAGAATATATAGAACTATACATAGTAACCTTTTATTTTTCGATGATATATTTTTTTTTTTGCAAAAAATCGCAACACCGACTTCCACCGTGTACAGAATTCGAATAATTTGACAACCATGTACTTTTTTGTTGATTTATCAAAAACGGCTCAGCCGATTTCGATAAAATGTAAATGGGAGCACCTCGGAAGTGTACGCTTTCGAACTAATCTAGCGCGTAAAAAAACTTGAAATGAACTCATAGGTACCAGGGCTTCATAAAGCAACGCAGCTATTACACGAAGGTTTCCCGTCAACGTAAAAGCGTATTTTCCTTGAGGAAGTTGACATATATCCTGCATTTCCTACTTAAGCAAATGAACTGTCTCCCATTATGCTAGGGTCGGTTTATTCGGACAGCGGGTTTATTCTGTGCCTTCGAGATTATCTCGAGAGCTTAAAGTGACTGTACAAAACATTACATGTAGGAGATCCTCAATTATTATTTGTTTGTATGTTACGCGACATTACCGCTAGCGGTGTGTATAATTAGATATAAGTACTGTTCAAACTGGGTTACATAATAATTTTTCGCAAAAAATGGTAAAACCACTTTCCATCGTGTACATAATTCGAATATTTCGCTCGAATTGTTAAGATTATTATTGATTTTTCTAAAACGGCTCAGCTGATTTCTTTTCAATTTAAATAGGACCACCTTGAAAGTATACCCTTCCGAACTAAAAATAGTACATTGTTCACCGAGAGGAGAAAGTGACCGATTACCGTCGAGGGTGTCGTTTGAAGCCCGAGCCGTAGGCGAGGGCTTTAAAACACCCGAGATCGGGAATCGCACTTTCTCTCGAGTGATACATAATGCTTTATACTACACCTACGAGGAAAATAAAAGACTAAATCTTTACTAATTGAAATTTATATTGAAATTGTTGCAGTTAGTGAAGCTTAATGTAACACTTGAAAATGGCGCCAATGGCGTCTGCAATTTTCACATGTTCTTTTTTAAAATTGTTTGACACCATCCAACACACAGCTAGTGGCCAGTGTCATTTTGCGAACTTGGAGATAAAAACTCACTGTAAAAACTTTTTGGCTTTTGATATTTAGGTTACCAGCGCATAGTCTTACCCAAAATTAAAAAAGAAAAACCACGTAAGAAATGGATTTTCATACACTTTTCTCTCCCGCTCAGATGCGTTTTCTCCCCGCATATTTGTTCGATATGCAATGACGTACTTTCTACCGTAAATTTGATAAAGTACGTATCAAGGTACTTTCCGAGCAGGTGTAGTATAAAGAATTTTTCGATTCGGTTCACAATTGGCGAAATTATTGATGAACATACACAAAAAAGGAACTAAGAAACGAAGCACGAGTTGCACTCGCGCATGAAGGGTTCCGTACCGTATGGGAGTCCCTCAGCAAAAAAATCACGTTGTATGGGGGCTCACATACAACATTGTCTTGCCCGTTAAATATTTATAATATTCTGTATTTACTATTTGTTTTTATAGCAGCAATTGAAATACATCATCTGTGAAAATTCAACTATCACGATTCATGAGATACAGCCTGGTGATAGACAGACAGACAGACAGACAACGGAGTCTTAGTAAGTAATGGGGTCCCGTTTTTACCGTTTGGGTACGGAACTCTAAAAATGCAAATTGTAATAGAGATTATCTCTACCGAGTGAGAATGACCCCGTCGTTGATGTTTACATGGCAGAATTTATTCTGGCCATCCGAGAAATCGACTACTTCCCTTGCTTTGTGCCCAGCTCATTAGGCTGAGTACGACAACTCGCATAAAGACTCGTTGCGCAATATCTGCACTGTCAACATCATCATTATTCGAAGTTTCTAAATATAACAATGTTTGTCTAAAATTATTTCATAATACTGCTTATATGGCATACATACGTTGGTTATTTGAGCTACAAATAATTATATCCTTGCCAAACTGCTGCAAGTAATGGGTTAAGCCTAACGCACGCACACAGTAACACAACTGATAAGAAACCTGTCTTCGGTGCAGCGGTGAGCTCGACACTAGGTACTTGTATTATAATAAAAAGGTTTACTCAAATGACCGGCGTATTGACGTGTGATTCATAGTAGAAAGAAAGAAAAAAAGAACGTTTATTTAAGTAGGATTTTATTGTTACCGTATTTGGGAAATTCCCTATGTATTTATATTATTTATCAATTAGTATTAGTATTTATAAGACAAGTGTTTTGGATTAGACTAAAAAAGATTGTTTCAAAATTTTGTATTATTAGATGAAAAGTTAACTTTTATACATTAGCATTTTGTACACGTAATTTTTGACGCGTTGGAAGACGTTAGTGCCCAGGATTCAGATTTTCTTGTCTGGGTACTAACTCACATTTAATTTAAGTATTTATCTTGTATGTACACATAGCTTTATCTTATTAATTTACCATATATTAATTTCTGTATGTGTTGTGTACTGAATTCAATAAAGTTTTCATTCATTTTATTTCATTTCATTACATCATTATCGCAGCCTTCAAGACATTTGGCAAAGCATTGGGTAACATACTTGGTTTGTGAATTGTTCTATTTTTAGTTGTTTCCGTGTTTTGTTTCTGTGTACTTACCGTATTGTTTTGTCCCGAATAAAATATTCTGTATTTCTGTATTTTCTACAACATCTTTTTTTAAAAATATTTAATTTATTTGTATCGTGGAGTAGTAACTTGGCATATTTCTATTATGTTTTATGGTATAGAATTCAAAAATTTGAACTCAATACCACATGTTTTGATTCTTCATAATTGGTAGCAAAAGCGGGTCATGATGATGAGTATACAATATTCTAGAACAAGTACATTGTACGCCATCATTCATTCATATTTGACCGATGAACCGGAGAAGGTACTCAATTCGACGCGTATTTTTTTTATGCATAACTTTTTTCATAGTGGTCCGATTTCAATAATTCTTTTTTAATTTGAAAGAGTATTTTTCGAAATTGGTCCCATTTAAATTTTATCGAAATCGACTCAGCCATTTTTGATAAATCAACAATAGTGTGAAAAATGCTACAACGATCCGTGCGAAATATTCGCGAATTCTGTACACGGGTGAAGTCGGTCATGCTATTTTTTTGCTAAAAATACTTAGCTGATGTTCGCAGAACGACAATTGATCTTTATGGTAGGGTTAAGCATCTAATTCTTAAACCACCAGAATGAGTTCTTGTTGCTCTATTTTTATTGTATATGTATTCATTTATTACTTGTTTGATGATTATTAATATTGTTACCACAACTTTTTTTTTTTTTTTTTTTTTATTCTGAATAGGTTTGCGTTTGACCACATACTGCCTGTTGTTAAGCAGATATGCGGTCTAGGTTGTAGCACGCTTACCTAGAAGATACCTATTTACTCGGGATTTGAAGACGCCCACATTGTACTTTAGCGGGAAGACAGACCCAGGCAAAGCGTTCCACATTCTGGCTGTTCGTATGAGGAATGAGGATTCGAAACGCTTGGTTCTAATGCGCGGAATGTCCACCATAAAAGGGTGGCGCTTTGGTCGCGTCTGTCTAGCCGTACGATAGAAGAAAGGGGCAGGTGGGACCAGATTGTGCAACTCCTGGGCGCACTCTCCGAAGTGGATCCGGTAAAAGGCCGATAAACACGCTACCTTACGTCGAAACGTTTTTATGTTAAAATTATTTTTAAAGTAGTTTATTTAGTTTAAATCTTATATTTATAATATCTTAAGTTGTAATGTAATATAAGCGGGCGCATTGGGGCCTACCTGTAAATGCCCATTTATTAGTGTTGTAAATAAAATAAATAAAAATAATTATTTTAATTCATCGGATCTCCAGTGTAGACATAAATTCCTCCAATCATTGCTATTTCAATGGGCTTTGGTTCGTCCACAAATATCCTTATTTCTGCTAGTTTAGCATACGATCACGAAAAGAGTTTTATCGACGTACGAAAAAGTGACAGATATTATAGGTATATACTTAATCACATCTCTGACACGTCGAAAGAATTATTATGTGGTGTGTATTATAGCCTGGCTGGTTCGATCTCATAGAAAGACTCTGAGCATAGGCCTATCCAATACTATCCATTCCGTCAGTTACGTTATATCTACGTAAAAGATTTCCTCCCATTTTAGGCCATTTGGCCAAAATTTCCTCCATAATGATCTTTATATTACATCTCACATGATAAATTAACACATTTAACCGAATCTAACTCAAATTCAACAAACGTAATAGCCTGGGCGAACCAATAACACGCCAGTGTTAGTTTTAAACTGTTGTTTGTAAACACATTCCTATGATATATGTGGGTAGTGTAATCCTTTACACTAATACTGAGTGGAAAACGTACAGAGAAAGAGCTATCGTTTTAACTAATAAGGCTGATTTACACAGGGTCCGTTACTGACGTCCAAATTCAAGGAAAGTCAGTGCTGAGTTTATATTGACGTCTTCTTAATTGATGGAATCAGTACATCGCTGTCTATGTTATAGGTGTAGTTACACCATGTAAAATAAAATACCCTGGGTAAATCAAAATACACTGAATGAATGAATAAATGAATTTATTTGTCTATGAAAGTAGGTAAAAAATACAGGTGTTATACAATATACATATAAAGTACTCTAGCTTCTACCTCTAGAGGTTTATAGACTTAACTTAGACTAATATTAGACTACGTATAAACATGATATGTAATAGGTTCTTTATGCACGTGTGTGCTATAAAACTGCAAGAAAAAATCCTTCTTTTCTCACGCAAATGCATAACACACGGTTTCAGTAACCTTAGTTATTGCAATGTATGAAGCCAAATCATCGTGAAATACTTTCACAGAAATGTTGGTTCCCTTTGAAGTTTGCGAATAGTTTTATTGCGAAGACGCAATGTGTATAGCTTTAAATTGTTTCAATGTATAGATCTATATTACGTTGATGAAGCACTTTCGCAACTTATTATATTATTATGAATTACGGAATAAATGTGTTGTACTCGTATCACGGTTATTTTCTAGACAAAATGAGATACTTTTTTCAGTACAAAGCTACCTATTTATTAAAACACGTGCGGTGTGCAACCAGTCCTGTTCTGAAGAATGGAAGCTGCTCTTCTGGTTATTTGCTACTCTGTACCACTAATGTCTGGACATTAGTTGTGACATTAGTCATGTTTTGTCTCTTTCACGTGCTACTAATTTGTATTCTTGATTGTTTTGGGAGAAATTAATGGGTTGCCAGGGTACTAGTGGACGCAATAATATTGCAATATACGAGTACTTTACTTACTTATTATGATGTATTGTCATTTTCTAGGAGCCTGTACCTGTACCAGTCTTTTTAATAGTCCACTGCAGGCCTACCCAAGAAGGGTGATTGGGCCATATCCACCACGTTGGCCCAGTGCGGGTTGGTGGATTCACATACGCCATCGAATTTCTTCTACGGACGTATGCAGGTTGCCTTACGATGTTTTTCCTTCACCGAAAAACCATTAATGTGAAATTCCGTCCGTAAGTTACAAAGAAACTTATTGGCAGGGGACCGGGATTTGAACACATGAGCTCACGATTGTAAGGCGGGTGTTATTACCACTAGACCACCTCGGCTTCTAGGATATTATCATTGTACTCGATTATGATTAACTTTTAATATGGGACCAAAATGAATTCGCGAAAAAAATAGTAGTGTATTAGGAGTAGCGCTCATAGCGTAGTTTGACTATGTGTTTGTCAGCGATCACCCAAGTTAAGCCGCCGACGAAGCCTGAAGTTAACAGTTGGGTAACCGCAAGTGGTATTTCCAACTGAGCGCTACCGTGGCTTTTACACGTTATATTGTAGGCCCCGGTTGTTTTAACCGATTAGCCATGTCAGAGGCCTTCAGGTGGCTTAGAAAAACTGACACCAGGGCTAGCCACCCGGCCTAAACGAACTTATCGTGATCTTGCATGCTTAGCTCTGATCTCTACTTGTTTTCTCATCCTCATTCGCATAAAATCACATTTTTAACCGACTTCCAAAAAGGAGGAGGTTCTATGTTCGTCTGTTTGTATTTTTGTATAATCTCGCCAATTGTGAACCGAATCGAAAAAATCTTTTTAAGTTTGAAAGGGTATACTCGCGGTCCTATTTTAATTTTAAATAAATCGGCTGTAAATGTAAACAATTCGAGCGAAATCTTGTACACTATGAAAGGCGGTTTTGCCATTTTTTGCGAAAATAATTATAAATCGTGAATTCTACGAAAATGTAGCTAGATTTTCTCAGTAATACGCCCCAAAATAGAACAAACGAAAACTGGTATCAAAGTAGAAGTTAATAATTACTATCTCCGCGTCACGTCTCGCAAAAACCGTGGGTTTCATCTCCAGTGCGAGGATTCGCGAGAAATGCAATGCATTTTTGTTGAAATATGAAAAAGTAGTTTTTAATCTAATATGGAAGAAAAGCAGCGTACCGACCTTATAAACATTTTATCCGGTAAACTACGATGTAATAATATTTCACAACACATGTAAAATACACGTTAACCCTTATCTACCTACCACATGCTTTTATTCACACAATTACCTAACATACGAGTACGTCTGTGAGACCTTCTCCACTGTAAAAAATATTAAATTCAAGGTATTCGGAGTTTCTCTGCGAGATCGAGTCAGCCACCAAATCGATCGGATCGCCAACGTTCCGATAGCCCAGCGGATAAGAAAGTTGGCATGGCAGTGGGCAGGGCACATCGTTCGGAAAACGAATGGCCGATGGGGCTGTAAAGTTCTCGAATGGAGCACGCACCTATAAGCGCAGCGTAGGACGTCCACCGACCACGTGGACCGACGATATAATTAATACCGCAGGAACGCGCTGGATGCAGGCCGCTTCCAACCGGACTTATTGGAAATCTATAAGGGAGGCCTATGTACAGCAGTGGATACTCTACGGCTGATAATGAGGAAGAATGATGAAGATCTCTACATAGAGTACATAGTACCTATAAACAAAGTCGCTTCCCTGTCTGTCTGTCCCTATGTGTGATTATATCTTTAAAACTACGCAACGGATTTTGATGCGGTTTTTTTTAATAGATAGAGTGATTTAAGAGGAGGGTTTATATGTATTGTACACCTGTGCGAAGCCGGGGCGGGAACTAGTGAGCTATAAATAAGAAAGTGGCAAAATTTTCTTCCGCCACGCGCGCGCAGGGGGCGGCTGATACGTTACGTCATTGTGGCGTGGAACGTGGGTAGATATTCCGAAAATATCATTACCAATACTTTCGGGAAAATCCAACTTTTTCAAGAAATTAACATAAGGTTGCAATCAATCGTACGAAGTCTAAAAAACCTAAGGTCTTCTTACCTAACTAATTCTTCTTCTGCCAAATTTCCGATGAGGAAAAACTTCTATAATTTTCTGGGATGAGCTGAATTTCTAGAAATAAATTAGTATTTACTCAGAAAGGAACATTTGTTATGTTTTGATTCATACCGCCCGACCATCATTCACACATTTTGTCGAATCCTAGTTGCCTTGTATGAGATAGCTTTGTTGCACTAGTTTTAAGTCGCTTCTTTTTTTTTCCTTTCTTATTTCTTCTGTATTGTATTTTAGTGTCAACAATAAAGAGTTCATTCATTCATAGCTGAGTTTTGCTCGAATTTCGGGTTAGCTTCATAGTAAAAGTTGATCATAATAATGGTCTGAATTACCCCCTTTCAGCTTCTTACACACTTTTTGAACAACCTTACGCACAAAAAAAACCTTTATACCACATAATTTTATCGACGTTTCAAAAAAGTTATGTTTCATTTTCTCACTCGTCGACAAAAGTTCGTCGTACTGCGTATGCTAGCCGGGCAGGGCTAGCCTCTGTTTGAGACATTGCGTAAATAAAACATCGCTTAATAACCGAAGAAAGGTCTTCAATCAGAATTTAGAACAATTAATTAGCCCCGCGATATGAATTCCTTGTCGAAATCGGCCTATCAGTTCGCAATCAATTATTCGCCCGTTTATTTCCCTTGGGCATTACTCATTGATTGACAAACGCTGGACGGGAGCCGTAGATACACTGATGTGTAGATGTTGGGTAGATGGATCATTCGGCACGGAAATAGATATCATTACCGTGCTTCAGGCAAACTGACGGCATGGTAATATACTATGCAGTGTTCTATCTTCAAATTATTTATAAACTGTCGGAACGCGAATCATACCTACGCGCTTTGAAGTTCGTTATAGGTATATCGCCGCACAAGTCGGCAGATTTTTATGAAAATATGGCTTTAAAATGGCAGCAGCTGTACCTAATCCGCATTTTGGGTTTTTAGAGGACTCGAAAGACAATGACTGCCTCGATGGCTCAGTGGTTAGTGACCCTGACTTCTGGGTCAAAGAGGCGTGGGTTCGATCCCCACCCAGGGCAAACATTTGTGTGATGAACAAAGGTGTTTGCTCTGTGTCTGAGTGTTATTTAGGTTTTATCTATATAATATGTATTTAAAAATATGTATATGTAGTATATCAGTCTCTGGCAGCCATATCACAAGCTATGCTTAGTTTGGGGTCAGAGACCGTGTGTAAGATGTCCCCTAATATTTATTTATTATTTTATTTATTTATATCAAGAACATAACTGGTGGCCAACCAGCCGATCGCAATCGATCGGTCGGTCGTCTGTATATACTACTTGTATCTATTTTATTTCAAACTGTCGCATTACTTTTACAAGTTGGTAACAAAAACGCCGACATTTTCCAAAATAGATTACAAAAAGTGTCTACGCTCGGCAGTACCTTAAACTTTCGTCCTTTGACACTAATAGGACAATAGAAAAGCGTGGAAACGAATCGCGTGACACCAAAGAGGTTGAGCAAAATGTGCTCTCCATCCAAAATCTAAGTATTTTTAGGTCTTCGCCAGGAAGATGTAATTAAAACTTGAAGCCAAAGCGCAGACAAATTGAAAAAGTTTTGTCAATGGCATGTTGTGTGCGACCAGACCACAAAGATGTCAGAGGGACAACCATGAACGTAATATAGGCTGAACCGGGTTTTAGAAATGAAATGGCATTATTGCTATACGATTGAAAATATACAACGTGTAATGATATCAAGATTTTGTACCATTTTGATGACATTGACATGAGAACGTGGGTTTTTTAAATTCCGAATAGGTTTGCGTTTGACTGCAAACTGCCTGATGTTGAGCAGATGTGCGGTCTAGATTGTAAGCACGCTTACCTAGAAGATACCTATTTACTCGGGATTTGAAGACACCCACGTTGTACTTTAGCGGGAAGACAGACCCAGGCAAAGCGTTTCACATTCTGGCTGTTCGCATGAGGAATGCGGACTCGAAACGCTTGGTTCTAACGCGTGAGATGTCCACCATAAAAGGGTGACGCTTTGGTCGCGTCTGTCTAGCCGTACGATAGAAGTAAGGGGCAGATTGTGCAACTCCTGGGCGCACAGAGATCCCCGACGAATTGATAGATGATGATGTTTGTCGATTAAGATCATCTGAAAGAGATTCATTTAGATAGACACATTTAAGATAGGTATTTTGAATCGGTGGCCAAATTTCCAGTTCAAGTTACAAACGCCTAATTTCAATACATATTTATTTGTCAATGTTGTCCACTGTAGGCCAGATATTCTACAGATTTTGTGGTGAGAATTGCCCTTAAGTGGTAACACCATTATAATTCTAGTAGTTTTTATTATGTGGCGTACAATAATCCTACGTGGCAGATGTTGACACAAGTGACTTGTCCTACCATCTTTAATTTTACATAGTCTCAAATTTTAAGTATTGTACAACTTGTTTTTAGACATCTACACTAGAATGCTCTAAAGACTGCTGGGGAGGCTGATAACGCGCATCTTCTTTTCGTCTACATCTACATACTCTACATCTTCAGCAAAAGATAACCACAGCTCGTATCCTGCTGTACTTTTAGGGTTCCATACCCAAAGAGTAAAAACGGGACCCTATTACTAGAACCCCGCTGTCCTGTCCGTCTGTCAGTCACCAGGCTGCATCTCATGAACCGTAATAGCTAGAACGTTGAAATTTTCACAAATGACGTATTTCTGTTGCCGTTATAACAAAAAAATACTAAAAACAGGAAAAAAATATAGACGTATAAGGGCTCCCATACAATACACCTGATTTTTTGCCGTTTTTCGCTTGATATTAAAGTCAGCGCATCGACGCCATGTTGCGTTTTAGTTGCGAATTTTCGGGAGCCGTGTGCTCGGCAGTGAGGGGTTTTTTATCAATATTAACATATTATTATACCTAGTGAAAGGTAAAAATGCCCTCTTTTGGCTGTGAAAGTGACATTTTGACTTTTTTTGTGTTGTGATGGTGTAATGACCCTAAAATTGGGACAGAAAATTTAACAATGTTTATGTTCAGTGTTACGTCATTTCTGGTAAGTCTTTTATATTACATAAGTAAGTACTTAGAATCTTAGTATAATCCGGTTCAAGACCTTTTTTATGGTATATAAACACTTCGTACTTAATTAACGAAAACATTACATAATATGCGAATCTATAGGCGCGGTCGGCTTTTTGCTAATTAGGGAAGCGCGACGCTTTTCGATTTGCGAGAGCGAGACGCCCCTTGGGTTAATAACGGTGACAGGTAGATGATTGAAATATTCACAGAATTTTAAGTTAAATATGCACTCTAAAAATATATAGTTAATAACGGCTCGATATTAATAACGGCAACAGGAAGATGCTTCAAATATTTACAGAATATTAAGTTACATTCATTCTTTCAAAAATAATAATAATTAAAATAAAAATATATCTATGTGTATATATTCCGTAACGTAGGGTTTTCTTCCATACGGTACGGAACTCTTCGTGCCCGAGTCAGACTCACTCTTGGCTGATTGTTTTATTTTAAAGTCAACGAACGCCTTCGACAATTCGTTAACCTCTTGTATTCGTCCAAAACCTACAAACCTACCTGTAATTTTTGCCAAAATTCAACGAGCGTTATCCATCTGTTTGTGGGAAATCTATGGCTAGAGGACAGAAATAAGTAGGCACTTCCAAACTTTCGTCTCAAAAGTTTGGGACACGCTGAATGCTTTCTCATAATTTTTTCGGATACCGAATTTCGAGTGCATAATGGAAGGGAAAAGTTTTCTTCTTTGTTTTGTGCAAACTTGGCTTACTTAAGGCGCTATAGACTCATAGATTTTCTTTCGTTTCCTTGCATAGACAAGTGGATTTAATTAAAAATTTAGATCACACCTGAAGACAGAAATTACATAGTCACTACATAGTATAAAACAAAGTCGCTTTCCGCTGTCTGTCCCCATGTATGCTTATATGTTTAAAACTACGCAACGGATTTTGATGCGGTTTTTTTTTAATAGATAGTGTTTCAAGAGAAAGGTATATGTATAATACACCTGTGCGAAGCCGGAGCGCGTCGTTAGTTTAATATAAAAACATTTAATATCTGTCGTTAGAGGTAATCCAAATTTAAAATTTGTGAATATACAATCGGCGTCTGGGAAATACAGCCAAACCTGATACATTTGTAAAAAGCTCTTCTATGGTTCTATCCATATAATTAAAATATTACTGGACTAATCCACTGAAAATACGAGATAATTATAAAAACTCATTGTGCCGCCGTTTCCACCGAGTTACAATAAGTGTACCAGCTAAGTGTACCAGCCGGTATTATCTAGTATTTTCAGTGCTCTTTTAGTCCCGTACTTAATATATATAATATTACTGTGCTGAAATCAGGAAAGTTTGTAAGAAGCTCTTTCTATAAGTACATACATACGAGTATATACCAAATGTCATCAATATCTACATTTTAATTTTACTTATGTACAACTAATATACATATAACCATTTATAACAAACGCTCTGTTGTGCAAAGACATAAGAACGCGAAATTTGAAGTGAAACCAGTAATGCGACTTCCGAGAAGGTTGCATTAAACGTTTAACGCTACCATGGAGGGGGTATGAAAGCACTGTTGCGTCGAAGTTTCACTTCTTCCACGCGGAGGGACTCCACTTGCATTTTTTTTCTAAAATATCTTGCAAAATGGAACCAGACTGTGTACAGAAGCCCAAAGAATCCATTACAATATGGTAAATAAAGGCAGTGAGTAAAACAGCATTTGAATGCTTAATTTGAATGAAATTCATATTTTCTAATTTGATTTTTGTTCAAGGCCGCAATCACGCCGCCATATTTTACAAGCAATGTCAAATACGAGTATAATACGATTTGAATATGTAAATTTCCTTTAAATAGTGACTTTTAAGAAAGAAAATATTTTCCAAAACATAGCAAAAATACCATGTAATGGCCGAAGCACTCTCTCTCTAAAAAAAAAAACTCAAAAAAGGTCAGGCCACTTAAATTGACTAAGGGTTTGTGAAATACTCTACAAAGAGTCAGAGCGTGTAGATTTAGAAGCTTGGCTCTACATAAAATATGATCCGATAACTTTTTGATAGTACGGTTATCAGTTTGGTCTTGGCAACATTTTACATGAAAATATTCTTTGTGGGATCAAATACTCCACTTAGTGAACTTAGTAACCTTATTGGTGATTATATTTTAATAATCCTTTTCTTGGCGACGAAACTTTATCGTTTGAGCTCTTTATGACACAGGCTTTAGTGCATCCTCGCTTTACGTTAATCGTGCAGACTTAGCAGCCGTGGTTAGAGATTTTAGCAGGCGGTCCGCATTTAGTTTCGGTGCTTAAGAAAACAAAAACGAGGTTAAATTGCAACTTAATTACTTAAGAAAAAACATGAAAAAATCTTTTATTTGGTTACCATGTACGAGTAAGTTTCGGGTTGATTAAGACAAAAAATAAAGTAAGTATCAGTATATTAAGCAGATATCCTCAATGATATTTTGACACGGAGCCCTAGATATGCTTTCACAGATTTTTTGATACCATAGCAAAAGTCGAAAACAAGTCGAGGGGTTTTTTTAAGGCACGCTTGAGGTTTTTGTCTTCCGTCCTCCTGATCTTCTAAGGAGGTTAATATAATATCCAGAACACCATTCTTTATCAAATTACCCTCACCTGTAATTCCCTTTTTCTGAACAAATTACGTTCCGGACCCATTTACTTTGTTTAATTAATAATTAACAAAAGGGAAGGTCAAATATAAGTCGTGCATTATTTGTTTTGTTTTTTCGTTTGTAGAAGGTGGCGAGATATATTCCTAGAAATGATGAGACAATTCGTTCTTGTTCTTTTTTGGTATATTGTTCGTGTAGATAAAGCACTTCACTAGACACATATTTCCAAATTATCGCTTAAGCTTAGTTTAGTAATATATTATGTAAGTACTCCTATTTTCTCTCTAAACAAATTTGAATGTTGTGTCTCTATCTCTATAGGTATGAAATAATTATAGCTCCAAACACAGTTTTTGTTTCACTACAAAAAATCTGAAAATTTAGTACTTAGTAATAATTATTAAAAAATAAACTGAGCGCTAGCGTGGCTCGGATGACACGTTAAATTGTAGGTCCCGGTTGTTAACCGTATAGCCATGTCAGACGCCTTCACGCAGCCGAATAACTCTGACACCAGGGCTAGCCACACGGCCTATACGAACTTACTTTTATTAAAAAAATCATTCTTATTTGGTTTTCGTATTAAATTTTTGGTTGCCTCTCTGAAAACCCGGTGATGTGAAAATCAGCACATAAACTCGATCACTTCCTTGAAAAATAAAATATATTCGTATATTCATTTTTCATTGATTTATATTTGTCAAATACTTACATAGTTCGAGAGAGAAAAACCGACTTTACTATTAACTAACAATTAACTTTTTTTCAACTATTAATTTTGCTTTCAATTAAGTAATAATTTTTCGCAAAAAAATGGCAAAACCGCCTTCCATCGTGTACGAAATACGAATATTTCACTCGAATTGTTTATTTTTCAAAAACGGTTCAGCCGATATCTTTAAAATTTGAATAGGACCACCTCAGGAGTATATACCCTTTCGAACTACAAAAGATTTTTTCGATTCTGTTCACAATTGGCGAAATTACGATGAACATACAGAAAAAAAATACAGACAAATTAGAACCTCCTCCTTTTTGGAAGTATGTTAAAAATTAGCGCTTCACGAGCCGTATGCGCGCTGTAGTCTGCTGAAATCATTACATGAAATCGAATGCATCTTCACACACCTGTCCCAAAGACCGCATTTTTCCAAATTTTGTAAGTAGGCATTTGATATTTCCGACGAGTGCGGCTCCTTCAGTGCGGACGGGTGCGCGTTCTCCCTTATTAATCGATTATGAATAAGGCCGTTACCCTTTACTAGCTAGAATTAATAATCCTCAAAATGAAGCAGCCATTGATTAGTAAGCTCTATAAAGCCAAATTGGAACATAAATTCAAACAAAAGCTGAGGACGCTGAAGTTGACAATTAAACGGTTTCCGGAAGACAATCAAAGCCTTTGATTGGTCGTCCATAATTTGTATGCTCGGCTGTGATTGGTTATCTATAATTTGTCTGTTTGTGTTTTCGGCTAGAGTGGCGGGATTGCGACAAATTAATACTTAGTTCAGTCAATAACGCGATGGTGTAAGGGTCAATTCAGACTAAGAAACAATTTAACATATTTGAGTTACAGAATCAGAGAACAAAATAATGATATATAGAATCGGATAGAAAGTAACGATAGAGTTAGGGCGCCATTTTGTCTAAACACTAGCTGCGCCACGCGGTGCTACCCGCGTTAGTCCGAGATAGAAAGTAGCCTATGTGTTAATCCAAAGGTCTAAGCTACCTCCTAACCAAATTTCATCTAAATCGGTTCAGCCGTTTGTACGTGAAATAGTAACAAAAATTTGTACATACTCACACTTTCGCGTACATATAATATTAGAAGGATTGTATATTTTCGTGCGATCCATTAGTCGCACGAAAAAAGACATTTTCTATTTCTAGACAATCATAGGTAATTGATAGGAAAAAAATAAGTAAGTACTTAATTCTTTGTTGTTAGCAGAGGAACGATTACGAAAATTTCACAAAACACTCTAAAGAAGTGAAAACATCATCAACCAAACATACTAACGGGTGAGAATTGAAATATTTTAGCCGTTATCGTCCCACTGCAGGGCAAAGGCCCTGCAGTCCCTTCCCTCTTTCCATTTATCTCGGTCGAGAGCTTTGGTGTTCCATCCACTGCAGTGGGAATCAAGCTCGTCTCGCCATCTTTTTTTGGGCCTACCGAGGGATCTCGTGATTTTAGGTGTCCACATTGTATATTATTGTACAGGTTTTAGCCCTCGTAAAGCCAAAGTGAGAATTGAAATAATCAAGTAGTAACTACCAGTATTCACATCGGAGTCCAGAATGCAAAATATTGCGATAAACAAAGTAATTTAGTGCCAATGGTAGCCTTTTCGATTAAACAGCGGTTTAATTACGTGAGAAAAGCACACACTACAGTACAGTTGTCTGGCAGTATGAGCTTTCGAGCACTTCACAAAGTTAATGTTTAAACTAGTTTTATACATATTAAAAAAAAAACGTTTTAAAAAAACAAGCTTTTACTGAACAAGTATTCGCCAAGACGAATCAAACGAGCCGAAACTCGATAGGGTTGCGTCTTTTCATTACAGAGTTCCTATGCCCATCTTCCAGCTCCATCATCATACCCTGGCTACCATTGAAAGATAAACTACTCGTCAAGACCATTCTAATGAACCCAAACTCGATTAGGTTGTGTCATTTCATTGCTAAGTTCCTTTGGCCACCTTCCAGCTCCATCATCAGATCAGCACCGTGTTATCATAATATTGCACTGTCACGCGATTTACACATGTATACAAAATTTCAGCTCAATCAGTAACCAGGAAGTGGATCAAATTTAACTTGCAAGATTTGATTACAGACCGACAGACGGACATCGGGACAGGTGAAACTAAATAAAAGCTTGAAAAAAGGCCAAGGCTTTAACAAAATAAATCCACTTTAAAAAAGTAGAGAATGTTACCACGGCCACATTTGCTGACGACAGGGCTATCCTCGCTAGTAACTCCAGCCCCGAAGAAGCATCTGCAAACCTGCAAAAGAGTCTCGATCAGATTACAGACTGGCTTCAAAAATGGAGGATAAAAGCGAGCGCGTCTAAATCAGTCCAGGTAACATTTTCACTAAGAAAGGGAAACTGCCCACCAGTAAACCTAGAAGGTGTGACACTGCCTCACCAGGACAAAGTGAAATACTTGGGAATGCACTTGGACTTCACTTGGGTTCACACTTGGGTTCTCAAGCCAATATGGATGTATGGTATCCAATTGTGGGGATCCGCCTGTAACTCACAAATCTCAAAGATCCAACGGATGCAAAACACGATCTTAAGAACTATAAGCGAAGTGCCCTGGTACACAACCAATACTGAAATCCACAGCAACCTGGAAATGAGCACAGTCCAAGAAGAGATATCCGCAACCTGCAAAAAATACAAGCATCGGCTGGAAAGACATCCCAATGAGCTGGCTGTGACACTCACAGAGCAAGGATATGTACCGAGGCTAAAAAGAAAGCCTGTCATCAATTAAAAGGATATCAATAAGAGGAGATGCACTCACTGGAGTGCACACTTGACATGTCAACCGAACACCCAAAACATCTACTTAAAGTGAAACTGATCGTAGATTTATATGGAACAGAAAAAAAAAAAAAAAAACTTTCAAAAACAGAACCTCTCGTTGGATTTTAGTGTGAGTTAAACTACCCATACTGCTTATATGTGTAAAGACCACGTTCAAGGATCGAATGGACCATAAAAGCAAATAAGCAGGTATCAAAAGTAGGGATTTGGGTCCAGAAGATAACTGACGCTTTGACAGTATAATTCGAAAAGAAGTGAGATAAATTCTCAGTTTTAGTGCCTCGTTTTTAGGGTTCCGTACCCAAAGGGTAAAAACGGGACCCTATTACTAAGACTCCGATGTCCGTCTGTCTGTCTGTCCGTCCGTGTCTCATGAACCGTGTTAGCTACACAGCTGAAATTTTCAATGATGAAATAAGTATTTCTGTTGCCGCTAAAACAACAAATACTAAACACAGAATAAAACAAATATTTAAAGGGGCACCCATACAACAAACGTGGTTTTTTGGCGTTTTTTTGCTCGTTTTTAGGGTTCCGTACCCAAAGGGTAAAAGCAAGACCCTATCACTAATTAATAATGGGAAGAGGAATGTGGCTAAGGGGGTCCAACACGGTACGGAACCCTTCGTGCGCGAATCCGATTCGCTCTTGGCAGATTTATGTAATAAAAAATACCTACTTAATAAAAATTGCTTCGTTAACGCTGAATGAGAGCACTCAACTTTTTGTCTGCATAAGAAAAGAGGCAGAGTAGCAGCCAGTAGAGCTTCGATATTATATCTCTATACAGGGTTATCTGTGTTTTCTGTACTTAGCCGAAAGGGGGTGATTGAGACCATGATTATGTACAACTTTTACATGTGTCAACCCGACATTGGAGAAAAAAATCAGCTGTTCCGTATAACATTGCAACTTACAACTTTTACATGTGTCAACCCGAAATTGGAGAAAAAAATCAGCTGTTCCGTATAACGTTGCAACTTGGCATCGATAAAATGTATGAAACAGCTGATTTTTATTCTCGAATTCCGGGTTGGTCATCGTCGCTGCACAGAGCTATCTGCTTGCCTTGTACATCAAGTAGAGCTCTGTAGGTACTGTAAGTAACCCTGTATAGAGATATATATCATGTAGGAAACCAAAACCCAACCACGGTAATGGTATCTAACAGTGTTGTGACTCTATGGTATCTAACAGTGTTCTGACTATAATGTAAAATTATGATATTTATTACATAAAATAAATACATTGAATGAATGAGAGAGCGTTCAATAAAAATGCATATTGTGTTTTTTGATGTTTTAGGGTTCCGTAGTAAAACAAGGAACTCTGAAAACATAATTCGCGCGCTAGTTACAAAACCACACGTTCGTTCGTCACTACGACGCACCGCGGCTGACTAGCATACCAAGAGCATACTAAACTCCGAGGCGCGTAGGTTTGATTCGCGTTCCGTCCGTTCGTATGAAGACGGAATACTGGTAGATATCATTACCGTACCAAAACCTAACAGTTCCATTCCGTGACCCATCAAGATGTAAGCGAAAAATTCTTCAAATCGAAGTAATTACCCGTATATAACAGTTATGTTTCTTCGGAAAACAAACCGCCTACTGTGCGTTAAAAACCCACGTCTACAAGTAACTGCGTATTTAGAGATAGTACATCGTTATTTCGACGCCAAGGACCTGTCACCCGATAAAGTAGGTAGATCTACCTACTTTCTTTTTTACCCATCTACCCTCGTTTCCTCAAACTTTATTTGTCTAGCACAATTTATTCCTGTATTGTGTAGGCCTAAACCTCGGCACGGTAATGGTATCTATACAGTATTCTGTCTTCATACAAACGGTCGAAATTCTGGAGAGAACTCTTGTTGGCCGATGCAGAGGAAGAGAAGGAGGATGAAGAGGAAACATAGGCAGCCACTAAGATGAGGCCCCAACAGGGCTCAATGAAGCCACATCTCCATAGTCATCGACCATCGCGGTACGGAGGAAACGCCGTACCGTCAGAGGGGGGATGATTTAGGAGACCACCCCCTATATTGCCCCTGGGAAGAGTCCCAGGGCGTCCAGCCCCAGCAAGAGGGGTCACCCTGACGATGATTCCAGACTCCCACCAGTATACGGGAGGAGAGGATCCACGAAACGATACGGTCGAAACGCGAATCGAGTTTGTAATCAATAAGGGTGCTATTTACCTGCCAGGCGGGCAGCCCTAGAGTGTGTTGCGTACAGCGTGGCCACTTGAAGCTGTAGTTACCTCATATCACGCTTATGTGACATCGACTTTGCGGTACGGCATAATATTTTGGGGGAATTGTTCAGAGCGAGAAAATATTTTTAAAGCTCAAAAGAAGTGTCTGAGGTCAGTGTGTCGCTTGAAATCCACGGATTCTTGTAAACCATACTTTGTGAAATTCAATGTATTGACATTTCCATGCCTCTATATTTACGAGGTGGCCGTTTTTGTCAGGACCAATATACAGATGTATGAACATCTCAAGAGTGAAAGACACAAGGCTAAAATACGTGTGCCGACTCGGAGAACTGCATGTTTTGGTGGGGGCATTTGTGGTATGGCTCCGGTAATATACAATCATTTACCAAAAATCATATTGGAATCGGTTAGTGTAGCTATGTTTAAAAGGAAGCTATTTAGTTTATTAGCATCAAAAGCATATTATAAGGTGCAAGAGTTTTTGGATGACAAATTTTAGTAATTATAGTTTTGTCAGTTATTGTTAGCTTGTTATTCATAATTAAGAATTGTTGATTTTATTGATTTACATGATGTTGATTCTTGCGACAGTTAATAATGAAATTTTATTTGACATTTTTTGTAAAAATCTATTTGACATTGTATGTTCATAATGGACCAAACTGTTGGCACTTTTTAGAACTAAGACCTTTTAATGTAACACAGTTTGACAATAAACTTTATCTTATCTTATCTTATCTTATCTAGTATAATCATTAATGTCAGTCCTGTTGGTATGGTATTACCTAACTGCAATTCAGACAAACATTTTTTATTTTTTTTTGGTATTAAATGTAATAATAGGTATTTTCCCATTTTAGATTTAATATACCTGCACTGAAATATTTTTGTCTAATGTAAAAAATAAAAATAATTTTAGCAACTAAGTTTATTATAACTGGTATGTAATACTGTAAGAATATAATTAATAAGTATATGTATTTTTAGTAAGAAATAAATAAATAAATAAATAAAAATCAAGGACAGGGCCGCGTCGCAATGCATAGATACCGTTACTATAACCTCGGGAAGGAGTAAAAATAGCTCGGAGTAAAAAAGGAAAAATATAGATCGTATTTTCTAAGATACTTGATATTTTTTATTTAAGTAGTGGGCGAGTAAGTCGACTAAGCTTCGTTTATTTCAAAAGGATGGAAGTGTAAAACAGAATGTACTACGAGTTTATTTTCTCAGGAATTGAAACTTAAAGAGCTTAAACATTAAGAAAAATATCTAACGAAATATGATTTATTTTTAAAGGCAAGATTAAAAATAGCTAAGTAATACATTTTGAAAAACTACTTTTATAAGTTTGTCATAATTATCATAACCTAGTTTTGTAATAAATATGTAAATTAAATAAGCATTAGTAATAGTCGTAAAAATATTACAGTCACAAAGCAGGTATGATTATTCGGCTCCAATATTATATTAATTAAAAAGCCAAATCAGACTACAAATACTTAACTTTTAACAGGACTCAAAACAAATGAAATACAGAATACTTACTTCACGGCCCGCATGTCAAAATTATCCAAACCATCAAAAATATAAAAAAACACTCAGAAACCTCAAAGCCGTGGTAGTCTAGAGGTGACACCCGCCTTACAATCTTGAGGTCATGGTTCCAAATCCCAGTCCCGTACCAATGAGTTCTTTGGAATTTATGTACGGAATTTCACACCACTGGCTTTTCGGCGAAAGAAAACATCGTGCGTGAGGCAACCTGCATACGTCCGTAGAGGAAATTCGATGGCGTATGTGAACCCACCAACCCGCACAGGGCCAGCGTGGTGGATATGGCCCAATCACCCTTCGTGGGTAGGCCTACGTCCTGCAGTGTACTATTAAAAAGGCTGGTATAGTAGAGTACTCATAAATACACAAATTCAACTCTCACATGCAATACAACAAAAAACATTAACACAGAATCTCTGTATTTTTTTCTGTTGTAAAAAAAGATGGCAGGCTCAAAACAATGTGTCGAAAGTGGCCGTCGACGGGAATCCTAATAACTGTAATCAAACAAATAAGGGGTCGCATCTGTGTTGATGTGACCGCGCTATGCAGGGAGTTGGGCACCTCTGAGATTTGTCCATAAAGCCTTGTTTTAATATTGGCTAGGAATTTATTTTATGAGTATTTTCATAAATAAAATTATTTGTATCTAAGTACTATTTTAATCTATTGAATTTTAAAACGTTGATAGGAAAAATCCTTCGAGCAAATATCTATAGAGTCACAATCGTGCAAAAAAAGTATCCGAGGCAAAACTCTGCCCAAGCTATGTAGTGGGCAGGCTTTTTAGTTAGTCGTTTAAGGCGATCGCAAGCCGACTACAACGCCACGCGATACTAAAGTGCTCGGTTACTAGCACTTATTAGTAACATATCGTCGAGATTTAAAAAACGGGTCATTGTGAATCATTTAATATAAATATCTTAGGCGGTATGTATGACGGCGCTCGGACATTTTTTTACTACTTTCACTTAGAGACTGCGGCTCTGTACATACATATATTTGCTCGAAGGAAAAACCGTACGGGGCCATGTAAGGATAGGTGAGGCCGATGACCTCGAGTTAGTAATAATTAATCGATGAAATATTATAATATGCACATTTGAAAGTTTTGATATACTTAATAAGTGTTGCCTGTGTTATTTTTTTAATTGTAATTGTCCAAAAAATGTGTCGAATAGAATCGAAAGTGGCCGTCGCCGCGTCGACGGGAGTCCTAATAACTGTAATCAAACAAATAAGGGGTCGCATCTGTGTTGATGCGATCGCGCTATGCGGGAAGTTAGGCACCTCTGAGATTTATTCACAAAGCGGTTATTTCATCGGCTAGGACCATATTTTATTCTAATTTATATTTAATTTAATTATAACCAATATTAAACAACAAATAATTTCTTTTTCATTCATGCGTCATACATACAGACTTAGATATTTACATTAAATAATTCACAATGACCCGTTTTCTCGAATCTCGATGTTATATCACCTAATGAGTGCTTGTAACTGAGCACTTTGGCATCGCTTAGCGTTGTAGTCGGCTTGCAATCGCCTTACGACTAACTAAAAAGCCTGCCACTACGTAGCTTGGGGTGAGTTCGGACAGTTTTTTTGCACGATTGTGACTATAGATATTTGCTCGAAGCAAGTGCGTGAATTCCCATATAAATAGTTCTACGACTACTCCTGACCGAATCTTCACGGATTCGGATCGGATTCGTCTCGGACGCAGTGCGAAACCACTGTTACGCCCGTAGCACACCTCCGCTGCAAAACCATAACAGCGGAACCGTGATGATTTTGCTATATCTTGTCCGTATGTAAGAGAAGCGGAACACTAGCGAAACGGCCTGTTCGAACACGTAAATTTGACTATAATTCTATCTCTTTCCCTGCGCGGTTTCGTCGATCAGCTAAGACTCCAGCCACGCTTCCGCGCGTTTGCGCGTTGTTTTCGCACGTGTTTGTGGCAGTCGCCAAATTAAAAACGAAACTACAACATTTCGCTCCGATTGCCTCAACTAAACTAACTCGCATGACGTTCTGACGCCCAGTTCCGCAAATCATTTGATCACATTTGATCGCAGCGAAATTCATCCAGCGGTTTCGCTATTTGTATTTCGCAGCGGAGGTGTGCTACGGGCGTTAAAGTCGCTTAAAAGAGTCATTAAGATTCTATACCCTTACTCCATCCTCGCGCATAGTTGTTTTAATTTTTGTAGGCAATTTCCTCTGTACAGAGCAGTTTCAGAGGCCCTAAAACCTTCCTTTACTGCCTACCAGCTATAAAGTGGTACTTAGATTCCGTCTTAAGTACGGGAACTTAATATTAATATAGCAAACAGTAAGTATCTGTTTACCGTCGAGTGTAAATAATTACGGGGAATATTAGCACTCTATTGTCACTGCTGGAATGTTTGCACTGTTTTAGTTCGGGAGATGAGGGTTGGTTTTGTACTCGTACTTAAGCCAAAAATTGATGCATAAAAATTTAATATCTGGATATTTGCTAAGTAAACTCTCTAACTATAGAGTATTTCACAAGAGAACATTTTTAATTATTTCTATTTATTGAAATGTTAAAATCCATTCATACACGTGTTGTGTAACAATAGTTGTTTTATAGACAACTAGCTTTTACCCGCGGCTTCGCCCGCGTTATATTTTGATTTTGGCTTATGTTTATGTCGGCTGCGAAACCTAATAACCTAACCGACAAATATCAAAATACCTTAAAGGAATGCAAGGTTGGAGTGTATATGCAAGGGTCAGGGGTCTTAATTACAAATGAATAAAAACTATACCTATATTTCAATGTTTTTGGCTGTTTGCAGTTATAATAAACATTACAATGGTACAGCAAAGTTTATACCTACTTGTTCCTAATTATTGCTTTTTTACAAATATTTGTGCAAAAATCGATAAATTTGTTTCTAAGGTTTTTACGTATTAGATTAATTCCAATTTTTTGTTCTAAATAAAATCTCTGCTTTCCATAAACTGGGCATTCCAAGATTATGTGCCACTGCATATGAGTCTCCTCTTTTGTGGGTTCACAGATGCACGATGGGCTTTCCCTCAACTTAAATCGATGTAAGTATTGGGAAAACCCACCATGCCCCGTCAGCACTTGAGTTATGATTCCCACTGGTGCTATTTCTCTTACGATCTTGTATGCCGCCCTTGCATCCGGAAAATATGTTTTGGTTGCCGCCGCTGTGTGGCCATCCTGATAACGCCGGTTCCACTCGTCAAGAGAGTCCTTTCGGATTTCTCGCTTGACGAATGAAACGGGGCAGTTATCGTAAATAGGTCTGCACTTCGAGTGCAGTGCTGCTTCCTTTGCTAGCTGGTCCGCTCTCTCATTTCCCTCCATCCCCGCGTGTGCTTTAATCCAATAAAGTTTCACTATTTTATTTTGTGCGTGTAGCAACTTTATGTTCGCTTTGAATTTACTGCTAAGGGATGGAGGGAAGATACGCCAACTACCGTTTCCAGTGCAGACCTGGAGTCACAAAAGATTTTTGCTTTTTCGGTAGCCTCAAGAAGTGTCAATAACTCGGCCTGGTACACGGAGCACCAATCGGCCAATTTCAGCTTGCGGGTACTGATCTCAGTGGCATCATCCCAAATGGATAATGCCGCCCCAACTTTCCCTTTAACTTTGCTGCCGTCTGTAAATATGTTAATTTCTCGGTTAAGATTTTGCTCTAGTGCTGCTCCGTCTGCCAGGCATATGAACTCCAGCTCCTCCTGCTGCGCTGGGTGTGGCTTCTTTTCTGTCTCTCTATCTCCAGTTACTTGCTGGGAATAACCCTTCTCAGTTTCATAAAGCAAGGCTGCTTCCTGGACTCTGATATGACAGCCGCGGATTAGGGGCCGCGGAGGGATATATGGAACTGGTGGTGTGGGTGCCGCCACCTACCCTACCTTCCGCTAGGCCGTCAACGTGTTGGCAGACGCAGTGGGGCTGCAGGGGAAGAGAAGTGTCGGTATCGCGATGGCCGTTCTCACTGCCCTCTGCAGTTGAAGAGGCAGGCGCTGGGCTACTATGACTGACCCGCTGCACTGGGACCAGGGCGTTGGAATGCTGTCTGACGTTCAGTACTGGTTAGTCCAGAGTGGTGGATGACGATGTGTCTTGTGCTCCGAAACACTCCGTCATTATGGCGAGAGCGCAAGCTCCGTTATGGAGCCGGAGTCTGGGCTAGCTCTGTTGAGTGCCGCGAAGGAGTGCGAAAAATGTAGGAACGTCCTAAACTTGCCATGATAGGTTATTTCTGGCGCTTAGACGGCTGCTACCGCAGCCCGCTCACTTAGTTTTTATCCTATCCTACGGGAACTGTTAAAGTTTTTGCGATAAAAAGTGGCCTATTATGTCACTTTTCGTCTTTCAAACTATATTCATGCAATAAGCCAAGGCAAGTTGCTCCGTTGCTGAGAAAAAATTATTGTTAAGTCCTACGGGAACCACAATTTTTTCGCGATGGAAAGTATCCTATGTCACTTTCCGTCTTCCAAACTATACCCACCCCAAATATCAAGTCAATCCGTTGCTCCATTGCTGAGAAACAGTTATTGTCCTATCCCATGGGAATCACGAATTTTCTCGAGATAAAAAAGTATCCTATTATCACTTTGTCTTTTAAACCAAAGGTATCCATACCAAAAATCAGGTCAATCTTTTGCTCCGTTGCTGCGTCAAAGAGGAACAAACCAACAAACTTTTCGGATTGATAATATTAAAGTATGATGTATACTATAAAGGTAGAATAAAGAAACATGTTAAACCTCTAATGATAGAAGATTTAAAAATATTTTAAATGTCAGACAAAATGACGGCCTGGTATTAAACGTCATAGTAACATGTAGCATGCAGAGGTAAAATAACATTTTATCCAATTTTAATGTCAGTTGTCATTTTTAATCCATACTTTATTTCCTCTTCAAGGGGATATAATGGTGGAAAAACAATTTGTCCCCTTGCCATGCTACTTGTGATTTATAAAAGTCTGCAGACAATGTCACCTGTCATCCAATTACGTTTGGCTGTGACGTTTCGTTAGTCCATATTAGCGTCATAGAGGAATTAATCACTTAGCGTCTTTGTGATAGTGGCGACAGTTTCGCTTTCGATGGTTTTTGTCCTGTCCTACAGGAACTATGCAATTTTTCGGGATAAAAAGTATCCTAAAGCTCCTTCCGCCTTTTAAACTATGTCCATGCCAAAAATCAAGTCAATCCGTTGCTCCGTTGGTGCGTGATGGAGTAACAAACCAACAAACCAACAAACTTTTCGGATTTATAATATTAGTAAGGATATCAAGAATATTATCTACAAGTAGGAAATTCTCTTATAATTCTCCTTAGAAACAAACATGTGTTAGTAACGAAATCTCCTGAAAGTCAGACGTAAGTACATATACCTAATCAAGCAAAGTTTATAAGTAAGTAAGTTCGTATAGGCCGGGTGGCTAACCCTAACAAAGTTTATAAATTAGTGTTAGGTTTTAAGTATTTTAATGGTATTTGTTTTTAATAATAAGTATTTAATTTGACTCTGATATTAATCGATTATTTATTTTGATTTGGAGACTTTGATTTGACTACCTAGTCGGTTGATGTACTACCCGACTTAAAATTGGAAGGGGGAAAAGCATGGCCGTAGAGGAGCGAAAGAAAGTCGGCAGTCTGTTCGGTGAAGCGGGGCGATGTGCACCTCCAGAGTTTACACTGTTACTCTGCCCAAATTCATATAAGTTTTATATTAGTGTGATTTGGTCTATAACTGACATTAAAAGGAAGTATTGATACTGTACGAAGTAAAACAATAAACCAATGATTTCAAAGATATGGAGTTTTACTACAAATCAGAAGCGGAATCAAGACCAACGTGCCATATGCGGACCATGATCAACGCGGAGTACCCGAGCCTGAGTATGTTCCGTCTGCAGAGCTAACTGTGAGTTTGTTCCTTTATATCTACGAAGTCAAGAGCTCTTTTATGCCTAACAAACTACATAATCATCGACAGCTGGCTGTAGGCAAACGTCCCATACCTATGTCTATCGGCGCTTAATAAAAGTGAAGGCATTATAACATTATATAATAGCGTATTTGACATAACTGTCAGAAATAAATTCATACAATTACAGTATTAAGTAGCGGGTACTTTAAAATGTTAAGTGCACCTTCAAAATAAATACATCTTGGACCCTTTTGCTGGCTTTTGCAATTTTTTTCAGATGGTTAAATAAACGTAAATGTAATTTATAAATACTCAGTTGGGACAAGTTTTTAAAACATAAAAAAAATATACTGGTGCCTAGGCTTCTCGCAGTAATCTATTGCAGTATTTTTTTTTTGCTTGTAAAAATTTGATTCATGGGTTATTGTCATTATTATTAAACAAAAAACAAAGAACGTTAAAGTTCCAATCTACCTGCAAGTATTAGATATGTGAGATGACGAAATCGACGAAGATTTTTGAATCTGAAAATTTTAATGCAAAATTGATAGACTAAATAAAAATACAACTTACACATAACTGTAGATAAAGATACCAATGTTTTAGTCATGGCAGTTTCAAGTATTCCAGTATTTTATGAAATATTTATAGAATATAAGTAACAAACAAGTTACAAGAAATGACTAGACATTCTTATACTAGTTAGACAGTTTTATACTAGTCGGTGTCAATGGATTCACGATAAATTTGCGATAATGTTTTCAGTTGAATAAATAAATTTAATTCGTCAAATAAAATCAATGAATTTGCAAAACATTGTTTTGTCTGTATTTATTAACATCGTGTAAAATATTTTTATGGTAATTATTGAAATGTTGCCATGATTTGAATATTAATGTGAACTTCACATAACAATAAAGGAAAGCAAATTTCTGTTGCTTACTGTGTCAGTGCGACAAATAGTCTTTGTTCTTCAGGCAATTAAAACTAATTCAACAGTTTTTCCTAGCGACATGCAAGATTTTGTTTCAAACATACATAATTAATGTGTAAATTATGGTAGCTACACAAAGATTTAAACTTCCACAGTGACTAGACAGATATATTCATGTCTTACAACGTAAAATTGAGTACCTAACAGTAATCCATACTAAAGTTGGCAATTTATAATGTTCATTAATTGATTTAATTATGTATATGTATAGTTAATAAAAGAAAATGTAGAGCAGTGACTTAATTATTTTAATGCAAAAATGGAACTGGTTTGCATTTCGGTTGGGATATACCATTTTTAATTTCATCTTGTAATGGAATTACAGTATCTGATGGAAAAAAATGCAGGTTTACTGGTATGTTATTTTGTTTACAGATATTCCTGATACGAAAATGGAACAGGCTCGTATCACACGTATAGTTTCATATTTGTTATGCAAGAATGGAATAGGCTTGCAATATGGATATTTTTCTACCGTATGAATGGAATGGGCATACAGTAAAAAAAAAAAACAAAAACAAATATGGGTCTGCGGAAACGGAATGGATTACGCAGCAATGAAGAAGATAAAGAAATAATGATTTTATTCAAGTATAACAGACTCAATATTTAGAGAAAAAAAAACAAGTTATCAGCGACAATAGCGGCCGGGTGACACGGCGCGGCCGGGCGATATAGTTCTTCTGTGGAGCAGCTGGGTGGTGCTTTGGAGCAGCTGGATGGTGCTTGGAGCAGCTGGATGGTGCCTGGAGCAGCTGAGTGGTGCCTGGAGCAGCTGGGCGCCTCGAGCAGCGGAGCGCCTCCAACAAGCTGGGCGCCTACAACAAGATGGGTGCCTCCAACAAGCTGGGCGCCTCCAACAAGATGGGTGCCTCCAACAAGCTGGGCGCCTACAACAAGCTGGGCACCTCCAACAAGATGTAGCAGCTGGGTGCCTGTAGCAACTGGGTGCCTGTGACAGCTGGCGCCTGTGGCAGCTGGCGCCTGTGGCGCTGATGATTTCAAAGATATGGAGTTTTACTACATTAGTAACTTAGTTTGACATAACACCTAATGTTTAAACCCTATTGTATAAATCAACTTTCAAAGATAAATTTGACGTATGTAAGGGTTTATATACATAATGCTCTGTATTATGTCTTTGAGTCGATTTTATTTACACATTCTATTTTATTCTTGGAACGAGTAGGTACTGAATCGATGATTTTTTTTCTCAATCTGTTCCGTAATAAAACCAAACAGTAGCTCCCCAACTAGCAGGGTGCCGAAATTGTTTGCCTAAATATGTCCTTAAAGTAATGGGCCCCGGCTGTTTGTATTGGGCTCGCGAAATTAACGATTTTGATTTGTTGACTACTGTTACTGTTATTGTTATTCTGTAGTATGGTAATTAATCGTTGGTAGTTCTGTTTATCTTTCATCTTTGTTCGATTTTATTCGATTGGACCATAGATTTATAAAAAAGTAGATCCGGTGTAAAAAAATAAAAGACGTGCAATACATAAATAACGACAAAACAAATGATAAAACACAAAAAAACAACAGTATTATACCTAGTATCCCTGTCACAAAACTGGTCCCAACTCAGCGTAATGCTGGTTGCACTTACGAGCAACCAGCGCTGATATTCTGTTGGAACCAGCAATTGACATTACGCACGATAAAAATGCGCGGACAGAAAAAAAAAATGGTAATAAAATGAGATAATGCAAAAATATATAGAGCCTTCACCTTATACAGTAAGTATTTAATAATTTGCTTTATTTGTTTTTGAAAATGAATTTCTTATTTTTTTTCTGTATAATAATGTCAATTTAAAGTTATTTTATATTTTCGTGATCTTGTTATTATGACATTGTTTGTAAAATATGGCGGTGTGAAGATATTATGGTATGATTATGATTTATTTACTTACCGGCTTTTATTAACTAACCTAATATTTTAAGAGTTATCGGCCGCGATAGAAAAACCGGTTCATTAAATGGGCCATACTTAGTAAACGCTAAGTTTTACAAAAAAGTTTACTACAAACAAAAGGTGCGAAATTTTATTCTCTACAATAATGGTCTCAATGACTTTTACCCTAAAATGCATAGCTTCCGAGATATCGGCCAAAAACGTTTTTTCAAGATGGCGCTTGAAGCCACTTGGATGTCAGCATTTTGTGATTTTATGTTCAGTAAGAGATCCTAAACCTTTTAAAAAAATTGAATCAGAAATTTAGTGCAAAGTTGACCAAAAAAACGTCTATTTTTACTGACCTATATGGATTTTCATACATTTTTGCCGGCCGCTGCTCACATGTATTAATCTCGAAGAAGGTTATCAAAATAATGCTGAAGTTTCCAACCATGTTTGAGAAAAAGAGAATAAAATGGTTTAATCTCTTTGCCATGCTAGTGTTGTTGGTAAGTAGATTTTTCTGCAAAAGTCTTAAAAGCTTACACACATTAAATCTGAAAGGCTTTTACAATTTTAATATTTATTTTATTTAAGTAATTGTTGGGGTTCGAAATTCGAATAAGCCCGTTGAAAACATCATGGCGGCAACCCGCATGCATTTTCCCGATTAAGCTCTGGTTAAAATATTCGATCAATTTGTGGTTAAAAAACTAATTGATGGTTTAAACAAGTGGTTAACACTTATATAAACCGGAAAATTTTAAAAATACTGAAATAAACTGAAATATCTCTCTTATCATTTGCTGTTTAACAAATAGCCTATTATCAGACCTACCAAATATACACATACAATAATCAGCCATGTGCGAGTTTAATTTTCGTATTCGTTTTTGAAGGGAACTTAGGTACAACTTAATATTCTGTGAATATTTCAAGCATCCTCCTGTTGCCGTTATTAATATCGAGCAAAAAAAACACGTTTCTTGTATGATAAAAATGTATATTATTTTAATTTAATCATTTATTTTTGAAGTAAATATTTAACTACATATTCTGTGAATATTTCAATTTTATTCTGTTTTCAGTATTTGTTATTATTGTCTTATAGGGACAATAGATATACGTCATGTGTAAAAATTTAAACGTTCTAGCTATCACCTATCACGGTTCATGAGATACAACCTGGTGACTGACAGACGGACGGACAGCGGAGTCTTAGTAATAGGGTTCCGTTTTTACCCTTTGGGTACGGAACCCTAAAAAACATCAAAATAGGTTAGGCCGTTTCGGAAGAGTTCCGTAACAAATACTTAATAGTACGAGTCCGAGTATGACGAAACTTTTAAAAAGCGATTTCTATTTTTCTCTTTAAAACTGATTTTATTAAAATAGGTATTATATCTTAGCAATATATAAGTATTTAAATAAAAGGCACTACCAACTTTAACCGTGTACAAAATTAGAATGGTTCGCACGAATTGGAGTGTCCATGTAGTAATTTTTACATTATTGTTCATTTTTCAAAAACAGATCAGCCGATTACAATATAATTTAAATGAGACCTCCTCTGAAGTATGATTTACCCAAACAAAAGAATCCTCAAAATCGGTTCATAATTGGCGGAGTAATCGCGTCACATACATAAAATACGTACGAGTCGGACTCGCGCACGGAGGGTTCCGTACTGTATGGGTAGTATAAATATTTAAGGGGGGGCCCCTTAAATATTTATTTTATTATTTATTATTGAAGTGAATATACAACTAAATATTCTGTGAAAATTTCAAGCATCTACCTATTACCATTATTAATATAGAGCGAAAAACGGCTAAAAATTCAGGTTTGTTGTATGGGAGCCCCCCTGTATTATTAATTTTATTCTGTTTCTAGTATTTGTTGTTATAACGGCAACAGAAATACATCATCTGTGAAAATTTCAGCTTTCTAGCTATAACGGTTCATGAGATACAGCCTGGAGACTGACAAACGGACAGCGGAGTCTTAGTAATAGGGTCCCGTTCTTACCCTTTGTGTACGGATCCCTAAAAAACAGTCAAATTAAGAACAATAACCGAACAAAAAAGGGGGTTTTTAAAAGTCAATTGAAAATTAAACCGGTGCTTTATAAATCAACAGTTCTCACAGTACAAACAAAATAATTCATAATTGAATGCTGAACTAGTTTCCAACTTAAAAGTTTGAACTACCGGTTTCAAGTTCCGACTTCCGCAAGAAACTTCCTAACTTCCAAGTTTAAGCACTCTCCCCAATTACTTAGTAAAGAATCGGAGCCGATAGTTCGCGCCGACTTGCTTGTGTGTGGAACCCTTTATTAAATGAAGATTCCTTAGAAATGTACCACAGCTATAGACCAGGAGCTAGATTTTCATTTTAAATGGTGTTTGATATTTGTATCTATTTTTTAGGATCTTGAAAAGTTAAATTATTAAAAAAAGAGTCAAACATTAAGAAATATTTAATATGGCCATAGATTGTAAAAATTTTGTTGGCTGTAAAGTCGGTTTACGAATGATAATTTTACGTGATAACGTGATAAGAAAACATTGTTGAATCAACAACTGAAACAAGCCGCACGCTTAGGCCGATCGTGCCTCTCTATCGCTTGTTCCGCGCTCTCGCTTGCACGCCCGGTTCAGACAGCCTTAGTCTGGGATCTAGTGTACAACTTATTGTTTCGGAACAATAAACGTTGTATTTATTTATTAGTTTAATCCTACATTAATTTAACCTTAGCTTTTTACAAATAAATATAAATATTAGGGGACATCTTACACACAGTCTCTGATCCCAAACTAAGCAAAGCTTGTGATATAGCTGCCAGAAACTGATATACTACATAATACATTTATTAAATACAAACTTATATAGATAGTACCTAAATAACACCCAGACGCAGAACAAACACCCATGTTCATCACATTAATGTTTGCCCTGGGTAGGAATCAAACCCACACCTCTTTGATCCAGAAGTCAGGGTCACTAACCACTGAGCCACCGAGGCAGTCTTCTAGCTCTCCGACTATAAACAACTATCAGGGTGTAAACGGAGTTCTGAGAAGTGATCTTGCGGGTCTTTATAGTTTGGTATCCACGGCGATTGGTAACTACTTGAAACCTACCTCGTGCTTGACTTTTAGCCCTTTTTGCCGACAAAATGAACAGCAGCTTTTTGCGATATCAGAGATAGTCTCAGCAAAAGTTAACATAATCTTTTTTATGATCACAATGAGTTTATTTTCGCATTTCGGTATAGTCACGGTTATGATATCTAACAGTATTCCGTCTTCATACAAACGGTCGGAACGCGAATCATACCTACGCGCATCGGAGTTAGGTATGCTATCAGTATGCTAGTCAGTCGCGGCGTGCAGGCGTCGTGACGAACGAACGTGTGGATTTGTAACTAGTAAGCGTTCGGTTTATGTTTTTAGGGTTCCGCGTTTTAATACGGAACCCTAAACACATCCAAAAACACAATATGTGTTTTTATTGAACGTTTCCCTTTTCATTCACAACGAATTTCTATTTTGTAATAAATATAAAAAAAATATATCATACTAGATAAATAAGTTCGTATAGGCCGGGTGGCTAGCCCTGGTGTCAGAGTTTAAAGGCCGCCTGAAGGCCTCTGACATGGCTAAACGGTTAAAAAAACCGGGGCCTGCATTTTACTCGAGTCCCGTCTAATATACGGGGTGCCCCTGAACTCAACGTCATACTAGATAGAAACTAGAAAGAAACTCAAGTAGGTAAAGAGTAAGTAGATGAAATTAAAATACTGAAGGCGGGCAGCCCTAGCGCGGGATACGTTCTGCGTGAGCACGTGGCGCTGTTGATATATTTCAAGGACAGGGCCGAGTCACTCACCCATCTGAAAAGTGACTGTGCCAACTGTTGCTGCACTTCGGTGAAAACCTAATGAAGCAACTGTACGAGCGTTACCCAAATAACATTAGAATTACTCACCTTTCTTGTGTAGGCGGGTAATAATTACACTTATCTGCCATGTTGATTTAAATATAGCCCAATACCAATAAAGTTTAACACCATAGTAATGACTGTACCTCGGTCAACACTAACCGTAAATAATGAACAACCAGTGGCACTATACACAGCACAACCAGTAGCACAACTTTGGATAAAACAACACTATAGTGACTCAAGTGAGCTTCAGTTTGGGCATGGGCCTCTCTTCTAGTATGCCACTTCTCGCGCAATGCAAAAAACATAAACATATAGTACCTACCTAATTGAATTTCATTTAAATAATTTTACGCTATTAATCTCGAGTGTCCCTGAACTCAACGTCAGGCAGGAAATGCTGGAAGACTGTATATGTATATGTGCTCTAAAACCGAAAAAATCGTACAGAGCAGTTTTTGTTTCAAATCATTTGATTTACTGTTTACACAGCTTCTCTCTCTAACATGGTAAATAAAAGTTTACAACGCTATAACCGTAGCCGCCGACGTTCCCTGCGTAAATAATATGAGACAATTATGTACAAACGTAAATAAACCATGTTTCATTCAGTATATTAGACAGCTTGTATCTGAGGGCATAGTGCGCAGTATTTGCTCGGACTGATATTAAGAAATGAAATGTACAATATTTATTGTAGTCAATACTTTAAGAAACAGTAGGTTTGTTTGTGCATATGTTACATGTCTGTATTTTAATACTAAAACCAGCGTCAGCATAGTTATCATATTTTGCCAAATACAGCACAATCGCCCCTCATTGCGGTCTGCGTACAAATTTTAAAATAAAAGAATAAATAATAAATATTAGGGGACATCTTACACACGGTCTCTGACCCCAAACTAAGCAAAGCTTGTGATATGGCTGCCAGAGACTGATATACTACATATACCTATTTTAAATACATACTTATATAGATAGTACCTAAATAACACCCAGACACAGATCAAACACCTATGTTCATCACACAAATGTTTGCCTTGGGTGGGGATCGAACCCACGCCTCTTTGACCCAGAAGTCAGGGTCACTAACCACTGAGCCACCGAGGCAGTCAGATGGATAGTAAACTTTTTACCGAATTCCAAAAAGGAGGAGGTACTATGTTCGTCTGTATGTATTTGTGTATGTTCATCGATATAGTCGCTAATTGTACTCCGATTTAAAAACATTTTTTTTTATTTCGAAAGGGTATACTTCCGAGGTGGTCCCATTTTAATTCTATCGAAATCGGCTGAGCCGTTTTTGTAAATCAACAATGATGTACATGGATGTCGCATCGATTCGTGCAAACTATTAGAATTCTGTACACGGTGGAAATCGGTACAGAAGGAGGTGGTTCCATTTTTTGCGAAAAATAATTATTTAAGATTATTGTTGAGTTCTCATAAATCACTCTACCGATTTCGATAAAAACTTATAAACCTCTGAAATATGTTAAAAATAATAATTGACGGGTTAACACGTACATACAAAAAACACATACAGTCAAATTGAGAACATCGCCTTTTTGAAGTCATTTGATAAACTTTATAGCTCCTACTTTACAAGCTTTTATTTAACTTGCAATTGATGCACCTGACGGAGCGAGACAGCATAGTTGCATTTAGTTGATAGCAATGGTGATGATTTTAAAGTGGGTATCACCTGAATGGGGTCGCACGTGGCAACACTGCATGCTTGTGTCGGAATGAAATGACAGATGGGTGAGAAACTTCATTCCATTCCGAGCGCAAGGCGGCATTGCACCCGTGCCAACCTATTGACTTTAAAATCCGTTTTCATCTTCGAAAATTCTTGTTAAATTGATTACCAAGTGATACTAGGTCAATAAAACTACCCGTTGTAGTGGTACAGAGTGTTTATTTTGGTAAGATGGACAACTAGAGACCGCCGGCGAGTCGTACTAATGGATGACCCACAAATAACGATTGCGGGTGATTTACACGATTAGTCTCAGTACCCGACATACCTATGTATGTAAGTTCGGGTGGAATCTTGCAAGTTAAATTTGACCAACTTCCTGGTTTCCGATTAAGCTGAAATTTTGCACGCATATGTATATCGCGTGACAATGCAATAATATGGTACCATGGAGCTGATCTGATTGAGGAGTCGGATGATTGCCATAGGAACTCCTGTACTAAACAAGATAGACCCGTCGTGTTTGGGTTCGTTTTACTTGTCATGGCTAGCACTCTGCTGCTACATGATACCCAGGATCTCAAAAGGATGTATTTAAAAATGTATATTTTTATAATAATTTATGTATCAACCTACTGTCTCCCAATTTCTACAATTTTGACCGAAGCGCAGCAAAAGTAGGTACAGTCGGCGCGCGAGTTGAATGCAGAGCTTAGGAATGCGAATGTCTCCCCCCGCTATCCGCACGCCCAACCCGCCCAGGCGCGTGAGGTGGGGCGTGCGGATAGCGGGGGGAGATGCTCCCGCTCTTTACCTCAGACCCCGACTGCATTCAACTCGCGCGCTATCTGTATGTGCTTCAATTCGACGTTCCAGCCGGGCTAGGATGCGCACGAAGTAATATTTCTTTCAACGTGTCAGAACGAGACAACGTCATGGCAAAGTATATATCTGTCACTTGTACACACTTCGAAAAGAGTTCTTTTCGTGGCTTTTCGTGGTCGCATGCTGGACGCAGATGTCGATTTTTGTCTACTAGTCGCATTTTTCAACAAATCTCGACGAAACTTGCACAGGTTTTGTACATTTTTAGGGTTCCGTACCCAAAGGGAAAAACGGGACCCTATTACTAAGACTTCGATGTCCGTCTGTCCGTCTGCCTGTCTGTCTGTCACCGAGCTGTATCTCATGAACCATGATAGCTAGGCAGCTGAAATTTTCACAGATGATGTGTTTCTGTTGCCGCTATAACAACAAATACCTACTAAAAATAGAATAAAATAAATATATAAGGAGGGGCTCCCATACAACAAACCTGATTTTTTAGACGTTTTTCGATCTATATTAATAATGGTAACAGGTACATGCTTGAAATTTTTACAGAATATTTAGTTTTATATTCACTTAAATAAAAAATAATAAAATTAAAATAAAATAAATATTTAAGGGGGGCTTTCATACAGTACGGAACCCTCAGTGCGCGAGTCGACTCGTACTTGGCCGATTATTCTAGTTGTCGGCGTTCACGTATTTCGCCAGAGTCTTTCTTTCAGTTCTTTCCTGTATTTCCGTTCAGCCTATCAAGTATCAGTTATTATCCCCTCCACCGACACCTTTAATTGGACAGACAACCGCAACATTTACTTTTGTTTCTCTTCGAACCGCCCGCGGCGTACTACGGTTTGCCTGGAGAAATAAGCTGCTGGACATGAAACATACCTTTAAAATTACAGGGTCGACAAACTTTTTACATGGCGCGTCTTTCAGTGTAACTCGGAGGTTATTTCGTGTAACCGCTTGCAATGGAAACGTGTCGTTACAGTGATAACACTAGCTCTGTAATTTCGTGTCATATATGATTTCTTTAATATAGCTATGAATACCTAGCCATTATTTAGTCGTTTTTTTTTGTACAGCTCGATAGAACACCTCCAGTGCCACGTGATATATGTTGCAAATGATAATACGCTGCAAGAAATTTAGGAATACCTTACCTATCCTTAAGCATCACTTTTTTTATAATCCTTAATACAGTAAAACATATTTTGTCATTGTCTTAGCCGTTTTCAAAATCCCTCGCTAAACAAGATTACATAGAAAAAAATTCAATACACAATCAATTCTTACCTTCTTTCATAACAGAGAACAAAATTGCCAAATCAAATGAGAAAATTCTGTGTTTTTAACAAAATTATAACTTTCAAATCAAGCAGCAGTTAAGTTTGAGTGACATGTCCAGTAATTATTCTTCCAAGTGGAAGCGTTGCTCAGTTGGCATCGCTTCCTTGTCATTTAGTTGATACGTTAACGAGCATCGAGATTATAGTGGTCCATTTTGGTGTTAAATACAAATGATTGCTACTTCTTTTGGAAACTTTGATATTGTGTTTAAAAAATATTATTGATGTATTTTAAAGACAAAATCATCCAAATAATTACTTGAAAGTACCGAAATGGAGACCAAACAAAAAGCCGATCTCAACACGGATTTAGCCATGTTATTATTCTTAAAACAGCTTTAAGGTCTCTTTCTTAAAATCAGTTGAAACTACAGGAATGAAGTTCGCGTAAAGTCAAGCGAGACAAGCAGTTGGCCTCATTCTTAGGGTTCCGTACCCAAAAGTTAAAAACGGGACCCTATTACTAAGACTCCGCCGTCCGTTTGTCTGTCCATCTCCAGGCTGTATCTCATGAACCATTATAGCTAGAGAGCTGAAATTTTCACAGATGATGTATTTCTGTTGCCGCTATAACAACAAATACTACAAACAGAATAAAATTAATAATTAAGGGGGCTCCCATACAACAAACCTGATTTTTTTAGCCGTTTTTCGCTCTATATTAATAATGGTAACAGGTAGATGCTTGAAATATTTAGAGAATATTTAAGTAGTTGTATATTCACTTTAATAATAAATAATAAAACTAAAATAACTAATAATTATTATTGATATTGATAAATATTTAAGGGGGGCTCATATACAGTACGGAACCCTCCGTGCGCGAGTCGGACTCGTACTGGGCCGGCTCTTTCGTGGTTTCGCCCCGCAAGCTCCGATTACGTATTTACTTAATTGTATTTTTACTTCAATAATTAGTTATTAAATTAAAATGATATAAATATTTAAGGGGGGCTCCAACACAGTACGGAACCTTTCGTGCGCGAGTTCGACTCGCACTTGGCCGATTATTTTATTTTTCCTTAAATCAGTATTAAGCTCACCTTCTTACTTGTCTCTTCATGATTATTTCAGCCGTAGGATGACCACTGTTGAACATAAAACCTGCCCTATACGACGCATCGTAAGCCTGCGATCATAGGCTGGTCATCCTTGTTACAATTATCAGTGAATGTTTTACGCTATGCAGTCTATAAGGTAGTCTCGCTGAGTTACGACCGATTTTCATGACGCTCATACAAATAAATAATATACCATCGTATAAAAGATGACACAGTACCTTCCGGAAAAAGAAAGCGTCCCTAAAAGGTTGAATCCTTACTTTTCTACTAAATGTAACGCACTTTTGTCAAACCCTTTTACATGGACCTTTTCTCGCCACAAAATATTATAAATCTGACTTTTATTTTTGTGTATTTCAGGTACATTTAACCAACAGGCTGTCGTCGGGTGGGTAAGCCTGTGTCGGGAAGGAATCGAGTGTGCGGAAACCCTTTCAATACCCACGCTGAGACTTGGTGGAATGTTTACGTTGGGACAGTAGATGGATTTTTTATTTATTTCGTATTTGCTTGCGTTTGACTATACACTGCCTGATGTTAAGCAGATATTCGGACTAGGATGTAACACGCTTACCTAGAAGAAACCTATTTACTCTGGATTTGAAGACACCTACATTGTACTTTAGCGGGAAGACAGACTCGGGCAAAGCGTTCCACATTCTGGCAGTTCATATGAGGAATATGGACTCGAAACGCTTGATTCTAATGCGCGGGATGTCCACCATAAAAGGGTTTATTTTACTTGTGAGTTAAAAAATAAGACAGTCACTGGCGTAGTCTCGGTCTTTGAAAATATAAGTACATATTATAGTAAACTTATAGTCCATTTTTAGACATATGCAATTTGTTAGTAATTTTTCCAAGTCATTTATTTTAGTCAGTTTGGTTTTTTAGTCAAAATTATTAATAGTGTGAGGCCCTTGATAATAACATTCAATTAAGATAATTTACTTAAGTGATTTTCACCTCAAGTTTCTATCTAAAATAAAATCTATTTCTTACAAATCGGCTTCCTGAAGCGATTGTTTTCTCAACAAGTAACCGCTGTTTTAGTAACCTAATTCAGAAAATACAAATAAGCTGGTTTTATCTAGCCCAGCAGATTTTTTACAACTTCTATTGAATTGTGAAAGATTAGTTTATTAAAATCTATAAATAAAGACGCGTTATTAAAAACAATTTGGGGGTTCGTGTCCTTTCGCTTGCTTGCAACTAAATCAGTGTGAGCAAGAGTAGAAGAACTTTTGGATGTTTGCTTTTTTGAAGCAAATCACACCAATCATTTATAAATGTTAATTAAAAAATAATAAAAAGTGTTAGTCAACTCGTTTTGAACTATATTATGTAGAGAATTGTAGAGTAACCAAGTATTTCCGCTTATTTTTTTTAAGACAGTTATCCTACCGACTTGAATTCGCTCTATCCTCGTTCAAACAGTGATCTTTCGAATGTTTTCTTTACTGTAGCAATATATAACTATTTTTTTTAGATGTTATTATTCAACTCTCGTTGAACCATATCACGTAGAGTAATCAAGTGTTTCCGCTTATCTCTCTTTATAATAGCTACTGTCCCACCAACTTGAACTCCCACCATTCTCGCCTAAAAGCTTTAGACTATTCTGCCAACTGGAACTCCCACTAGCCTCACCTCATATTTTACTATTCTACCTACTTGAACTCGGCGTCAAGTGATTCCGCTTTGATTTTTCCATGATAGTAACTATTCTACCAACTTGAACCCGGCCTATCCCCGTCTAAACAACCCCCAGATCTAAGGACCCTTTTGTTTGTCGCCAGGGTCGGATCTTGGTCATTGTATTTCGGAAGGCGAGTGTAAATAAAGAGGAAAAAGGAAGGCTTTGAAATGCTTTCAAGCGCCTTCATGCGACATTTTAATGCGCCCAGAATGGAACACAAATTGGGTGCTGGGAGTAGTTTCAAGGTATAAAATGGACGATTTTTCGTTCCTGTTTTGGGGTCCTAAAATGGAAGGGGTGCTTGCTAAAATGGGCTGATTTTTCGTGCCTCTTTTGAGAGGAGGGGCGGCATTTTTAACCGGCTTCCAAAAAGGAGGAGGTTATATGTTCGTGTGTATGTAATATTTTAAAAAAATAACTGTGTATGTTCATCTATAATTTTGCCAATTGTGAACCGAATCAAAACATTATTTTTAAGTTCGAAAGGGTATACTCCAGAGGTGGTCCCATTTAAATTTTATCAAAATCAACAATGATGTAAAAATTGTTTACATCCATTCGAGCGAACTATTCCAATTTAGTACACGATGGAAGTCGGTTTTGCCATTTTTGCGAAAAATAATTATTTTCCACACAATAGGCCCAATTATGAAGGCGCCTTCGTAATTATTATGGCAATTTAGAATATTCCTGTTTCTTTTTTACGTAATATAATATATGTAGTGTAAAAGAAACACAAGATATGTAGTATTATATTATGCATTCGATAGAGAGAACACCTTTTACGTTGTTATCTAGAACGCGGCAGCGTGTCCAGCCAAAGTGTTCAAAGAAAACTGGCGACGCAGCGGCCGTGTGTAATATTACACGAACCATTTGGAGCTACTTTTGACCCCCTCACAACTCAAAAACTATTTAGCCTACATACATGAAATTTGGCACATTTACTAAAGTCTTTTAGCTTATCAAGAATCCATTTCATAAATTTTGCTCAATCAGTTATTGATATATTAACGTTTAAAAACTCGTGTTTCATTGACTGATTCACTCACTGACTTATAGATCAAAAACCTAACCCACTTCCAGAAGACCTAGAATCTTGATATTTGGCACCAAGGTAGACTATCGGGCATAAATAAAGGAAAAAATCTAAAAAAATTAAAATTATTGATAATTAGTACTATTAACAAAGTAATTGTAAAATGTACCTAACCAATACTCCAATAAATGGCGGTAGCGTCGCGAGGCACTGAGATTTTCGATAGATGAATTATGCCATTTGTGATAGTAATATAATACGAGTAAATACTAGATAACTTTTTCAGAGATAAGTGTACTATGATAATCATGATGTAACTAATAATTATTTCAGAACAAAAAGTAATGATATCTCATCAAAAACATAAATGTTAAATGGGAGCCAAAGTGTCACCACCAAAAGAATTGAGATCTGCCCCCGTGTTAGATGTTCAAGTGTTCTGTAGAAAATCCTAAAGTTTAAGCTACAAGAATATACCTACAACATTTAAAAGAAATTTACTCATGTAATTCAAGCTCAAGATTTGATTTGGCTAGTTTACACGTACAGACAAATGCTTATGTATTTGCACTGTACTTATTCTTAAACTAGCCAAGTCAAATCACGAGCTTGAATTACATAAGTAAATCCCTTTAGAATGATGTAGGTATGATCTTGTAGCTTAAACTTTAAGATTTTCTACAGGACACTTGGCCCCCGTGATAGATCTCAATTCTTTTGGTGGCGACACTTTGGCTCCCATTTCACATTTATGTTTTTGATGAGATTAAATTTACGATGGCGCCTTTATAATTGGGCCTTATATCTATTAGTCAAAAATGCTTCAAAATCACTTCTCTCCTCGGCCCAGTCTTCCTGTCCTGTACCTAATTAGGTATGATAATTGTTACATTTCGCTAAAATAATTACGGCACTTTATCAAAGCAAGCCTTCTTGACATCGTAACAATAGGTGGAGGAAGTTCTAGACATAATTATTGCGACAGAGTACCTACTCGGCGCGGATATTTACGACCAATCCGGGCGATTTATTGTTCCTACCCGCATAATTTTTGTATTCTCTTTTGGAGTTGGAATCGCATTTACACCGAGTCTTCTCCGAGCATAATCTGTTTTTTTCAACCGATTTTCGAAAAATAAGCTCTCACTATTATGTGATATTTCTCATTTATCAATTATGTCAATTTGTATAGGCCGAATCACAGAACTTGGCGACTGTGATGTTAGCTACAAGCTGCGAATATCCTAATTAGACTGAAAATTACTAAACAGCTGCGCGAGGATTGGGTTATCCGCGGCTTGTGGCTAATATCACAGCTGCCAAGTTGTTTGATTCAGCTTATATCAATGGCTAGTGTTTTAATATTTATGTGTAGAGATCAATCAATCAATCAATAAATCAAAGTTTATTTATTGATACCAGACATATGACAACAACTTAATGAATCCACTGGCTCAGAACTAGTATTTCAACTGTATTTCTAAAGCCAGTGGCTTCTCCCAAATTTTAACATATCAATATAATTATAATCAAAAGGAAAAATAAAAGAAAAATAACAATTTTGAATTTACAGCACAATAAAGAAAAATAAAAATTAACAATAATAATAGTAATAGTGAGTTTATAATGCACAATTAATTAATTAAGTTTATAATTGAAATTACATTTTTAATAGGTTTTTATATAGTTAATTGTTTATAAATAGCCGTAATAAATAACACAAACTTACTTTTAATATACAATTAAAGGTGATTGCGTAGCGAAATAATTTAGTTATACCTATTCGAGTAGGTATTTTATTGAAAGAATTTATACATTATTTAAAATAAGAGATTCAGTGTAGTCGTAGTCCTTACTCTTAAGGAATAAGGTAACATTTTGTTTACATTTAAAATAATTCAAAAATATGTTACAGTGCTATATTTTTGATACGTTAGTGCTTTGCCTCCACACTTAAGGTCCAAACTTCACAAAAGCTAAACAACGTAAAGCCAGGTCATTTCTTTAATAAAACACACAAGTTGGCGGCTGTGAAGTTAGCTACAAGCTGCGCAATATCCAATCCTGACTGAAGCTCACATAAAACCGCTCGTTGATTGGCTATTGCGCGAACTTCACATCTGCCAACTTGTGTGGCGCGGCCAACTTGAGTTGCTTTCTAGTCAACTTCTTGGCGAGAACAAAAAGCATTCATGAGCGAAGTGAAGTTTTATTTAGCTCTACAACGGTCTGCCTAGCTCTGTATATCTCTCGCTTTGGCATAGTTTAAGCCTTAAGGTTAGTCACTCGTCAAAATAGTTCTGTCTCTACGCTTCAGTGTCGGACCCGTCCGTGCCCGGACCTATCCCCGTATAAAGGGGATCCCCCGATATTATTCCCGCCGCATAATTCCTGTTCTTCTGCGATTAATGGCCTGGAAGTATGGAAGAATTAATTACGAATGAGTAGCAGATCGCTATCTGAGCGACATTATCTTATTGCTCAGGTTTTATTGATGTTCGATAAGGAAAGGGGGTGTAAGTTTTACGTCTGATTTCTAAGACCCAGCAAAAAAGAGGGATGTATGTTTAACCTGTCCTTCTTTTTCCGTATATCTGTCAGTATGACATCGAAACTGGCAAACAAACATACCGATTTGTGCGATAATTTTACGTTAAGATTTTACGTGAAGACAAAATCCCATCAAAAACATTGCATACGAGTATTAAAAACGTCAAATCCCGCACACAATTGTTTAACTGTAAGTAAAAACTTTTGATATTTAATGGAAACACACGTCAGTTAGTTTATTCAGTAATCATCAATAGGAGTAAGTAAGTAAGACCCAAGTTCACCAACGCTTGATTAAGATAAACGTGTTATTACTGTATTTAAACAACGATTAAACTCTGGTTTTAGGCCCTAGTTCACCAACAGATGTTTAATTTATCAACCGTTGGTTAAATCATAAACAGATTTTTAACGATATTTTGTATGGAATATTTATATTATTCTGTTTTTAGTATTTGTTGTTATAGCGGCAATCTAAATACACCATCTGTCAAAATTTTAACTCTAGCTATTGCATTTCATGAGATACAGCCTGGTGACAGACAGTCAGACGGGCATCGGGGTCTTAGTAATAGGGTCCCGTTTTTACCATTTGGATACGGAGCCCTAAAAAGCAAGAGTAGCATAAAGTCTTAGATCTAAATTTATCTCACATCCTTAAAAACAACGATGGAAGGTTCAAAATTCACAATAACCATACAATAAAATATGCCTCTACTTTCCCCATGCCTCTTACATCACACGTCCAAAACTAGCTAAATTACGGGTCCACAAAACCCCTGAAAAATCTCTTTAAGGCTCACCATCACCTTTATCTGCCAAGACACCACTGAATAAAAATGTCTACACAAAAAACCACTCCTAAAGTCAAAAGTCGGCAACGAATCGGCCTCACTGAAAGGGAAACTTGTTATTTTGCCCTAGTAGGCCGAAGCAAAGGGATAGTAGAAATGAGTTACAATGCGCTAACTCACTGTGCTACTTTTCACGAGTCTTCACGAGTAGTGGAATTTTTTCTTTTATTTTTACACGCTTTGTTTCTTGATATTAATGAAATCAAAAATTACTTTGAAACCAAAGTACACTGGTTTCAAAGTTATTTATTTAATTAATGTCATTTTTTCCTAATTTTTTTCCTTAGAGTTTTAATTTCCTCGTGGCTCTTCTACCAACTTCGTATTATATTCTTTATCAGTTGAGATTATTTAGCCTCAAGATTCTTTGTGTCTACGCTTAACTCAAGAAACAAAAAAACAGCGTCAACTCAATACTGAGTCAACTGAACACTGCGTTAACTCAATACCTTGTTTACGTAAATTTTCCCTACCCTCAAAGTTATAACTCCCTCGTGGCTCCTATACCAACTTCGTATTATATTCTTTATGAGTTAGTGTAGGTTACACGCATGAAAGGCAAAAAGGGGTAGCTTTTTGGATCGTTAGTTTTAACTATAATAGGCGTATGTGAGTAAAGCGAGAATTTCGACGGAATTTTGACTTTGCCTTGTTGTGGATAAGATTTCTTAAAGAATGTTTGTATTAAAAAAAGTGATGGAGTATTTCGATTTTGATTTGCTGTGTTGTTGTATATAAGATCTGTTGCTAAAATACTTGGTGGTACAGTTTATTTTTTGCAGACATTATAGATCACCAGCAACTCGGATTGGGAACCGCAGGATTGCTTTCTTCTGAACTTTTAGTTAGATTACCTAGTAGGTAGTAAGAGCCTACTAAAAGGGGACCCCTGGCTCGTGGGTGGTTAGAGTTGAGGCTCTGGCCATCCACTCAAACGGGCCCGAGGAGGGCGACAGCGTGTGTGGGCAACGCTGTCGTAGAGGACCGCACAAGCATGGTTCTACTACCAGGCGAGTAGTCACACAAAGTGCTGGGAGTATGCGGTAGGTTCCTTTTGGAGATCCCGGAGCTCCCAAGAGGGCACAAAGGCTGGCCACCGAGGAGGTTTTAGTGGGTACAATCCTACATAACCCGACTGCACCTCAAAGCAATCGGGCATCTTTAGAAGATTTCCCCTTCGTGAAAAAAAGGTACTTAATTATTACTCAGAAATACGTGAGTACATATTTTAATTACACCAAATATACACTCAAACTGATAAAAATAACCTGTCCCATATTTATCTAGATATACTTATTCATCAGTAAAACCATCATTAAAAAAATTCAACACTCTTCTAAGAGCAGAAAATGCATAACGCAATCTAATTTTAAAGCCTTTTGTTGTTCGCGAGTTCAAACAGTTTTTCCGCCATTTTAAACCGCATATCTCATCGCAAGCTGCAATATACATTTTAATTCAGACAAAAGGATTATGAGATATTCAATTCAGAAGTGGAATTGAATTGAAACCACTCGTTTGCTAGTTCTGAATAACTATTTCGGTATTTTATTAGTACTAGTTTTAGCCCTGGGCTCCCCACAGGTTACACATCCACATTTATTTTATTTAGAAAAAAGGTAGCCTACGATACTCTCCGACTTTTACGTACTACTACATTTATCTAAGCAAAAAAACAAGCCGATCTGTGGCTCAACGACAAGAAAGATAACAACGAAGTCAAAAAAATATAATTAGTCAACATAGTACCTATAGATTACTCGTATCAGAAAATATTAGACACATATTTTTTCTTTTGGCAATTAAACAAAAATTGATCAGTTCTGGGTGACGTATCGACTAGATTACAAAAGTATAGACTTGACAGAGAAGTGACGTCACGAGCTCCCGAATTTTGACAAGGTTTATCTTTGTCATTTATTACATGATTGACCTTGATTGACGAAAGAACAAATACTGTACGCGCGCGAGTTGAATGCAGAGCTTAGGAATGCGAATGTCTCCCCCCGCTATCCGCACGCCCAACCCGCCCAGGCGCGTGAGGTGGGGCGTGCGGATAGCGGGGGGAGATGCTCCCGCTCTTTACCTCAGACCCCGACTGCATTCAACTCGCGCGCTATCAGTACGTGTCAAATATTTTTTTTATTATCTAACTCACGGACTAATTTCAGTAATGTTTTTTTTAACCCAGACATCATACCTATTAGCAATTGCGTTAACAATTTCTTAGAGCGGCTACGGGGATGCTTTATATCCCTTGTCATCCCTTTCAGGTCGTCTTACCTTGATCAAATATTTACATGTTGTTTTTTGATATTTGTGTTCAGTCTATGAAATTGTGAAATCAACGAAAAACGGTTTTATAGAGAACTCAAATTTTAGATAACAAGATGAATGTTTTAAAAACTGTAACTGAACTAAGGAAAAGTACAATGAAACTTACAGCACATGTCTCTAAGATAACTCTACATTATGTTCTCTTTTATATAAAAAAAAATAATAGTTAAAAAATGTGACTAAAAAGACCATAAGATTATTGCATAATCTCAACGGTCTCATTAGCAATTTCTTAGCCAACATTAGCAGTACATTACAGCAAACACCGGTAAATTGGCTCTAGTGCCCGCGGCTACGGGGATGCTTTATATCCCTTATCATCCCTTTCGGGCCGTGTTGGCTTGATCAAATACCTACGTACGTGTTGTTTTCCTCATGTTAGAGCTAAGGACGCTCTCAAACAGAAATGATCAAAGAAATAATTTATTTATAGACCACAGCGTAAAAATCGACAATTCTATTGTCGTGGTCGTTACAAATAGAATAGGTATCACTCGACTTGTTTTGTTTTGTATACTATGACAATACGAGTATAATTCTTAAGCCTACTAATATTATAAACGCGAAAGTTTGTAAGGATGGATGGATGGATGTTTGTTACTCTTTCACGCAAAAACTACGGAACGGATTGAGATGCAACTTTGCAATTATATAGCTTATATATCAGAATAACACATAGGCTATAAATTATAATGATATTGCGTAAATTTTCCAAATTGTAACAATAAGTGTTAAGTAGGAAAATTTTGCCATCTGCGAGTGTCAATAAAGAACTGTCGAATCGAACAAATGTCAAATCATTTTTTTTTTGTTTTTTTATTTTCCACCTTCTTCATTAATAGTTCAGTCAATCTGTCGCAAATAAAATGGTTTGAATGATAAAATTCCCAAATGGGCAAAGTTTGATTTTTCTGATGAGTTTCGATGAACTGAAGTTACTCTCGCGATGGGCAAAATTTTCGAAAGTGCGTTCGCTCAAAAACTCAAAAAAACGTCCAAAAGTTTTTTGAAAAGCATCTTTCTCGAAAAGTATGCATTCCACAGAAAATTCGATTGAGGACAAAATGTAGAGAGCATCGAGATCTACAAAAAATGTCATTGTAGCAATAGTAGAATTGTAGAGTCGTGGTGGTCTAGAGGTAGTGACGCCCGCCTTACAATCGTGAGGTCGTGGTTTCAATCCCAGTCCCGTACCAATGAGTTCTTTGGAATTTATGTACGGAATTTCACACCACTGGCTTTTCGGTGAAGGAAAACATCGTGAGGCAACCTGCATATGTCCGTAGAAGAAATTCGATGGCGTATGTGAATCCACCAACCCGCACTGGGTCAGCGTGGTGGATATGGCCCAATCACCCTTCGTGGGTAGGCCTACGTCCTGCAGTGGACTATTAAAAAGGCTGATACAGTACAGTACAATAACGATCAAAAAATCTTATTGAGCGAAAGACAGAGAGAGAGAGAGAGAGAACTCCGTTTTAAATCGACAATTTTGCTTTTGTCTGTTCAGATTTTGATTTTCCTCTACATGACGCACTTTTTAACGAAACTTGGTGCACAGATTCTATTTATTATAAAGAATAGAAAATGAGGATCGTATTTCAAGTGGGATCAAGTACCAGCTAATGAAGTCCTTTCACAGGGCGAACAGATGACCTTGAGACCATAGAGGTAGATTCACACTGGACGCAACCAGCTACCAACCGTTCTTATTGGGAGAGCAATGAGAACTATAAGAGAGACCTATGTCTAGCAGCAGACGTCTTATGGTTGAAATGACAATGATAAATTCATAACTTGTTGAAATCAAGCACATTTTTTTTAACGCAAATAAGTCCGCTCTTGACTACCAACTCGCCTGATAGTAAGCTACGTTGTGGTCGAAGATGAAGCACGCAGACCTAGAAGATACCTATTCACTCTGATCTTGAAAAGCTTTATATTACATCTTTTAGGAAACAGGAAAGCAGGAAGACTGTTCCATGACTGTCCCTGGCGGTACGAATCAGAAATGTTGAGCCAAACCGCTTCGTACATCGAAGGAAAATCGACAGTGTAGGGGTGGTAATGTGGCGTCTTCCTACTTGTCCTGTAGTAAAAAGGGACATGTTTTGGAGTCGATGTATAAAAGAGAAAATATCGATTAGTTTCAGTTTGTACCCCATCCCTAGCCCTTCAGTCAACAGGCAGCATTATCGTAATAGTGACGAGCTGTAGGTTGATTCTTGAATGATTGATCGAGCTCCATTTATTCTCGATTATAGTCGATGCGTGCTCTGATTTATGTAAAATCCGCTCAACTTACCACAGTTCAAGCAGTAGATCAAGAAAACTGTCTAAGTAGGACAGAGTTTGCGTTCTTGCACAGTACACTGTGAACGATCAGAATATAAAGAGTTACTTTTTATGATAAACATTTCAAAAATTCGTCGCGGATGCAGGATTCGAACCTTGCGTCTTCGGATCACTAGCTCGACGCTCTAGACCACTGAGCTAACCCGCTGTATTGACTCGCGACGAATTTTGTGAAGTGTTCATCATTTTTAACCAACTTATAGCGTTGGCGGCGCCAGATCAGAATATAGGTAGTTCTAATTATTATTTTGCGGTAAAAATGGCACAACCGACTTCGACCGCCGACCGTGTACAGGTCGTGGCTTATAAGGCTAGCGCTGAGCGAAGTGTGGAAGGGGTGGCTGCGCATGAGTTTAGTATGGTGGTTAACATGCGCAGCCATCCCCTCCACTGTACCCTCAGCGCTAGACTAACGTGCCGCTACTTGTACAGAATTCGAATAGCCCGCACGAATACACCAAACACTAAGCATCCCAGCTGTCTGACTCCGGGGTATTGTTGTACGCCACCATGACTACCTAATACCATAAATTCAGATTTTAGAAAGTAGTTGCATTTTTTGCGCTTACCTCCAGGGCTATTTATGTTCAGTTTATTGATAATGTTTACCTTATAATATTATCCTTACAAAGTATAAAATAAAGTCGCTATTTTTGTCTGTTTGTTTGTCTGTATGCTTAAAACTTTAAAACTACGCAACGGATTTTGATGCGGTTTTTTTTATGGATAGAGTGATTCAAGAGGAAGGTTTATATGTATAATACACCTGTGCGAAGCCGGGGCGGGTCGTCTAGTTAGATATAAACTGTAAGAACGACAGCTTTATTAAATTATAAATGGAGATATAATCTAAATAAAGCTTTTCAAGATCAGAGTGAATAGGTATCTTCTAGGTCTGCGTGCTTCATCTTCGACCACAACGTCGCTTACCATCAGGCGAGTTGGTGGTCAAACGCGGACTTATTTGCGTTAAAAAAAATCTTTTAATGAATGAATTATCAAATTCAAATTATTAAAAAACTAATTAAGTAAAAACTCCATAATTACGTAAATTAATATAGATGCTTAGATTAATATAATTTCCGACCAGATACCAATTATTAATCTTAGGACTGATGATAATAAATATATAGATAATAAATAAAAGTAAGTAAAAATTAAATATAAGTTTAAATTGTGACTTGTTAAATGCATTGCCTACGATAATGTTGGTAAAAAAACGTAACACTATGAAAGTTGTAACTCTGTGTAGAATTCACACTGTGGCTTTAGCTTTGTCGGTTAAAACCGGATTTATTAGAGCAATCTAGTTAATCTACTCCCGCTTCCGATTATAATATTCGTATTTTGTATAATATAAATACTTAAAGTAAATGACGGACAGAGTTCGAAACACAACACTGCGTCCCATCACAGGTGTAGTTGACGTAGGCCAAAAAGCTGCTAAACTAAAATGGGATTGGGCGGGTCATGTGGTTCGTATGCACCCCGAGAGATGGGCCAGGATCGTCACACAGTGGGTACCGGAGGGCAGACGAAAGCAGGGAAGGCCTAAAAGACGCTGGCGTGACGATCTTGACACTTTCCGGGAAGGTGGGCGGGATTCGGCTACAGAACGCGATAAATGGAAGAAAGTGGGGGAGACCTTTGCCCAGAAGTGGGACAGCATAGGTTGAGAAAAAAAAAAGTAAATTAATTTAACGGTACGCGCATAATAATCGGTATGACTGGCATTTTGCGAAAATTGTATTGATATTGCGAAAATTATATTAAATATATGAAAGACGTGGTGGTCTAGTGGTAATGACACCCGCCTTACTATCGTGAGGTCGTGGGTTCAAATCCCGGTCCCGTACCAATGAATGAATTCCTTGGAATTGATGTGCGGAATTTCACACCACTGGCTTTTCGGTGAAGGAAAACATCGTGAGGCAACCTGCATAGTTCCGTATAAGTAATTTGATGGCGTATGTGAATCCACCAACAAGCACTGGGCCAGCGAGGTGGATATGGCCCAAACACCCTTCGTGGGTAGGCCTACGTCCTGAGGTGGACTATTAAAAAGGCTGGTACAGTACAGTATATCGATATTTTACACACAACACAATAAAACGATCCGATCTCTCTTTGACCGACGTAACGGAGGAGGTACTTAATTCGACGCGTATATGTTTTTTATGTATAACCACTCTTAACTTGTTACATAGTAGTCCGATTTCGATGATTCTTTTTTTATTAGAAATAGTATACTTCGTAGTTGGTCCCATTTAACTTTTATCGAAATTGGCTTAGCCATTTTTGATAAATCAACAATAATGTGAAAAAAGCTACATCGATCCGTGCGAAATATTCGCAAATTATGTACACGGTTGAAGTCGGTCATGCCATTTTTTTGCAAAAAATAAAAAAAATATTATGAACTACTTTTACTATAAGACCCCGAAATCTTGCAAAAATACTATTCCCTTCTTTGTTTCGACAACAAACTATTGTATTTCGCGGTTTTGGGATTGGACCATTAGTGAAAGTTGTTTATAATGATAAACATATACAGGATTATCCAGAACTGGTGTACTAAGCCGAAAGGAGGTGATTCCGAAGTTATGAACAACTTTTATTATGGAGTCAACCTGGAATTTGAGAAAAAAATACTTTTTCATAAATGTTGTCGATTCCTAGTTGCAATTTTTTATGGGAAAGCCTTCGAGCAAATATCTATACCCTGCCCAAGCTACGTAGTGGCAGGTTTTAGTTAGTCGTATGGCGATTGCAAGCCGACTACAACGCCGCGCGATGCCAAAGTGCTCTGAGTGCCAAGTGGGAGTTTTGCAAATCAAATCGAATTACTTTTACGTCGCGTTGACCGAGCGCGCCGAGCACACACGCGAGCACATTGAAACACACACTTGACTAAGCCAATCACAGACAACGTCTTTGATTCGAAAAGTCGCAGGACAAAATTTGTTAGTTTTGATGTACAGAATAAGCCCCTAAAAGGATGCTAATTGATTAGGAATAACGCTGCATTTTTTTCTTAAGTACTTCAAACATATCTTGTAAACTTTAGTCATGGTAAAATGTCACAAATGTAGATCATTAAGACACCTGATATTTGTGTAGCTCAAAGCGGACATTGAAGTCAGAAGTATCTACACTTAACTAAAGTACTCCTGATTTACCTGCTTGTTGAACTTGATCCTAGTACGAAGTACCTACTCACTTGACTGGAGGGTCGTTATAGTAAATCAACCTTTTGTATTCATCGAAATGCGAATAAGTTCTCGAGTTCTCTTGAAACAATCTATTTATCCATTTGTATTTATTTGTCTTCCATGTGACAATGTGAAAAAATCTGCCAAGTGGGAGTCGGACTCGTGCACGAAGGGTTCCGTACCGTATGGAAGCACTCCTAAATAATTTTCATTTAATTATTTATTTTGGAAGGGAATATATAGGTACAAATTAATATATTTCAAGCATCTTCCTGTTGGAATAACTTTCAAAATTTTCTTAACAAAACCTTTAGGCATAAAAATTATTCGGACAACTAGGAAATACAACACTAAAAAAGCACACTGGAACCATTTTCATGAGAAAATGGGACAGTTGTCAATAGAAAATAAAATAAACAACGAAGAAATACAAAAAATTAAAGATAATATACAACTAGAGGATTTTATTACTCGCTATACAAACGTAATAATTGAAACATGCAATAAAACAATTCCTGCAATAAAAGAAAAGAAAAAACTTACCATTCCGTGGTGGTCCGAGCAGCTGGCCGTCCTGAAGAGAGAAGTCGTCGTGAAGAAGCGTAGAATCCGTTGCGCAGCTCCCGTCCGAAGATGCAAAGTAGTCACTGAGTACCTGCAAGCAAAAGAAAATTACGAAAGGGAAACAAGACAAGCACAAGTAAAGAGTTGGAAGGAATATTGCGGGAAGCAGGATAGGGAGGGACTATGGGAAGGAATATATAGGGTTCTCAGGGGAACAGCCAAGAGGCAGGAAGACCTGCCCCTAGTGAAGAACGGCAAAACTTTGAACGCACAGGAGTCGGTGGCATTGTTGGCCGACATGTTTTATGCTGAAGACCATAGCGTGGACGACAACGCGGACCATTCCCGAACTAGAACAGCGGCTGAGCAAGTGAACAACGTGGTGCATAATGAAACCCATGACCCACCGTTCACCTCTGCCGAACTCGCAGCCGCTGTCAATAGCTTTAACCCCAAAAAGGCGCCAGGGTCGGATGGTCTGACGGCTGATATATGTCGGCACGCCATTGAGCAAAATTCGGGACTTTTTCTGTCACTGGCAAACAAGTGCCTGGCCCTCGGCTACTTCCCAAAGATTTGGAAGAAAGCTACAGTTGTCGCGCTAAGGAAGCCAGGCAAAGACAATTATCTTGTTCCCAAATCCTACCGACCGATCGGATTACTGCCAGTGATGGGAAAGATCGTGGAAAAGCTGCTTGTGGGTAGACTGAAGTGGCACATCATTCCGAAGCTAAGTACTCGCCAGTACGGGTTTATGCCGCAGCGTAGCACCGAAGACTCTCTCTATGTCCTAACAAACCATATACGCGAGAAGCTGAAACTAAAGAAGTTAATAGTAGTAATATCACTGGACATAGAGGGAGCATTCGACAACGCTTGGTGGCCGGCAATTCGAATCCGACTGGCTGAAGAAGACTGTCCAGTCAACCTTCGTAGAACCACCGACAGCTACCTACAAGACAGGAAGGTGTACGTTCGATATGCGGGAGAAGAGCACGAGAAGGCCACATCGAAGGGATGCGTGCAGGGGTCGCTCGCAGGACCGACCTTCTGGAATCTCTTGCTCGACCCACTTCTTCGGGAATTTGAAAGGCGCGGGGATTACTGTCAGGCATTCGCTGATGACATTGTGTTGGTGATCGATGGGGACACCGCTGTGGAGGTCCAACGACAGGCAAACGCCGCTCTTGACCATGCGCTGCAGTGGGGTGTCAAGAACAAGCTTAGGTTTGCGCCACAAAAAACCAACGCTATGGTGGTGACTCGAAAACTCCAATACGACACCCCGCAGCTGCGCATGGGCGGAATCGACATTTGCATGTCTAGAGAAATCAAGATCTTGGGAGTGATCATTGATAACAAACTGACATTCAATAGTCACGTGGCAGCTGTTTGTAAAAAAGCTATTGGCATTTACAAACAGCTGTCACGAGCTGCCAGGATCAGTTGGGGCCTCCACCCGGAGGTGATTCGCACCATATATGTCGCGGTGGTGGAGCCAGTGGTGCTATATGCGGCAAGTGTCTGGGGCCAGGCGGCAGATAAGATTATGGTTCAGCGGCAGCTTGGAACGGTACAAAGAGGATTTGCTCTGAAGTTGTGCAGGGCGTACCGCACCGTGTCCTTGAACGCGGCGCTGGTGCTGGCTGGAATACTCCCCCTGGACTTGAGGGTCAAAGAAGCAGCTGCTTTATACGAAGCCAAGAAAGGGGTACCCCAGCCAGCGCTAGGGGACCGCAAGGTAGAGGAGATGGTGCCATATGCCAGCACACCTCACCCGGCGGAGCATAAGGAATGGCAATTCCTGTGCTTGGAAAATCAGGACCAGGTAGACGCCCATAGCAACCAAGCAGTCAAAATCTATACGGACGGCAGTAAAATCGCAGGTAGCGTTGGGGCAGCATTGTCTATTTGGGACAATGCAGCGGAAACCAGCCACAAGAAACTAAAACTGTCGTCCTATTGCAGCGTCTACCAGGCCGAATTGCTAGCCATATGCACCGCCACAAAGAAAATCCTCAAGAGCAAGGAGTCCAGTTTTGGGATTTTCAGTGACTCCCGCTCCTCGTTAGAAGCTATAGTGAACGGTCGGTCCACTCATCCTCTGGCAATAGAAACGCGCAAAAATTTGAACGCCATAACGCACCAGAACAAAGATGTTTCTTTGTTCTGGATCAAAGCACACGCAGGTCTGCCGGGGAATGAAAGGGCCGATGAACTGGCTAAAGAGGCTGCCCAAAAGATCAAAAGAGCGCCTGACTACGACTCGTATCCGATTTCATCCGTCAAGCGTCTCATTCGAGCGGGGACGATTGGCGAATGGAATCGGAGATATGTTGCGGGGGCCACAGCAAGTACGACGAAGATATTCTTCCCAGACGCCACCGAAGCCCACAAAGTCGTAAAGTACCTGCAGCCGACCGGAGTTCTGACTCAAGTCTTGACGGGGCACGGTGGGTTCTCCGAATACTTGCATCGTTTCAAGTGTAAAGAGAACCCATCGTGTATCTGCGAGCCAGACAAAACAGAGTCGATTGCTCACCTGCTGTTCGATTGCCCGGTGTATTCAGCGGAACGGTTTGTGCTGGAACAAAGATTAAATATTGAGATAAACAAAGAAAACGCAAAAGAATTGACGCAAAACAAACAACTTTCAGGACACTTTTTAGAATTTTGTGTAGAAATAGCAACTAAAGCAATAATTAGAAATAAAGATAAATAACTTGTGCTGAGAAGCATATATTAAATTATATTCTATCTCAGCACAGATGTAATATTAAAGCAATAAATTAATGTAAATAAATTGTTAAATAAATATTTGGAAATAGAAACCTCAATGTAAAAAAAAAATACTGTTTAAAGAACGTCATCCCACGTACAATAATAATTTAAAAGTCGATAAATTGTACGTTGGAAAAGTACTCCAATTAACCATTTGGAGGAAACTTGGTGGAGGAGGTCGGAAAAAAAAAAAAAAAAAAAAAAAAAAAAAGCATCTTCCTGTTGCCGTTATTTATATCGAGCAAAAATGCCCCCCTTAAATATATATATTGGAGGAAGCTATGAGTCGAGTTGATTGTTGTTTGCATACGTAAATCACAATAGTGTTTGTTTACATTATAATTACTTTGAAAACTCTTAATTTAATCTCAATTGATTTGTTACATTTTTTATAACTTCAAATCTCAATAATTCAACAAAAAAAAAAGAGTATTGTAGTACACTTTGTACGTAACGACCAATCAGAGCAGAGTACTTGCCTCGAGCGAGGTCGAGGCGCCATCTTGGCTTGTTTTGGTTGACAGTTGGTGCGAGGCTTTTGCGCGGGAACAAACGATCGGGTTGGAACGTTGTTGTGTGGTTAAGAAAAGTAAGATCGGTGCCCCGAACTCGCTGCTCGGTCTTAACAGTTGATTTTACATTGCATTATCGTGAATTCATCAGAACGAATGTGTAAACAAACCTAAAATTTGAACTAAAATAAGTAGTGATAATAAAATTGTGTTTTGTGCTCGCATTTTACCCTGATGACGCCCACTGAGCCCGCAACCACTAATGACGATGTCGGTCGGCGGGAACAATGACTATCTCCGACATATATTTTATTTAAATTGTTTTCTTTTAAATTAAATGTTCTGTGAACATTTCAAGCCTGTCACCGTTATTAATATCGAGCGAAAAACGGCTAGAAATTCAGGTTTGTTGTGTGGGAGCCCCCCTCAAATATTTTTTTTTCTGTTATTAGTTTTTGATGTTATAGCGGCAACAGAACTACGTCACCTGTGAAAATTTCTACGTCATAGCTATTACGGTTCATGAGATACAGCCAGGGGCCTAATTCTCTATCGACAAAACGTAACGTAACGCGGTAAGTATTTTTTTTATTTCCGTGAATTTTGCTAGGAGAAAGGTTTAATAAATGTAAAATCACGGTAAAATAAATTACAACCCGAGTTTAAGTTATGTTATTTGAAAAATAAATAATTTTACACAAATTTACTAAAAACAAAGAGCACGTTAGAGCGCGTAACGTGCTTGTTTTCATACAGAATCACCCACCTGGTGACAGACAGACGGACAGCGGAGTCTTCGTAGGTAATGGGGCCCCGTTTTTACCCTTTGGGTATGGAACCCTAAAAAAGAAGATCTCACGCCACTAGCTGACACGGCGAACTTCGTTGCACCAACTCGGAAACCTTTGGCTCATGCACAACAAGTTTGCTAAAGATCATCACATGATCAAATGCATAGTTTACGATTCTATAAAGCACATACAGGCAAACATTCATTTATGTAAATGGATTCGTTATTTTTTTCTTTTATTTGTCGGAATTTGATTCTTCTATGAAGTAGTCCTTACTCTCGACTCAAGGATCGTTTACTTGAATAACCTTTCGTATTCATAGACTTGTAAACAAGTTTTCATAAAGCAGTGGCTCTCAAAGTTTCGTTTATTTGCCTACATATAATTATGTTGGTGTTCTGAAGTGAAGTCCCCCGCCAGCTTGTGGAAACGCTTTGGAATTTAAATAATTTGGTTGTCTGTAAAGTCGGTTTACGGACGATAATTTTATATGCGTCACAAGCCAAACGTTTAGGCCGATCGTGCCTCTCTATCGCTTGTGCCGCGCTCTCGCTTGCACTCTAGGCTCAGGGGGATCGTGACAATGAGTCACGCTTTTTCTTGCGTGCAGCCGGCATTCATCGATTTATTCAAAAACGTCTATCCATTCAACTGTAGAAATATTTCAGTTTGTAACTAGGTTACGAGAAAAGTGAAAATTTTCTTCTTCTGTAACCGGTTACAAAACAAGGTTACATACTCACGCGGCCGAAAGGGAATTTCCGGTGGGCATGGGCCTCCCCTATATGTATATTATAAATAAACCCAGATGGAAGGGGCTTGCATGCATCCAACTCGTTCCTGCGTATATCGTTCGTAATATCATCGATCCACCTAGTCATTGGACGTCCTACGCTACGCTTGGTGGTTCGTACAGTTTGAGAACCTCTGTCATAAATGATAGATATATAATGCGATGGGAATGATTAGATTAAATTATTATGTCGAATGGATACTGGAAATTTACATACACATAGGAATGAAACTTAATACCCGTATGTATCGATATATTATAACATTTATAACATTACTTGGTCTTTTTTACTAAGCAACTGATTGGAATATAATTAAGGGCTCTACACACCAAAGACGCCGACAATTTGCATTGCAATAAGACCGGCTACATTAGACTCCTGCCACATAAGTAAAACTGGCGTGAATGTCGATTTCTCGATCTCCTTTGAGGTGGAGTCGATTATTAAAGTGCGCAGCTCACCGCTTTTCGTATTGTTCTCTAGATGTGCAGAACACGTATTCTTGGTATGGTTATTTTACGCGAGCTGTACTAAACATAAATACTGTACATAAATTCCACCAACCCTGGAACCTAAACTGGACCAGCCGTGGTTAATATGGCCCAATTACCGTGAAAAATAAGTCGAAATATGTACTGTATATGTTGTCGAAATATGTACGGTATATGTTGTCAAAATATGCACTAATTCTTGTTTTGAATAAATATTTAGTGTATTTCCGCTCTGTCGTAGTCATATAAGTTAAGGGTACTATTCAAAATCCAAATTAAATCACAAACAAAATTAGTAATTAATCATCAAACTGTATCATGGTTCGACTATGGTTAGGTCAGGTTAGAAAAGTTAGGCTTAGGTATGTTTACAAAATATGAATGAACCTGAAACAATTTTTTTTAATTAATCCGTTTAAAATAATAAAAAATAATTAAACCTGTAACAAAAGTAGTGATTAGTAATCTATTTAAAAAATGTAGTAAACCTGAAAATAATATTTAATTAATATGTTAAAATTACAAATATAATTTATTTATAAAAAATGGTATAAAATAATTGAAAAAATACTTAGTCAATAAATAGCACCCCTATTCTTACTGTACTTTATTCGACACGTGTTTCGCCTCTAAACGAGGCATCTTCAGGACGTGTTGACTCTTCGAGCTCACTCGCAAGAATGACGGCTCGCCGCGCCGGCGCTTCTTATATACTCGTCGTGACGCACCGCAGTAAAGGCGATGTGACGGTAGTTTGATCGTTCAGCAACTCGTTGTGTGTGTTTTGATGTTTCATTATTTCTAAATGCTCCAAAACATTTAAGCGAAAACCTTTTTCACATACATGTAGAATTTCAAAAGTGTTGTTGTTATCCAAATCGTGTCCAGTTTCTAATAAATGTTTCGCAAAATTCGACTTCTCTGGGTGATTGTTTCTAGATGCAGCTAAGTGTTCTTTGTAGCGGGTTTGAAAACTCCTTCCAGTTTGTCCCACATAAACTGCGTTACATGTGTCGCAGGTTAACTTGTATACCCCCGATTTCTTGCTTTTTTCTAAGGAGTCTTTCCCATTGCACATTCGTCTCATGTTGTGATTCGTTCGAAATGCCACATGTACATCATTTCTCCGCAGTATTTTTGCAATTTTTTCTGACGTAGTCCCTAAATATGTCAAACTACCCACATATTTATTTACTCTCACAGGTGGGCAGGAGTATAACATAGATCTTGCTATGTTTCTATTCTTATCTCTGACTAAATTGTTTATCATTTTCTTTTTTCACATGTCACCACGTGCACTCAAGAATGTTGTGCCAATGAACCCACGCCCACCAATGCTGTACGGCTTGCCAAAACTACATAAGGAAGATATGCCGATAAGACCAGTGGTGTCATACATAGGTGCCCCGGCCTACGATTTAGCGAAGTACTTGAATGGATTATTGAAGGAAAGATCATCATTTAAGCCGAAATATGGATTGAAAAATACAAAGGAATTGATAGAAAAAATTAAAGATATACAGATCCCATCAAATGGTAAACTGATTTCATTGGATGTGGAAAGCTTATTTACAAATGTTCCGGGTGAAGAATCATTACAAATTTTGAATGAACATTTAGAGAAACGACATTTACATCCTGGAGAAAGAGAAGATATAATGACGTTAACAAGAATATGTATGGAACAGAACTACTTCCAGTTTGAGGGACAGTACTACACACAAAAAGAAGGTCTTGCAATGGGGTCACCATTGAGCCCATTAATGGCAGAGTACTTCATGGACAGGTTTGAGTGTACACATATGGTTAATAATCCTAATATCTTGTTTTATTACAGGTACGTGGATGATATTATATTGTGTTGGACTGGAACGCAGCGTCAACTGGACATATATATGGATAGAATCAACCATATACACCCAAAGATACGGTTCAAGACAGAAAAGGAGGATAACAAGTCACTGAATTTTCTAGACCTAACTATTACGAGAAAAGAGAACAAACTGGACTTCCAAATTTATCGCAAACCCACACACACAGATATAGCAATCCCAGAGTCTTCAAATCACCCCATGCAGCACAAATTGGCTGCGTTTAGAAGCTATGTACATAGATTAATGACAGTCCCATTATCTCCAGAAGCCTACAACAAGGAACTCAACACAATATATCAAATAGCAGTGACAAATGGGTACAGCAAGAAAATGATAAACAATTTAGTCAGAGATAAGAATAGAAACATAGCAAGATCTATGTTATACTCCTGCCCACCTGTGAGAGTAAATAAATATGTGGGTAGTTTGACATATTTAGGGACTACGTCAGAAAAAAAAATTGCAAAAATACTGCGGAGAAATGATGTACATGTGGCATTTCGAACGAATCACAACATGAGACGAATGTGCAATGGGAAAGACTCCTTAGAAAAAAGCAAGAAATCGGGGGTATACAAGTTAACCTGCGACACATGTAACGCAGTTTATGTGGGACAAACTGGAAGGAGTTTTCAAACCCGCTACAAAGAACACTTAGCTGCATCTAGAAACAATCACCCAGAGAAGTCGAATTTTGCGAAACATTTATTAGAAACTGGACACGATTTGGATAACAACAACACTTTTGAAATTCTACATGTATGTGAAAAAGGTTTTCGCTTAAATGTTTTGGAGCATTTAGAAATAATGAAACATCAAAACACACACAACGAGTTGCTGAACGATCAAACTACCGTCACATCGCCTTTACTGCGGTGCGTCACGACGAGTATATAAGAAGCGCCGGCGCGGCGAGCCGTCATTCTTGCGAGTGAGCTCGAAGAGTCAACACGTCCTGAAGATGCCTCGTTTAGAGGCGAAACACGTGTCGAATAAAGTACAGTAAGAATAGGGGTGCTATTTATTGACTAAGTATTTTTTCAATTATTTTATACCATTTTTTATAAATAAATTATATTTGTAATTTTAACATATTAATTAAATATTATTTTCAGGTTTACTACATTTTTTAAATAGATTACTAATCACTACTTTTGTTACAGGTTTAATTATTTTTTATTATTTTAAACGGATTAATTAAAAAAATTTGTTTCAGGTTCATTCATATTTTGTAAACATACCTAAGCCTAACTTTTCTAACCTGACCTAACCATAGTCGAACCATGATACAGTTTGATGATTAATTACTAATTTTGTTTGTGATTTAATTTGGATTTTGAATAGTACCCTTAACTTATATGACTACGACAGAGCGGAAATACACTAAATATTTATTCAAAACAAGAATTTGAAGATGAACTTCCGCAAAGTAACGCCTGATTCAATAAACTAAAATATGCACTGTATATGTCGTCGAAATATGTACTATTATCTATATATGTCGAATCGTAATAGCGTCTGTGATACCAAAGCGAGTCTTTACGCAGTAGCAAATGTATACGTCAGCAGGGGTGAAGTGTGAGGTTTTAGCTGTTACAGATTCCATTAAGTTTGATTCGACATAATATACGTCACATAAATTCCATAGATTGATCAACAGCAGATGGGGCGCCAGTGCTAATTCGGCTACAAATCGTAACACTAAGTAAATCACTCCCCGATGCCTATACGCAGGATCCATTACATTTGCTTAATGAATTAGTGTAATTAAGAACATTCCTCTGTGGCCATAAATTAACATTTTCCGGAGAGGGCTGCTCACGGAGCGCAGATAAGGTGGAGATGGCATGTTTCGTTATCTTTAAATTATTGCGACAATGTCAAGTGTTTGTAATATGACGATGGTATCAGTTACGGTCAAAAAATTCCCACTGTATTCACAGAGATCGTAGAGTGACAAAAAACGTCAAGTGACGTACGAGTATGTTTGAGGGCAAAACATTCACGTCGACGAATTACCCCTTCGGACATTTCTACGAACTAGTCTCATCACCCTATGATTTTACCTATTTTTTAACCGACTTCCAAAAAGGAGGTTCTATGTTCGTGATGTATTTTTTTGTGTATGTTCATCGATAACTTCTCCAATTGTGAACTGAATCGAAAAAATCTTTCATCCTAAAAAATCATTCTAAAAAGTGAACAACGCCGCCAAAGAAGTATTCACTTCAAAAATACCTATAGAATCGTATTTAGTACCACCACGCGAATAACTTCTAATAACTGAGTACTTTATAACAATGACTTCACACTCATCTGAAATAACATCTACTTTCAATAACAATGCCATCTCTTCAGCTTCATGCTCTCTGGATAATATCGGCGAACAAAGGAAATATCTCGGTACTGAAATGGCGCGGCATGCTCGAATTATTTCTAGAGAGCTAGAAATATTTCTGGAGTTCATTTTAGGCCTAAGTTTGGAATTCTTGTTGTGGAATCTAGGGCTTTGTGAACTGAGGTTATTTTTTTCGTTGTCTCATTTATGCATTATCACTATACATAGTACCTATAAAACAAAGTCGCTTCCCGCTGTATGTCCCCATGTATGTATGCTTATATCTTTAAAACTACGCAACGGATTTTGATGCGGTTTCTTTAAATAGATAGAGTGATTCAAGAGGAAGGTTTATATGTATAATACACATGTGCGAAGCCGTGGCGGGTCGCTAGTGCTTAAATAAATCATATGTCGTCTTAGCACAAAAGTTTTACGCACGCTTTAGACAATGTTTAACAGTACAAATTGCACGGTTTAATTGTGTTTAAAGGGTGTTTAAATATTTTGTGGTAAGGCGGATGATTGCTACAAATACGAATGGTTTTTTGAAGTTTGATGAGTTCTTTAATGTATTAAAATGTGAAGATCCATAGGCACCTACTTGATCCAGCCTATTGAGTCGTTATAATTATTTTTCAAAAAATGACATACCTAACCGATTTCTACCTAGTACAAAGTTCCATCAGTTCGTACAGATCGATGCAGTAATTTTAAAATTATTGTGGATTTATCAAAAACGGTTCAACCGATTTTGGGGCAAAATGGGACCTGACTGTGTACAGTAGCTTAAAAAAACCATTGAAATATTATGGTAGGTAAATAAATGCGCAGAGTAAAACAGCCACACTAAATGCTTAATTTGAATGGAATTACATATTTTCTAATTAGATTTTTGTTCAAGGCCGCCATATTTTACAAGCGATAATAAGATCCGAAAATGTGAAATTTCTTTAAATGGTGATTTTTATTAAAGATAATGATTGGAAAATGATTTTCCAAAACAAATAAAGCAAATGATTAAATACTGTACCAGGTAATGGCCAAGTTCGATATATTTTTGCATTATCTCTTTTGGTTCATCTATGGAAATGTAATGAAAAGTACCTTTACTGCCACGGCGGCTCAGTGGTTAGTGACCCTGACTTCTGGGTCAAAGAGGCGTGGGTTCGATCCCCACCCATGGCAAGCATTTATGTGATGAACATAGGTGGTTGCTCTGTATCTGGGTGTTATTCAGGTCCTATCTAAATAAGCATGTATTTAAAATATGTATAAGTAGTATATCAGTCTCTGGCAGCCATATCACAAGCTTTGCTTAGTTTGGGGTCAGAGACCGTGTGTAAGATGTCCCTCGATATTTATTTATTATTATTTATTTAATATACAGTGTGACTAGGGTTGCCATCCGTCCGGGTTTCCCCGGATTTGTCCTGGTTTAGAGGGCGTCCGGGGAGCGTCTGTCGTTCAATTGTAGTCCTGGTTTCGACTCGCTATTTTCACCGTGCAACCCATGCAGTTGCCACGGTTTAAAACAATCATGACTCATAGACATGTCCGGGTTCTGGGCTCTAAAATCCTGGGTTTTCACACGACTTGTCCTAGTTGCCTAACTTCAGAGATGTCAACCCTAGAAGCCGATTCACACAGAGGCGGGAAGTGCAGGAAAGCGATCGCGATCCGGGACGGGATTTTTTTGTAATATTCAAATTTGTATGCAACCTGACACATAACAAGCGGGCGCGATCCGGCGCTGTTGCTTTGCACTGGACCGCTATCGGATCGCTTTCTCGCGGCTCCCGCCTCTGTGTGATCCGGCCTTCAGTGTGAAGCCAAAATGTATCTAAATATTCCAATTCAATTCATCTTCAACCTGTGTCATCTTTCCATTCCTTCATATTTAAGGGTTGAACAGTGAGACGCGGTTTACATCGGCTTAACGAACTTTTATGAGCTTACGTTGATACTGTTCGCGATTCGACCCAATTTCGTAGATACGCCTCTTAAGGTAAGATGTGGGATGAGTCAGGAGATAAATGCGGGATGAAAAGATAGTTATTCTATCAAGTGTAGTTGTGTCGTGCTTGTAAAGTAATAGACTTACCTTTAGAAATTAAGCGTTCACCTTCCTTGAATGTTTTCAAACAACTTGTGAAAGCTCACTATCTGAAATCATAATGCTACTTTTTCCTATAGCTACTATTTTATAACGTGTATAGGTATATGTAGATCTAATTATGTAGATATATGTATAATTGTACTATGTTTTATAACGTATATAATATGTAAGTATATTTAAAATTTATATTTAATTAAGTATTTAAGTATGTTTAGTTTATTATTTTTAGGTGTTTTCTTTGTTAATCTCTAGTTAAGGAAACTATGTTTTGTTCTTGTCAGTTCATATACGTGCAAGGTTGCCTGGAAGAAATCGCCATGGGTGATAAGACCGCCACTTTATAATCATACTAGACGACCCGCCCCGGCTTCGCACAGGTGTATTATACATATAAACCTTCCTCTTGAATCACTCTATCCATTAAAAAAAACCGCATCAAAATCCGTTGCGTAGTTTTAAAGATTTAAGCATACAGACAAACAAACAGACAAAAATATCGACTTTATTTTATACTATGTAAGGATTTTTGTCGTATATGTGTAAATAATGTTTATTTTTAAATTGTGGTTGTGAATAAAGAGTTTTGTCTGTCTGTCAGTCTGTAATAGAAACAGAAATGAGAAGATTCGTCCACGAACCAAAGTTATCGAAATGGAAAGCTGTAACTAATCACGAATGTATAGTGGGAGCGGGAGCAAACGTCGTCAAAACACAGTAAGCCGACAGCGGTGGAAGTGCGCAAAAGAGAGGATTGCAAGCATTATAAGACTGCTTTCCCAACTCTGAATAGAAACATCACAAACCACCTATTGAAGTTGGAGCGACAAGATCTCCGACTTATGGTAGCAACTTAAATAGTCACTTGTATAAACTGGGAGCCACTGACAGCAGCCCACGTTATCGTGGCTGTTTACAAGAAAACGAAACTGTAGAGATGTTCTGTGGAGCAAAGCCACAGAAGACACTAGAATAGCTAACGGATTGCATGACGCTTCTGCCTTAGCAATTACCATTAGCTTTGTCGTCGACATCGCCATCATCTTGTTCACCATCCAAGCCAGTGGAGCAGTTGCGACCTAGAGCCACGCTCCGCTTCTTTGAGGAGCTGGGCTGGCTGGGGTAGACACTGCAGTGAATCGAATTCTTTATGGTTCTTATGAGCTTATGACCTTGACAAACGCATGGGAACGACGTTCTATGCAAGCCGCTTCACGCAATGAAAACCTGATTTCTTTCTTGCTGTAGGATAACAATCCCCATAACTTGCCCCAGCCCCCTAAAACACGTAGCTGTATAAATCCGCGATTTCCACCGCGTGGCCGGAATAATTTATATTAAAGAGTTAGCTCGATCGCGATACAAGTGCCAGCGAAACATTGCTGACTAATGGTAGGAGTCGGATAACCGGAAAATAGAGAAAGTATAAAGGTGTGGTTTTTAAATTTCGCTATTTGAACACATTATTCTTATACACGGTTACTTTAAACCAATTAGCATCTTTTTAGGGGCTTATTCTGTACATCAAAACTAACAACTTTTGTTCAACGACTTTTATCAAATCTCAAAAAATGCGGTTCCTTAGAAAAATATCTTTCACCATCGACAAAATGTATGGAACAGCGGTTTTTTTAGTTTTGACAAAAGACTCAGAACAAAAGTTGTTAGTTTTGATATACAGAATAAGCCCCTAAAAGGATGCTAATTAATAACCAGTAACCCTGTGTAGTACGGCTACTACTCGCGCACTAAAATTACGAGATAAATAAATACCTCATTATCCCGAAGTTTCGACCGAGTTGCATCAATCGTGGTCACGGGCAGACGCACGGGTTGAGGTTAAGGTTTTTAATCTCGTGATTTTAGTACTCGAGTATTCCTGTAGTATATAAGAATAAAGTATAAAGGTGTCTTGAAGGACCAATCTTGTAGTATAAATTTAAATAAGCTATTGAAACATAGTCGTATTACAAAAATGGTAATTTTAAGTACCTACTCAATTCACAGGCTTTAGTCTTATGGCGTCACTTCCCAAATCATGCCACGGCGAAAATTTTGAAATATTTGTAAAATGTTAATTATTTATTTATTTTGTATTTTAAATAATATTTTTATTTGGTTCTACATGAAATATAACGGTTCCTATAAACAAAATACGACAGAATAGTCCAGTTAGTGACCTACCCAAATTGTGTTGTTTCTAAAAGTTGATATGATGCGGTTTTAAAAAGATCTTTTTCTTCTAGTTCGTATTTAGATTATTACGAATTTCGTTCGTTCGTTCGTTCTAGTTCGTATTAGCTAGGGTCCAAACCACCTGTGCTGTAACTTGCGTGCCACAGCACATTTCTGATTCTTATTTATTTAAAAGACACCGCAAAATGGGGCTAAAAACTAGGCTCTAATACAAATGAGTTTCGTTACATTTTAGCGTAAGTAGTGTTTGCGTCATTGCGCCAACCTTTTTGCTGCATTTTCACAATAAAAAGTGCAAATACTTGTGTGAAAATGTAACCTGGGTTTTCGTTTCCCTAAATCACTACATAGTATAAAACAAAGTCGCTTCCCGCTGTCTGTCCCATGTATGCTATCTTTAAAACTATACAACGGATTTTGATGCGGTTTTTTTAAATAGATAGAATGATTCAAGAGGAAGGTTCATATGTACGAGTATAATACACTTGTGCGAAGCTGGGGCGGGTCGCTAGTATTACTATTCTCTGGTTTTTGTCAATGTTTTACACAGACACCGCAGATTAAATACTAGTTACTTATACTCATTTATTAGTAACTAAACTCCTAATTAAATTAAAAATTTAAAAAACCCCCGACAACCATTTTGGGCACATTTGTAGAATTTTGGTTCTTCCATCCCCACTTTAACCCACCATAACTCTTAAACGGCTCAATCAATTTTTATAAAACATAGCTAAGAACACTCTCGATTAAGTCTCTTTTTATCCAAAAAAAACTAAACTGAAATCGGTTCAGTGGTTCGGGCGCTATGATGCCACAGACAGACAGGCACACAGACAAACAGACACGTCAAACTTATAACACCCCTCTTTTGCGTCGGGGGTTAAAAATAGTTACAGGTCAAACACTCTTGATCTCTCTCTCTCTCTCTTAATCGTTACTACAAGTTTTTCTCCGAACAGCATCCGTTTAACTGAATCTTCATAAGCCGACTCGCTTTTGACCGATTTAATGCATAGTCTTGTTAGATTCTTGTTAGGATTTGGATAATAAAGGATCTTGCCAAATATTATCGACGGCGTATAAATAGTTTTAACAACAAGTTTTCCCCCTTTTTGAGGAAAATCCTACCGTATGCCGTCCTTCCGTCCGTATGCCAGTAAGTGGTCTTCGTTCGTGAATTTTACGGTACCGTCGGCTTGCCTCTGTGTCCTGCCTGCCCGTTGCCTCTCTAACTTGCTAATCCGCTGAACTATGTAACATACCAGATATATCATAAATCTCAAAATTATCAACAATTTGCGTGGTTTTCATTCGAGAATTTTACGGTCTCATCATCCTGCCTCTATGTGCCCTACCCATTGGCATTCCAGTTTGCTAATCCGCTGTATTACATCGATTATTATTTAACCACCTATAGGTCCGTCATTGTCTCATAAGAGTAAGAGTGACAGATGTATCAAAAACCAGAAATTTATAAACATTTTGCTCGCATAGTTCAAATGAAATGTCCTCTTAAAAGGACACCATTTCCTAAGTACTCTATTAATATTTCATAGGACTAAATTAGTCAAAGGGAATTATTAACTATGTCGTGTTTGTGTACGAATAAGTACTTAGGTATCTTGAGGTAATCTTGAGGTAAGTATATAAAAAGTAAGTTCATGTAGGCCGGGTGGCTAGCCCTGGTGTCAGTGTTTTGAAGCCGCTTGAAGACCCCTGACATGGGTAAACGTTTAAAATAACCATGATCTACAAATTAAAGTGTCACGGCAGCGCTCATTTGTAAATACTACCCGCGGTCACCCATCCGAAAACTGACCGTGCCGAACGTTGCTTAACTTCGGCGATTACTAAAATACACCAAGCGCTACCACGTCTCGAATGATACGTTAAATAGGCATGGTTACTAAAAAAATTATAATTAGTCCGTCGGAAAGATTATCAAAAAATATTGGACACGTATTGGATTCGAAGAGTCAACACGTCCTGAAGATGCCTCGTTTAGAGGCGAAACACGTGTCGAATAGAGTACAGTAAGAATAGGGGTGCTATTTATTGACTAAGTATTTTTTCAATTATTTTATACCATTTTTTATAAATAAATTATATTTGTAATTTTAACATATTAATTAAATATTATTTTCAGGTTTACTACATTTTTTAAATAGATTACTAATCACTATTTTTGTTACAGGTTTAATTATTATTATTATTATTATTATTATTATTTTTTTTTTTTTTTTTTTTTTTTTTTTTAAACGGATTAATTAAAAAATTTTGTTTCAGGTTCATTCATATTTACAGTTTGATGATTAATTACTTATTTTGTTTGTGATTTAATTTGGATTTTGAATAGTACCCTTAACTTATATGACAACGACAGAGCGGAAATACACTAAATATTTATTCAAAACAAGAATTTGAAGATGAACTTCCGCAAAGTAACGCCTGATTCAATAAACTATTGGACACGTATTTTTTCTTTTGTAAATAATCAAAAAATGATGAAGACAGTGCCTGTTAAAAGTCCGCGTGACGTCATATCTCACATACAAATCTTATAGACTTTTATTTGTTTTTTTTTTTTTATCAGAGAAGTGACGTCACGACTCCCACTCCCGAACTTTGACAAGGTTTATTTTTGTTATTTGTTGTTTGACTGACAAAATAAAAAATAGGTGTCCAATAATTGTGAAAATCTAACTCACGGACTAATTATAATAATTATTATTTCCTTACCCGGTAATCATGCCTTTTGTGGATTGTTGTTTATAAAATATAATTCTTGGCAAAAAATGGCAAAACCGCCTTCCATCGTGTACAAAATTAGAATTTTTCGTTCGAATTGTTAACATTATTGTTGATTTTTCAAAAACGGCTCAGCTGATTTCTGTAAAATATACCCGTTCGAACTAAATAAGAATTATTCGATTCGGTTCTCAATTGGCGAAATTATCTATGAAAAAACACATACAGACGAACATAGAACCTCCTCCTTTTTGGAAGTCGGTTAAAAAGTATTTAGCTATGTAAGAGGCCTTAGAGCGGCCTAAAATCTCTACCACCAAGGTCCATACGAACATACAAACTTACTAATTTCGCGTGAGTCAAATTTCCGTATTTACGCATGTATTAATAGCGACTTCGCTCTGTCTGTCAGTTTGTTTACTACTGGAATATCTCTGGGCTGAAAGTGATTCGACCACAGAATATTAGGTATACAGATTCTCCAAATATATTCAGGGTTACTATAGCAAACTCATTACTATTAGTAACTACGTAATATGTAAATTTGTCAAAAAGTACCCTTAATATTTTAACAAAGCGTCCAGACGCTTTGCAGACAATACAGACATAAACTCGAGGGATCAAAGTCCAACATAGCAATGCATAGTTCCAGCCCGCATTTAATAGCTTTAAAAATATTTAGTAAACTGCCAAATCATCTATAAGATATCGAAAAGGAAAACTGTTTTATAAAACAATTTAAAAAAAATCTTTTATCCAAGTTCTATCACACATTAGAAGAATTTTTTAACGATAATCTAGAAAACATAATAATAAATCGTTCCAATACAAATTATAAAATTGTACCCTTAAAGGGTCATATGTACATATAACTATACAAAAAAATTTAATTAAGAACCGCATGTAAATTTCATATGTTGCAATAGTTTGAGTTTAAGTTCGCTCAAAGTAGCACAAGTAGTCCAGTTAAGTAGGTCCGACTTCAGGAAAGAGGTAAATCACAAAACCCAACTCAGCTGGGCAGCGTTCGGAAATTGACGTAATGTCTTCTCGTCCGACATTCTCAGTGCCTCAAGTAGAAAGTATTAGACCGGTGTCTGTTGCCACTTGCCAGTGATAACTTATAGCATTGAAACGTGGTCTCTTACTATGGGCCTTATTAAAATATCCAAGTAGCACAACGAGCCATGGAGAGGGTTATGGTCGGAGTTTCTCTGCGAGATCAATTCAGGAATGAGGAGGTCCGTAGCTCAGCCGATTAGTAAGTTGAAATGGCAGTGGGCAGGGCATGTAGCCTAGAGAACTCATGGCCGATGGAGACGAAACGTTCTTAAGTGGAGATGACTTACCTACCGGCAAGCGCAGCGTAGGACGTCCTCGTACAAGGTGGACGGATGACCTGAACGTAATCGTGATCAGTTGTAAATACCAATGTAAACATACAGAGCAGGCCTATGTCCTGCAGTGGACATTATAAACAGGGTTATTTCTAATCAATTAGCATCATTTTAGAAGCTTATTCTGCACATCAAAACTAACAACTTTTGTTCTACAACTATTATGTAATGTATCGAACAGCTGATTATTTTTGGAGTTTTGATAGATGTTGCAAAACAAATGTTGTTAGTTTTGATGCACAGAATAAGCCCCTAAGCCCCTAGAAGGCTGATATAAGTAATGTTGACTATAAACGAATGTACTACATCTTTACAAGCGTTCCCTGAAGCGCTTAATATTACCTTGTATAATGTTTAAGTATTTCCCGAAAAAGCCAAACAAGATAATTTTGTGATGTCGGGTTACTTTTATCAAAAATTATCTTTATATTGTACTCATTATGAATGTAAATCGACTAAGAGCTCCATTTACGATTTTATTTTCCCCAAAGGAAGTCGAGAATTACTCTCTAGGGTTCCGTATTTATTTGTGTGGTAATAATGTTACGTAAAGTGCAGAAGAATACGCTTATAAGTAACTAGCTGCCCATCCCGGTTTCACCCGGATACGAATGAATTTTAGCTATAAATCTCCAGGAAGAAATGTTCTATACGATAGTAAAAACCGCATTGAAATCTGTTGTGTAGTTTGGAAGATATAAGTGGATAACGGTTTTTCTGTATACTATGTAGTGATGTAGAGCTGTCCCTTACTATTTCGTTGACAAAATATATGAAATAGCTGTTTTTTTTTTCTTGAATTCCGGATTGGTTTCATAGTAAAAGTTGTTCATAATACCTAATGGTTTGGATTACCAAGGCCCACGCGAATAAATACTACGACGCGACGGCCTATATATTCCCTATTTAGATTGAGAAATTCCCCATCAAAAATTTTGTCTAAAATAAATAAATAATTATGTGTATTGTGTAGTGTATAAGGTATGGTACGTCCCACAGGTTTGATCTCGCAGACATCAATCGCAATCAATAAGTAAGTTCGTAAAGGCCGGGGGGCTAGCCCTGGTGTCATAGTTTTTAGGCCGCCTGAAGGCCTCTATCTTGGCTACTTAATCGGTTAAAACAACCAGGACCTACAATTTAACGTGTCATCTGAGCCACAGTAGTGCTCAGTTAGAAAATGCCATCCGCGGTCACCCATTCAAATACTGACCGTGCGGAACGTTGCTTAATTTCGGTGATCGCTGACAAACACCAAATCAAACTACGTTAAGAGCATCCTAAATATTCCGTCTCCATATTTCTGCTTAAAACGAAACCCCAAAAAAGGAAATTCGTCTTAATAAATAGTAAGAACACTTAGCTCGAATAAGGTCCATACGCGCGCCTCGCTAGATTTCTCCGTACACGCACGCCCTTAAATCCCTGCGTTACTAAAGAAAATCGTATTTAGATACGGGTAAAACGCTTGTGCTAGCAGTAAGGACACTTTTTCGCACGTTTTAATGATGGTCTCTCACTATGGGCCTAATTAGTAAGCTTCAAGTAGCCCAACGAGCCATGGAGAGCTATTCTCGGAGTTTCTCTGCGAGATCGAATCAGGAATGAGGAGATCCGGAGAAGAACTAAGGTTACCGACATAGCCCAGCGGATTGGCAGGTTGAAGTGGCAATGGGTAGGGCACATAGCGCGGAGGACTGATGACCGATGGGGTCGAAAAGTCCTCGAGTGGAGACCACGTACCGGCAAGCACAGAGTAGGACGTCCACCCACAAGGTGGACGGACTACTTCATTAAGACCGCAGGATCGCGCTGGATGCAAGCCGCTACTAACCGGTCTTATTGGAGATCTTTAGGGGAGGCCTATGTCCAGCAGTGGACGTCCTATAGCTGAAAGGAAGTAGGAAGGAATGATTTGTTATTATCTGTACCTACTATTGTTAAGTATGTGTTGTATATACCTAATTGAGCAATAACTTAATTTTTTAGAATTTCATGAATTAATTATTGAAACCATAAGATGAATCATAAATCAATGTTGTAATTATTATTTTTTAACATTATATATTGATATTAATTAATTTGACTTCAAGAAAGTTTTTTTTAAGTTCTGAAACTTATAAAAAACACTGTAATAAGACTTGGAGGCTTAGGCGATAATTAAACTTAGCAAAAAATTTTTTTTAGTAAAGAAGTTAAGAATTTTTAATTACCATTACATATAAAACTGTACAATTCATAATGATGTAACTATTAGGAAGGCTATCCATCAAAATACAGATGTTCTCACACCTAGTTTGATGGCCATGGCTACATATTACATGTATTGTAGGTACTGAAATAAATAAATTATTTTTAACCGACTTCCAAAAAGGAGGAGGTTCTATGTTCGTGTGTATGTATTTTTCATTTTCACTTTTGCGGTAAAGTCACTTTCAGCGACGCATCGACCGGTTGGCAGTGTCAACTTGATTTCCATTGGAAAATATATTCACCACATTTTTTGATAACATTTTTAGGGTTCCGTACCCAAAGGGAAAAACGGGACCCTATTACTAAGACTTCGATGTCCGTCTGTCCGTCTGTCTGTCTGTCACCGGGCTGTATCTCATGCACCATGATAGCTAAGCAGCTGAAATTTTCACAGATGATGTATTTCTGTTGCCGTTATAACAACAAATACTAAAAACAAAATAAAATAAATGTTTAAAGAGGGCTCCCATACAACAAACCTGAATTTTTAGACGTTTTTCGCTCTATATTAATAATGGTAATAGGTAGATGCTTGAAATTTTCACAGAATATTTAGTTTTATATTCACTTCAATAATAAATAATAAAACTAAAATATAATAAATATTTGAGGGGGGCTCCCATACAGTACGGAACCCTTCGTGCGCGAGTCCTACTTGTACTTGGCCGATTATTTACAGAAACTACAACAATAGCCGAATTTTCATTATATCTATCTCCACAGAAAGACACTTTTGTGCTCAACACTGTAGCACAGTGACTTGCCGTAGAGTTTGTGCATAAAGAGAAGCGAATTTGTGGAAGAAGAGATACTATGATTTATTCTGTGTGCATGGAGTTTTGAAATAAGTCTTTGGGCGAGGATAGGGCATGGCTTTGTTGCTAGAGTTTGTGCAAAAAGAGAAGCGTCTTAGATGTCGCCCTTGTACCATTTTGCTAATTTTGTTACGTTGACAACACTGCTCTGTTATAGCTAGTACATCTAAAAGCGTTTGATACTTGGTAGACAGCAATAGGTTTACCAAGTAAAGTCGGTACCTTGGCTGCTGATTAAAATCTTATTGTTAGTTATTTGGTTTTCTTTTTGCACATATTCTAGCTAAAAATATTGCACGCGGACACGAATTATCCTACTAAACGCGAAAGTTTGTAAGGATGGATGGATGGATGTTTCTCGCAAAAACTACTGAACGGATTGAGATGAAACTTTGCAATAACATAGCTTATACATCAGAATAACACATAGGCTATAAATTATAATAATATTGCGTAAGTTTTCCATAATATAACGATAAGTGTTAAGCAAGTAGGAAAAATTCTGCTATCTGCGAGCTATTCTAGAGTGCGCTTCAAGAAATGTCAAAAAAAGAACTTTAGAATCGAACAACCGTCAAATCGTTTTTTTTTATTTTCCTCCTCTTTTATTAAGGCCGTTTTCTGACTTGTCGGTGCGGGAGCGGTGCGGATTCGTTTCGCTCGGTATACACGGTACCGAAAGCTTGCAGAGCGCCTATGTTTTAATGCGCGTCTTCTGATTGGCGCGGTGTGTGCGGGAGCGGGGAGGGATCGTTTCGTTTTACCGCGTCTCGGGATGCGTGTCCAGGCGCCGCTCGACATTTACCGCGCAATAGTAATCAGCAATCTTTCATCAGCAGACACACATTCCCTAAACCTTGTATTTTGCTTTGTTAATACTGTAGTCAACAAGTTCAAAAGCTCTTTGTAAGTATTTTTTGACATTCTATACATCAATAAAAAAATTTCGTCATCTTGGGAAAGTTCTTTAGCCGCAACAAAAAATCGGCAATTAATGTTATTTTCGATATAAGGATGACGCCAATAACGTTTTCTTTTTTTACGTAGGCGATAAACATAATAACACGCCAAAATATCGTCATCACTAGAAGACGACATCTTCGGTACTGCAGAATTTTATACCGAGAATATACCGATAGGTGAGTAGGTGAAGACAATGCGGTATCGTTTCGGTACAGACCTTACAGATCCCGCACCGCTCCCACACCGACAAGTCAGAAAACGGCCTAAGTGTGGCAAGGTAGGGCCTCGAGTTTGAAAGACGGAAAGTGACATAGTCTTCTTTTAATCCCGGATAAATAAAGGGTTCCCATGGGATAGCACAAAAATCGAAATATCATGCGGGCGAAGCCGCGGGCATAAACTAGTATTTCATACATTAGAATTCAGGCTCTGACAATGTTCCATAGAGGATTCTGTGCTTGCGTCGCGTCGGTAAGCGACGTCTGAATATTTCTCCCTGCTTCTTTGTTTGCTCACTCATTTTGTGCCTACGTGCACAGAAGTTCGTAGCGTTTTCCTCCATAATCCTACGTGAAGTATGTAGCGCTTTTATCCATAAGTCCGTACTGGTAATAAGTTCCAGACCCAGGCTTAGAGGAAAGCTGGCCAAACCAGATTTAATCCCGAGTTAGTTGTCCTCGTAAGATAGTTTTACTGTTAGGTCCGCTATCCTCCTATTTATGATAAACTACCCTCTTTATTTATGAGGCTGAAACTTTATTGCCTGATTATTTTTCTATTTTAATTAAAACAGGTATGATGACAAAAAATACAATTAGTCCGTTAGATAGATTATTTATCAAAAATTATTAGACACGTATTTTTTATTTTGTCAATTAAACAAAAATTGATGAAGATATAGCCCGTTAAAATTCCGACATCACGAGTAGACTACAAAATGAAGACATTTGTCAATACATCCATGCTTTTCTCAGAGAAGTGACGTCACGACCCCCACTCCCGAAACTTTACAAGGTTAATCTTTGTCATTTATTGTTTGATTGACAAAAAAAAAATACGTGTCCAATATTGTTTGATAATCTAACTCACGGACTAATTATAATGCTGGTTTTTACCCAGTCATGCCTATTGAAATCATCGAGATATATTACTACGTATAGAGAGGACGACGCACATCCCTACCATGTTCCGCCCAAATGCAGCCATATGGCTGCACATCAATTAGTTGGTTGCTAGCTCTTGAGTACATCAGTCTAGTTTGTTTTAAAACGAAAAAAGTTCAAAATTATTGAATATGGTATCGTGTGTGTTAAGATATTGCACGAATAATACAAAGAATACGGCGAAGTGCAAAGGAATAACTTTCCATCGGTGAGTAATTAGATAATCATTTTACAATTAAATGCAAACAAAATATTATCGGATGGCGCGTGGACGCCATGTTGCGATACTTTTCATAGACTAAAAATGAAGATGTGACATTGTGTGTGTAACAAGTGTAGGTAAAATTAGGGTTTGTTCCCAGTGTTACTACCATTCTTACTACCAGTAGTAAGAACGGGAAACGAATTACTCTTCTTACTACTACGGTTGAAAGTTGTTAGAACAGTAAAAAAAAATTACTCCTGTTACTACCGTAAAATTATAATAACAAAAACAAACAAAACATGACAGATTTGTATTTAAACCGAATTTAAGTTGGTAGGTATTATAATTATAAAAAAAAAAAACAAGAACTGTTACCAAAAACTAAACAGAAAAATTGCTGTAGTACCTAATCAAAACAAATTATAAGTATTATGTTCACAGATAGGAACTCTGTGATTATGTTTGAAAAATTTGCATAACATTAAAAAACATGGAAAATCAACTAATTTCTTTGTATTCGTCGGTCCAGTATTGTTGTGTTGCATATTTTATAATAAAATGAAAAAGGTTTGATGTACAGGGTTATTTCTAATCAATTAGCACCCTTTCAGGGGCTTAGGTATTATAAACGTCAAAATTAACAACTTTTGTTCTGCGACTTTTGTCAAAACTAAAAAAAAATTAGCTTACGTGGAAAGGTTATTACTACTAGTATTGGGCTAGTATAAGCTACCCCATACTAAACTTTCATAGAAATCTGTTTAGCCGTTACCGAGTTGACTGGGAACAAACACACTTACACATAAACTTTCGCAATTATAATATTAGTGTTATTAGGCAAACAGTGGTATATTAAATAAAATACTTAAACGAATGAATTAGTTTAACTTAAATATTTATATTATGATATAATATTACGTTCGTCGTGGAAATCTTTGAGGGAGGCCTATCCTATCCAGCTGTGGACTTCTACGGGCTGATGATGATGAATATAATATTTTCTACTGATCAATAATTCAACTAATATTATATTATGAAGAAGAAAAAACAAAGTACGAATTCAATTGAAGCGTGTGTAGGTAATATAAACTTTGTCACTTCTGTAGTCAGTCAGCATCTTAGTCTATAGAAACGACAAGTCAATGCAGAACGTTGAACGAAACGCGTAAGCGCTTCGAAGAATCGCGGCGCTTTCGACCTTTTTGCCACGAGAAAACTATACCTTAAAAGTGTTCTAGCGCTGCGTGTTTATACTGGCTGATTAGACGGCTAATTATTGTTACAGTGCTGAAGCGCACTTTAGTTATATTCTTAACAAAATTGAGCATGATATTTGGTCAGGGTAGCTCCTCTATACGTAGTAATATTTTCTCAAAGATTGAAATACACTATTTTATCTATTTTGTTTTGTTGCTAAAAGCTATTTGTGTTATCATTTTATTTTGTCTTAAGCCTATATTAATTTTATCTTGATTAATATTATCTTAAGTATTAGTATGTATAGGTCGTGAGGTCGTGAGGTCGTGGGTTCAAATCCCGGTACCGTACCAATGAGTTCTTTACAATTAATGTACGGAATTTCACACCACTGGCTTTTCGGTGAAGGAAAACTTCGTGAGGTAACCTGCATACGTCCGTAGAAGAAATTCGATGGCGTGTGTGAATCCACCAACCCGCACTGAGCCAGCGTGGTGGATATGGCCCAATCACCTTTCGTGGGTAGGACTACGTCCTGCAGTGGACTACTAAAAAGGCTGGTACAGTACAGTACAGTTGCCGTGACCTAAAAGACACGTAAAATTGTGGGACCTTTGTTATAATTGTTCAACGCAGGCGAAGTCGGGGCAAGCGTCTAGTTAAGAAAACTCGTATAAAAATTTGAATGAAAAATACTCGGCATGCCTTTATTTTTAATAATGTAGAAAGGCAACCAAAACATAGGCAAATATTTTCTGACCTAAACTGGCTGTGCGAATGAATGAAAACCACGTTACTTGAATTTTGTTTAAAACTTTCTGGCTTTTAAAATATGCTTACTTCTATATTATGAAACTGTAAAATGTAAAAAAATTCGGCCAAGTCAGAGTCGGACTCGCGCACGAAAAGTTCCATGCCGTACGGAAGAAAAAAAATCACATTTCTTGTATGGGAGCACCCTTTAAATATTTAGATTATTTTGAATTTAACTATTTATTTATGACGTGAATATTTAAATAAATATTCTGTAAATAATTCATGCGTCTACCACCGTTACTAATATCGAGTGAAAAACAGCTAAAAATTCAGATTTGTTGTATGGGAGCCTCCCTTAAATATTTATATTTTTTTTATTTTTAGTATTTGTTTTTATAGCGGCAACAGAAATACATAATCTGTGATTTCAACGTTCTAGCTATCACCGTCCAAGAGATACGGCCTAGTGACAGACAGATGACAGACGGACAGCGGAGTGTTAGTAATAGGGTCCCGTTTTTACCCTTTGGGTACGGAAGCCTAAAAATTAATAATTTTTTTGAGGTTGTATGGCTAGCTCTACAGACTTTGTTAAAGCACTTCGAGGTCTATGAATATGGCGGACTATTTATGCTATTTTACTGTAAATACTATGTATACCCATATTATGCAATAAATAAATATAAATATGAATCTGCTTAATGTAAGGTTTAAACAATGCTTAAAACATTCCGGGCTACATAACAATTTATATAATTTAGACACTAGTTTCTTTCATCAGAGTAGCGCTCTGTTAAAAACTACCTTCGGTCACCCATCCGCAGGCTGACCGTGGTGACCGATGCTTCACATCGTTTTTTTTACGGGAAAGTGCCTTTACCAAGACAAAGTACTGTAAACAAGTAAATGTAAGGTGACATCTTACACATGGTCTTTGACCCTAAACAAAGCAAAGCTTGTGAAATGGCCGCCAGAGACTGATATACTACATACAATATTTTTTTTCAATACATTGGTAGGTGTTATATATAGATAAGAGCATCCAGACACAGAGTAAACACCTATTTTCATCACATAAATACTTGCCCTAGGTAAAAATCGAACCCACGCCTCTACCGCTCAGGAGTCAGGGTCACTTAAGCCACTAAAGCAGTAAATATTTAGTTCAAATCCAAATGCGCGCCGACTGCCAGTTAGCAGCATTATACCAGACTGAATTATAATGCTTATGCTTCCAGCCAAATAAACACCAGCATTAATTTTTGACGTGATAATGTCTTGTAGATAAACGGCGGCTGTTGAAAGTTGACAAAAAAAACGTCTATTTTTACTGACCTATGTATTTAAAAAAGTGTTTGTTAAAGCTCCTAAAAAGTTAAAAGCGCTTTAAAAACGAGACAAAACTTAGGTTATTTGCATACAGGAGTATCGCGATAAAAAATCATAAAAGCTCGGACAACAATTTAATTATACTTTTGCGGTGAAAACATTTTGCCTAGAATTGGGTTCTTTCGGACATTGTAAACTCGTTGTTTCGAAATGTGGAAACCACGGAAACTAATTAATTTTCGCCAAAAATAGCACAACCTACTACAAACATTGTAATCTACGAGTACGTGTAAAATTCGAATCGATGCATGTATGCCATTTTTATCGACTTCCAAAAAGAAGGAAGGTACTAAGTTCGTCTGATGTTTATTTTTTTGTGTATGTTCTTCGATATTTTCGCCAATTGTTAACCGGTTTAAAAAATCTTTTTAAGTTCGAAAGAGTATACTTCCGAGGTTGTACCTACTATTAATATTTCATCAAAATCGGCTGAGCCGTTTATGATACATCAATAATAATGTGAAAAATGCTACATCGATCCATGCGAACTATGCGCGAATTTTGTACATGGTTGAAGTAGGTCATGCCATGTTTTTGCAAAAAATAATTATGGACTGATTGATCTCTGCCAATGAGCTTACCGAAAAGTGGTTTCTCCCTATGAGGCTTATGAGCCAGATCAAAGTAGCCCAACGAGCTATGGAGAGGGCTATGCTCGGAGTCTCTGCGAAATCCTATATCTGAGAATGATATTTTGATTTTTGTGCTTACCCATACGAAACTTTTTCGGGATAAAAAGTAGGCTATGTCACTTTCCATCTTTAAACTAAGTGCTCATGCCAAAAAGTCAATCCTTTGCTCCGATGCTGCGTGGAAGAAGTACAATAACCAACAAACACAGTTTCGGATTTATAATATTATAAGCAATGTGCAGTATTGTGTAGTTTTATTTTTTTTATAAGTCCGCGATTGACCACCGACTCGCCTGATGGTAAGCGAAGTTGTGGTCGAAGGTCACGCAGACCTAGAAGATACCTATTCACTCTGACCCTGAAAAGCTTTAGATTATAATTCTCTTAGGAAACAGGAAAGCAGGAAGACTGTTCCATTTCCTGGCGGTACGAAAATGTTGAGTCAAACCGCTCTACGTCTCAACTTCTTTGGATTTTTTAAATAGAAATTAAATATACATGCTTAAGTATTTTTATATTGAAGTTCGGATAAAATGGCCGTACCACTTCCGTTAATAGCGTTATCAAATTGCGCTTTTTATTATTTTTTATTATTATTATCTGATCAATTTAACCTTAGAGTTCATGAATGTGATGGTACCAACATGACAGACTGTAGATGTCCTACGATAGAAAGAATATCAAAGACTAAATATCTGGGCGTGGTCATAGATTATAGACTGACTTGGTATGATCATCTGGAACAAGTAGCTAACAGAATTAGGAAATTGATATGGATCTTTAAATCACTAAGGCATGTGGTACCTAAAAAAAACTAATGACTCACCTCGAAACTTATTAAACGACATTTATGTGTCTTTGGCGCAATCAATTTTGTTATACTGTATTCCGATTTGGGGAGGCGCATCTAAAACTAAATTTATAGCTGTTGAACGGGCTCAGCGCGCACTGATTAAAGTTATGTATTTTAAAAAGATTAGATACTCCACAGAAGCCATCTATTCGATCAGCGGCTTACTCTCAGTTAGGAAACTTTATCTCATCAATATAATTCTCAAAAAACATAAAACATTACAGTATGATGCTAATTTACAGAACCCAACAAAAAGAAGGAAGATCTCAGTGACACAGATACCTAGATACAAAACTGAATTTGCTTGTAAGCAGTGTAACGCACGTTCGGCTACTTTATACAATAAATTAAACAAAGAGTTAGATATATATCCTAAGATATTATACGATTGTAAGAAATGTATCAGCAAGTGGGTAACTCCACTTAGTTATAGTGAAGTTGAAAAACTGATACAGGTTCCATAAATGTGCACTCATACACACACACATACAACCGCACACACTAAGAATTTGTATAAGTTGTTGTATTTGTTTAACTTGCTTTGCATTGTATAAGTAAATTACTTTCATCAAAAATTTAATTATTTCGTGTTACGATGTGCTATACTAAGGAAGAGCGGGGACTCCTATTACAGGCATATCTTGCTTAAAGGGAATCCCCAATGTATTATTATTCAAAAAACTTGTGAACCGAAATAAATAATTTTAATTTTTAATAATTTAATTTTTTTTAAATTATTATTTTTTACATCCGCTGGCTTTTTGAAGTGACCGTTAAAATAAAATTGTCTCCAGTGAGTCGTTGAGAGATAAAAATGCGTTTATTTTTATTTTATTTAGTGAATAAACCCCATGTTCCAGATTTTAAATGTTTTTGCGGGATTTGGTTTTGCGGTCTAATTTGTTCTTTTCAGTGTCTGTTAAGGGGATAATTATACGGGCGTAATTATCATCATCCTTTGCCTTCACTATGACACTACTATGTATAGACCTTTTTTATGTTATCTGCTTTGGTTCCGTACAAATGGTGTCCAGCCGGGCTAGCATACGCACCACGACATGACTTTATTGACGTGTAAAAACGAGACAGAGTTTTGGCGAAGTATCTGTCACTTTTTCACATGTCGACAAAAATTATGTCGTGGTGCATAAAGGCTAGCAGGTTCGACCTGCGATTTTCGCCATACACCGTTGAAGCAGACGATATATTTGCGATTTTTTAGGGTCTCAGTTGGTTTCATAGTAAGAAATTTAGTTCTCTAAGAAATTGCGCGTAAGTCAAAAATATCCCATATAAACCCTGTATTTGTTTTTATTTTCTTTATTTCAATAAAGCATTTAATTAACAGATTTATGCATAACAAATGACACATAATAAATGAACAGTAATAGCACGCAAACTTTTCCCACTTACAGTAAGATATATCCAGTTTTTTCCACTTTTATCCGGTTAGCGCAAGAAATATTCAGTTTCCCGGTGAGTGAGCCACGCTTACCTCGTAACTAAGCATCGCCGGTTTTTCTTCGGCTTAACCCCTTTCCATTCTACGTGTTTTTCTATATTTCAACCTCATCGGGATTCAATGTGAGATTTTGTTCCAGTTTTTCCCTGATGGAGAGTATTTTTTGTCTGCTTAGGCGTTGATATTTACTCGGACGTGACCGAGGGACCCTTTTAGACTTGTGGTGGGTTTAGGCCATTCGCATACGTATCGTAAGGCCCTTCGCACGACTATCTTAATGACCCTAAAATATCTCCTACGATTCTCTATAAGGTAAAGAGGAAACTGGAGATAATTCAACTTTCTTCAGTAACCGAACCAAATAATAAGCTTTTAACGGTTGTAAAACATAATATCTTTGTTCTTTATAGTCTTTGTTCTTCACGTTACCAGGTTACCGATGACGTCGCGTACTTTACCCGTAATCTCTTTGAAGGAAAATGTTATAAAACAATTAAGGTAATTGCTCCTTTTCAACCAAATTTGTCCTAAAATACGTGACAAACTAGGTCAGGACAGCATAAGGAAATTATGTTTTTAATTTTTGTACATAGGGCGAAATGACAAGAGGTGGTGTGCATTGATGGTCCTATCTTCGTTGTTCTTTCTGAAGGTCGTTTCTAAATAAAAGCAATTTAAATCTTAGCCACTAGGCCAGGTATACAGGGTTCATCCATCCATCAGCCATAAGAAGTCCACTGCTGGACATAGGCCTCCCCTATGGATCTCCAAAAAGACCGGACGAAGACGTCCTACGCTGCGCTTGCCGGTACGTGGTCTCCACTCGAGAACTTTCCGACCCCATCGGTCATCAGTCCTCCGCGCTATGTGCCCTGCCCATTGCCATTTCAACTTGCCAATCCGCTGGGCTATGTCGTAACTTTGGTTCTTCTACGAATCTCCTCATTTTTGATTCGATCTCGCAGAGAGACTCCGAGCATAGCCCTCTCCATAGCTCGTTGGGCTACTTGGAGCTTACTAATAAGGCCCATAGTGAGAGACCACGTTTCTGTGCCATAAGTCATCACTGGCAACACACACTGGTCGAAAACTTTCGACTTGAGGCACTGAGGTATGTCGGACGAGAAGACGCTACGCAATTTTCCGAACGCTGCCCAGCCGAGTTGGATTCGGCGATTGGCCTCTTTCTTGAAGTCGGACCTACCTAACTGGACTACTTGTCCAAGGTAGACGTACGAGTCAACGACTTCAAGAACCGAGTATACAGGGTTATTTCTAATTAATTAGCATCCTTTTTAAGGGATTATTCTGTGCATCAAAACGGACAACTTCTGTACTGCGACTTTAGTCAAAACTCAAAATTTTTTGTTGTTGTTCCATTGAAAAATATCGTTCACCCGCGACAATATGTATAATTGTATATGGAACAGCTGATTTTTTTTTAGTTATGACTAAAGTCGCAGTACAAATATTGTTAGTTTACATGTACAGAATAAGCCCCTAAAAGAATGCTAATTGATTAGGAATAACCCTGTTAATACTAGATGCCCGTCCCGGCTTCCCTCAGCCAAGACTGTTATGTTGACACACTTCAAAGGATAGTGAAAACGGCATTCAAATCTGTGGTAAACTTTGGAAGATATATAAGCGCATACACAGACTGGTAGACAGACACAAAAATAGCGACTTTGCATTATATTATTATGAAGTGATGTACTAATAGTAGTTTATGCAACTGTCATATAATGAAGGGTATTAAAATACGAGTGTGAGTTTATGAAACGAGCGCAGCGAGTTTCATAATAGTAACGAGTGTTTTAATACCCGTGTTATATGCAGTTGCATACACTACTTTATCTTCACTAATAAAAATAAAAACATATTGCGAAACATTCAATTCACGCGTACGTGTATTGTCACAGTGAACTTGGCGCCATTAAAATCTAACCAAAGAGAGCGCAGCTGCGCGCGCAGGGTCAATCAGGAGCGAGCGCGCGCTGTTCTTTTTTTATTTCATTGGCACAAGATCTTACCAAAGAGTTTTGTGTATGTAAGTTTAGTAGTTTCGACGAAGTTTTCACGTATAACCCAACTGTTTTCAAAAGCCAGCATAATATCAAAATTTTATACAACTTGTATGAGGATTTTGACATCAGGCTCGCCAGGTTAATTGGTCGCGTTTTATTGATGTTATAATGAGATTTTACGATATCGATGTGGATATTATAACATCATGTGAAATTGCTTAAATTGAGTGTTTTGTTGTCTGCGTTTAACAGTAGTCATTATAAGTCAAGTATTGGAAACATAAGTAGAATGTTACAACATTAGTGTTGATAAAGTTATTTTATGCAACATCAGATATATTACCACTGCGTTCACTGTAATCATTTCCCAACCATTTATCTTGATTTTTTACTTATGCGGCGCAACCTCTACTAGAGTTAGTTACACAACGACATAACGTGCCCACCGTTCCTGTGCTACTTATTTTACAATTAGTACAATATATATCATATTACAGTTATAACCTGATTTTAGAGAGACACGTTTTTCCTAGTTCGAACTAGTTATTACGCAATGCTTTTTGTTGAACGCGCTTTCCCGAAACGAGTCAGTTAAAACCTATTTTATTTGTTAACTTAGTTATTTGTGTCGTGAGACTCCAAGTGGGATACCGTCAGAAATTTCTTATTACATAACTAGATAACTAGGGAAAACGCGTTATAACTGTGACATAAAATTATTTATATAAAATCGGGTTATAATTGTGACACATACAGGGTTATTTCTAATCAATTAGCATTCTTTTAGGGGCTTATTCTGTACATCAAAACTAACAACTTTTGTTCTGCGACTTTTGTCAAAATTTAAAAAAAAAAATTTTCGTCAATAGAAAAATATCGATCACCCGCGACAAAACGTATGGAACAGCTGATTTCATAATTGATTTCTGACAAAAGTCGCAGAACAAAAGTTGTTAGTTTTGATGTACAAAATAAGTCCCTAAAAGGATGCTTGCTAATTAATCAGAAATAGCCCTGTATAATATCAAATTCCTGGACCTGATCAGTGTCCTCTCGTGGTATATAAGTCTATGGTCTCACCATATTTTTCCGAATCGTTTTTCCGTTAAATTACCCAATTTTGTAATACCTCAAGATTTGGCAAAATAAGAAATCGATTTAAAAATATACTTTTACTTTTTTTAATAACAATTACAAAGAGAAAAATTAAACGACAAACAAAAAGGGAAGTTTTCTCATTTATTAATATCATTGTTTTCGAGGAAGACTTTTATCCGATTTATTAAATTGAAAGTTTTAATAGATTGCTCTTGTTTTTATGATATTTTTGCGAAGTTAACAGTAACAAAATGGCGGGTAATATTTTTCGGTCACTACACAAAGCTAAATTAGTAATTAATCTTTTTTCCGTTCCTATTTGCGACCGCTGCTGTTACAAGTTATATTGGTAATTTTTATGACTATACTTTTTTTTAATCGACTTTCAAAAAGGAGGAGGTTCTATGTTCGTGTGTAAGTTTTTTTTCGTATGTTCATCGATAATTTCGCCAATTGTGAACCGAATCGAAAAAAATCTTTTTTAGTTCGAAAAGGTATACTCTCAAGGTGGTCTCATTTAAATTTTACAGAAATCGGCTGGGCTGTTTTTGATTAATCAATGATAATGTAAACAATTCGAGCGAAATATTTGAATTTTGTACATGATGGAAGGCGGTTTTGCCATTTTTGCGGAAAATAATTATGTTTAGAGTGCTTGCCACACTAGATTTTATCTCAAAGAGTTATCTTTGTGATAAGCATTTCAAAAATCTGAAGCGAACGGCGGATTTGAACCTGCTCCTTCGGATCACTAGCCCGACGCTCTACCAACTGAGCCAGCCCGCCTCCTACGCAAGCGCCAATTTTTTTAATTTATGGTTACCACCAAGTTATAGCGTTGGCGTTCAGTTGGTAGAGCGTCTGGCTAGTGATCCGAAGGGGCAGGTTCAAATCCTGCGTTCGCTTCAGATAGATTTTTGAAATGCTAATCACAAAGATAACTTTGAGAATTTTTGTGACAGTGATTTTTTGCGTATAGTCTAAAAATTATACCTCCTTTTCATGACAAATAACGAAAAGGAGTTAGACGTATCTGTTAATCTGTACAAAGTATTGCATTGGAAAGTGCTTAGACTCAAGAGTGTAAATGCTCAAAATTATAAACAACTTTCACTATGGAACCAACTGCAAAATCGCAAGACCAAATAAAAAACAGTAAATCATTTAATGTTAATTTTGACGTGATAACGTCGTATGAATCGATAAACGCCGGCTGCAGGCACGAAAATGTGTCACGTTCCGCTTGAGCCGAGCGTGCAAGCGAGCGCGCGGAACAAGCGATAGAGAGGCACGATCGGCCTAAGCGATCGGCTTGTTTCAGTTGTTGATTGTGTATGTAGCGCTCGTAGCGTAGTTTGACTAGGTGATTGTCAGCGATCACCGAAATTAAGCAACGTTCCGCACGGTCAGTACTTGGATGGGTGACCGCGGGTGGCATTTTCCAACTGAGCGCTACCGTGGCTCGGATGACACGTTAAATTGTAGGCCCCGGTTGTTTTAACCGTTTAGCCATGTCAGAGGCCTTCAGGCGGCCTAAAACTCTGACACCCGGCCTATACGAACTTACTTACTTTAGTTGTTGATTCAACAATGTTTTCTTATGACATTACGAGTATCACATAAAATTATCGTTCATAAACAGACTTTACAGACAACTATTTTTATTTTTTGCTTTTTCATTGCATCAATATGAAAAAATTGCCACGGCTGCCGTTGTTTTTCCAATCAATTTACTGGTAAAATAAAAACGTACTGAGTTTGAACACGATGGTTTTTTGGGGTTCTACAGCCCAAAAACGGATCCATCAGTACGTACCTAAGGGTTACGTATGTACATAAAAATACTTAGTTTTTATTCAATGTTATGTCAGTTAAGTAGTAGAGGCTTCGAAATTGTGGGTATTTTTACAGTCAAGGCTTAAATACGGCTTTCAATTTATTTCTTGTATTCGTTATTGTATTTTAAACAGACACGCATGATTGAGTGTTATTCTAGAAAATAACCATGAACCATAACCATTTTAAATATTGAAACACTAGCTTTTGCCCGCGGCTTTGCTCATGTGGTTTTTGTTTTTTTTTATTATTGTGCTATCCCGTGTGATTATTTATTTTTCTGGGCTAAAAAGTAGCCTATTTCACTTTCCATCTTTCAAATGATGTCCATGCCAAAACTCAAGTTGCTCCGTTGCTGCGTGAAAGGGGAACAAACCAATAAACCAACAAACACACTTTCGGATTTATAATATTATTAGTAAGGATGTTAAGCTCTATGAAAGTGTTTGTCAGCGATCACCGAAATTAAGCGACGTTCCGCACGGTCTGTATTTGGATGGGTGATCGCGGGTGGCATTTTCCAACTGAGCGCTACCGTGGCTCGGATGACACGTTAAATTGTAGGTCCCGGTTGTTTTAACGGAGGCCATTAGGCGGCCTAAAAACTCTGACACCAGAGCTAGCCACCCGGCCTACACGAACTTACTTTTTTTCTATGAAAGTAAGGTAAAATTGCTACGGAACATTAGCACAAACCAATGTTACGCATTTGAATTTATTTCTACATTCAATTCGATATTTTTTGGAATTTATGCAAACATAAACACCGCAGCGCTATTAAAAACGGCACTGTTTTCATGTTAAAATTTAGTTTTTTAGAAAACTATTTCAATTTTTTAGTTTACCTAACTGAATTCGTAGAATTTTATTTATCCTATTCACGCGAAAAAATGTTAGAGTGAATATTTTGTTATTTTTCTCTTCAAACATAGTGGCAATTACTTTTTGGGTAAAAGCATTGGATTCCCGCAGATTCATCATCATCATTATCCTCAAAAGGACGTCCACTGCTGGATATAGGTTAGTAGACTCCATAGGGGAGGCCTATTGGTCCCATATTTTTTGTATTGAGGTCTTATTTTTTTGTGCTTTAATCAAAAATGTATAGATTTCAGATTTATTCCTATAGGTATGTGTATCTACTCTGAGACAATGGTTATTTCCAAAGGTGATGTTCTCAAACCTGGCCCATACCTGGCTCGCTTTTATCTTATAGACAAAAATATGACAAATTACGGTAAAATACTGAAAAAAATCCAAACGCTTTAGAAAAAAAGCAAAACATTTATCATTATCGCAGGCCTAGCAACCCATGATTTGAATTTTCCGCCATCTAGTGTACCTAGAGAATGAAAAAGTTAATTTCAGCGTTGCCGCTTTGTGGGAAATCACCCGAATCACGGGGAATTTTAACTCGATTTGTAATTGAATAAATTCAACGCAGTGATTTTTTATATTATTTTATCAATCATGAGGCATTATTGTTTTAAAATGATAAAGGATCTTCATGCTAAATATGAGTGTCGTAGTAGTATGATTTGATAAATAGTTTTGTCGCGAATATCTAAGGAATTTCGCGAAAACACCCATAATTGTTTTGAGATGAGCTACGATATTTTTCAATCTTAGTGATTGCGAAAATACAATGTAGGTATCAAATCATCCTACTACATGCATTATATTTGTTATTGGAGAATTTCGCCTCATTTTTCTGGGAACTAAGAAAATAGAAACTGGTAATACTGTTTACGGTTTGCTATTGTTTTATCTCATTCGGCTAAATGTACGAACGCATTGTGATATCTTTGCCTTTGCGACAATTCAATTCTTATTATTTACGACATGGTTACGATAATGGACTTCGATGTAAGTATTACAAACCTGACAGATCTGGCGATGACTTTTTTGGACACCGTGACATTTAAATCTGCAGATTTTGAATCTTGTTGCCGATTGACTCCTTTCTTACATCCATGATCCACAACATGCTGGATGACTAGCGGTTAATATGGCAATAACGCAAAGCAAAAAAATTGTTTGCTTTTTAATTGACTGTTCGATTAAAAAACACTATGCCTCATCGAATTAAGTTGATTTTTCTCCCTATTATAGTCTAGAGCCCGTCATTGAGCCAAAGTCCCATACAAAAAAGAACATGTCCTTTCATAGTTCTATGTGAACGGGAAGTACTCTGTAGGTTTTGATTCCCTTGTGAGTGTCGAAATATGCCGTTTTTTACGACATAACTTTTTTCTAGGATAACTGAGTAATTTGATTTTTTCACAACTGTCAGAAACTATAGATATACGTACGAGTATTTACCCGTTCTCGAGATAAAAGGTCTTGACACACGGACGGACAGACGCGACGGACTGAACAACAGACGGACAGACAACAACAAAGTGATCCTATAAGGGTTCCGTTTTTTTCTTTTGAGGTACATAACCCTAAAAAAGGTGAAATGTACAAGAAGCAGCACGTAAGTCTAGCGCTGAGGGTACTGTGAAGGGGATGGCTGCGCATGTTGACCGCCATACTAAACTCATGCGCAGCCATCCCCTCCACACTTCGCTCAGCGCTAGACTCATATGCCGCGACCTGTACCAGAAAACGGTAGGTATATTTTTTCAAATCTTTTTTTTTTTGCTAAAATAAACACAGCCTTAAGATGACAAATCCGTGCTCATTTTAATGCCTCGCCCGCAGCCTTCCGCATATTTAATCGCCATTAAAACGAATTACTCCCTTCCCAGCAATAAGAATACCTTTAATCCAAAAACAAAGTTTCGTAAATACCTATTCTGATCCTTGAGGGTGCTGTAAAGTTGCGATTTTGCGTCGACAACAACTAAAAGGTCCTTTTCTCGCGTTTTCTCACCTTTGGGACGCCATTTTGTGCCTTAAATGCGAATGTACACGAATATTACGGTAGTTAGAATGTTTTTCGGAACTTGCGGAGGTCTTTTTTGCATTTTTACGCAGTTATTCGGTTTTTGTTGGAATGTGTTCGGGTCGGTGGAATAGGGCGTAGCTTTTTGTCTGTTAAATGAAAGGCAAATAGTTTAAAATTAAGTGCGAGTGGTGTTTTTCTTATGTTTACGAAATTAAATGGGGGTGATTGAAAATATTGTGCAATCGACCAACTTCTATTGGTCTTTCCGAAAACAGCTTTGACCTGTCGCTGTAGCTTAGTATTCGAGTAATCAGATACGGAAATCAAAACCTGTGAATGGTTGATGACTCAGCCGCGGCTGTCTGCGGAACGCCTTAGGGATGATTCATATTAGACAGGGCCGGGCATGCCCCGTCCGGGCCTAAACGGGGCACGTCCACGCCACATTGTACATGATTTAAACAGTTTCATACGAAATGTATGCAACGTCTCACATTAGTGACCCGTCCACAGCCCGGATGGGGCACGCCTCGTGCCCAGCCCATCATCATCATCCACAGCTTTCTTTATTCCACTGCTGGGTATAGGCCTCTCTCATATAGTGCCATCTGCCTCGGTCCTTTGGCCAATCATGCCCGGCCCGGTCTAATAGGTATAAATCATCCCTTACACTTACATTATATAGGGTTATCTGCCTACCATGTACTAAGCCGAAAGGAGGTGATTAAGACCTAGATAAGAAGAAATTCGAGAAAACATCAGCTGTTCCATACAACATTGCAACTCGGAATTGACAAAATGTTTGAAATAGTTGGGTTTTTTTTCAATTTTGGGTTGGCCCCATAGTAATGTTCATAATGATGGTCTGAATCTCCCCTTTTTCGTATTAGTAGGTACAGGGTAAGCAAAGAACCCTGTATATCCATAAAATAGGTCTAGAGGTAAGTAGTGACACCCGCCTTACAATCGTGAGGTCGTGGATCAAATCCCGATCCCATACCAATCAGTTCCTTGTAATTTATGTACGGAATTTAACACCACTGGCTTTTCGGTGAGGGAAAACATCGTGAGGCAACCTGCATACGTCCGTAGAAGAAATTCGATGGCGTATGTGAATCCACAAAACCGCACTTTGCCTGCGTGGTGGATATGGCCCAATCACCCTTTGTGGGTAGGCCTACGTCCTGTAGTGGACTATTAAAAAGGCTGGTACAGTACTGTATAGGTGCGTAACGCAAGGTGAAATGTAGAATGATGATGGAAATGCCTTAATTTACATTCTGTATCAGCTTTTAGAGGTTAGCCCCATAGTAAGTTTATTGTCATAACGGTTGTTATATCACAGATGACATCTTATTATTATTATCTAGCGACTTCATACAGCCCGGCTTCATACAGGTGTATTAAACCTTCATCTTTCTCTTGAATTAATCAATCTATTAAAAAAAACCGCATCAAAATCCGTTGCGTAGTTTTAAAGATATAAGCATAGGACAGACAGACAGCCGGAAGCGACTTTGTTTTATACTATGTAGTGATTAATTTGATTTACTTACACAAAAGTGTACTCAATAATTTTGTTTAGATTTAGCTAGAGAAGCAATACAGGGTAATTTGTAATCAATTAGTATCCTTTTAGGGGTTTATTCTGTACATCAAAACTAACAACTTTTGTTCTGCTACTTTTCTCAAAACTAAAAAAAATCACCTGTTCTATACATTTGGTCGCGGGTGAACGACATTTTTCTATGGGACACCAATTTTTTTTAGTTTTAACAAAAGTTGCAGAACAAAAGTTGTTAGTTTTGATGTACAGAATAAGCCCCTAAAAGGATGCTAATTGATTAGAAATAACCCTGTATTTCACGAAATAAATCATTATTTTATCTTATTTCTCTCGGTAAAGGATGTCATGTTGTATAACTGTAGTACCAAGTTTATATTAGATTCCGGCTCGCTCTATCAACCTCATACCAAAAAGGATAAAATACAAAGTAAGACGTTCTAAGCTTTCATAATCCCCCTAAAATCCCAGATATTGCTAATCTGGGCTTTCACAAACATCCAAGACGGACAGATTCAAATTTCCTGAAATGAATTCACCGAAACGTTTTCTAAAATGAGAATAAAGTTTCCTATTCAGAGTGTCAAGTGGGAGTTTTGCAAATCAAATCGAATTACTTTTACGTCGCGTTGACCGAGCGCGCCGAGCACACACCCGAGCACATTGACACACACACGCTTGAGTTAGCCAATCACTGACGTGGCCGGATCGGTTTGGATCGGTTTGGCGCTCGTTACATTACCGTAAAAAATACTCACACTTAGTTTTCTGTACATGACACAAGATGGCGCTGTGCCATTTCCATAGAAATCACATCAAACGTTAACGCGATCGAGTTCGAGCGAGAAACTCCCACTTAGCCCTCAGATTCAATGGAGTCAAATATTTCTGACCGTCAGTGTGCTTTGATAAGTCTGCACTGTAGACTTTTACTTCTAGCATTAGAGTATAGATACATCCATCAATTAGCCGTAAGACGTCGACTGCTGGACATAGGCCTCTCCTATGGATTTCCATTAAGGCCGGTTGGAAGAGACCTGCATCCAGCGCGTTCCAGCGATCTTTATTGTATCGTCAGTCCACCTAGTCGGTGGACGTCCTACGCTCCGCTTGCTGGTCTGTGGTCTCCATTCGAGAACTTTACTGCCCCATCGGCCATCCGTTCTGGAAGAGATTGCTGTAAGCAATAAGGCCTCCCTTTTTTTTTCGTTTCTGTGTATTTTTCTGTATTCTGTGTTAATAATAAAGTGTTCATTCATTCATTCTCCGAACTAAATACTATTCTTTATGAAATGATTCTTAAGTGCTCAGAGTAAATAAGGGAAAAGTTTTCTTTTTAAAGGATTACCGTGGAGTAGATGTTAGTAAAGTATGTGTTTAAACCGTTATTCTAACACATAGAGGATGCAATAGATTTTTATATCTTCGCTACGAAACTCGTATTAAAAATAGAAGAGTACATTCAGGGAAGTAGGTACGAGTAGGTACGCGCTAAGCTCCTAAAGACTACCGTGGAGTATACCCGGGCAAAGTACGTGTTTAACCTTTCGTCGGTTAAAAAGACACCAAAGAATAACTTAGATAAATCGTCATACTTTTGTTTTTGTACAAATTTAACTAAAAATTGTTAATTGCTTACAAAGATTTTTTAGTACTCAAGAGTAAACACGGGCAAATTTATCCTTTCCAAAACGACTATGGAGTATGTTCACATCGTTTATCCAAGGCATGTTCATAATAGTTATACAGGGTTATTTCTAATCAATTTGCATCCTTTTAGGGGCTTATTATGTACATCAAAACTAACAACTTTTGTTCTACGACTTTTATTAATTCTCAAAAAAAAGTTGTTGTTCCATAGAAAAATATCGTTCACCCTCGACAAAACAGCTGATTTCTTTTTGTTTTGACAGAAGTCGCAAAACAAAAGTTGTTAGTTTTGATGTACAGAATAAGCCCCTAAAATGATGCTAATTGACTAGAAATAACCCTATATATCTGATGCTATGCAACTCGTATTAAAAATCCTAGAGTTTGTATTAATAGAATTGCTCCAAACGATCCTTAAGTACCTAGAGTAAATACGGGTAAAGTTTTCTTTCAAAATACCGTAGAATAGATAAGGGTAAAATATGTGTTTAAAGCGTTATTCCGACACATAGAGGATGTAATAGTTTTTATATCTTCGCTACGAAACTTGTATTAAAAATCCAAGAGTACATTCAGGGAAGTACGTGCAAAACTCCTAAAGACTGCCGTAGAGTAGGCGCGGGCAAAGTACGTGTTTAAAGCGGTATTCAGACGGTATCGGATGTAGTCCAAAACTCGCAATTGCTTATCGCTAAGTGCTGGGTATCGTAAAACGTTACGCTTTTAAAGTTTAAGCCATAGGAGATAGCGTTTTTCGTAAGGAAAGCTTAGTAGACGATAAAACAATAATAAATATTATTAAATAATTTATTTCCCAAATCATGAACTAATTACAAAGTGATCAAGTTCAATCACCAAAAATAATAAATAAAATTAAAATATTACTAATACATTTTCTTATAAAATATTCTTGTAAAGCCTTAGCTCCCGCATTAGGATATCCTGAGTTTGCGGGAAACAATAGATCATTTGTTTTCGGTAAAAGCCTATAAACCTAAAAAATGCTTATCGAAATCGTAAGAGCGATGTCTGACGATTTGGTTCTACGAGTAAGTTTATCTCTAGGCTATTCTTCAGGAAAAACATATTTTTATTTGTTGGCCACTAAAGACATAAATAACTAAAGTGAAAAAATACTAATAAAGTGTTTTGTTCGTTTCCAGGTAAATACTACTAAAAAATCTAAATACGGAATGCAGAGTCTTGCCACAAATTGCTATTGGGATAGGAACCACAAAACATAGCTTATCTTACGAGCTATGGCTATGCTCGGAGTGTCTCTGCGAAAACCTATCAGAAACGAGAAGTAGAAGAAACAGTACCGACATATCCCAGCGGATCGGTAAGTTGAAGTGGTAATTTGCAGGTATTATAGCACGGCGGACTGATGATCGATGGGGTCGAAAAGTCCTCTAGTAAAGACCACGTACCGGCAAGCAAGTAGGACTTCTACCTTTGCAAGCCGCTTCCAATCGGTCGTATTCTTATAGGAGGCGCCCAGAGCTTGAAAATCCGGTTTATTAATCGAACCGGTTAAGGCCTAAAGTACATGATCACTATTTTTCGGTTTCTTTCTTATTGAGGTTAATTTTAAGGGCTTTAATTCAATAAAGTTCGCATATCGGTTGAATAAACCGGTTTAGAACAGTTATTTTCACCCGCGCACCTCTTCTTCACGCCTTCAATGGGCCACGTGACGCGAGGGCAAGGAGCAAGTTATCGCGTGTCTGTTATCCGCCCCCCGTACTCTGTCTAGGTATACATATGTACTCGTACATATGTATCGCGCGACGCGGGTCTCTCGCAGAATAAACTGGTTAATATAGGTTTTTAAATCACTTAATACGGTTACGCTCCGAACGAAATAATCAGAGAAACCGGTTTTTGTCGTTTTAATTCTGGTTTATTTTAAACCGGTTTCAAGCCTTGGAGGCGTCTATATTCAGCTGTGAACGTCCTATGGTTAATAAATGGATAGTATTAAATCCTATCCCCCTTACCACAAAAGATTTAAATACCCTTAAAACACTGCTTAGCCGTGAAATTTGTTCTGTTAAATATTGTCTAAAGTGTGCGTAAAACGTTTGTGTTAAGACGGTATACCTTCTGATGCAAATCTCTTATGTTTTGTCCCATATCTTCTATATATTTTATACCAAACCGCAGCGCACGATCCAATCCAGCTTCTCCATGCGTATCCCTAACACCGAAGATGGGGTAATCAGGGTTAGTCAGAAACGATATACCTACAAGCTGAAAGGAGACTTCATATCTAGAATATTTTAATGTAGTTAGCAGGACTCTTTTCCAGAGCTTTTGGGCTTTTACACCCAAATTCTGGGTCGCATTTTCTGTGCCATTTATGCTAGTAAACCGGATAATGTAACTTTTTTAATTTTTTTAATTTATTCCTCTTAAAGAAACAAAATGACATTTAAATACAGCTATGTATTTTTTTCCTAAATTATTAAACTTATCAATCTCATTATGTAATTTTTTCCCTAGGTAAAATGTCCTTTATTCCATCCATCTATCAGCCATAGGACGTCCACTGCTAGACATAGGCCTCCCCTATAGATCTCCAATAAGACCGGTACATAGTGGCTTGCATTCAGCGCGATCCTGCGGTCTTAATCAGTTCATCTGTCCACCTTATGGGCGGACGTCCTACGCTGCGCTTGTCGGTACGTGGTCTCCACTCGGGAACTTTTCGACCCCATCGGCATTGTATAAATACAATACTACTATATATGCCAAAACTACATACACTACTGCTACATAAAAAAACAATTGGATCATCAACAGACCCTTGAAGATCTAAAGAATCTAAAGATAATCCATTATATTATACTTAGTAACAAAATTTAGTTTCGATCGCATTTTACCTAAGGCAAAAATAATTCATGCAAATCACAACGCTTTCGGCTATTGTACCCGTTCTGTGTAATCTCATAGAAATATCCTTGTCCATTTAGAATTCTCCGTGCTAGCGGAGATATCGGAATATCCGATATTTTGGCTCATTGCCTGTAATTTTCGGACGAAATGTTCGTTTTCTGGTTATTATTAAAGTCTAGTGTAGCACTCTGAAGCTTTTGTTTTTTAACCGACTTCCAAAAAGTAGGAAGTTCTATGTTCGTGTGTATGTATTTTTTTGTGTATGGTCATCGATAATTTCGCCAATTGTGAACCGAATCGAAAAAATATTTTTTTAGTTCGAAAGGGTATACTCCCGAGGTGGTCCCATTTAAATTTTACAGAAATCGGCTGAGCCGTTTTTGATAAACCAACAATAACGTAAGCAATTCAAGCGAAATATCCGAATTTTGTACAAGATGAACATTACATCGATAATTTCGTCAATTGTGAACCGAATCGAAAAAATCTTTTTTAGTTCGATAGGGTATACTCCCGAGGTGGTCCCATTTAAATTTTACAGAAATCGGCTGAGCCGTTTTTGATAAACCAACAATCACGTAAGCAATTCGAGCGAAATATCCGAATTTTGTAAACGATGGAAGGCGGTTTCGCCATTTTTGCGAAAAATAATTATTTATGTGAGGGACTTAGCGACTTAATGATACGAGTATAAGGGTGATGGTAAACGGACGTGTCAGCCACAAACGCTGAAGTCAGTGAAAACGCGAACTAACGTCTGCGTTCATAAAATATAGGGGTACTAGCTGACCCTGCGTACTTCGTTTCACGCAATATCTGTATAAATTATAGCCTATTTGTTATTCTGTTTTATATGTATAAGCTTTACTATTGCAAAGTTTCATCTCAATCCTTTCAGTAGTTTTTGCGTGAAAGACGAACAAACATACCTACAAACTTTCGCGTTTATAATATTAGTGAATATGTAAAAAAATGCAAGTGAAGTCCCTCCGCGCGGAAGAAGTGAAACTTCGACGCAACAGTGCTTTCATACCCCCTCCATGGTAGCGTTAAACGTTTAACGCAACCTTGTTGGAAGTCGCATTAGAAGTTTCACTTCAAAAATTGGTTTTTTGTGAAGTCGGTTTACGCACGATAATTTTACGATAAGAAAACATTGTTGAACCAACAACTGAAACAAGCCGAACGCAGCCGATCGTGCCTCTCTATCGCTTGTTCCGCGCTTTCGCTTGCACGCTCGGCTCAGGCGGAACGTGACACTTTTTCGTGCGTGCAGCCAGCGTTGATCGATTTATAAGACGTTGTCACGTCAAAACATTAAGTCGAATTGTGAACCTCCTCTTTTAAAGTCGGTTAAAAAGTTCCAATGTGTCTAAAACCAATGAGAATAGGGAAATAGGTCCTTAAATCCAAATTATGCTGCAGCACAAAACCTATCAAATATTCGCGAATGAAGACGCCAGCCAATTTTGAATATTTTCGTCCTAAAAAATGGTCTGGTGTAAAAAATTCTCGCCACCATTATTTAAAGTCGGTTCCGTGACGTCATTCATTATTAACTTTGTCGGGAGAGCAATCTAGCATATTTATACCATCCACTTTACAGGAAGGAAATTGAAAAAGAGGTTTTTTGGAGGGAAAAGGCGTAACGCCTTTGTGGGGTATTTCTTTTATGACTACCATTATTTAGTCATACGGGCCTAACCCGTGTGACACCGAAATGTACAACTGATATTAGTTGCTGCAAACGTAACGCTTTATTTTATTTATATTAGACCAGAACGTGTCCGGGCCGGGCCGTGTACGTGGCCCAAACAGGGCATAGATTGAAATGTCTCCCATACATTTACCTTATACAAAACTACAACTTATAACCTCCTCTCCCCCTCTTTTTGAGTTGAAGGTTAAAACATGTAAACACACAGTAATGCATGGATATCCCTCTCTCAGGCCACTTCTTTTACGATATTCCCCATTACCCTGAGAGGCCATACTGATTTAATGTGCCGCGGGAGTCTGTAAATACTGCTTCCGATATGGACACAGCAAAATAGTATAAGAACAGTAACGTTACTTAATTATTTTATTTTGCAATCAAATGTCATATCAAATATCTTCAATACGCCCAACAGTTGATTTATTGTAATTAAAATAAAAATTAAATCGATTAAAAGTAATTTTGTTCAAATAAAGCTCAAAACACATCCCATCGGAGCATTTTCTTTTTCTGGGATTTAAAGTAGCCCATGTCACTTTCCGTCTTTCAAATTATGTCCATGCCAAAAATCAAGTTAATCCGTTGCGAAAGAGGAACAAACCAACAAATACACCTTGGAATTTATAATATTAGTAAGGAAGGGACCAGCTACCCACCTCGGCTTTGCCCGGCTAGGAATGCATTATAACTATAAAATTTTCGTAATAAAATAAATGTTCTATAGGACAGTGAAAACGGCATTGCAATGATTCATCCAAGATCTCAGCAGATACACAAACACAGTAATGGTAAAGCTATTTTATAACGGGCTGTAGATGGTTTGGCAATGCAAGGTAGAGCCCGATAAATCTTTCCCTATCAACATAAAACTCGCAGATATGATACTGTTTGCCATTCACTGTGACACGATACAAGGTTTTTCTTTTTATGTAAACGCCTTAAACGGGGTATTTGATGACGGCTCAGTCGGCCGTTAGTGGTCGTTTACGCCCTCCTTCGTATTGGCACTTAAATCTAAAGACATTGCGCGCCCTCTGTAGAATACAATACGCACTATTTTAGTCCTCGAATTAATAGCACTCATTGCTTGCCTTGACGACTTTTTGATACGTCACAGATCTATGACTTTCGTTCATAGGGTATATTGTTTGAAATGACATGGCTTTATTGCTATGACTATAAAGTTCAAAATATAAGCCCTGCCTAGGAAACGTTTGAAGTTAGTCCGCCATCTTTGTGAAATCAAATTTGACATTTGATCAGCAGTTCAAGTGTCATTTGAGTCTAGATTACATAGCAGTTTCTATGGATTTTTGACACCATGTTTGTGGAATCAAGCATCACGACTTTTTAACCCCCGACGCAAAAGAGGGGTGTTATAAGTTTGACGTGTCTGTTTGTCTGTGTGTCTGTCTGTCTGTCTGTCTGTGGCATCATAGCGCCCGAACCACTGAACCGATTTCAGTTTAGTTTTTTTTTTGATGAAAGGAGACTTAATCGAGAGTGTTCTTATCTATGTTTTATAAAAATCGATTGAGCCGTTTAAGAGTTATGGTGGGTTAAAGTGGGGATGGAAGAACCAAAATTCAACAAATGTGCTCAAAATGGTTGTCAATGTGTCGGGGGTTTTTTAAATTTTAAATTTATATTAGTTATTTACTTTATTGTCACTTCTCTTCTACTGTTTTCCTTATTCTGAGCTTTCATCACATGTCTTGACGACTGATTCACACGTCACAGATCTATGTCTCTCATTGCTTGGCTTGATGACTGCTTGAGATAGTGAGCTATGTAACTCTCATTGTGTGCCTTGACTGACATTTGTGTTGCTTGACGATGCTTGAGACCTCACTGATCTGTTACTGTCTCACCGCGTGGTTTGACGACTGATTCACATGTCACAGATCTATGTCTCTCATTGCTTGGCTTGATGACTGCTTGAGAAATTGAGCTATGTAACTCTCATTGTGTGCCTTGACTGACATTTGTGTTGCTTGACGATGCTTGAGACCTCACTGATCTGTTACTGTCTCACCGCGTGGTTTGACGACTGATTCACACGTCACAGATCTATGTCTCTCATTGCTTGGCTTGATGACTGCTTGAGATAGTGAGCTATGTAACTCTCATTGTGTGCCTTGACTGACATTTGTGTTGCTTGACGATGCTTGAGACCTCACTGATATGTTACTGTCTCACCGCGTGGTTTGACGACTGATTCACACGTCACAGATCTATGTCTCTCATTGCTTGGCTTGATGACTGCTTGAGATATTGAGCTATGTAACTCTCATTGTGTGCCTTGACTGACATTTGTGTTGCTTGACGATGCTTGAGACCTCACTGATGTGTTACTGTCTCACCGCGTGGTTTGACGACTGATTCACACGTCACAGATCTATGTCTCTCATTGCTTGGCTTGATGACTGCTTGAGATATTGAGCTATGTAACTCTCATTGTGTGCCTTGACTGACATTTGTGTTGCTTGACGATGCTTGAGACCTCACTGATCTGTTACTGTCTCACCGCGTGGTTTGACGACTGATTCACACGTCACAGATCTATGTCTCTCATTGCTTGGCTTGATGACTGCTTGAGAAATTGAGCTATGTAACTCTCATTGTGTGCCTTGACTGACATTTGTGTTGCTTGACGATGCTTGAGACCTCACTGATCTGTTACTGTCTCACCGCGTGGTTTGACGACTGATTCACACGTCACAGATCTATGTCTCTCATTGCTTGGCTTGATGACTGCTTGAGATATTGAGCTATGTAACTCTCATTGTGTGCCTTGACTGACATTTGTGTTGCTTGACGATGCTTGAGACCTCACTGATCTGTTACTGTCTCACCGCGTGGTTTGACGACTGATTCACACGTCACAGATCTATGTCTCTCATTGCTTGGCTTGATGACTGCTTGAGATATTGAGCTATGTAACTCTCATTGTGTGCCTTGACTGACATTGGTGTTGCTTGACGATGCTTGAGACCTCACTGATCTGTTACTGTCTCACCGCGTGGTTTGACGACTGATTCACACGTCACAGATCTATGTCTCTCATTGCTTAGCTTGATGACTGCTTGAGATATTGAGCTATGTAACTCTCATTGTGTGCCTTGACTGACATTTGTGTTGCTTGACGATGCTTGAGACCTCACTGATCTGTTACTGTCTCACCGCGTGGTTTGACGACTGATTCACACGTCACAGATCTATGTCTCTCATTGCTTGGCTTGATGACTGCTTGAGATATTGAGCTATGTAACTCTCATTGTGTGCCTTGACTGACATTTGTGTTGCTTGACGATGCTTGAGACCTCACTGATCTGTTACTGTCTCACCGCGTGGTTTGACGACTGATTCACACGTCACAGATCTATGTCTCTCATTGCTTGGCTTGATGACTGCTTGAGATAGTGAGCTATGTAACTCTCATTGTGTGCCTTGACTGACATTTGTGTTGCTTGACGATGCTTGAGACCTCACTGATGTGTTACTGTCTCACCGCGTGGTTTGACGACTGATTCACACGTCACAGATCTATGTCTCTCATTGCTTGGCTTGATGACTGCTTGAGATATTGAGCTATGTAACTCTCATTGTGTGCCTTGACTGACATTTGTGTTGCTTGACGATGCTTGAGACCTCACTGATCTGTTACTGTCTCACCGCGTGGTTTGACGACTGATTCACACCTCACAGATTTGATGACTTTCATTGCGTAGTTTTAGGACTGCTTGATACGTCACATATCTTTATTGTGTCAAGCTATGGTCAAACCATGCTCTGATTGCAACTCGTGCCAAAACGCATACGTTAACGTGTACGTGCGCAAAGTTTCGCTTTATAAGGATGAATTCTATGCATTTACACATGTTTCTCGACTTCAAAAGTGAAATTCGTGCTAAACAGCTCGCACGGTACCTAACAAAGATTTTAAAATGCTTCTTATTACTAAAACATAACCACAAGAAACCTTACTTTGTTATATATAGGCCGCCAGTAAGATAGGATCGTACCTAGTTTTGAACGCAGCCCTAATTTCTTTGAGACGAACTAAAACAGGATACAGTGCCGGCCACAACATATGGCACATCCACAAGAATTCTTAACACGTAGCTTAGGTAAACAAGAAAACTTGAAATAATAGTGTATCGTAGAATTTTAATTAAAATGAAATAATAAAAAATCGGCCAAGTGCGAGTCGGACTCGCGCACGAAGGGTTCCGTGCCGTATGGGAGCTTCATTCCTGTTGTCCTGTTCATAGCGAGCAAAAAACTCCAAAAAATCACGCTTGTTGTATGGGAGCCCCCCTTAAATACTTATTTATTTAATTCTGTTTTTAGTATTTGTTGTTAAGTATAGCGGCAACAGAAAACATCATCTGTGAAAATTTCAGCTGCCTAGCTATCACGGTTCATGAGATACAGGTGACAGACAGACGGACAGACGGATATCGAAGTCTTAGTAATAGGGTCCCGTTTTTACCCTTTGGGTACAGAACCCTAAAAATTAGTAAAAACAGATTTGATTGATCTTGTATCTTTTACAACTAAAACATAAGTTCCAAGAAGTGTTGTAACAGTCGCATCTCACAGCTATCTCGTTCACACTTTCGCAAGATACACAGGCATTGTATTTCCGAAAATAGTATGTTACATTTCCAACCATATTGATATGTGTGTGTTGATGTCATTTTGTTTAAAACTAGCGACCCGCCCCGGCTTCGCACAGGTGTGCGAAAAAAACCACAAACACAACACAAGTCATATAAACCTTCTTCTGGAATCACAAATTATCTAAAAAAAAAACCGCATCAAAATCCGTTGCGTAGTTTTAAAGAAGCATACATGGGGACAGACAGCGGGAAGCGATTTTGTTTTATACTATGTGGTGATTTCGATCGATAATGCTGATCTTTTCATTGTGGTATTTTTTGAAATTTATTATTTACTATTAGGTCACTTCTTCAAACTAAATGTGATTTTATACCATTTTTTTTTTAATTTCACATGTGCGGCTGTATTAAATGCCTGGCAATGTAATTCCCACAGACAGAACAGAATAGTGGGTAAAGCCTTGTAGCCTCAGATTGGAAACTAGATAACTTTGTCAGCTCCTGAATTTCAGAAGATGCGGTTACAGCGGTGGGACGGGAATTTAGTAATACCTATGTTCCTAGGACATAGAGTTACAATTATTCACTATTTGTAGGTAGTTTACGCTGTAATAGTAGAACACAATTATTCACTATTTGTAGGTAGTTTACGCTGTAATAGTAGAACACAATTATTCACTATTTGTAGGTAGTTTACGCTGTAATAGTAGAACACAATTATTCACTATTTGTAGGTAGTTTACGCTGTAATAGTAGAACACAATTATTCACTGTTAGTAGGTAGTTTACGCTGTAATAGTAGAACACAATTATTCACTATTTGTAGGTAGTTTACGCTGTAATAGTAGAACACAATTATTCACTATTTGTAGGTAGTTTACGCTGTAATAGTAGAACACAATTATTCACTATTTGTAGGTAGTTTACGCTGTAATAATAGAACACAATTATTCACTATTTGTAGGTAGTTTACGCTATAATAGTAGAACACAATTATTCACTATTTGTAGGTAGTTTACGCTGTAATAGCTTTAAATAAGGATAGGTATAAAATAAATTTAGATTTCGTTCATACTTGTACTCGCAAATCTTGTTAGGATTCAGATACTAAACGATTTTGTCAAATATTATCAAAATCAGTTAATATAATTCTTTTTCGCAAAAAATTTGAAAACCGCCTTGCACTGTGTACAAAATTGGAATATTCCGCTAGAATTGTTCATATTTGATTTGATTTTTCGAAAGCGGCACAGCCGATTTTTTAACCCCCGACGCTAAAGAGGGGTGTTATAAGTTTGACGTGTCTGTTTGTCTGTCTGTCTGTCTGTGGCATCATAGCGCCCGAACCACTGAACCGATTTCAGTTTAGTTTTTTTTGGATGAAAGGAGACTTAATCGAGAGTGTTTTTAGCTATGTTTTATAAAAATCGATTGAGCCGTTTAAGAGTTATGGTGGGTTAAAGTGGGGATGGAAGAACCAAAATTCTACAAATGTGCCCAAAATGGTTGTCAATTGAAAGTTTGTTGTCAAATATTTTTGTGTCGGAGGTTTTTTAAATTTTAAATTTATAATATTATTTAAAATTTAAATGGGACCACCTCGGGAGTATACCCTTTCAAACTATAAAAGAATTGTTCGAGTCGGTTCACAATTGGCACAATTATCGATGAACATTCATACAGACGAACATATAACCTCCTCCTTTTTGGAAGTTGGTTAAAAATAGCGCGACACCAAATTTCCCCCCTTTTTGAGGGAAATACCCTCCGTATCAAAAATAGCCGACGATTCATATAGAACATGTGCACTAAGTTTCGTCGAGATTCTTTGAAAAATGTGGCCTGTGGACGAAAAGCAACATCTGGACAGACGAAAGCAAAAAATAATCTGCCAAGTACGAGTCGGACTCGCGCACGAAGGGTTCCGTACATTATGGGAACCCCCTTAGCCCCATTTCATCTACCTGTCACGGTTATCAATATCGAGCAAAAAATGGCTAAAAAATCATGTTTGTTGAATGGGAGCCCCCCTTAAATGTTTATTTTATTTTGTTTGTAGTATTTGTTGTTATAGCGGCAACAGAAATACATCTTCTGTGAAACTTTCAGCTTTCTAGCTATCATGGTTCATGAGATACAGCCTGGTGACAGACAGACGGACATCGGAGTCTTAGTAATAGGGTCCCGTTTTTACCCTATGGGTACGGAACCCTAAAAAGCAAAATAAGCTCTTTTCGACCAAAACCAAACAAAAAAACCATTAAGACCGAATGTATTTCGCAAATAACTTCAATATAGAGTCAATTAGATAATTTACTTATATCATAAAGTCCGTAAGATTAACACATGAATTGATAATGTCCTTAAACAATGTACACAAACGAAAACCAAAGACAATTAACATTTCAAACATACGTTTGGCTTATCACAAAGCCTTTTATCCAATCCGCATAGTCAACATACCAACCATAGAGTGACAACGAAGTGGGCGATGCTTACATTACAAGTACATTTTTTTACTTTATCACATGAAAAATAGACGTTTTGGCCAACTTTGCACTAAATTTTCGTTCCAAATTTTTTTTTAGTGAGATTTAGGATCACTTGTTGAGCCTTAAAAAATGCTGACACATCTATGTGGAGCTTCAAGCGCCATCTTAAAAAATGTTTTTGGCCGATATCTCGGAAACTATGCACTTCAGGGCAAAAGTCACAGAGATCATTATTATAGAAAATAAAATTTCGCATCTTTTGTTTTAGTAAACATTTTTGTAAAACTTATGATATAGATACTTATTTAATGAAATTTCATTCATTCATTAAATGAACCATAATTCGTAAACGGTACATTTCCGATCGATTTTTTTTATACTTGGTTTAGGATCACTTCCTGAGCATAAAATCACTAAATGCTGACAGATCCAGGTGGAGCTTCAAGCGCATTTTAGGGTAAAAGTTAAATTCTTACTACTTGAACAGCGCTAAATCTATGTTGTAACTCTCCAAAACTTTTCAACCCCATCGGTCATCAATTCTCCGCGCTATGTGCCCTGCCCACTGCCATTTCAACTTACCAATCCGTTGGGCTATGTCGGTAACTTTTGGGTCTTCTACGGATCTCGTCATTTCTGATTTGTCTCTTACAGACTCCGAGCATAGCCCCCAATTACCTTGTTTGGCTGCTTGGAGCTTATTAAGGCCCATGGTAAGAGACCACGTTTCAGTGCCATAAGCACCGGACTAGAAACTCACTACGATTCGTAATCACTACATTCTGTCAGCTTTACGTGAAGCGCGGGGGAGGAGGTGTTCACTGTAGTTTCGGCCTAATACATATAGGAATAAAGTCGAAATGTTAACGGGTGACGGGTATATGGAGCGAAGCGAGCGTGAACAATGCAACCCAGTTGCTGATAATCCATTATCGCCTTTATTGCTTAGACGCTTAAGTTTAAAATTGTGCAATGAAATGTCTGGTGTCTCGTTCACGTGTAGGTACAATTTTTCTTATACCATGACAGTGGGGTAAGCGCGCTGAATTCTACTCCAGTAGCTAATTCCTCCAAGGCCATAAGTCATCACTGGTAAGGGTAACACACACAGATGGCACTGTATCTATATAATATAGTGTCGTGCTGAGAATTGTGTTGAAGATTCACGTATGCCGCCTCTGCCTTGCTCTATGGTACACCGGACTTGAACCGTGCCCGTATAGCTCGGTTCATAAATAAATAGAGACAGACTGATCTCGTTTCATATTTAAGCCCTTATTTCCTTTTTGGGGTTCCGTACACAAAAGTGAATGTTAGAGGGCCATGGAATGTTGTGCTTAGATATTTATGTCAGAGATGGAGAACGATCTTCCAAATATGATTAAGGAATTTGTCCATTTTTTCAAAATATTTTTAATAAGTTGTGCATATTATGGTGACGCATGACATCATTATGAAGCATACGTAGTACTATGTATTAATCTTTTAAAGTGGCAGGCCCTGTTACATGTTTTAGGTTTGAGGATTAACTGATGTCATACTTTTCTTAAATTATTTTTCTACCCGTACCTACACCAACTATCTTGCAAATACTTCGAAAGCAGAAACTTTTCTGGTTCTGGAAGTATTTGCAAGATTAGGTACTCATTTATTTAAAAAAATAATCCAAACGGTTATCCCCACCAAACGGTAAGGAACCTAGCTGACTAACTCCGGGTTATTGTTGAACACCACCATGATAACGTAATAGCAAAATTTCAGCATTTAGAAAGTTATTAATTTATTTGCTGTGTCTGGGTGTTATTTAGGTACTATCTATATAAGTATATATTTAAAATATGTATATGTAGTATATCAGTCTCTGGCAGCCATTACACTAGCTTTGCTTAGTTTGGTCTCAGAGACCGTGTGTAAGATGTCTCCATGTCCCCTAATGCATTTTTTGTGCTTACCTGCCGAGCTATATAGCGCACACAACACGCCGTTGTAGTGTTGTGTTTAGCTAAAGTTGAACTTCCGGGATTTTTTGTACGTTTTGATAATTATTTTCAACATTAAAAAGAAATCCTTACTATCATACTAAATCCGAAAGTATGCTTGTTGGTTTCTTGCTCTTTTACGCAGCAACCGAGCATGTTAGACGTCTTGATTTTTGGCATGAATATAGTTAAATAGTTGGGAAGTAACATATGAAACTTTTTATCCAAAAAAAATAAAAGGTTCATTTGGGATAGCACAAAAATCGCTGGCAAAAACTAGTAAAAGTATGTTTTTGAACCGGTTCCTATCCTTCCTTGGAAATTGTGATTTGTCTAAGCACAACTCAGAAAATTTGTCTCAACGCATAAGCATTGCCATTCAGCGTGGCAATGCAGCCAGCATGCTGGGCACGCTGCCAACTGATTATCTTTAGACCTTCAAGGTTATTTGTAGAAGATCCAATGATTTCTATGTAGTAGTAGTGTAGGTAGTTTTAGCCTGAAAAATAGTATTGTATTTTAATCTTAAAATGAGCCAAACTTGCATGTTTTTGTTGCTAGTCTAATTCTCTAATCTATCCAAATATCCCTTCCCCCAATAACAAAGCTCAAACAAACCCCACTAATTTACATGTAGTAAATAAAGCCAACAAATACGTAATTAAGGCGTCAGATCGAGATACTGAGCCCTTAAGGTGGTTACACTAATTTACATATGAATCGTTAATTTTGATAACTGATTCAAGTTAATCTTACGCTTAAGTGAACTAATTTTGCGTTGAGTGTGCGGCCTATACAGGGTTATTTCTAATCAATTAGCATCCTTCTAGAGACTTATTCTGTACATCAAAACTAACAACTTTTGTACTGCGGCTTTTGTGAAAACTCAAAAAAAAAAATCTGCTGTTCCATACATTTTGTTGAGGGTGAACGATTTTTTTCTATGGAACAATAACTTTTTTTGAGAATTAATTAAAGTAGTAGAACAAAAGTTACAACGCTATAAGTTGGTGGTAATGATTAGCACTTCAAAGATTTGGCGCTACCGTAGGAGGTGAGCTGGCTCAGTTGGTTAGAGCGTCGGGCTAGTGATCCGAAGGGGCAGGTTCAAATCCTGCGTTCGCTTCAGATTTTTGAAATGCTTATTACAAAGATAACTCTTTGAGAACAAAAGTTGTTAGTTTTGATGTACAGAATAAGCCCCTTAAAGGATACTAATTGATTATTGATTATATGATTGATGAAAATAACCCTGTATGTAACGGTGACGAAAAAGATTTTACTTTTACTGTATTTTAGGGTTACATACCTCAGAGAAAATAAACGGACTTGTAGGATCAGTTTGTTGTCTGTCTATTAAGACCTATCTCGGGAACTTGAGGAGAAACTTTTTTTTTTTGTATAGATTTGCAGATATGCGGTCTAGGATGTAACACGCTTGCCTAGATGATACCCATTTACTCGGGATTTGAAGACACCTACATTGTACTAGAGTTTAATGTTTTATCTTCCACTAAAACCTTCATCCATCCATCCATCAGCCATAGGACGTCCACTGCTGGACCTAGACCTCCCCTATGAATCTCCAATAAGACCGGTTGGTAGCGGCTTGCATCCAGCGTGATCCTGCGGTCTTAATGAGGTCATCCGTCCACCTTGTGGGTGGACGTCCTATGCTGCGCTTGCCGGTACGTGGTCTCCACTCGAGAACTTTTCGACCCCATCGGTCATCAGTTCTCCGTGCTATGTGCCCTGCCCACTGCCATTTCAACTTGCCAATCCGCTGGGCTTTGTCGGTAACTTTGGTTCTTCTGCGAATCTCTTCGTTCCTGATTCGATCTCGCAGAGAGACTCCGAGCATAGCCCTCTCCATAGCTCGTTGGGCTACTTGGAGCTTATTAATGAGGCCCATAGTAAGAGACCACTAAAACATTAAACTCTAGATAAGTACATAATCGTGCAACCTATATTTAGGTTATAATCTTCATTGCGCATATTGTTCGATCGCAACGAAAGTTCAAGTCTTACCTAGCGTTTTATTCTCTACAGAATGATCTTGGTAGGTACCCATTTTTTACTATTCAGTGAATAAATGAGTGTTCGTTTTTAGGGCCCCGTGCCCAAAGGGTAAAAACGGGACCCTTATTACTAAGACTCCGCAGTCCGTCTGTCTGTATGTCTGTCACCAGGCTGTATCTCAAGAACGGTGATATCTAAAACGTTGAAATTTTTACAGATGACGTATTTCTGTTGCCGCTATAACAACAAATACTAAAAACAGAAAAAATCAACTATACAACATCGCTCCCATACAACAAACCTAAATTTCTAGCCGTTTAACACTCGATGCGTATTAATAACGGTAACAGGTAGATGCTTGAAATATTCACAGAAAATTAAATTGTATATTTCCTTCAAAAATAAACAAAAATAATATGTATTAAGGGGGGGCTTCCATACGGCACGGAACCCTTCGTGCCGGAGTCCGACTCGCACTGGGCCGATTATTTATAACTAGACGACCCGCCCCGCTTCGCACAGGTGTATTATACATATAAACCTTCCTCTTGAATCACTCTATCCATTAAAAAAACCGCATCAAAATCCGTTGCGTAGTTTTAAAGATTTAAGCATACAGACAAACAAACAGACAAAAATAGCGACTTTATTTTATACTATGTAAGGATTAGTTACATAAGGTATTTTCATACCCGTACTTTCATAAGTCAATTAGGTCATTGAGTAAAAATAATTAAAAAATACAGGGTTATGTAATCCCCTTAAGTTATTCGTAGAGATCAAGATACGGAACCCTTTAATTTGTCGAACAATGGCCGGAGGAACAACAGACATACATAATGACACGGATTATTAATTTTGCTGTACATTTTCGACCAAAACGATCGTATCAAATTAAAGCTGTATGTATAAGTCGGGTAGTTAGCCCTGCTGTCAGATTTGTTTGGCTGCCTGAAAGCCTTTGACAAAGTTACGTCACAATCAAAGTAGCATCGACGTAGCGTGGCGTGTCTATCAGCCTTCTATCGGATACACTTCGATGAGTGCGCCCAGGAGTTGCACAATCTGGTCCCACCTGCCCCTTTCTTCTATCGTACGGCTGGACAGACGCGACCAAAGCGTCACCCTTTTATGGTGGACATCCCGCGCGTTAGAACCAAGCGTTTCGAGTCCACATTCCTCATACGAACTGCCAGAATGTGGAACGCTTTGCCTGAGTCTGTCTCCCCGCTAAAGTACAATGTAGGTGTCTTCAAATCCTGAGTAAATAAGTATCTTATAGGTAAGCGTGTTACATCCTAGACCGCATATCTGCTTAACATCAGGCAGTGTGTAGTCAAACGCGAACCTATTCGAAATAAAAAAAAAAGCTCTCGTTAAGTAGCGTTACGTAAGTCTAGCGCTGAGGGTACTGTGGAGGGGATGGCTGCGCATGTTGACCGCCATACTAAACTCATGCGCAGCCATCCCCTCCACACTTCGCTCAGCGCTAGACTTATAATGCCGCGACCTGTACCTAGTAGTAGGACATTCACCTACAAGGTCAGCCGGGTGGCTAGCCCTGGTGTCAATGTTGTTAGCCCTGGTGTCAAAGTTGCTAGCCCTGGTGTCAAAGTTGCTAGCCCTGGTGTCAAAGTTGCTAGCCCTGGTGTCAAAGGTACTAGCCCTAAAAACAAAATAAAATAAATATTTAAGGGGGGCTCCCATACAACAAACCTGAATTTTCGCTCTATATTAATGGTACCAGGCAGATGCTTAAAATTTTCACAGAATATTTAGTTTTATATTCCCTTCAATAATAAATAATAAAATTAAAATAAAATAAATATTTAAGGGATTCCCATACAGTACGGAGCCCTCCGTGCGCGAGTCCGACTCGTACTTGGCCGATTATTGGTAAAAATAATTATTTGTTCATAATAAAAACACTTATCTTGCCCTATAAAAATCGTATACAAATATCTTTTAACTGAAAGAAAAAGCCAGACATCCGCTGAAACGCTCACTCCCTAACAAAATACACAGACAGTCATCGTATTATATTTTATTACCTACACTTTATTGTATAGATAACAGAATGAAATATTTTCCGGCGGGGTTGCCAAGTCGAAACAAATATTACAGTACCCTTAGTATAAGTTTTATAATTATTTTTTTATAATACTTAATTAGTTTTTATAATTAATTTTATAGTAAACAAAAAAATATTAAAGTTACCGTGTTCCTATTTATAGCGAATAAGTCCGCGCTTGACCACCAACTCGCCTGATGGTAAGGGACGTTGTGGTCGAAGATGAAGCACGCAGACTTAGAAGATACCTATTAACTTTAAAAAGCTTTATATTATTTCATTTCTTTTCAACAATTACAACTATCATTACAGGAATTAAAAATCGAAGGAAATCATATCTCTTAGAAAACAGAAAAGCCGATTGTCCCATTCCTTGGCGGTACGAATCAGAAATGTTGAGTCAAACCTCTTCGTACGTATCGAAGGAAAATCGACTGTGTAGGGGTAGTGAAGCGTCTTTCTACTTGTCCTGTAGCAAAAAGGGGAAGGTAGGATAAGGTCATGTAGCTCAGATACACTTTCTTCGAAATGAATCCTGAATAAAATGGGCAGACTCGCAAGTTCGGAATACTACGTAGCGGCGGCCGGTGCTTTATGAAATGAAGTTAGGTATCTTGTGAATAACTTGTCACCACCTAAAACCCGAACATATTATTATATGTTTCAAAGTCAAGCAACATTTCGCATGGTTAATCTTCGGATGAGTGCCCGCGGGTGGCATTTCCAAACTGAGCGCTACCGTGGCTCGGATGACACGTTAAATTAGGTCCCGGTTGTATTAACCGTTTAGCCATGTCAAAAGCCTTCAGGCGGTTTAAAAACTCTGACACGAGGGCTAGTCAGCCGGCCTATACGAAGTTACTTATTTTTTAGCCGAACTATGATAAATAAATAAATATATCTTTATTGTACACAATTTGACAAAAGCACATAACAGAAACTACACAATATACAATATGCTGTACAAGGGTGGCCTTATCGCCTTTGGCGATTTCTACCAGGCAACATTTGGATGGATTATTAACTATAACTTTAACTAACATTTTTTATTAGTTCTTCCTCGTTTCCGCCAAAGACGAAACGAAATGTATGAAGCCACACGGAAACTACTGGTGGTACCGTTTACGTATGAACTCATACTAACCCCTTCGAGAATGGATTGCCAGAAATTCGAATTAACATATTCTGCATTTGTATATGGAGTAATATAATTAAGTATTTTAAGAGGGAGTTGACCCGAGTTTTGTTTGTTGGTTACATTGGGAATGTATTTACAGTTGCGTCAGTTGGTTTGCTTAGGAGTTTTATCTACGAGCTATTGTTTTCCATATTTTTGGTTGTAACTCGTAAAACGTTTATCCAACTTTACGAAATAATCATAAAAAATAAATAATGTTGAAAACCCAAGTCACGGTGCCCAAGTCATGACATGGACTGGAGCGATAGTATTATTGGCCATATTTATAAAGTAGGCTATATCCCAAAAATAAAGAGGATGAAATTTTCTGTTCTTGCGGTTGTAGACCTTGTGCTGTGGCTCTGTAGATATTTACTCTAAGTTGTAACATTATTATTATTATAGCAACATATATTACACCAGTTTTATGTAATATTGTCTAAGCCTATACTATTAACACAGAATAGGCCCTATTACACAGGGCACAGAAGGAGCATCTTCATACAATCCAAGACTTAGAAATGTGAAAAATACATATTGTACCATAGACAACTTTTGAGTGAACTTGCAACTTCAAAAGTGATTACCCAATTTTATAGGGGAAATATTTACAAATAGAATTATAAAAGAGAAATCACATGACTATAAACAAAGCGTATGTTAACAACTGTAACAATGCTATGTCGAGTCTCAGCAATAATTAAAGAACGGAACGACATTTTCAAAAAAAGTGTTGGTTGGATCTTTTTCGCTTGATTGGTTCGAAATAAAATGGCTACTTTGATGTTAATGAAAATTTTTGATCAAATTCACATATTTACGTATTGATAAATAGTTACGTAATGACTTATTACAATAAGTTGTCTAAAGTTATTGTGTCCGGCATTGAGTTGTTACTAAAGCAGTATTCGGGATATAATATAAGGTAAAACACCTAATGCCAGACACTGAACTAAAGGATGACACCTTCGAAAAAATCCTTCCTCCTAAGAATAATAAACCTTAAATCTATTTGACTACTGATCTTATAGACCCCTAGCATCATCTATGACACATGGTTAAAAACTTATAACACCTTTCCTAGCGAAATTTTAAAATGGCGTCAGTTGCCAGCTAACAACGCGGAAAAGTAGACACATGCTCTGTGATTTTTGAACATTTTCGTAAGGAGGTTGGCATTGGTCAGGTAAGATTTTGTTATACATATTTACGATTTTTGTGGATTTAGTGTTGAATTTAGAAATATGAAAGATTCATTAGTAAACAAGGGCTATTGTTTTCTTGTTTAGTTTAGTTTTTATAACAATTGTTGCTGTGTCTACTATTAGGTACCAAAATATGTGAAAACCTAAAAGATGACACAAGTGTCATCTAGTAGGTTGCATCAAAATGTTCAAAATTTGTACAAAAATAGCTTCTATTCCAAGTGTATAAAATGCTGTATCAATTTTGTTACTTTTACTTTACTCTGCCCAATAGTAGACAGGATGTCAATTATTGGGTAAGGTATGTGTCAACTATTGGTTCCATCGATTTCAGATTTGGTCGAGCGTGATGCAGCCCATAAAAAGACAGATGTTTAGATACAGTGAAGCTGATAATATAATATGGAAGCTTCCATAGCAGAATACAGAAGAGGTGTCGCAACAGATACTGTAGCAAGAAAATAAATAGAGCCGAGAAAAAAAAATGAATTAGAAAAAGAAAAGAAGAATAGAGGAAATAAAAGAAAAAGAAAGAGCAAATTGAAGAGGAATGTAAACTAAACTAACGTAAAGCCTGCTAAGAAATTGGCTAAGAATACCATTAAGACTGTAAAAAAAACTGTTAAGACTGATGATTATAGTAGCGACTCAAGTTCTGAAGAAGAGTGGCAAGATTCTGGAGATAGTTTAGAATTTTAGATGATATATCTGACGAAATTGAAAACGATGTATTAGAAATGGGAAATGCAAGATCAAGTAGGGTGACTATGTGATTGTCAATTTTCCTGGTATAAAGAAATATCACAGGTATCTCTGTATTGTCCAAAATATTAGCCAAGATGGTGAAATGGTAAGCTGTGATCAAACCAAGACTACTGTCAAGGAAAACGATAAAGATATTAGTATTATAAGAGAATGTCAAATCGCTGAAATCGTCGACGCGCCAAAAATGATATTTGCTGGTGATAGAATTAAGTATTAATTTGATTTTGCGCTGCAGGTTGATGGATAAGCAGAAGTACTGAACTTAACTTCAACATAATTATATAAATGACGATTGTATTACAATAGGTGATAAGTAAATATGGAAAGATGGCCCAAAGATAGATTCTCTGTTTAAAGACAGAGTATTTCCTTAGTATTTTGATTTGAAAACCTACTTTAAATGTGATTTAAAGCCATGTCTAGTATTGGTGCTAAGTGCTGTCTATTATTAGTGGTAACGATTTTTTGAGATGTCATCTATTGGTTAATTTGACAAAGTTTAAAAAAATACAAACTTATAATTGAAATATGTTAATAATTACAATGTTTTATGTGAAATAATAGATCTAAGTATTGCTTTAGTAGATTAAAAAAGTTTTGACTGCAATGTGGTAACAAAATAAATTAATATTGAATACTAAAATGTGTGTTGTCCTTAATGTGTCTAGCATTAGGTGTTTTACCTTAATTAAAAACAATTTAATAAAATTGACAGCTGCTTGTCATTACATGCTACAACTACGACATATAGAATATGCTAGTCTATCTAGTGTAGGGACTTGGTTTCCAAAAATAATTTATTTTACTTTGGCGAACTACTTTTATCCACCGATCGGCCCAAACTGGATCTCTAGGAAATCTTAAACAAAATGTATAGGGAAATTACAAAAATATCTTGTGTCAACACTGAAATAACTTTGAAATAGGGATTTCAAAATACATGATGAAAAGAATCGAATGATGTATTCGAGTCTAGCATGACGTCGTGTCCAGATGGTTGGACTTGCAATGAAATTTCGATTAATCTATTCACATCTTGATTCTTTTTAATCGATGGACTTATGTAATTATAAATACGTTTTATCGTTAATTCCAGAATAAGTTATCGACATAAAGTCAATAACACTAGTATTAAATAACAGCTGGCAGCCTTAAGTACCGCTAAATTCATCAAGCTTTAACCAAAGAACCTTCTCCTTTTTGTAAATCGGTTAAAATATGAACACATCACGTGAAACACAAATCAATCCGCTTCGTTGTGTAGAATTGTCTTACATCGCCGGCAGCCCGGGTCAAAATCAATTTTGACCTTAAAGTTAATCGATTTAACGAGTCATTATTCGATCTCATACAGACATTATCCGACATTCCTAACTGACCATATAGAAATTTTCCACTCTGTTTACATTTTCAAATGATTTCATTTTATTTATTTTGCTTGTAAATCACAAAGATATTTATTACCGGTGGTATGTGACAGTGCCTTTCGTTATTTCTTTTGAAACCGTGTAATTTCGGCAAGATAAAATGGCGCAGTTCACCATATTTACCTCGTTGCTTTGAGACGCGACCGCAACGCCAGTTTATTGAAGACTAACTAAGGATTTCTCTATGATTGGTTGATATTGGTCGGCGACATTTCATTTTGTATGATTAGGTGTAGTATTAACTAATATGATTAATAACTATTTTGATTTTGTATGATTCCTGTCAATTTGAAGTAAACCAATTCACAATACCTCCATCATTTTTTCAATCCAATTTTCCAATTCTGTCTTCAATAACATCGAAACCATCCAAAACTGGTTTTTCTTTTTCGCAATCACAGTGGAAACCGTGTCAGGTGTAGCCAAGATAAGGGCTCCGTGATTGAGTGATAGCGTGCGAGGCAGTAGTGGTAGCCAACTTTTTGTATCTACGGGTCGCTAGAACGATTTCAGGCACGGTCCGTAAAGCAATCAGTTCCAGCACTTGTAGTAATTTTGATTGAGATGACCAAAGACTTTTTGTTACTCAAGAATAGTACACATCTATGAAAAGTTAAGAATTCATTGCATATTGTCTCCGTACTATTTTTTATTTATTTTGTCTTTCATGATAATAAAACCTATTTCTTTGCAACAGTACCCATTAACTAAAAGGATGAGTCACCATTTTGGAAAGAAGCAACAAGACAGACTGAAACACAAATGTTACACAGCCGTCCTAGTACAGGGGCCGTGTTCACCTTTAGTTTTGAACATAGTGCGAAAAGGTGCAATTTCAAATATGCACTTCAATAACTCGTAGATGAAACCATACGGTAAAATTAAGTTTATATTAGTAATCAAACTCTTTTCAATTATATGTTATTTCAACTCTGAATATTCGACGCGCAATAAATGCGGCCCGCAAGACAAATAAGTAATATAATACAAATGCGACCCGCCGTTCGACCATCCCTGCTCTAAATTCCGACACTAGTGAAGCCTTTTAAAACAGATTTGGATTTTAATTACGATAGCTGCGCGATAGCGGCTTTTGTTGGATTTCGCGCTGTAAATCGTAATAGACTGATAAGTAGAATGGTTCCGGTATTTGTTGGGTAAATGCACAGAAGAGAGAAAGACGGTACTTTCCTGATCTTTTTGTATCTGGCCGTGGCGGTACCACTGGCTTTTCGGTAAAGAAAAAACATCGTGAGGCCACCTGCATACGTCTGTAGAATAGCTCAGTCAGGGTTAGTCAAAAAAAGGGCCATAAATTGCAAAATGCTAACCCGAATGGCCAAAAATTCGATGGCATGTGTGAATCCACATTAGACCTGCGTGGTGGATATATCACAGAACAACAGATTTCTTTCTCTCTTCTATGGCTCTTCTGTGGAATATATGGCCCAATCACTCTTCGTGGGTACGCCTACATCTTGCAGTGGACTGTTTATAATTATTTTTCTCGAACAATAGCAAAACTGACTTCCATCGTGTACAAAATTTGAAAAATTCGAATTTGTGTACTAAACAGTTTTTAGGTTATTTTTGATTTCTCACAAACGGCTCAGCCGATTTCACCACCTCGGGCGTACTCTTTCGAACTAAATTTTTTTTTTTGATTTGGTTCACAATTGGCGAAAATATCGTTGATCATACACAAAAAAAAATCTACAGACGAACACAGAACCTCCTCCTTATTGGAAATTGGTTAAAAAGGCTGGTACAGTACTGCTCTTTTTGTAATCGGTAAATTTTTTTTTGTATAAGTTACATATCATCATCAGGTTTCTTTATCCCACTGCTAGGTATAAGATCTCTCATTTGTAGTGCCTTCTGCCTTGATCTTCATTGGATCCTTGGATCAGTTGGATCATCAGTTCACTTTGTCGGTGGGCATCTTTGCCCAATACGTAATATCCATTTGAGAACTTTACTGCCCCATCAGTCACCCGCATGTAAACCATGTTAAGTTTTCTACCTATTGTGGTATATGTGGGTAGTTTAAGACAATGTAAAGAATGTAAGGTAGTTGGAAAACTTGCCAATAAAATTAGTTCTGTGACCGACCTCTTCGTTTCACTTGCCGCTCCGCCGAATATTTCCCAAATATTCTACTCCTATGAATGTCGAGTGTGGTATATTCTGAGACGGCGTGCTACCTCACTTACCATCAGGCAAGTTGGTGGTCAAGCGCGGACTTGTTGTCTTCAAAGTCGGTTTACGGACGATAATTTAACGGATATCCTAAGAAAACATTGTGGAATCATCAACTGAAACAAGCCAAACGCTAAGACCGATCGTGCCGAACTAACGCTTGTTCCGCCCTCTCTTGCACGCTCGGCTCAAGTGAAATGTGACACTAATTCGTGCGTGCAGCCGGAGTCATAAATTTCTAAGACGTTATCATGTCAAAAAATCTGTATAAATTGCAAAAAAATCACGTAACATACTTAAATATATACATACATACATACACAAAAAAATATATACAGCCGAATCGACCCTCTGGCAGTGGGCAGGGCACATAGTTCGGAGAACGGGTGGCCGATGGGGCCGTAAAGTTCTCAAATGGAGACCACGGACCAGCAAGCGCAGCGTAGGACGTCCACCGACTAGGTGGACAGACGATATAATAAAGATCGCAGGAAAGCGCTGGATGCAGGCCGCTTCCAACCGGCCTTATTGGAAATCCACAGGGGAGGTCTATGTCCAGCAGTGGACGTCTTACGGCTGATGGATGGATGGAATCGACGCTCTCAAACCTTCAGTCTCATTTTGGAGATCGGTTGAAGATGCTCCTGACAATACCAATAACGAATAAACGAACAATCAGGAAATTATTTCAGGAAAAGAAAGGAAAATTGGAAAATGAAGGGTGCAATATTAGTGATAGCAGGTGGGTCTACAGGATATTGAATAATCTGATAGGACGATACGGCAGGGGTGTCGTTAACACGTTTACAGCGTAGGTTAGGGGCGGCACGTACGGAGTTTCTTAATCATCATTCAGCGGTAGCATTGCTGGTCAAACAATTTGAAACGGCTTGCATGCAGTGCGACATATGTATAAACAAGATTTAACCTGATAATTATTTTTTGCCAAAAATGACAACTCTGGCACAACTCACTTCAATTGTGTAAAAAATTCGCATGAATCGACGTATGCCATTTATTAATTATTTTTCGAGAACAACCTAGCTGATTACGATAAAATTTAAATGGGACTACATCAAAAGTACGACCTACCAAACAAAAAAATAATGATCAAAATTGGTTCATTATTGGCGGAGTAATAGCGCAATACATACAATAAACATACAGAAAACAAATCACATCAAATTCAGACTTTTTTTTTAAATGTTATAAATGTGAAAGTAAGTTTGTTTGTTACGCTTTCACGCAGCAGATAGTCTTGATTTTTGGCATGAATACAGTTCAAAGGCTACTTTTTATCCTGAAATAGTAACAGGTTTTTCAACATTTTTGATTCGTACCGCCAGAGAATGGAACAGTCCTGCTTGCCTGTTTTTTAAGAGATATAATCTAAAGATACTAATACAATAGGTATCTTCTAGGTCTGCGTACTTCATCTTCGACCACAACGTTGCTGCCCATCAGGCGAGTTGGTGGTCAAGCGCGGAATTATTCGCGATAAAAAAAGGTTCCCGTGAGATAGCACAAAAATCAAAATATACGCGGGCGGAGCCGCGGGCAAAAGGTAGTATATTATAAAATAAGACACACAGGTGACAATATCTTATTAGAAGTGATAGCAGGTGGGTCCAGAGGATATTGAATAATCAGATAGGACGATACGACAGGGGTGCCGTTAACACGTCCACAGTGCCCGACAGGGGGCGGCACGTACGCACTTGTCCTCACATTCGCTGTGATACCTGAATAAAAATGTTTGGGCTTAAAATCAGGCTTTTAATTCGCATTGAATGCCTGATTTTTAGCCGTGTGTATTAAACAAAGTGTACATTAGAAAAAATACACTGCGTCGTGCTTTTTAGGGTTCCGTACCCAAAGGGTAAAAACCCTATAACTAAGACTCCGCTGTCCGTCTGTCTGTCTCCAGACTGTATCTCATGAACGGTTATAACTAGAATGTTGAAATTTTCACAAATGATGTATTTCTGTTGCCGCTATAACAACAAATACTATAGACAGAAATAAATAAATGTTTAAGGGGGGCTCCTATACAATAAACCTGAATTTTTAGCCGTTTTTCGATAGATATTAATAACGGTGACAGATATTTGCTAGAAATATTCACAGAATATTTAGTTAAATATTTAAGTTTTTATTATTGTGTTTATCTTTAATTGTGGTTGTAAATAAATATTCAGTTTTAATTGTGTATACATACAATACATTTTATATTCGATATATTATACTTTGGAAAAATTCAACCGAATTGAAGAAAAACAAGTAATCATACAAAAAACATTACAAGAACAAGAAACACGAATAGATGCAATAGAACGGGAGATAAGGAAGAAAAATATCGTGTTTTTCGGGATCGAAGAAACTGAAAATAACTATGAAGAGTTGCTAACACTTGTTTTGAATTTGTTAAATATTAACTTCAAAAATAAATAATAAAATAAATATTTAAGGGGGCTCACATTCAAGAAATATTATTTTTTTGCTTGATATTAATAACGACAACAGGAAGATGCTTGAAATATGCACAGAATATTAAGTTGTATATTCCCTACGAAAACAAAAATTTAAAATAAAATAAATTATGGGGGGCTCCCATACTGTACCCTTCGTGCGCGAGTCCAACTCGCACTTAACCGATTAATTTATGGAAGGCGGTTTTGCATATTTTTGCGTAATATAATTATTTTCTTATTGCGGTGATTTATTAGGTACATGATTTGGTACCGAAGCCTAAGTGAGTCCGTCTGCAGTTGCCGATTTATGTTCACATGTTAATGTATGCTACCTGAACTCGAGTTGAAATTTAGACGCGAGGCAGAGACATAATGAGATTTTGATGCTCTCTCAGTACTTACGTGGAAACTCATAAGTTGCTACTGAACAGGGGTGGATTCGAACCATTCAAACCTGGGTGATTCTCTAAAGGCCGGATCACACAGAGGCGGGAACCGCGAGAAAGCGATCCGATAGCGGTCCAGTGCAAAGCAACGGCGCCGGATCGCGCCCGCTTGTTATGCGTCAGGTTGCATTCAAATTCGAATATTACAAAAGATTCTCGTCCCGGATCGCGATCGCTTTCCCGCACTTCCCGCCTCTGTGTGAAGCGGCTTTAAGAAAACACGATTACGATTGACACGTACTCCACTTTATGTTTAGTTATCAACTTTGAGCAAATATCTACAGAGCCACAGTCCCTAAGTGAAAGTAGTAAAAAAATCTCCGATCGCCGTCATACATACCGACTTGGATATTTACATTAAATAATTCACAATGCTCCGTTTTCTCGAATCTCGACGTTATTTCACCTAATTAGTGCTTGTAACCGAGCATACGAGTAACTAAAAAGCCTGCCCGCTGCGTATCTTGGGTAGGGTCTTGGCTTGGACACTTTTTGCACGATTGTTACTCTATAGATATTTGCTCGAAGGTTATCAAGCAAGAATTCAAAAAGCAAGAACTTCGCTTAATAAATATTTTTTTGTTTCTAATATCATAAAGTAAACTCAGTTTATATTTAATGTTAATATCATTATTGACACGAAACACATTATTAAGAAACAAATTCGCGAAAGTAAAAAATACAAGCTTTGTCAAAATATTGGCAATGTTAACAAATCCGAAATTGTAATTTTATTATGACAAACAATTAGGTATAATACAGTCATACTTTTATAAAACGAAGGTCTTCTCAATTCTTCACCCCCGTTTTACCTGTATGACAGCTATTTTGAAATTTTTAGGTTTTTATAATTGAAATCTACGAGTATTTCTAAAAGTATGTAAAATTTCAAGCAATTTGTTTCATAAATATGCAAGTTATAAGGCTTTGTCACATTGGGACGCACGTACGGACGGCGAAGTTATAAGGGTTCTTTATTTTACCTACTATAGAACCCTTAAATGATAAGGACGTATTGAGAACTTATTTTTGAAATCGGTTTACTACTCAGAAGAATTAAAAGTAAATTCTTCTGAGGTTTACAACTAACAATGACATTCATACTAAATCCATCCCTGTTTCCAACTACCTGGAGCCACAGAATAGACTATAGTTCCTATAGCTCATTCCAGAATTACATTTAAGTAATTAGACTCTGGCGTCGTAACAATAAAGTTAATTTTACTTTGCAGCAAAGCTTACAGTACTTAGAGCTTTGTTTAACTTAAAGAACAAGTAAATGTACTTTAAGCTTAAGTGAGTAAGATTTAGTTTTGGCTCGAACTAACATGATAAGACTTCAAGATTTTCAACTTTGGCTGCATTGAAGTTAGTCTTTCCTGTTATATTTTGTTGTACTGTTTTATTAAAATTTTGTACCTATTATATATCAGCGACTAGCTGACCCGGTGAACTTCTCACCATCTGTTAACAGTCCATTGACTGTTACAACTAACAGCTTTTACATACAGGAACATTTTGTATGGGAAAATTAAATTCACGTTTTTACTCTCTACATCTTTATATTTTCTCACCGTTTAAACCTTCCCTAACTTCCACGGATATTTCAAGACCAAAATTAGTTAAATTGGTTCAGTCTTTCTCGAGTTTTAGCGAGGCTAACAACCACGATTCATTTTTAGGGTTCCGTACCCAAAGGGTAAAAACGGGTCATTTTTTGGGGATTAAAGGGGATTTTTTTGTTCGATGTTAATAACGGCAACAGCAAGACATGCTTGAAATATTTACAAATTATTAAGTTGTAGGTATATTCCCTTTAAAAATAAATAATAAATCAAAATAAAATATATTATTGGGGCTTCCATGCGGTACGGAACCCTCCGAGCGCGCGCGAGTCCGCGTCGCACTTGGCCGATTTTTTATATATGTCGGATCCATAAAAAGGCTCCGCATCAGTTATGTTTCTTTAATGTGGTAATGTTTTATACCACTGACCCAACAATGCTTCAGTGTGGCGTGGCGTGGGTTTAGCGGGCGAGGAGATAAAGGCGACGTCACGAACAATCAGTTTATAGCACAGAAGATTACGTATGATTACAATTATAGAATGTGTAAGTGGCACTATTTAAAAATAAACTTAAAGCTTTTGTCCCGTTGTATTATATTGTTTTTTTTTAAGTTAAGTACTAAAGTAAGTTCGTATAGGCCAAGTGACTAGCTACGGTGGAGTTTAAGCCGCCTGAAGAAGGCCTCTGACATGGCTAAACGGTTAAAACAACCGGTACGTACAATTCAACGTTTTATCCGAGTCACGGTAGCGCTCAGTTGTAAATGTAATAATTACTTCTGAGTACTTCTTCTACACCTTTGTCTTTATTGAACTTACAGAACTGAGTGTGATCTGAATTTGTTTAAACCTTTTTATATAAAAACGTTTTTACTTAATTGTTTGTTAAAAACAAAATCTTATGAATCCAACCAATACGAAAACTAAAATTCGCTATAATCAACTAAACAAAACCATCAAAACAATTACGGTTGACTAATCAATTTACTTTCTAAAATTTAAATTACGACTAATATTTCCAAGAACTTTAGAACCTTCAAAGATATGAGCTAGTCGAACGTCTAGACGTTACATAAACAATATTAAACTATTCAAACTATAAGTTTCTGTTTTGTTGTGAATTTCAACATAAGTTATTTAGATATTTAGGGATGATTTATATTAGGACGGGGCAGGCACAGGACGGGCATGTACGGTGCACGTTACATACATTTTGCTATTGCCCTTAAGACGCCCGTACGACATGATACACAAAATGTATGGAATTCGTCGTTCGGGCCCCGTCCGAGCCCGTCCCGTGCACGCCCCGTCCTAATATTATATAAATCAAAAAAGATATAATAGATAAAAGCAAATAGTAGTTACAATAATATAATAATGTCAATAGTAAAGTAAACATTTTATGAACAACGTATTGGTCTAATGAGTCATAAATATGTTCATATATAGCAAAGAAAATACGTTGATGATATGAAATCAAAAGACTAAATCATTACTTCGGAATTTCGATATATAACTAAACATGTAAAAGGGTTCGATCCCCACCCAGGGCAAGCATTTATGTGATGAAAATGGGTGCTTGCTCTGTGTCTGGATGTTAACTAGGTACTATTTATATAAGTTATGTATTTAAAATAAGTAAATGTAGTGTTTCGTTCTCGTTTCCAAATTTCAAGTGTTGCTTTACCAGCTTTCTTGTCCTCCATTCATAGTACACATAAATTAGTTGAAAAAATCCTCGCACCTTCTTTAGGCCATTCCGGCGTAGATGTAGCTCATTTAAATGAGGCAACGAATGCTTGGAGGGTCGCTAGCCCAAATTCCGAGCTTCCAAAGACTTTGTCGTCGCAGAAACTGTGGGATCGGCCGATCTGCGAACTAGCACGGAAATCTCTTCTAGATACGTGTTCTAGCGTCGCGGATCGCGCTCGTATCCTTGCGGTCTCTGTATGGGAGTCCGGTCTTTGGTTGCAAGCTTTGCCCTCTTTCAATACTGGTAATCTTTTAGACCCAACTGCATTTCGTCTAGCTGTCAGCTTACGCTTGGGTGCAAGGTGTTGTGAGGCCCATCGCTGTCAGTGTGGTACTGCAGTTGACCAGCTCGGTCACCACGGTCTCTCTTGCTCAAGAAGCGCTGGTCGGATTGGTCGCCACGCCAGCCTTAACGATGTCATTCGCAGGGCTTTTGCCACCGCCAATATCGCAGCCGTACTCGAACCGAGTGGGCTCGCGCGTGGTGATGGCAAAAGGCCTGACGGCATGACGCTGGTCCCATGGAAGTGTGGACGGCCGTTAGTATGGGACGCAACTTGTGTCGATACTTTGGCACCGTCACATCTTTCTGAGACTCAGAGTAGGGCTGGAGCTGCGGCCAATTCGGTGGAGCAGCACAAGCGGCGCAAATATGCTAACCTCGGTAGTGGTTACATATTTGAGCCATTTGGAGTTGAGACATTGGGTCCGTGGGGGCCGGGAGCTCATATCATTTTCAAAAGTCTTTCTGGGCGTCTGGTGGACGCGACGCGTGACCAAAATGCTGGTGTTTATTTGGCTCAACGCATAAGCATTGCCATTCAGCGTGGCAATGCAGCCAGCATGCTGGGCACGCTGCCAACTGGCAGTGGGCTTGAGCATTTGGATTATCTTTAGACCTTCAAAGGTCTGAGGGTGATCCAATGCTTTTTGTGTAATAGTAGTGTAGTTTTGTTGTAGTTAATAAAGGCACTTAAAAAAAAAAAAAAAAAGTAAATGTAGTATATCAGTCTCTGACAGCCATATCACAAGGTTTGCTTAGTTTGGGGTCAGAGACCGTGTGTAAGATGTCTCCAAATATTTATTATTTATATCGCCTTTACGAAATTTTTCACTTCAAAAGCTACTTACTCGATGACCTTATTTTAGCATAGTTGGTAGCATCTATGCTTTCGATGCAGAGGATCCTGAGTTCGATTCCCTGCTGGGGAGATATTTCGGAGACGAAACTAAAATAATCGGCTCGAGTCAGACTCGCGCAGGAAGGGTTCCGTACCGTATGGAAGCCTCCCTCAATATATTTTATTTTAATTTAATTATTTAGTTTTAAAGTGAATATTTAACTAAAATTTTGTGAATATTTCAAGCATCTACCTGTCACCATTATTAATATTGAGCGAGAAACGGCCAAAAATTCAGATTTGTTGTATGGGAGTGTCCCTTAACTATTTATTTCATTCTGTTTAATATTTATTGTTATAGCGGCAACAAAAATACACACCATCTGTGAACATCTCAACAACAGCCTGGTGACTGACAGACGGACGGACAGCGGAGTCTTAGTAATAGGGTGCCGGTCTTACCCTATGGGTACGGAACCCTAAAAATGTGCTGTCGTTGAAAAAAATGTTGAAATCCTCTTGACAATTTATTTAAAGAAATAGTAAAAAATTCAATTCATTTTTTTTACAAAACTGATGTAAAAAGTAGTACAGACACTTTCAACCTATTCCTATCACATAGAACCAAGACCAGCTAACTATTTCGATTAAAACCGCCGTCAAAGCCTGTATAATTGCTTTTGCATGGCGTCGGGAACTCATTTAAAGTGGAGTTAGCAAAACTCACTAGCAGCGGGAGATGAAACTAGTGTTCTACTAGAACCACTAGGAAATCTAGTATTCTACCACTAGATCCTTACTACTCAGTTGGTAAATTATAGTAAAAATTGTGCCACAATGACACGATAATGTACGAGTATTGTGGCTCGGCACTGTCCTTGAAATAATAGGTTGGGGAAAAGTTTTTCGCATTTTTAAGAAAATTCAAAACATTTTTAATATAGTTTATTTACATTAAACTTAAGTATGTAGGTACCATTTTGTTCGATAACTTTTTGACATCTTGAAGGTAGGAACATGATCCCATTGCTATAGAAATTTTGGGACTTCTGATCAAAATACCGCGACCAGTGGTTTTGGCAGTCATCTCGTGATGTTAACCTGACAATACCTAAAGAATTCTGAAGAGACCGAAACAGGTGGAAATCTGAAGGTGCAAGGTCAGGACTATACGGCGGATGCATTAACACCTCCTAGCCAAACTCTCTTATTTTTTGCTGAGTGGCTAAAGATGTGTGAGGTCTAGCGTTATCATGATGAAAAACCACACACCTTCTGTTGATTAATTCCGGCCGCTTTCTCTCAACTTCTTGCTTTAATCTCATCAGTTGTTCGCAGTAGAGTTCAGAATCGATGGTCCTGCCTGGTGGTAACAGCTCATAATGAATAATGTCCTTCCAATCCCACCATACACACATCACCTTGTTGCGAGTTAACGTGTGTGGGTTTCGTCACAGTCTGTGAAGCCTGACCGGCCTTTGACCACGACCTTTTTCACACGTTCTTGTCATACGTGATCCACTTTTCATCACCAGTTATCAGCTTCTTCAAAAATGGTTCGGTTTCATTACGTCCTAATAAAGAATCACAAATGAATACACGGTTCAATAGGTTCCTTTCAGTGAGCTCTTGAGGTGCCCAAATATCGAGCTTTTTTGTGTACCCAGCTTTTTTCAAATGCGCCAAAACTGTTTTGTGGTCAATGCCCAGTTCTTCAGCTACGTCGTAACTACTGATATGCCGATATTGGTCCACTTTTAAGCCTAGGCAAAACTAGTTTGTCCTGAAATCGGGTTTGGCCGGTAACAGATATAACAAAAAACATTCATTTGCAATTTTATTCCTAATATTTCTGAGAAAACACCCGAACGCTCACGTTCTTGGCTACAAGTGTCACAGAAAAATAGGGTGATATCTAAAAGAATTTCCGACAAAACAAAGCAAAGGACAGATGTGACGCCGGGCCCGGCTATCGGTCATTATTGATGACGTCATTTGTCGCTCTGCCTCCCGCCGCGCGCCGTGCGGCCTGCATGCACAGTTCTTATGTGTGGCCGAATTTATAGGAGAAAACATGGCGGATCTGATACTTTATAACTCAAATATCTTAGAACGTGGCAGTTGTGGGTTTTTTGCCTAGAAAATTGTTGTTTGAAATTAATTACTCTATTGCTTGACATATGTTCCATTACTGGATGACAGGATACCAGGTTTGATACAAAAATGTTCGAATTCCTTTGAAATTTATTACAATTCTGGCTGTTTGGTCATATGGTACAAATTTTATAAAGCATAGAATCAAAAGTATTTAAAACTCAAATATCTCGGAACGTAGGGTAGTTATAGGTTTTTCACCGCATCTCATGTGTCAATATGATTTATTACTGACTGACAGGATACCAGGTCTGATAATAAACATTTTCAAACTCCTTTGAAAATTCTTATTACAGATTTTGGCAGTTTGATTTTATATTGTAAAGTTAAGTGAGCTTCAGTCAGGATTGGGTTATCCGCAACTTGTAGCTAACGTCACAGCCGCCAAGATGTTTTACTCGGCCTATACTCGTATGTAGGTTTCCTCACGATGTCTTTTTAGGGTTCCGTACCCAAAGAGTAAAAACGGGACCCTAATACTAAGACTCCGCTGTCCGTCTGTTCGGCTGTCTGTCTGTCTGTCTGTCTCCAGGCTGTATCTCATGAACCGTTATAGCTAGACAGCTGAAATGTTCACAGGTGTTGTATTTCTATTGCCGCTATACCAACAAATACTAAAAACAGAATAAAATTAACACTTCAGGGCTCCAACATACCTAACAACATACAACATACCTAAATTTTAAACGTTTTTCGCTCGATATTAATAATGGTAACAGTTAGATGCTTGAAATTTTCACAGAATATTTAGTTGTATAAACGATTCAATAAAAAGTTATTAAAATAAAATAAATATTTAAGGGGGGCTCCCATACAGTACGGAACCTTTCGTGCGCGAGTCCTACTCGTACTTGGCCGATTATTTTTCTTTTTACCGCAAATCAGGGTTGGATTATCTAGTATTAAAATAAGTAATTGTTTTACAGTAGATTGGCAAGATGGCCGTATTCATCCTCATTTAACTCGCCCTCGAACTTACTTCCGTCTTTCCAAAGTTACGTCTTTCCAACTTGAAATTAGTTTTATAATTTGCTTCATTTCGTGATTTAACTTTACACTTCAGTATTATCTATATTTGTTCAGTGATTCGCGCTAGACTATAAAAAAAGTGTTTTATCCTCGACAATAGAATTAACATTACCGCCACATTACCACCCCTACATTGTCGATTTTCTTTCGATACGTTCGAAGCGGTTTGACTCAACATTTCTGATTCGTACCGCCAGGGAATGGAACAGTCTTCCTGCTTTCCTGTTTCCTAAGAGATATAATCTAAAGCTTTTCAAGGTCAGAGTGAATAGGTACGAGTATCTTCTAGGTCTGCGTGCTTCATCTTCGACCACAACGTCGCTTACCATCAGGCGAGTTGGTGGTCAAACGCGGATTTATTTGCATTAATTAAAAAACATAGACATAATTTGTAGATAAATATTATGTATGAAGCCGTGAAACGGAAATGGTCTAGTAGGGCAGTAACACCCGCTTAACAAACGCGAGGGTTCAAATCCCTGCCTCGTGTCACAATGAGTTTTTTGGAACTTACGAATTTTCACACCACTGGCTTGTCGATGAAAAAAAAACATCGAGACAACTTGCGTCCGTAAAAGAAATTCAATGACGTATGTGAATCTACCAACCTGGTTCGGCATTACCAGTCGTCGGTAAGGTGACCGTGGGTGGCATTTACAACTGAGCTCTGCTGTTGCTCGGAAGACACCTTAAATTGTCGCTCCCGGTTGTTGTTACCCTTTAGCCATGTCAGAGGCCTTCAGGCGGCTTAAAAACTCTAATACCAGGGCTTCGAGCAAATATCTACAGAGCCACAGCCTAAGTAAAAGTAGTAAAAAAATGTCCGAGCGCCGTCATACAAATTATATAATTCACAATGACCCGTTTTAAACGTTATGTCACCTAATTAGTGCGTATAATTTTGGCATCGCTCGGCGTTGTAGTCGGCTTGCAATCGCCTTACGACTAATTAAAAAGCCTGCCCACTGCATAGCTTGGGCAGGGTTTTGACTCGGATACTTTTTTTGCACGATTGTGATTATAGATATTTGCTCGGAGCACCAGGGCTATTCACCCGGCCTATACGAACTTACTATATTAGAAACAATGATATTCTAGAAATGGCCTTAGTTTAAAAAATCCATGAATCCTTCAAATTCGCTCTACCTCATGACTTAACCAGCGCCACAGAACCTCACGTAGGTACTTATATATTTATACATCGGAGTGACTCTTTATTTTTTATCTTTCTTATAATTCTCCGATCGCTCCCTTTGTTGCGCGACAATTAATCAGGAGAGAATATTCGAGAACTTCCTTTGGTTCTTTTGGAAAATATTTTGGTGAAAATTTGGTTCAAGCGATTTTTGTAGAAAATTCTAGGAGAGTAATGACGGTTAGGTGTGATTTGTCTTACGATGTTTTTTGTTATGAGGTTCGCGACATATCCTGCTTCTCGATATCAAATTACAGATCATCATTATCAGCCGAGTGAGGTCCACTGCTGGACGTAAGTCTCCCCTATAGATTTCCAATATGCGGTCGAAATCGGCATGCATCAACCGTGTACCTGCACTCTTAATTATATAATTAACTAGCGACCCGCCCCGGCTTCCGCACAGGTGTATTATACATATATATAAACCTTCCTCTGGAATCACTATCTATTAAAAAAAATCGCATAAAAATCCATTGCGTAGTTTTAAAGATATAAGTATACATAAGGACAGAACGGCAGGGAAGCGACTTTGTTTTATACTATGTAGTGATAGTGATTAATTTAATTATGTATATCGTTGGTTCGCCTAGTCGGCGGATGTCCTATGCTGGTATCTATTTGATAACTTTATGACTCCATCGGCCATCCGTTTTTAGAACTGAGTGTCCTGCCCACTGCCATTTCAACTCAGTAATCGGCTGGGTAACTTTCGTTTGTTTGCGGATGTCCCCATTTTTGATTCGATCTCACAGAACGACTCCGAGCATCTCTCCACATCACATTGGGCTTAGAAACTCTGACACCAGGACTAGCCATGCCTTATACGAACTTACAAGGTCTACAAACAAAATCGGCAATGCAACCCCTTTCAGCGTAGAACATAACTCATTCGAACGTGTTTCAAAATAGCCGCCATTTTCTTCCCCGTTCCATTTCACTCTATTTGTCTACAAACCCCGAGGTAAATGGGTGACCTAGCGGGATAATGGATTGTTTACACTAGTTGAGTTCGTTTGACTAGGTGTTTTTCAGCGATCACCAAAGTTAAACAACGTCCAGCTCGGTCAATCTCCGGATAAGTGACCGCGGGTAGTATTTACAACTGAGCGCTACCACGGCTCGCATCGCAAATTGAATTGCGCTCCTAGATGTTTTAACCGTTTGGCCATGTCAAAGGCCTTCAGATGGTTTAGAAACTCTGACACCAGGGCTAGCCACACGTCTTATACGAAGGTCTACAAAATCAGCAATGCAGCCCCTTTCAGCGGAGAACATAACTCATTCGAACGTGTTTCAAAATAGCCGGCATTTTCTCCTCCGTTCCATTTCATGCTATTTGTCTACAAACCCCGAGGTAAAGGGGTGACCTAGCGGGCTAATGGCTTGTTTACACCAGTCGAGTTGACTTACTCTGTAACTAATGTTACTTGCCTTGAATGTAGTTTGAATTTTGAAGGATTTTTGTTTGTAAAACGTATTGTGCACTTGCCTTTACAATGTTATATTATTTGTTGGCATTATTAATTTATATTGATTGTTTTGTATGTTGCTATTGAATGAAAACAAGCATTTGACTTTTGTGAAGTAGGTAGGTACATTATTTAAAAATATTAATAGTTTACACAATAATACACATACCGTTCTTTGTTAACTGAAACATTATTATTATTTTATTGCATGAACTTTTATTTTTATTTCCACAGTAGCAGAGTACCCAGAATGCTATCCTAACACACTGAATGAACATATTTGTATGGGTAAATAAACCCAAATGTTTATTACACACAGTTTTTATTGTGTCTAAATCAGTCTAAATTTATTAAAATGTAGATTTGTGACCTTAGAGCAAATATCTACAGAGCTACAGTCCCTAAGTGGAAGTAGTAAAAAAATGTTCGAGCGCTGTCATACATACCGACTTAGATATTTACATTAAATAATTCACAATGACCCGTTTTATATTTTATATATAATATATTTTATGAATGTCGCCTAATTAGAGCTTGTAACCGAGCACTTTGGCATCGCGCGGCGTTGAAGTCGACTTGCAATTGTCTTATGACTAACTATGCCCACTACAAAGCTCGGGCAGAGTTTTGCCTCGGACACTTTTTTCCACGATTGTGACTCTATAGATATTTGTTCGAAGTTTGTGACTAAAATTAAACTACGCATTGATATCCGATCGACTGCCTCGGTGGCTCAGTGGTTAGTGACCCTAACTTCTAGGTCAAAGGGGCGTGGGTTCGATCCCCACCCAGGGCAAGTATTTATGTGATGAACATAGGTGTTTGCTCTGTGTCTGGGAGTTATTTAATTACTATCTGTATAATATATATTTAAAAATATGTATAAGTAATATATCAGTCTCTGGCAGCCATATCACAAGCTTTGCTTAGTTTGGGGTCAGAGGCCGTGTGTAAGATGTCCTCAAATATTTATTTATTTATTTATATACTTCCTTTAATAGAGTAGGTAATAGGTAAGGTAATAGAGTAGTACTTAGTTTTAATTTTCAACTGATTATTCGAAGTTGGAGTTTCTGTTGTTTTTGGGGCTGATTTAAGATTTTTTTACAATGTTTAAGAAACATCGCGAGATGGCTCACTAGAAATTTTTCAGGTTTAAAATTAGTTCAGTAGTTTTGAAGCAATCTCATAAAATTTATAAAAATTGCAGCGTCTACAGAAATAGAATCGTTAATTTAGCATGTTTGTTTTGACAATTTTTGACTTACTTAACAATCGACCGTAAGGTCGATTGTTAAGATTGTTAAGTTTTGTTAAAAACAATCATGTATGTATGTATATTTTGTTGGTATTTTATTTCCAAATAAATTACTGTCTTCCTAACAATGAACCAGTCAAAAACATCCACGTGTAAACTCACCATTAAACCCGCATATTTCTATAGAATCATGTTTGAATGCGTTCCAAAAGTGAAAGTTAATGGCCCGTTTGACTTTCAACGCTAATTTTTAATTAATGCTGCCTGAATAGAAACTGGGTGAAACGGAACGTTTTTATTTCAAAAAGTGTTTTTTTCCGGCCTATTGCTGTTTGTATGCGGGTAGTCGAATTATTAATCGTTTCCGCGAGTACTTTTATTTGACTTTTTTTTTTCAGTTTTGTCGAGACATTGATGGAGGTTGATTACTTGACTTCTGGTTTGTTAAAATAAATTAAACAGAACATAGTGCCGCATTGGTAGCCCTCATAGCGTAGTTTGACTGGGTGTTTCTCAGCGATCAACAAAGTTAAGCATCGTTCGGCACAGTCAGTCTTCGGATGGGTGATCGCGGGTGGCATTTACATCTGAGCGCTACCGTGGCTCGGATGACACGTTTTGACGTGACAACGTCTTAAAAATTGGTTTGCCGGGTGACACTTCAAGAAACTGCGTTACGCTCCGCTCACACTTTTCTCGAACTACCCCCTACTTAAGATTTAATCAGTTATTGTCAATAATAATTACTAACACCTAATAATTACAAACAACGAGACGAATGAGACGAATGAGAGCGAGTGAGAGGCACGTAAGTGCCTCTCACTCGCTCTCATTCGTCTCATTCGTCTCAAAGTCGTTGTCACGTAAAACTTTCGCCCGTATACCGACTTTACAGGCAACAGTTTTTATTGTAGGCTCCGGTTGTTTTAACTGATTAGCCATCCGGGTTGGCCCCATATTCAAAGTTGTTCATAATAATGGTATTTATCAACTCCTTTCGGCGTTGCACGGCGCAAGCAGATAACCCTGTGTACAGTAAGTATATTTATCTACTAAACACGTGACCGACATATTGAGTAAAAAATAAATGTTTTATTATCAAACCATGAATATGTACTATCATATAACTCTATCTTTTCAATTCTTTGGGATATTAATCTAGTTTTTTTTTTCTCAAACAACACTGTCTCTATAAACGAAGATATTAATCAAATGCTGTACGAAATTCAACTCTAGTCTAACCGTAATAGCGCTCAATTTAGAGTATATTGTAGTCATATTAACCCTAAAGTCGGTCGTATTCCACTGTACTTGTATTTACGTACACAATAGGAACGAAATCTCTATTTACATGACACTAGCAAGTGCGATCATATAAAACAGTGTACAAGTTCCTAATCTTTAGATATTTCAAAAATCTGATGAAAGAACAGATAGTTTTAGTTCGATTTCTACCCAAGTAACATAAGCTTCTATAACCAGGGCTTTTTATCACCAAACAGTAATATAGTAGACCTATAGTGGTAACCGTTATCACTGCTTGTACTATAAAGGTTTTCAACAGAGCGGTTTGGTTCTATAAGATAAAAGAGCATTTAAGTTCTATAAATTAGCTCTTAAAACGTCTACAGGACCATACAAAAGAAAACTTAAAGTGTTGCTCTATAATGGGTGTAAAATATGCTATTATAGTACTATTTAATACTATAGACAACCTGAAGGACAGTTTTATGTATCTATTTGGCACTAATAATGCGTCAAAGTTACTTTTATAGTACTAGTACTGTAGAAGTGTCAAAAACTCTATTACAAGACAAATTTGCACTGTAAAAGTATCTTGTACAACAATTTCGTAACGTTTTAGCGTTTTAAAAGCTCCCTAAATATGTCTATGGTGCTAGTTCTGTAAAAGCCATGAACATTTTTCTATAGTACTAAATAGTACCAAAAGGACTCCTGGCGCATCTTTTAAATAACATATATTTTAAATTGTTCTATAAGTGAGTTTGTGTTACTGCTACACAACTAAAGCATACTATAAATGTACTAAAATCTACAATTAATGGACTAATTAGATCTATACTAGCTTTTCAGTATCTTTTATATGACAAGTACTTCACTTTACTGGACTTTATTTAGATAACAAAACTAATAGCCCGGGAGGTAAGTGCAATAAAATTAAATATAACTAGGTACTTTCTAAAAGCTGAATTTTCGGTGTGTTACGAGTATGGTGGTGTACAAGAATACCCGAGAGTCAGTCAGCTAGAATACTTTGCGTTTGATGAGGATACCCGTTAGAATTATTTAAAAAAAATAAGTATCTTGCAACTACTTCTAATAGCTGAAAATTGGTGTACGGGTAGAAAAATAGTTTAAAAAAGTTTAATTACCAAAAATTACCTGAAACTTTTAAAGCCTGCTTGACTTGACAGACCTTGTTACTTACAATCTCTGTCAGTCAGGACTTAAAGCAGCGCCGCTTTAAATAAAGCCTAACTGACAGGCTCACTTACATGTTTTTTTTTTGTTAATTCATACAGTTTTTCCCTCCAACCGCTAAACGTCCCAGCTGACTGACTCTGTGGTATTTTAGTACACCACCTTGATAGCGTAATACCAAAAATTCAGCTTTTAGGAAGTAGTTGCATTTTTTCCGCTTACCTCCCGGGCTATAATTTGTGTTGGGTGATAAAAATGGCTGACGTTTTTTGTCATGGTAGCTCATTAACAGCACGGCTGGAGCCAATAAGCTCTATAGCAGCCATAGTCGGAAGAAGCTCTTATTTTAATAATTGAAAATTAATTGAAACATGAAAATTATGAGGGCGCATTTTCAAATTTGAAATCAGTGTAATGACTTTAGCGACACAATTATTTTCGCAAGTGCAAGTTACCGCAGATTTACAGTCCATGTATTGTAGTTATGTCCTTTTAATTACGTGTTACGTTTATCAACAATGGCTGTAGTGACATAAAACATAAACTTACCGATTTTTGTTTTCATGAAGAAAACTCACAAATAGCAAGCAATTGTAATAAAAAAGATCATTGGAATCGTTTTCGGTGCACAATAACACTTTAAATAGGTTTTTGGTTACTTTTATAGAGCAAATTTATGTCAAAAACGTTGCAAGTAGAGCTATTTTAGTACTAAAAAGCGTTTCTTATCACTTTTACATCTCAACTACAGAGCTGATTTATCACCGTGACAGCCTTTATGTAATGATTATAGAATAAATCAGTGATAATACTAGGGCCTATTCGGGGTTCTGTAAACGTTTACAAGACTATTATAGTGCCAATCATGAACACTAATTAGCACGCTCCAAAACGTTCTCAGGTCTTTTATAGTACCAGATTTTGTTACTTGGGTAACTAGCTTTAGTCCGTGGTTCCGCCCGCATTATATTTTCATTTACGTGCAAGAGTTTATACTCTACGCCAAAAATCAATTCTATCCGTTGTTGTTCCTCTGTTGCTGAGTGAAAGAGTAACAAACCAACACACTTTCGGATTTATAATATTACTGAGGATAATTTATCTAAAAGCCGAGTCCCACAAGTTGGCGGAAATGAAGTTACCTAGTGTAACGTGATATAAAAAAAAATTGATTTAAAAGAAGAAGGATTAAATGTTGCGATTTAAAAGGGGTAGTGGTGATGTAAAACGTTACCAGTTAGAGCAAAGGGACAAATGATACAAAAAGGGACCAATGATACTAGAGGGGACAAATGATGCAACACCTTCAAAGGTGTGGTGTCGCAGTTACTTGACAAATAAACAAAATGTTACCTGGATAAACTAAGTCGATAAGAACAAAGAACCTCTGTTCCCAAAGACCGTATTATTATCTACCTGTGAGTTGTTGAGCGAGGACAAAATTAAAAGATTTTGTTTTGTAATTTAAATCACAACAAATTTATTTGTAATGACCTTAACTCTTTGAATTTACATTAAATTATCTTAAGTCTAACGCGGGTAAGTTTACTCGGTGGTGACCAGAAGGGTCTTAATGCCAACGGGCTTAAAATTACACAAACTTAACCGTTGTAAAGTTTATCAATACTTATTGCTATATTTTCAATACTTAAATTAAAGCGAACCTAATTAAACCAAACTTCTAACAATGTGGCGGGTAATTAACTTAACTATTAAAGACTGTGCATATACCGTCTGCGATATTGCATAAAATACAAACTAATGTGATTTCTAACATTAATTACAATCAAGCGAACAAAACGGTAGCTAGTCGTTTAGTCCGGGGATAAAAATAAAGTCTACTTATGTTTACTAAAGCATGGATCATACAGTGAAAACGAGGAATGTCTCATACGTCTAAACTCTGTCCAGAAGGCTTCAATCGTGGAAATTTGTAGAAGAGGGTGAACTTAATATTCATACCAAAGCGACCATGTGGCCCTGGGTTATGTAAAAAAACTAAATAGGTATTACTTGTGGATCCGTGGCAGGCATGCTCGCAGGATGAAATCCGCAAGTGGAAACAGGTGTAGGCTGGCAGGTACGCCACCAGGCTAGCCCGTCGATACAACCAAAATGACGTGTGCAAAAATCAGGAGTCCGGAATCATCAGCGCGGGGTCCGTCGGGGAATCAATCGGGTCGCGGGAAGATCAGTCGGGTCGCGGGAAGATCAATCAGGTCACGGGAAGATCAATCAGGTCGCGGGAAGATCAATCAGGTCGCGGGAAGATCCATCAGGTCGCGGGAAGAGGCTATGGACAAACCAGACGGCAAATAAGTATCACTCGTATTTTTCACCGGGATGATTCCAAGATCAAAAAAATGTTTTTTCCAGCGAATCAAAATTCAGATTAAATTGACGAGCGAATCACTAGATCAACTGACTAACCTCAATCGCCTCTTTTTAAACGCTTCCGCCCTAAGGCAGATGGATGTCCGGAGCACCACATTCTTCAACGAAGTCTCCAGAAAAAGCTTTTTGCCAGTGCAAATGAAAATTTGCTAATTCACTTGTCACCTTTCAACCGTTTCGAATCACGCATCCACTTATGACGTCACCGCACTTAATTTACTACGCCTTGTAAACAAAACATACTTATTTACGTTCCATTCTCCCAACAAGGTTATGAAAAATACAGACACAAATAATTTCTTTTTTTTCTTTACGGATCAGTCCGAACAATGACAGCGACAAGCAGTCCATACATGACAGCGACAAGCAGTCCATACATGACAGCGTCAAACCAACTGTCACTTTTACTGTCTCATTACTTGCTAACTTCAAAGTCACTGCATTTGCAATTTCATTTGCTATTTAATGTTTACGATTTGTTTATTAAGTAAAGTCCAAAAGTGCATAAAACGAATGATTGTGATGTTTAAATGTCGTGCAACGAGAAAGAAATAAGTATTGTTAGTAGCTACGCTACACTAGCTACAAGCTGTACAATATCCAATCAATGCGCGGCTTTGTGTGAGCTTCAGTCAGATTCGATATTTCGCAGCTTGTAGCTAACTTCATTTCCGCCAACTTGTGTGACGCGACCTATACCTTGCTATATCGTGGAAGAATCTGGCCTAAACTATCACATTCTATCACTTTTTTTGTCTTTTGCATATTATTATGTTCAGCATATTTGCGGTATAGTATTTAGTACCTTTAGTTCATTATTCACTAAAAATAGAATTCATAAAATGCGTGCTAATTATAACGTTTTGTTACAGGTACAAAAGAGAGAAGAGTGAGCAAGTCGGTTACTTACGGTAACGTCACTATTCTTGCCTAGAGTATGTGCAAAAAGAGACCCGTCGTGGCGTTACGGTGAACTAACAATTAGATTTTAATCACCAGCCAAGATACCGACTATACGCCAGTACTGATGAAACCGAATTGGTGTCTACCACGTATCAAACACTTTTAGTTGTACTAGTAATGACAGAACAGTGTAGTACTGATGAAAACTAAATTGGTGTCTACCAAGTATCAAACACTTTTAGTTGTTTTAGCAATGACAGAGGCCAGAGCAGTGTTGTCAACGTAACATAATTAGTAAAATGGCACACGGGCGACCTCACCTACGACGCTTCTGTTTTTGCACAAACTCTAGCACCTTGCCGTAGGGTTTTTATTGCCTAAAGTAAGTCTCTAATCATTTAAGAGGATTCTGAATCGATCGATGCCTTCGCGTTTTCTGTAGAACATAAAAAAAGTCGCGGTAGTCGCGGCGGTCGGTAATTTTCGATAAAATTTACGTTCCGAGAAAAACTCTTTTCACCTCGTAAATTGCAACAAAATGGTATGTTTTTGGTGTCAATCGCATGGGTAAGAAATATTGTGCTCGCTCGTATCTCTTATTTTTTCAGATAAGTTATACAATGCTGAAAAAGTGATAGTAATAATCGCTCAAAAATTTGATGACACGGTACATTGTAGGTCCCGGTTGTTTCAACCGTTTAGCCATGTAAGAGGCCTTCAGGCGGCTTAAAATCTTTAACACCAGGGCTAGCCACCCAACCTATACGAACTTACTTCTTTAAAACAATAATACAGACATTATGTACTGTCCAGACACAAGTAGCGATCGTCCCATTGTGTTCAGTACAAAGCAGCGGGACAAAAACCAACGCGCATTGATAGGGTTAAATCGCAATATGTATTTGATTACGTCGCGTATTGTTGTCAGTAGCACTCATAGTGTTGTGTTGATAATTTACTAGCTCATCATCATCATATCAGCCAAAGGAAGTCCACTGCTAAACATCGGACTCCCCTATAAAAATCCAACAAAATCGGTAGAAAGCAGTTTCTATCCAGCGCATTGTTGCTGTTATAATCAAGTCGCCTGTCAAAGTAGTCGGTAGTCGTCCTACGCTGCGCTGTCCAAAGATTATAGGGGAGGCCTATGTCCAGCAGTGGACGTCTTATGTCTGAAACAAACGACGAACCTAATATAGGCCGAAGTAGCAACTGAAACAAAACTGATCTCAACTGAAATTCCCGGGCATTTCGAATATCTTAAATATTACAAAAATATAAGCAGAACTAAATTAATATCGCAGTTCAAAGGAAAAGCTTTACAACCAAAAAATATTTTACCAGGGCCAGTCTCACTCAATCAAAACAACTTGTTTCACCAGGAAAACGTTAAATCAAGAGTTTTCTGAAGGTTGTATATATAGAGCACATGCTCTTTAACTGGCTGAACAAATTTCCATGAAATGTTGTATGAGTAGAGTACTTATATTCATTAAGCCCGATTACAGAGGCGCCAGCGTAAATTTAATAGCAACGTAGAAAGCGTTCTCTCTATCGAATGCCTGAAGTGAAAAAGAAACAGAACTATAAATGCTATTTAGCTAATATAATTACGATGGCGCCTCTGTAATCGGGCCTATTGTCTTATTAACATCATTTGTTTAGATTGGCATCTAAACAAACGATGTAGTTCAAATCAAAGGCTTTACAACAAACCAAAAACTCTAACACCAGGGCTAGTCAATCAATCAAAACAACTTGTTTCACCAGGAAAGCGTTAAATCAAGAGTTTTCAGAAGGCTGTAGAAGAGCAGATGTTCTCGCAAACTGTTCGTAGCCCATTGAACATGAATTTATCGTCTCGCTGCTTTCACTAAATCTATTGATACAAAAAGGATGTTTGATAGAAAGAACTAGTACAGACTTTTTGAGAGTAGAGAACAATGCTACAACAACTTGCAGCGAGTAACTAAAACTAAGATGGCGCGTTCTGCGCTGCTGTAGTATAATTTAAGCAACGGGGTCCAAGAGCAGTGCAACGAAGCGCAGGATCACGCTGAAAGCAAGCCGCTTCTGTTGCTACTTGAAGGCAATTCTCACTTAGAAAATCACAGAATTACCAGAGGGATAATGTGGTAGATCGAGAAATGAAAGAAAGAGATGCGTTGATTTAATATGGCATGAGTAAGAAAGAGACATGAAAAATATCTCGATTCAGTAGCTAGTTGCCGTGTTTTTGTCCCGATAATGTCAAATTCCAATACATATATTTGACAGTTGATAACTAGTGATAGTGATTGTCCATACATTTTTGCGGTTAAGAATTGCCTCAAGCGGCAACAGCGCCATCTCTCTTTTTGTAATAGCTCTGTGATAAAAATGTATGGAATATCTGGCCTAGAGTTCACCGAAAAACCTGTGCTTTCATGTACTCGTATTTCGTTTTGTATTGAATCAATCCATCTCTTTCAGATTATCTCGATCGACCACATTATCCCTCTGAGGTTTCAGTAAGGAGGTCTATGTCTTGAATAGGATGTCCTACGACTTATATATGATACCATAGAATACAATACATAATGTGTAACTTTATTGCACACCAAAAAGTAGTAAATAAAATTCAAAGCAAAGCAAAGTAAATATCAATCAGTCAATACAATGATGAAACTGGCCAGTGATAAATTAATAAGTTTTCAGAATTTTCTAGAGCAAAGCTTGAAACCGGTTTAAAATTAACCAAATTAAAACTCTAAAAACCGGTTTTCCTGATTTAATTTTACGAAAAATATAAAAATTTAACAAAACCCACAAAACACAAAACAAAGGTTAAACAAAGGATAACCGTAAAGTGAGTGTTTTCCAATCTTTAATTAACCGGTTTATTCTTAGGCCCGCGTCGCGCGGTGTGCTTAGGTACAGGCAGGGTACGGGGGGCACGTAACAGACACGCACTAACTCGCTCCTTGTCCTCGCGTCACGTGGCCCATTGAAGGCGTGAAGAGGGGGCGCGCGGGTGGAAAGAACTGTTCTAAACCGGTTAATTCCGTTCAACGGATATGCAAATTTTTTTGAGTGAAAACCTTTAAAATTAACATCAATTAAAACGAAACCGAAAAATAAAATTATTATGTACTTTAGGCTTTAACCGGTTCGAAAATTAACCGGGTTTTCAAGCCTTGTTCTATAACAAAATACATGATCTCGCGAACTGTTCGTAGCCCATTGATCGTAGATTTATCGACTCGCCGCTTCCACTGAATGGACTGAAACAAAAAGAATTATTGATAGGAAGAACTACATATAGTAATGACTGTGCATTGTATCGATAATCGATAGTCGGATTTGTATTAGGAAATTCAGTTTTTGGGGTTCCGTACTCAAAGAAAATGAGTCTTTTAGGTAAGCATTCAAATTAATTTAGTCAATTAGTACTTTATGCACGAATTACACATGATAATGAGCATGCGGCACCTTAGATAGCATATCATCCTAACATCGATCAGAATTCAGTCGCTTGCGTTTGAAAGCCTATCAAATTTATAAAAGGAAAGTTAAACGCGAATCCATTTCAAACAAAAATTATGATGGTGACAGTTTACGCCCCAGGGAAATCCCGTCCACTTGTACATAATATAAGGAAGTAACACCATCGAATCCAAAACACTCAGCATGTTTCCTTAAGATCACTTAAGGCACCTTTCACAGAAATATAAACTCCTTTTTCAATAAAGAGGCCGACACCGCGAGGGCGCTCAAAAGATTGACAAGAGGGGATAAAACAGCTTTATGTGAAACGACTGCAATTTAATAGACACCTTAATTGATTTCAGTAAACACATTGGTATAAAAACTACCTATGGAATAATTTAGCTGAAAATGTTTATAAGAGAATCAAGATTAACTGTAGATAATAGCAAACATCTACAAAATATACCTTGGTTAGTTTCAGCAAACTTAACACAGTAGCACAAAAAGTGCCTATAACATACATTACCATTACTGATTGTATCTTGACATGACAATTTTTTGATTTTTTTTTACCCCACGTACCCGTTACGTATTTTTACCCAACGGCGACCACCGGTAAAACTATATACCAACCCCATCTAGTTTCCACGTAGAAATTGATAAATAATTATAATGTTATATATTTTTTGCCAGAAACGCTACGCTCGCGCTCCATAGTTAGCACAGCTCGAAAACAATAGCAAGATTTTTCCTTGAGGAAATTGATTATTGACTTCGTCGCAAAGACCCTATTACTCCCTCCTATTTTATTCTCTGTGGTATTTTAAAGAACACTTAGAAATCATAAAAGCTATTGCATGTGACTTTAACTTGGACTCGGCATGTTATATTTTTCTAATAAATTGCATATGTGATCTCTATAAGATATCAACTCGTTGCTTATTCTAAACACGTATTTAAATTTCCCTTCAACAAAGACAAACAATAAGCCCCTCATTGCCGTTTCCTTAAAAATCTGGAGATTAATTTAAAAGGGAATTAGGGAAATGCCGAATTTTCGGCCTATTTCGGCTTATTTTCGGCTTTGTTTCGATGATTTCGGCCTATTTTGCAATATCATTGTTGGAACTATTTTCTATTTTTCGAGATAATGGAATTAAGGACGAAGCCGAATTTTCGGCCTTGTTGAAATTCGGAGCCCATTTTCTGATTTTATTTGGACTACTTTTTATTGAAAATGGACAGCGTACAGTAGCTACGCATTAGCCAAAACAGTAGAACTACCGTAGAACTAATAGAACTTACAGGAACGGCCCAAAATATATTTGACGGCTTCGAAATACATAGCGCCTCCCTTTTATGGTGGACATCCCGCGCATTAGAACCTAGCGTTTCGAGTCCACATTCCTCATACGAACTGCCAGAATGGGAAACGCTTTGCCCGAGTCTGTCTTCCCGCTAAAGTACAATGTAGGTGTCTTCAAATCCCGAGTAAATAGATATCTTCTAGGTAAGCGTGTTACATCCTAGACCGCATATCTGCTTAACATCAGGGGCAGTGTGTAGTCAAACGCAAACCTATATTACCTATATACCTCTGATTATTTTAAATATATTTTTATTATTTTAAAAATAATTATTTTAAAATAAATAAATAATAATGATAGAAAAGAAAAAAAAATAATGCAATAAATTGTACTTCATCTTATAATTTTTTTGACAAGGCCTTTTTACTTTTTTTTTAAATGTATAATGTATAGTTCTATTTTAATATTAACTAATTATGACATAATTCAATTGTATTACTATTATTTAAATTTTGGTTATATTTTTGACATTATTTTTTCTTGAAAAATATAACGAATATGGAAAGACAATTTATATGGCATTTATCGACTATTCTAAGGCCTTCGATAGCTTAAACCACGACTGCATCTGGACTAGTCTAAAAGAACAAGGGATAAGTCCTACCTACATAACAAGCATCAGGAACATATACGCAAACAGTAAGGCGAAAGTGAAATTGGAAACGGTAGGGAATGCATTTCCAATAAACAGGGGAGTAAGACAGGGAGACCCCTTGTCTCCTAAGCTTTTCTCAGCCGTTCTTGAAAGCATATTTAGAAAATTAAACTGGGAGGATTTTGGTCTGAATATCAACGGTACCCGTCTAAACAATCTGCGATTTGCCGATGATTTAGTTTTGTTCGAAGAAAATCCCACAAAGCTTGAGCAAATGATTAGAGAACTAGACAGAGAAAGCAGAATAGTTGGACTCGAAATGAACGAGGCTAAAACTAAGCTAATGACAAATGGGAAAGAGGTAAAAATAACTGCCAACGGAAAAACATTAGAATATGTAAAAGAATACAGATATCTTGGCCAAGTTATTTCACACGAAAACCAAACCACAAAAGAAATCAACACAAGAATAGCATCAGGCTGGAAAAAGTACTGGAGCTTGAAAGAAATAATGAAAAGCAAAGACTACTCCCTTGCAATAAAAAGAAAAACTTTCAACATTTGTATACTACCATGCCTTATATACGGTTGTGAAACGTGGGCACTTGGCGAAATACACAGACTCAAATTGCAAAAATGTCAAAGGGCCATGGAACGCAGCATTATGAATGTGAAAAAATCGCACAAACTGAATAGTAGAACGATCAGGGACAAAACAAAAGTAATCGACATTTTGGCCAAAATCGATCAGCAGAAATGGCGTTGGACTGGACATATAATTAGGTGTAAACAAGAAAAATGGAGCAGAATAGTAACAGACTGGTATCCTAGAGATGGTGTGAGAAGGAAGGGAAGACCGACAAAGAGATGGGAAGATGAAATCAAAATGACAGCCGGTCCCTACTGGAGAAGAGCCGCCCTGGATAGGCTTCACTGGAAAGAGCTAGAGGAGGCCTTTGCCGAAAGGCACTCCGAATTAAGAGATATTATTTAAGTTAGAAAATAGGTTAGAGTCAAATATTAAATGTTATTTAAGGACCAAAATTCGGAAATAAAGGCTTATTATTATTATTATTATTATATTTTTGACAATGCCCTTTTACAGCTGACTCGTTTAAATCTTTAGGATTTATGTACGTAGGCATAGCATGTTGCGAATGTTTGGCAACCGCCGACATTTAACATTTCAATTTCCATGACATGCAAACAATATTTTATATACATAACATTTTATTTTTTTGTAATGTAGGTAGATTAGAAAAACAATAGAACTACTGTAAGTAATGATGAGTCCATAATAGAACCATATATACTCCTTTTCCTCATATGAGAATGTGTAAATGTAATATTATGTCAATAAATGATTTTCTTTCTTTCTTTCTATACGTAAAATAAAACATCACATGTTGTGAAAATTAAAAAAAAACTGTTTCTGTTCGAGTTCATCGCATTTAACGCTTGGATGGATTTTCAATCAGTTGTTCTATGTTAAATAATATATTACATTGTACTAGCTGCCCGTTCCGGCTTCGCCCAGGTACGATTAGCTAAAGAAGACAAATAGTAAGGATCCCTAATTTTTTTGAAAATATAATAGAGCCTATGTTCACCGGGGATAGTGTAGCTTTCCAACAGTGAAAGAATTTTCCAAATCGGTTCAGTAGTTTCGGAGTCTATTCGATGCAAACATACAACCAAATCTTTCCTCCTTATAATATTGGCATAGACACCTCTGAATGTCTACTGAAACGTACTTTGCAAACAACGACTTGTCATTTTTAGGATTCCGTACCCAAAGGGAAAAACGGGACCCTATTACTAAGACTTCTATGTCCGTCTGTCCGTCTGTTTGTCTGTCACCGGGCTGTATCTCATGACATGACATGACCATGATAGCTAGGCAGCTGAAATTTTCACAGATGATGTATTTCTGTTGCCGCTATAACAACAAATACTAAAAACAAAATAAAATAAATATTTAAGGGGGGCTCCCATGCAACAAACCTGATTTTTAGACGTTTTTCGATCTATATTAATAATGGTAACAGGTACATGCTTGAAATTTTCACAGAATAATAAGTTTTATATTCACTTCAATAATAAATAATAAAATTAAAATAAAATTAATATTTAAGGGGGCTCCCATACAGTACGAAACCCTCCGTACGCGAGTCCGACTCGTACGTGGCCGATTATTTTAATATTTACATAACAACATATTGTGTACCAAAAGCTAAATTGCATAGAACATCTCAATTTCACGCTTGTTATGACTTCTGAAATCCTATACCTAAGAAATCCGTACTTACTACGAATAATACTTGTCTTCTACATCTGATTTTTCAACACGTTAGGTTCGGATCTCAAAGGAGACCCAGTTTTCCTTTGTAAGGTAATATCCTATCAAATTGTGTTGGAAGCTCCAATCGAAGTCGATACGAATCGTAAGGAAAACTTGGGCTTGTAGTTAGGCAAGCTTTTAAATTTGGCATCTTTTTAACTTCATACTTTGTCCTATATATTTTCTCCGCTATTTTCGTATTTTTGGATAAACTATAATCAATTTCCAAGCCACCCAACCTTCGAGCAAATATCTACAGAGCCACAGTCCCGAAGTGAAAGTGGTAAAAAATGTCCGAGCGCTGTCATACATACCGAATTAGATATTTACATTAAATAATTCACAATGACCTGTTTTCTCGAATCTCGACGTTATGTCACCTAATTGGGTATATACTTGTAACCGAGCACTTAGGCATTGCGCAGCGTTGTAGTCGGCTTGCAATCGCCTTACGACTAACTAAAAAGCCTGCCCACTACGTAGCTTGGGCAGGGTTTTGGCTCGGACACTTTTTTGCACGATTGTGACTCTATAGATATTTGCTCGAAGCACTCAACGAGTTATGAGGAGGTCTAAGTTTGGTTTCGGTAGGTATACTCTCTCTGCGAAATCAAAAACGTTACTGACTTTATGCTTGTCAGAATTGATTCTCATAGTCACTATAGTCATTTCAGCCATGGAAAGTCCGCTGCTATACATGGGTCACCATAGATATCCAATAAAACCGGTTGACAGCTCTTGAATTCAGCGCAATTGAAATCTGTCCACCAATTAAATATTCCATGGGCTCCACGGCTGAACGTAGGCCTATATACCCATAAGCCCTGGTTAAAACTGATTTTGCAGTAAACCAAAAAAATACTGTGGTGATAAAATACTAAAGTCGTGGTGGTCGAGTGGTAATGACACCTGTCTTACAATCGTGAGGTCGTGGGTTCAAATCCCGTTTCCGGACCAATGACTTCCTTAGAATTAACGTACGGAATTTAACACCACTGGATTTTTTGTTTCGGTGAAGGAAAACATCGTAAGGCAACCTGCATAGAAAAAAATCGATGGCATACGTGAATCCACCAACCTGCACTGAGCCAGCGTGCCGAATATGGCCCAATCACTCTTAGTGGGTTGGCTTACGTCCTGCAGTGGACTATTAAAAAGGCTGGTACAGTACATATTATAAAATACTAACTCTGGCAAATAAATAAAAATATCTGTCCAATAGTTAAATTTAAGAGATATTATGCCATAGTCAAAGATGCAAAAGTGAACCATGCAACACACACACCCACAAGGATCATTAAAACCGCAGGATCGCGCTGGATGCAATCCGCTACCAACCGGTCCTATTGGAGATCCATAAGGGAGGCCTAAGTTCTTTAGACCCCGCCGTTCAAATAAACCGCAGAAATTCTCCGATCACACTGTAAATCTCATGGCCGAACGACGCTCGCTAAGATTGCAGTCTTCCGATGATGCAAAGTCATATAGGCGGCTCAATAGACAAATTTCGAAATCCTTGCGGCACGACATCCGTCTTTTTAATACTAATCATATTAAAAAGACAATAGAGCGGAACAAAGGCTCCAAAGTGTTCGCAAGAGATTTGTCTATTGGGCAAAGCCAATTGTCAAAGCTGAAGAGAGAAGATGGAAGTATAGCGTCGACCAAGGCAGAGGTATTGGAGGAGATCGAAAGGTTCTATGGACAGCTATACGCTTCGGTCGCTAAGCCTGTTAGCAGCGCGGCCAAAGATCCAAGAGCCAAGCTGACCCGACACTTCACCGAAGATATCCCGGACATCAGCCTGTACGAGATTAGAATGGCCCTGAATCAGCTTAAGAACAACAAGGCGCCGGGTGATGACGGTATCACATCAGAGCTTCTGAGAGCGGGTGGAACACCGGTACTAAAAGTCCTCCAGAAGCTTTTCAACACCGTCGTCCTCGAGGGCATCACGCCAGAAGCATGGAACAGAAGCGTGGTGGTGTTGTTTTTCAAGAAAGGTGACAACACCTTATTGAAGAACTACAGACCCATCTCGCTTCTGAGCCATGTTTATAAGCTGTTCTCAAGGGTCATTACGAACCGTCTCGAGCGCAGGCTTGATGACTTCCAGCCTTCCGAACAAGCCGGTTTCCGAAAGGGCTTTAGCACCATGGACCACATTCATACGCTGCGGCAGGTTATACAGAAGACCGAAGAGTATAACTTGCCTCTTTGCTTAGCGTTTGTGGACTATGAGAAAGCCTTTGATTCGGTCGAGACTTGGGCTGTGCTCGAGTCTCTCCAACGATGCCGTATTGACTATCGGTACATCGAAGTGTTGAAGTGCTTGTATAATAACGCCACTATGTCGGTCCGAGTACAGGAAGAGAGCTCCAAGGCGATCCCTTTAAAAAGAGGCGTAAGACAGGGAGACGTAATTTCTCCGAAACTGTTTACGGCTACTTTGGAGAACGCCTTCAAGCTCCTGGAATGGAAAGGATTCGGCATCAATGTCAATGGCGAATACCTCACTCACCTTCGGTTTGCCGACGATATAGTAGTCATGGCAAAATCGATGGAAGAGCTCAGCACGATGCTCGAAGGCCTCAATCGGGTTTCTCAACAGGTGGGTCTTAAGATGAACATGGACAAGACGAAAGTCATGTGTAATTCCCATGTTGTACCCACCCCGATCTCTGTTGGGAACTCGGTTCTTGAAGTCGTTGACTCGTACGTCTACCTAGGACAAGTAGTCCAGTTAGGTAGGTCCGACTTCAAGAAAGAGGCCAATCGCCGAATCCAACTCGGCTGGGCAGCGTTCGGAAAATTGCGTAGCGTCTTCTCGTCCGACATACCTCAGTGCCTCAAGTCGAAAGTTTTCGACCAGTGTGTGTTGCCAGTGATGACTTATGGCACAGAAACGTGGTCTCCCACTATGGGCCTTATTAGTAAGCTCCAAGTAGCCCAACGAGCTATGGAGAGGGCTATGCTCGGAGTCTCTCTGCGAGATCGAATCAGAAATGAGGAGATCCGTAGAAGAACCAAAGTTACCGACATAGCCCAACGGATTGGCAAGTTGAAATGGCAATGGGCAGGGCACATAGCGCGGAGGACTGATGACCGATGGGGTCGAAAAGTTCTCGAGTGGAGACCACGTACCGGCAAGCGCAGCGTAGGACGTCCACCCACAAGGTGGACGGATGACCTCATTAAGACCGCAGGATCGCGCTGGATGCAAGCCGCTTCCAACCGGTCTTATTGGAGATCCATAGGGGAGGCCTATGTCCAGCAGTGGACTTCTTATGGCTGATGGATGGATGGATGGAAGGGAGGCCTATGTCCAGCGGTGGATGTCCTATGGCTGATGTATAAATGGACAGATGCAAATACACAAACACAGACGTCTTATGACAAGCATCTTTTAGGACGATGCTCAAAAACCTTAGGGAAAAAAATAAAAACCAAAAGTAAAATTATGCAGCGCAACCTGACCTAAAATTAAAACCGTTTTCGTCTAAAAACTTTTACAACAGCCTCAAGTAGTAACAACTTCGCAATTGTACAAAAAGGTGCCCGTAAAATTTCGCCGGTACAAAACTGCGCCGAGTTTTTGTAATAAAATGCAAGCGGGATCTTTGATTTGTGGCGTGGGTTCTGTAGAAAATTTTTATTTTATGTGGGATTAATGATAATAAGAATACTCAATATTTGTGCTATAAATAGTATTATGTATAGATATCTGTGATAGTATAGGACATTAGTGTGACAATGGCAACAAAACAATGTTGAATTGCACAGATGACAGAATGAGATTGCCTTTGTATTATTGTTATTTTGAAAATAAAAAGTTTTTTATGCTGTAAGCGCAGCAAACAATTGATGCGAAACAAAATAAATAATTGAATAATACACACAAACTAGAAAAAAAAACACAATTAAGTACTCATTAATAATTGCAACAAAGCGATCTGCAACAAAACGAAGCTACTGCACACTAGCGATACTTAAATACTTCTTTCGTATTTAATTTATTCGGTTTTATAGTTCTAAGGAAACTTGTATAAGAAACACAGGTGGTTGAAGATTTATTTCCCGGAATTGAAATGGGATTTATCTCTGTCATATGTTTGTGATTGCAAAGGACTGCAATAAAACTAAGTGTAGTTCAATGAGACCAGCAAAAATGTAACTTTAGAATTGTCACCTCACGGAACCCTAAAAGTGAGTAGGTCGACATCTGTCCTCTGATCGATAGCCTGTCCCAGGTGCCACGAAGCACTCTCGTGACGAATTGGCGTGACACAGAGGACCTGCTGGAAGTGACAGTTTAGACTAAACTCCACTGTCATACTTGTATTTAAAGTTACCACAACCATGGAAGGCTTCAACAGTCGTCACACCTCAAAAATCATTGTATACATACGGACACACAGACACAAAGGCTCCGGCGCAGAATGTCCCTTTGTCGAAATGTCTACCGCTCAAAAAATGTCCCTCTCGCACAATGACTCTTTCGCAAAATGTCCCTTTCTAAACTTTTTTGTATATCTTACCGTCTACTGAATGAATTAAATTTCATTAAATGGGCCAAAAATCGTAAACGGTAAGTTCTACAAAAAAGTTTACTGGAAAAAAAAGATGCTAAGTTTTATTCTCTACAATAATGGTCTCCATAACTTTTGCCCTTAAGTGCATAGTTTCCAAGATATCGGCCAAAAACGTTTTTTCAAGATGGCACTTGAAGCTCCACCTAGGCCAGTCAGTATTTTGTGATTTTTTGCCCAGTAAGTGATCATAAAGCTTATTAAAAAAATGGATCGGAAATTTAGTGCAAAGTTGACAAAAAAAGTCATTTTTTCCTGAGGAATATGGCATGAAAATTCCTTGTAAAGCATGGATGCCTAATTACGTTTATTTATTATGTATTTAGGTTGTTTAAAAATTCGTTTTTTCTTTTTCAAAACGACATTGTGAAAGCATCTTATTCGACTTTTTTCAAATGCAACTAAAATTCAGTAATTTATCTCTAAGCCGGTTCATAACTAGTCAACCAGCAGAGTAGTTTAGAACTATGACGTGTTTTCTACCATATGTAACCTACCCCGAATATGGTGGCTCAATAAAACTTACACCTTCCTGAAAATCGGTTAAAAATATCCGCATATGCAGCCGCGTTCATGCTACTTGAAGCCACTTTATCTGAAGAGCGTTCCTAGCGTAATTTGACATGTAACACGAATATAACATGACGTGTCATGACGTCACTTGATTGATGTTCACGTCACTAGCCTTGAGGTAGAAAAATGGGCCAAGTTTGAAGGAAGCGTGAAAAATCGTACTGTTAGGTTTCCTTGCGTGTTTTTTCATTCATCGAATTCAGTGGTACGGAATTCCTCATATAGTCAAGTGCTTCAAAAACCACGCTCATTATATGTATTCCTAACTTGGTGACATATTCATCCTTGCAGTGCTAACATCTTGTAGCATCGTTTGTAGCTCCTCGGTGGAGGAAGTTAGTTAATTTCGTTTTGCCTAGGTACATCAATTCCCTTAAGCTCCCAGCCTGCCGCCATCTTTCTACGTTGTAAACTAAAAGCTACTTTTTATCCAAAGAAAATTTTATTATCATCGTCAATTTTATCGTAGATCGTGAAAAAACAAAAATAATTTATTTCAGGCAAAACTTATAAAACATTTCATAAACTTAACTATATATTACAACTACTATGCTATATGTACAAACCTAAACAAATTAAAAAATAAAAATCAAACACTTGAGCTAAAAAAAATAAAAAAAAAAATAAGTATATATAGATGTCGATGAAAACCCTAATCTAAAAGCCCACTACCAGCGGGCACAGTTCCCAAAATGCTGGCCCCATTACCACGTTGGATAGCAATACTGATCCTTTGGGCAAAATAGAGGCCAGCATTTAAAAGAAAAAAAAAATTAAAATTGGTATCGTATAATAACGCCGGCGAAGCTACAGACAAAGGCTAGTAAAGAATTGATCTACCTTCCATCGAAATCATACAAAAAATGCCTAGTCGATGTTCATTAAATGTTGTAGACATAAAATTGCTACGACTATCCGCTACGACGTAGCATGTTCTACAACTTCTACACGTAATGGAAACTTTGGAAGTTTTTTATGTAGTTTCACTTCACATAGGTTTACAATTGAACGCTACCGTGGCTCGAATGTCATCGTAAAATTTCAGTACCTATTTAAATACCATTTTATCAGCTGTAAAACGTCTACTGCTGATCTATAGATAGATCTCCAATTTGACCGGTTGAACGCGGCTTGCATCCAGCCCGATCCTGCACTCTTAATGCCATATGACGTCCACTGCAGGACATAAGCCTCCCCTATGGATCTCCAAGAAAACCGGTTGGAAGCGGCTTGCATCCAGCGTGATTCATCCATCCATCCATCAGCCATAAGAAGTCCACTGCTGGACTAGGCCTCCCCTATGGATCTCCAATAAGACCGGTTGGAAGCGGCTTGCATCCAGCGTGATTCTGCAGTCTTAATGAGACCATCTGTTCACCTCGTAGTTAGACGTCCTACGCTGCACATACCGGTACGTGGTCTCCACTCGAGAATTTTTCGACCACATCGGTCATCAGTCCTCCGCGCTATGTGCCCTGCCACCTGCCATTTCAACTTGCCAATCCGCTGGGCTATGTCGGTAACTTTGGTTCTTCTACGGACCTCCTCATTTTTGATTCGATCTCGCAGAGAGACTCCAAACATAGTCCTATATATAGAACTTCAATTTAACAGGTCGAAAGCGGCTTGCATCCAGCGTTATCCTGCAGTCTTAACAAATTCGTCAGTTTACCTTGACGTTAAATGTCTTACGCAGCGCGTTTCATTGTCTACACTCTATAAGTATTCAAACAGTATTTAATTTTAGCACTAACAAAAAATTTATATTTTTTCGAATCTCGGAGTAGGTAAAACACGAGTCACTTGACTTAGTTTTTTACCAACTTCAAAAAAGGAGGTTTACAATTCGTCTGCACGTTTTTTGTGTGTTACGCGATTACTCCACCAATTATGAACCGATTTTGACGATTAATTTTTTTTTTTTTTTTGTTTAGAAGGTCTTACTCCAGAGGTTTATTCCATTTTAATTTTATCGAAACCGGCTGAAGCTATTTTGACGATTCTTATTTTGTTTAGTAGATCTTAATAAAGAGGTGGTTACATTTTAATTTTATCGATATCGGCTGAACCGTTTTACAAAAATCAACAGTAAATTACATATGTGAAAATTACTACGCCGATGATACATTGATCCGCGCGAACTATTTTTTTTTTTAATTTAAATTATTCACCCACAGACTCCAGGGTCTGTGCCCTTTGTTGAATAGTTACATTTTAAAGAATTCGACTGTACTATAGAGAGAGGTAAGTTTAAATCTTAGTCTAAGTTAGTAGTTTCAGTGCTTTGCGTGAATGCCGCGAGCAAACCGGCGACCCGCATGCAGCACCCGATCACGAGTGTGACGCATGTGCCAGCCATCGCTCTCCTCGACCATATTTGAGGGAAGAGAACGACCCGACACACGACGCCGCCGCAAGAAGGAGCCTTCGATGGCGAGCATGAATGCTCAGGGCATGCACACAATGCTGATTTCTATACATTACATAACACAATTACGTACGCGCGAACTATTCGAATTCTGTACACGGTTGAAGTCGGTTATGCCATTACGAGTATTGGCGTAAAATAAGTATGTTCAAAAAATATTTAGAGTCAAAGTCAAGTCAAAGTCAAAATCCTTTATTCCGTAGACTACAATTGCACTTGGAATCGTCAAATAACAATGTTTGAAATACAATTTCAATAATTTAAATCTAAACACAAATTAAATTTAATACAATAATTAGAAGGTAGGTTTCAAGATTTCACAAAATAAAGCAGTACAAGAATTTACATAATCACAACTCAAAATAATTTGTCAGTCTCATCTACTAAGGTCAATCGAATCAATTTATTAATTCAATTAATTACCAATTGTTAAGGCCGAAATAGGACATTCATGCTAAAAGCCCTACTGGTATGTTTCAAAGGTCCTGTCCTTTTCTTCCTACCCATTTTTACCTCTGTCCATCCTTTTCTAACTCACGCAAATAGTAGATGCAAAAATTGCATCTGATTGGAACATGAGGAGAAAGACAAGATGGCGAGAATCGTCGTTTTACGATAAGATTGAAGCGGTTGTTAATTTAGATATAACAATATACTGCAGTGATTGTGTTGTTGTTCGTGATTTGGACACCATACGAGCAGACTCCTTCAGCAGACGAGAACCCAGTCGCAGAAACCGTGAGTCCCCTTCTTTTTCCTTTACTTTCTCATGGAACATACCGTAGGCTAGAATTTTGGGTAAAAACTTGAAATAACATTTACCAGGCGCATACACCAATTTATTTAGAAAAATAAATCAATTAACTAATTCAAAGTCAATTTCCATAAACTGATGTCAACGAAAACAAACATCAAAACAAGAATAGAAAAGAAATGATCATCACAGATAAATAGCTTATTACGTTATTCAGCAATAACGGTTGTTAACATCATAGTTAGGGAACAAATAGCAAGTTATGTTATTCAGTAATAGCATCGTCAAATTAAAAATAACATTAATAATGATTCTAGTTATATCATGTCACTGTACTGTACTGTACTGTATCAGCCTTTATAATAGTCCACTGCAGGACGTAGGCCTACTCACGAAGGGTGATTGGGCCATATCCACCACGCTGGCCCAGTGCGGGTTGGTGGATTCACATACGCCATCGAATTTCTTCTACGGTCGTATGCAGGTTGCCTCACGATGTTTTCCTTCACCGAAAAGCCAGTGGTGTTAAATTCCGTACATAAATTCCGAAGAACTCATTGGTACGGGACCGGGATTTGAACCCACGACCTCACGATTGTAAGGCGGGTGTCACTACCACTAGACCACCACGACTCACGATATAATGTCACATTGGAAAAAAAATGCGTATCTATATTTATATGGCTTTGTCGTCGTTTCGCCCGCTTATGATTCCAAAAAATATTAGCTATTCAAATAAAACAAAAAATACAATTGTTTTCAACATTCTCCACCAAAACAAAACGGACTGTTTTTCTGTTGTTGTTGACGTGACGTCACGCTTGAGCGGACACGGCCGAGCTCGACCAACAATGGTCCAAAGTTTGGGAAACTTTGGAGAAGTTTATCCATGTCACTCGCAGTTGGGAGCCACTGGCTGCGTTACTTGATAGTTGGCTGGTGTGTATTCTGTACTTGTTTAAGGTTATTCGATTCTCAAAATGGTATATTTGTCTGTATAGTTTTTTAAACGTTTAGCACAGTCATCCTTTAGATGGGTGACCGCGGGTGGCATTTCCCAACTGAGCGTAATGACATGTTAAATTGCAGGGCCCGGTAGTTTTATCTTGACTGAAGCTCACTTAATAGCTCCGCGAGGATTGGGTCTCGAGCTAACTTTACACCTACCAAGAAGATGCCAAGTGATTCGAACCAAAAAAAAACTTTGGTCCGTTGTACAATTAGTGAAAAAATCTATGGTGGTCTAGAGGTAGTGACGTCCGCCTTACAATCGCGAGGTCGTGGGTTCAAATCCTGGTCCCGGATAAATCATTTCTTTGGAATTTATGTACGGAATTTCACATCACTAGCTTTTCGGTGAAGAAAAACATCGTGCATACGCCCGTAGAAGAAATTCGATGGCGTGTGTGAATCCACCAACCCGCACTTCCAGCGTGGTGGATATGGCCCAATCACCCTTCGTGGGCAGGCCTACGTCCTGCTGTGGACTATGAAAAAGGCTGGTACACACAGTACCATTTGTGAGATACAAGACGCCAAAATTCAATAAGAGTGTCCTATGAAAGTCCACGGACCACGATTGACTACTATCTCCTTTTATATGTGTTCGAAGATGACATTATGATTTTGACATTATAACATTATATTTAGAATGAAATTAAATTCATTCTGACTTTGAAAAAACCAAGTTTATATTTCTAGTTTAAACTAAAAGATTCGTAAATTTTACATCAGCTAACTAAATTTCTAAACTAACCTTTTTCGTTTATTTAAAACGAAAGCTACCAAAAGCTATACATCAGTGTCCAATCAAGCTTAGCGGACAGCTGTCCAACAAAAAAATAATTAGAGACTAAAGTGGCTGAGACAGCATTGCATTCAGAAAGAATGGACGTAAATTAAATTACAAAAATGTGTATTAGATTGACGTTAATTTGCTATCTTTTCTGAAAAACATTTCGACAAAATGTATTTATTTCTATCAGAGTTTTATACGCGCTTAACGTATTAGAATCGCTTCGATGCAATTTAAAGGCTAAGGCCAAAATTATCGAAAAGCTGGAAAGGCAAAGCGCTGTGTTTTGTTTTTATGTCATTTGTTACTATCGTTACTTTGCTGCGTTTGCATTGCTGTCGTTGCTTTGCTGCTTTTGCATTGCTGTCGTTGCTTTGCTAAAAGCCAAACCCCTAAAAGGTATTCTATGTTTACGAATAGCTCAGGTTTAAAAAAGGTTTAAACAAACTGGCAGATAGATTCCGGCTAACGAACGGCGACCTGCAAAATAGAAAAGTTGTGGTTCGGCGGAAAATTGAATCTTTCATGGACTTATTGTTACTTTTTAAGGACATGGCGAGGGGACGTCCATAAATTATGTGAAGATTAGACATGATGACTGGGTAAATAAAGCATTATTATAATTAGTCCGTGATAGATTATCAAAATATTTTTTTTCGCAAAAAATGGCAAAACCGCCTTCCATCGTGTACAAAATTTTAATGTTTCGCTCGAATTGTTTACATTATTGTTGATTTATCAAAAACGGCTCAGCCGATTTCTGTAAAATTTAAATGGAACTACCTTGGGAGTATACCCTTTTGAACAAAAAACTAATTTTTCGATTCGGTTCACAATTGGCGAAATAATCGATGTTATTGGATATTTCGCTCGAATTGCTTACATTATTGTTGGTTTTTTCAAAAACGGCTATGCAGATTTCTGTCAAATTTAAATGGGACCACCTCGGGAGTATACACTTTCGAACTGAGAAATAATTTTTCGATTCGGTTCACAATTGGCGAAATTATAGATTTACATACACAAAAAAATACATACACACGAACACAGAACCTCCTTCTTTTTGGAAGTCGGTTAAAAATATGGAACGCGTATTTGTTTTGTCAATCAAATAACAAATGACAAAGATGAACCATACATAAAAGTTTGGGAGTGGGGATCGTGACGTCACTTCTCTCACGAAACATTTGTATTTTTGTTTAATTGACAATAAGGGGCTAATATTTTTTGATAATCTATCTCACGCAATTTATGGATTCACATTGTTTTGTCACATTTCCATTTTCCGCTTGTTTTAACCGTTTAGCCAAGTCAGAAGCCTTCAGGCGGCCTAAAAACTCTGACACCAGGGCTAGCCACTCGGCCTATACGAACTTACTTTTTATTTATGATATATTTCTAATAACTTCAGTTAGTTGTCGGCTTGTTACTTTTGAATTGTAATTGTAATTGAACGAAAGAAATTAAGAAATTGGAAATATTTAATGTTTGAAGCCCCGCCTCTACGTACACAGCTCCATGGTTTTGACTATTTCCAATTCTCCATTTTCATTCAAATTAGGTTTGTGTTTGACCATATTCTGTTTGATAAATGCTCTACAATACGAATTGTTTCCTATTATGGTCACGCTTTTGTATGACTGCCTACCTCGGGATAAAGCAGATTTTCCGGGAGAAATCGAATTTGACAGCTTCTTTCACTCGCGCATTCGTATTTATCGGACATCGTTTACGGATGGATGGATTGAAAGAAAATTTTGCCAATCCGAACAGGGACGCTTCGCTAGCTCGATAATAATAATTATTTTTCGCAATAAAATGGTACATCTGACTTCAATCGTGCACAAAATTCTAAAACTTCGCTCGAATTGATGAAAAAAGATTGTAAAATTGTATGATGATTGATGATAAAAATTGAATTTTTACATTATTTTTGATTTTTCAAAAACGGCGCAGCGGATTTCGATAAAACTGATATGGTACCACCTCTCTATACCCTTTCTAACTAAAAACGGATTCTTTTAACCGGTCACATTTGGCGAAAATATCGATGAATATACATAAATTCTTGTTTTGAATAAATATTTAGTGTATTTCCGCTCTGTCGTAGTCATATAAGTTAAGGGTACTATTCAAAATCCAAATTAAATCACAAACAAAATTAGTAATTAATCATCAAACTGTATCATGGTTCGACTATGGTTAGGTCAGGTTAGAAAAGTTAGGCTTAGGTATGTTTACAAAATATGAATGAACCTGAAACAAAATTTTTTAATTAATCCGTTTAAAATAATAAAAAATAATTAAACCTGTAACAAAAATAGTGATTAGTAATCTATTTAAAAAATGTAGTAAACCTGAAAATAATATTTAATTAATATGTTAAAATTACAAATATAATTTATTTATAAAAAATGGTATAAAATAATTGAAAAAATACTTAGTCAATAAATAGCACCCCTATTCTTACTGTACTCTATTCGACACGTGTTTCGCCTCTAAACGAGGCATCTTCAGGACGTGTTGACTCTTCGAGCTCACTCGCAAGAATCTCTTGCGAGTGAACCTTCAGGACGTGTTGACTCTTCGAGAGTTCTCTGCGAGTGAGCTCGAAGAGTCGACACGTGTTTCGCCTCTAAACGAGGCATCTTCAGGACGTGTTGACTCTTCGAGCTCACTCGCAAGAGATATCTCTTGCGAGTGAGCTCGAAGAGTCAACACGTCCTGAAGATGCCTCGTTTAGAGGCGAAACACGTGTCGAATAGAGTACAGTAAGAATAGGGGTGCTATTTATTGACTAAGTATTTTTTCAATTATTTTATACCATTTTTTATAAATAAATTATATTTGTAATTTTAACATATTAATTAAATATTATTTTCAGGTTTACTACATTTTTTAAATAGATTACTAATCACTATTTTTGTTACAGGTTTAATTATTTTTTATTATTTTAAACGGATTAATTAAAAAAAAATTTGTTTCAGGTTCATTCATATTTTGTAAACATACCTAAGCCTAACTTTTCTAACCTGACCTAACCATAGTCGAACCATGATACAGTTTGATGATTAATTACTAATTTTGTTTGTGATTTAATTTGGATTTTGAATAGTACCCTTAACTTATATGACTACGACAGAGCGGAAATACACTAAATATTTATTCAAAACAAGAATTTGAAGATGAACTTCCGCAAAGTAACGCCTGATTCAATAGAATATACATAATAAAATACATAGGTACGGACGAACATAGACCCTTCTCTTTTTTGGCAGTCGGTTAAAAATAATGCTTAAATTCTTATCTCGATGGCGGTGTTAATTTAAGAACCCAATTTTTGTAAAATGAACAACGAGCCATTTTTTCCCGTCGAAAGTAACTTTGTAACTGCTAGGAACCGAGTTTTTCTGGAACTTTCCATTATAGTTCGTGCCGTGACAATGGGCCGTTTTGTAAGGGTTGTTGACGTTATTTGTTCCAGTTGTAAGTTCGTACATACTAATCTACTAGTTTTTGACCACGGCTTTGCTTGCGTGATATTTTGATTTTTGTGCTAAGTATGCAATTGGAACCTTTTTTTTTAGGGATAAAAAGTAGTTATGTCACTTTCGGTCTTTCAAACTATGTTCATGCCAAAAATCAAGTCAATCCGTTGCTCCATTGCTGCGTGAATGATGGTGTGTACTCTAAGGAATCTATTCTTATTTTAACTAAAGTTTAACAATTTTACAGTTGCACAACAGCTATAACGTCCAGTAACGAAAGACAAAAACCAACAGGTTACTGATATTTCATATCATAACTATTTTAATTCAAATTCAAAAACATTTATTTCAGATATAAGCAATCCACATTATTAAGACAATAATTAATAACATTATTAAGATTAACATAACAAATTGAAATTGAAATTAAAATTACAGTAAATTAAATTGAATGAATTGACATGTCATTAAATTAAATATTATATTAATATTTTATTTTTTTAATGTCTTAGTTTTCCTACAATATCTTTTTTTAAATGTTTTATCTACATATTTCAGCATGCAATTCTATACATTTAGAAAGGTTCCACTACAGGACAATTTTTATGACTAATATGTAATTTATTTTATGATTTCCTTTGACATATTGATGACATATTATTTGACTTGTTGTTATTATTTTATTTATATTGAGTATTATTAATTTTGATTAAGAATGTTTAAATTTTATAGTTAAGTACGTATATTTCAATTCTGTAAACTGACTTGCCTTGTATGACTGACATGTTGTAAATGGCCAATAAATGATCTGAATCTGAATCTGAATCAGGTGTATTTACAAAGTAGTATAGCATTGTAACGTATTTTAATGTAATTTCTAAATCAAATTTACGCAAGAAGTTTACTTTTATCAAAACGGTCATAAAACTTGGCGCCTATAACATTTGCTGTTACTCCAGCTACTCGTAGCTCGCTTGAATACATTTTGTTAAAGTTCTACGTTTATTTTCTAACCAATTTAATAATTGAAATTGAAGCTTTGAGACTAACTGATTAGTTCGCTACCATAAAAGAGCCGAATACACAAATGCTGTTTTAACTAATGGATTTAAAAAAAATATTTTTCGCAAAATATGGCAAAACCGCCTACCATCGTGTGCAAAATTCGAATATTTCTATAAAATTGTACACATTATTGTTGATTTTTTTCGATTCGGTTCACAATTGGCGAAATAATCGGAGAACAGACACAGAAAGAGAAAAAAAAAATACATGCAGTCGAATATAGAACCTCCTCATTTTTGGAAGTCGTTAGGTACGTCATACGTTAGTGAGGTCTTTTTTACCAACTCCTAAATAGGAGGAGGTATTGTGTTCGTCTGTAGGAATTTTTTTGTGTATGTCATCGATGTTTTCGCCAATTGTAAATCGATTTAAAAAAAAAAAAATTTTGAAAGGTCGAGGTGGCCTCATTTAAATTAATGACTTACGAGTAACTCTTGATATTTTAACTAAAAATGGCAACTTATTTTCATTATGTAAGTCACCCACACAAAAACTGTTATCAAATCACATTTTTATTTTAAATAACGATTATGTACAACCAAAAAGCTTACCATCGGTAAAATTAAAATATTCAGGTCAACGGACACAGAATAAATAATAACCGCCCAAAGCTAACAGAATAAAAATACAAAACGGATGGAAAATTTATAATTTGAAGTTTACTCTCATACACTGTGGCACTTGTTTGTACGCACAGACGCGTCCTTTTTTAGCTTTTTAGATTTTCAGCTTTCATAGCGTTTGTTAAAGTTTACTACGTTTTTCGAACCGGATAAAACTGGAAAATTGTAGATGAAACTGGACTTTTTGCGGAAAGAAATACGGTTGATATTCGAGGTTCGGACATTAAAGTTTTGGAATTCCTCGCTGTTTTTGTGTACGCAGTTAGTGCCTTAGTTTGGTTGGCGTGGAATTTGTATATATTGTTTATTAAGATTTTGTGTTAGATTGCTTACATCCATTTTAGTGCTGTGTGCTTCGAGCAATTATCTATAGAGCCTCAATCGTGGAAAAAATGTGTCCGAGGAAAAACTCTGCTCGATTACAATCACTAATTAGGTGACATAACGTCGAGATTCAAAAGAACGGGTCATTGTGAATTATTTTATGTAAATATCTAAGTCGGTATGTATGACGGCGCTCGGACATTTTTAACTATTTTCACTTAGGGACTGTGGCTTTGTAGATATTTGCTCGAAGTGTATACAGCACTTAGGTACAAGTTTGCAGGTAACCTAGGCTGCGCTCCTACGGAGAGCCCGGCATCCTCCGAAAACCAATTATCCATCCATCAGCCGCAGGAAGTGTACTGCCGGATATAGGCCTCCCATATGAGTCCTTAGGTCCATGAGTCCATAGTCCAAAAAACCCGGTTGGAAGCGGCTTGCGTCCTGCGGTCTTGATTATTATCGTCGGTCCAACTGGTCTGTGGACGTCCTACGCTACGCTTGCCGGTACGCGGTCTCCATTCGAGAACTTTACGGACCCATCCGCCAACCAAGTGAGAGTAGGAACGAACTTTGAAAATCTAAATAATTAATTTTTAATAATAATTAAGATTTTCAAAGTTCGCTTTTACTCTGTCTTGGTTGGCTGATATATGTCCGCAAAGTTCTCAAATAGAGACAGCGTACTGGCAAGCGTAGCTACTCGTAGGTCGCGTTAACGCGAAATGGTTAGTCAACGTTTCAAAAATTAAGCTACAGCTCGACATCCTAATACTAATTAAAAAAAAAAAAGTTTCTAAAAGTATTTATTTATTTACGAAAGCACATCATGTTTTCGGAGGCTCTAGCTGCCAAACTGGGTGTAGGGAACCCGTGTTTTGGAAACTAGTTCCTACTCAAGGAACAATATTTTGTTGTGTACATATTTATTTAGGTTTTTGCTTTTATTTTGAACATTAGAATTAGAAAATAAGAAGAAATTGAATAAGAAATATGTAGTACAGATTTGACATTAAGTATAATATTTTAAGATATAACATAATGCATGCAGTATAATAGTTTAAGATATAACTAATACAGGGTTATCTGCTTGCCCTCTACTAAGCCGAAAGGGGTGGTTAAGACCTTCATTATGAACAACTTTTACTACGAGGCCAGCTCGAAATTTGAGAAAAATATAGCTGTTCCATACATTGTATCTCAGAATCGCAAAAATATATGAAACAGCTGATTTTTTTTCTCGAATTCCGGGTTGGCCCTGTAAAAAAGTCGTTCACAATGATGTTCTGAGCCACCTCCTTTTTGCTTACTGCACCAGTTCTGAATAACCTTGTATAATGTTTATAAGAAAAAGCGACGCGTCAGAAATAGCTTAAAACGTTCCGTAAACATTAATCGCGTAAACTTAACTTACTTAAACGTAACTTGGCTAACTCTTAATCGCGGCTTAAAGTAACGCCAACACGACACGTTACTTGTGACCCGCTTTGGTAAACCATTTAGCGGAAACATTGTTCATCTGTAGCGTAGAGGGGCGACGTGTATCATATTTCTGGTAATGCATGAGTGAAATTTCACTTATGTTCAGCTACACCGGTTTTTGGATATATTGACCACTGAGAGTAAAGAGAGCCAAATTAATTCAAAAATGTCAGACAAAGTGTGAGTGAATTATCACTTAACTGCAAAGACTTAACATAAGTGCATTTAGAACATTTATCAATAAAAAAATTATACGTTACGAACTTTTCTTACAAATTATTTTAGTTTTTTCTCTTTTTCCTGCATATTCTTAATGTCTACTTTTGAACATAGGGTTACCACTCCACAGGCGATACCAAAATCATTTACAAAAATCCTAAAAAACTATCATTCTACATATTTAGTGCCAATTATAGTATTGTAAGCAAGTCTAAATTTGTAAAGTGAAATTGTGTGTTTTCTCACATTGAACGTTAATCATTATTATGGTCTAGGAAAAATAATTGCGACAAAAGATCTAAGTTTTTTAAATCAAAGATCTAAGTTTTTTTAATCACTGTACAATCCAAAATTTTACACTCTGTACAAAAACTACTGTTTTTGTATCAGTCATATTTTAAGCTTACCTGTGAAATAGTTTCATGGTTATATTTCTTCTCTATCATGATGTCTACTCGGTGATTGATTTACAAAGTCAGCTAAACCCCTATGTCGTGTTAAGCATTCTGACACTTCCTCAAGACTTAGAGTACATGCAGTTAAGCTTTTTATTGCGATACGGCGATTAACCAGCTAACTTAAGGGTTTCACCCTGATTAACCTTGTTTATTTACTTTTTAACTTTTAAATTAGCTTTTATACTTTCGGGGTGGAGGGTATAGATTGCAACTCGGCATGTTTCTCAACCCGGCCGGGCCCGGTCGCATTCGTCGCCAAGGCCGGGTCAGCCGGGCCCGGCCGGGTTGTGTCTTAGCGATAAAATCTTAGTAATTTATATAAACATTGGGTAACATACTTGGTTTGTGTATTATTCTATTTTTAGTTGTTTCCGTATTTTGTTTGTGTGTACCTAATTGTTTTGTCCCGAATAAAATTTTCTGTATTTTCTGTATTTTTTTCTGTATAAAAATTCTATAAATGAATGAAAAAAACAATGATTTAAGGTTAATATTTATTTCAAACTGGTTTATGAACAATTATCACAACATTCAGTCCCAACTCTCACTCAAGTCTCAAATTCACACTTATGGACAGAAAAGTAACATGAGTATTAGTAATTATTCATTTTTATAAGTTAAAAAAACAAGCAGGTCTTTCTCTTTACTTTCTCCTTATAGTGTCTATTTGAAAACATGGTATTAAAATAAGAAACCAATAACGCAGCTTAAAGTACTAAACGTGTCTTAACATTTAGATTACCGGGTCCGGTGACCGGGCCCGGTAATCTAAATGTTTTTGGGTAATTCAGAGTGAAATAGGTACTGGGGTAACATGATTTAGGGTATTATACATCAGGTGTGCGCTGGACTGTATCGGTTATTGTGTTTCTTCTACGGGTCTCCTCCTTTTTGATTCAATTCCGCAGAGCTGTCTTCATTGTTAGTTGAGATTTTTTAAGCTTTTCCAGCTAATTGGCAAGTTAATAGCAGTGAGCAGGCCACATATCACAGGAGATTGATAACCGATGGGGTCCGTACCGACAAGCACAGTGTAAGACGTCTACCCACCAGGTAGACCGACCGCAGGATGACGCTGGATGCAAGCCCCTTCCAACAGGTTTTCTTAGAGAGCTATAGGAGAGCTCTATGTCTAGCAGTCGACGTCCTATGACTGAAACGTCGAACGACGAAATAGTTACTCCACTTATTGCCACGAGGAATGGCAATGCTTATGCGTTGCGCCAAATAAACACCAGCATTTTGGTCACGCGTCGCGTCCACCAGACGCTCAGAAAGACTTTTGAAAATAAGATGAGCTCCCGGCCCCCACGGACCCAATGTTTCAACTTCAAATGGCTCAAATATGTAACCACTACTGAGGTTAGTTAGCATATTTGCGCCGCTTTTGCTGCTCCGCCGAATTGGCCGCCGCTTCAGCCCTACTCGGAGTCTCTATAATAAACTAACTAAACTGAATTTTGTAACTATTCAGTTAGCTTACAAAGAAACGGACAGGATTTAAGGTTTTCAAAGTAAAAGATAGCTTTTACATCGGGTTGCCAGTTTCCGAGGTATGCGGGAGGTTAGGATCTCGTACAGTTTTTGTTACTGTGTAAACTCAGCTTTGAAACATTGCAGAGTTGGCGGTCAGACAAACAACTACATTGTTTCTTATTGTTAGTAGCGGTATAGTATAGAAATTGTACAGTATCGTACAGTCATCTTCGTGAGTGAGTAGGCATATGTTCAGCAATAGCGTATTCATACGTATCACTGTTGCATAGGCTTACCCTTGAGGCATATACTCTCGGCCAGCGCGCATAATTTTGGTATGGTCCATTGCCTCGCTGAATGGCAATACTGAGCTTTGACCAAATACACGCCAGCATTCTGGGCACGCGTCACTTCTACCAACTGCCAGGTCATGTCTTTAAACAGTGACAGAGCGTCCTGCCCCCATGGTCCTAAAGTTTCAATCCCAAACGGCACAAAATCCTACTAATATTACAAACGTGACAGTTTGTAAGGATGGATGGATGTATGGATGTTTGTTACTCTTTCACGCAAAAACTAAACAGATTGAGATGAAATAAAAATTTCAACAAAAACGATTGAATATTGAAACTTTGCAATTATATAGCTTATACATCAGAATAACACATAGGCTATAAATTATAATGATATTGCGTAAATTTTCCATATTATAACAATAAGTGTTAAGTAAATAGGAAAAATTCTGCCACCTGCGAGCTATTCTACCGTGCGCTCCAAGAAATGTCAAAAAAGAACTGTCAAAATCAAACAAGTGTCAGATCGTTTTTTTTTGTTTTTTATTTTCCACCTCCTTTATTAAGGGTGGTAAGGTAGGACCTCGAAATATCATGCGGGCGAAGCCGCGGGCTAAATCTAGTAGTACATAAAATAACTTGCAATGGATTACTGTATAAACCTGTATACTGTGCTAACGTGTAGCTTACCGCAAAGCTCTGGCACTAAGGCTGAGACGACTTGTACCTGCATAGTTGACATGCCTTCTTTGTCGTTCTGCCAACGTAGCTATATTTAACCTTATTCCAACGTAATAGCGGTGAAACTCGCCTACGTGATATTCTTTATCTTTTATCTGCATCATAAAGGCATCATAACATAACTGTGGCAGTATTTAAGCACACTCGACGATATATATTTTCGTTACAAAGAGATTCGTGTAGAGATCAGGGACTCGATTTTTAAAACCGATAACGCGATAGGACGTATGCGTAATTGATCATGCGATCGACTAAGAGTTTCTAACGTTTTAATAATTTTGTAACGTTTCTAAAATGGCAAGTGTATCAATTCTGTATCTTCACAACGCAACGTAACGAACCTAAGTTTATGAGGCAAACATGGTTGAGCGCGCTTTTATTCGCGATAAAAAAATAAGGAAAAAAAACCATTTTTTAAAGACAAAAATTAACATTAAACGTGACATAGTTTTTCAATGCTGCCTGTTACATGGTCTCGTGACTATTACTTATAGAATAATTATTTTTTTGCAAAAAATGGCATGACCGATTTCAACCGTGTACAGAATTCGCGAATATTTCGCACGGATCGATGTAGCATTTTTCACATTATTGTTGATTTATCAAAAATAGCCCAGCCGATTTCGATAAAATTTAAATATAACCAATTTCGAAGATACTCGGACTCGCGCATGAAGGGTTCCGTACCGTGTCGGAGCCCCTTAGCCCCATTCCTCTTGCCATTATTAATAGCAAGCAAAAACCTCTTAAAAATCACGTTTTTTGTATGGGAGCCCCCTTAAATATTTATTTTATTCTATTTTTAGTATTTGTTGTTACAGCGGCAATAGAAATACATCATCTGTGAAAATTTCAGCTGTCTAGCTATCACGGTTCATAAGATACAGCCTGGTGACAGACAGACAGACAGACATCGGAGTCTTAGTAATATAGGGTCCCGTTTTTACCCTTTGGGTACGGAACCCGAAAAAAATATATAAACTTACGCGTCGAATTGAGTACCTCCTCCGTTTCGTCGGTCAAAAATAGGAAGGTGCCAAATCGTCCACGTGGTCGAGATGCCCTCGGACGTTTTGACGAAATAATCCTCCTAGCGAGCTATTGGAACCAAAATAGCTCCCTTGGCATAGTTAGAAACTACAAGTCATATGAACGCTACAAAAATCGCGTAAAGCGGCTACACACGGCCAGTTTCACAATAATAGATTTATGTGACAACCAACATAAACCCATTTACAGTTTATGTCTTTCATTAGCTGCCTTATAACATCGTATATGCGTTTTGCCGCAAGAAAACACGTTTGATCTGATAAACCATCGAAGTATATTTTTAAAAGGTGGTACGATGCAAACGCAAATGTAAACGGTCATCTAAACCATGGTTAGGTCACCAAAAACTAATATTGATTCATCCATCCATCCATCAGCTAAACGACATCCACTGATAGACATAGGCCTCTCCTATGGATCTCCAACAACCGGCTGGAAGCGGCTTGAATCCAGCGCGATCCTGCGGTCTTAATGATGTCATCCGTCCATCTTGTCGGTGGAGTCAAGAAGTATATTGATTATTTTAAGGAAATAAGTAAGGAAAATTCGTGAATTCCTTTTTTAAATTCGAAAGAAATATTTTTCTGTCAATCCATATTCATTTTTGTGTCGACCATCGGACCAGTTAGTCAATTTTAATTTAACCGATTTTATACCGAGCTAATTTTAATTCAGTTGGAATTGGGTAACATTCAGCTCTTTGTAGCAATCTTCATTAGATTCTATGCATTTATCCAATGTAGATATCTACTCGGACCACTTCGGACCTAAACGATAAAATTATTATCACTTATGTTGAAAAAAGGCGTAGGTGTACTTACTGTTGAAATGGAAGTTTTTATCTGAAATTCTAAGTGTAAATTTATTTATTATACAAAACACACACACATAGTACACTAGTGTTTGGTTCAGTATAACATTATGTCTTAGGTATGTTGAAAAAAAAAACACCAGTGTGAATTTCAGTTGGTCTTTAGCCTTGTCCTTTATGTATAAGTCAATGCAACAACCTGGCTCAGTTCATCGATATAAAAGTTTATAGCTTGCGGTAACAACTGTACAAAGCCGAAACAAAGTTACGTTTATAGTGCGGTAGGAAACGCATTGAGGTAATGTTCCCTTTTATTTGCAGCATTGTATTCACAGTTTTATATCGCTGTAGCTACATACATTGGTTTAAAGGCTGACGGTTTCAAAGCGTAAAAAAAAATTTTAGTAGATAAGTTTGGGATTTTCCGTAGTTTTAACTAGGTACTGATATTGTAGCGCCCATACAGGGCTAGAAGCGTTATCCAGAACTGGTGTACTAAGCCGAAAGCAAGTAATTAAAACCATCAATAAGAACAACTTTTACTTTGAGGCCAAACCGAAATTCGAGAAAAAAATTAGCTGTTATTATACATTTTGTCGATTTCGAGTTGCAGTTTTGTAACAGCAGTTTTTTTTAAATTTTGTGTTGGCCCCATAGTAAAAGTTGTTCATAACGATGCTCTTAATCATCCTCTTTTGTTTTAGTACAGGGTAAGCAGATAACCCTGTATAAGTATTGCGACTGGGTGTTTGTCAGCGATCACTGAAGTTAAGTAACGTTCGGCACGGTCAGTCTTCGGATGGGTGACCGCGGGTGGCATTTACAACTGAGTACGTGGCTCGGATTATAGGAGTTTTGGTTCTGGTTTTCTTAACCGTTTAGCCATGAAGAGGCCTTCTGGCGGCTTAAAAACTCTGACGCCAGGGCTAGTCAACCGGCCTATTCGATTATTCAGCCTTTATTGATTACTTGTCTTTTGGATTTTGTAGAAGTCTAATAGTAACGCTTGCATGCTACTGCCAAGCTGTGCAAGCATTCATCTTCAATACAGGCTAACGTCCTACGATTGTTAGACATAGGCCTTCTCGATGAATATCCAAAAAAAGAGTAGTAAGCGGTCTGCATACAACGTGATCATTACGTGAAAGCTACTGCCTCGAATGTCACGTTAGGGAATGGTAGATGAGGTTGCACGAAAGCGTTTCGCACGCGGTCGTCGCAGTATCACGGCACACCAGGTCCTTCACATACTTCGCCGACAACGAGGAAGACGCCATCAGCCGCTTTGTGCGGCGTGCGACTACTGTGTCACCTAAGGTCATCGTAGACTATAATTTAAAGATGGCCATTAAAGACCGGAACGCGGCGGTGATGGAGACCCTGAGCGGTATAAGTAGTTATTTGGAAAATAATAAATAATTAATTTAATCGTAGTTTAAAATCGTATTTAAAGAGAAAGAAAATTAGATTTAGATTCATTTTAGTGTCCTCTTGTAAAGCCTTTAGTTATAAGCAATTTTGTTCAAATCATTTAAAAAAAATGTAAATCTTAAAAAGCACAGACCCTGGAGTCTGTGGAGTGTAACACTCAAATAAAAAAAAAAAATGTCACGTTAAATTGTAGACCCCGGCTGTTTTAACCATTTAGCCATGTCAGAGGAATTCAAGTGGCTTATACCTATATACACACACTAACTGCAACGCGGTCTTCTTTAAGCGTCCACTCCATATTAAAAAATGAGTAAAATTCTAAAAAGTATACAATTTTATTTTCATTAACAATTCGAAATTCGAATTCAATAAACTTTTTCTGTGGCCAGCGTTCTAAAAGAAACGTTTTTACTGTGTGACAATACTTATGACCTGACTACAAACTAACTTAATATCTCCTATAAATAAAGTTATCCTTTCCTAATATCTTCTTTGTAACCCAGATGTTAGGTATCAGTTTGTGGTCCGAAACCGATGAAATATTGTCCAAATTACCGCTGAATAATTCACCAAAGACAAATAGTCTTGTTAAATTCGGAGCCAAGTTACGGATTTGCCACTGTAGAGATTGATACGGTAACTCAACTTGTACGAGTAACGTCAATGTCATGGAAGTAGGATAGTACTGCCCAGTGCCAATAGATAAATAATGTACTCTAGTTTTATTTCATTTATAAACTCAAAACTGGCAACAGACTAACATTCATTACATTTTTTCTATCGCGAATAAGTCCGCGCTCGACCACCAACTCGCTTGATGGTAAACGACGTTGTGGTCGAACATGAAGCACGCAGACCTAGAAGATACCTATTCACTCTGACCTTCAAAAGCTTTAGTTAGATTATATCTCTTAGGAAACAGGAAAGCAGGAAGACTGTTCCATTCCTTGGCGGTACGAATCAGAAATTTTGAGTCAAACCGCTTCGTACCTACGTATCGAAGGAAAATCGACAGTGTAGGGGTGGTAATGTGGCGTCCTACTTCCTTCGTTCGTCCTACTTGTCCTGTAGTAAAAAGGGGATGGTAGGATAAGGTAACATAATATTAATGTACAATTTTTGACAGATTCTGTGGTCTAACATAATGAGCACATAGCATGGTGCATAGGTATAAATTATCTATTATGATTCTTATTATAAAGAGAATAATTAAAATATGATTAAAATATGTTTAACATTATTTCAATGTAAAGAAAAAAATGAAATAAATAAATAAAAAATTCTATCCAAATAAAAATAAATTTGTGTTGCATTTACTTACTTATTTGCCAGAAAATTATCTCATGCTCTTTAGTATTTTTATGTATTAATTTTAATAATTACAGTAGACATTGTTTGTCTGATTGATTATATGAGCCTGTAGTGTCCCACAGATAAGCGAAGGCCTTCCCCCGAGCTTTTTTCAGTTTTGTCGTAACTTAATTTAATGTCACAATGATCAATTGTGGTCATGTTTTTACAGTGAGTTTTTATCTCCAAGTTCGCAAAATGACACTGGCCACTAGCTGTGTGTTGGATGGTGTCAAACCTCGAGCTTTTTTCAGTTTTGTCGTAACTTAATTTACTGTCACAATGTTCCACTGTGGTAATGTTTTTACAGTGAGTTTTTATCTCCAAGTTCGCAAAATGACACTGGCCACTAGCTGTGTGTTGGATGGTGTCAAACCTCGAGCTTTTTTCAGTTTTGTCGTAACTTAATTTACTGTCACAATGTTCCATTGTGGTCATGTCTAAGTCCACCTCCTCTGAATAGGTGTGGTGTCGTAAATTTCTACTTAATTACATAATCTATGGCCCGAGTAGTGGGGATGGAGGGGGAGGGGGGGATTCGTGCCAAGCCATGGCTTAAGGGATTTGTAGTTACATAATAGATATGGTTGGAATAGTGTAATAGTGAATGATTTATTGATACATTTGTTTTAGTTTTGATCATGGGCTGGAATCTTAGAAGAAAAAAAATTGCCCTTATTTGATACCAAAGACAAGTCATAGACAATTGGAAATTTTCATTTTGAAGTACCTGAACCAATTTACCGGAGCGGCGACTGTCAATGTCAATATGTCAAATAATGTTTGTCGTTAAGTTTTATTTCGTTTTCATTACAGTTACTTGATTGAGTGAAGTGTTTGTACTTATCCTCTCCGCTTTAACTGTAATAAAACCAATAATTCACTGGGCTTTATGCGTTGGTGATCTTTTATTGGTTTGTCCGTATATTTTTCCATCATGAAAAGTACCTACGTGTTGTGTGCCGAACTGCGCCAGCAGGCGAAGTTTAGTTAAGTTACATCGTATTCCAAAGACTGAGATAGGACTCAAGTGGGTGTCTGTTATCAATTGTGCCCAACTGAAAAACCTTAGCTCAGTAGAGCGGCAAAAGTGGTTTGTGTGTCACAAGCATTTTGAGACAAAATTTACAACGAGCAAATGTCATCTTCACGTGGGAGCTTATCCCACCTTGTTTACGGCTGAAGAAATGAAAACTGGAATACCTTCTCAAAAAACACGAAAACTTTGGTATGTTCTTGATATTGCTGAAACATTGTCGTATTCGCAACTTGTATTTACACGTTTCGTAAAGTTTGCAATGAAAATAGTGAGTTAGAAAATACTGTTTTATTTCAGGTAACCAAAAAAATGTTCAATGTGACCATGACTACTTACAAATAAGGAAAAGAAAACATGAAGATCATACATACACCAAAATTTGTGATGCGGGAGAACATCTTCTCTCACAAGGTATGTAATATCATTGTTGCTATTTTTTGCGATCAACACTTTTATTATTATATACTGTTATTGTCAATAAAAGACCAAGTTTTGTGAGTGTACATTCAGCACCTATTAGGAATCATTCATCTAAGCTTCTTTACAAGCCTATTGGCATCAATCCTTCTCATTAAAAAAAATGTTTTTTAAGTATTTTTACTAGGTACAAAGATGAATTAAATAAAAATATTAAGTGACATTTTCAGATACAATGCAGGCAGCCACCTCAAAATGTGACTCACTGGCAACGACATCCCTAAAAAACGGCTTAAACCAGGTATTTTTTTTCATAACTATGTATAATACTACTTTCTATTGGACGAATCGTACAACTTGGTGGCTCTGATGTTAGCTGTGGAAATTACACTTCCTACTGGTCCTGTCCGCGCACGTAGGTACAGTGACTGAGAGTGGACATGGGGGCCAAAATTTTGACGTAACAAACTCATAGCTAGCGTCACTCATTTTCAATGCAAGCCATATAGAATTGTAGAGTATGGATCGGAGTCTCTCTGCAAGATCGAATCTGAAATGTGAAGGTGCATAGAACTAAAGTTACCGACGAAGACTAGCGGATTGGCAAGTTGAAATGGCAGTGGACAGGGCACATAAGTAAGTTCGTATAGGCCGGGTGGCTAGCCCTGATGTCAGAGTTTATACGCCACCTGAAAGTCTTTGACATGGCCAAACAATTGACATAACGGCCCACAATTTGACGTGTTATCTGAGCCATGGCAGCGCTCAGTTGTAAATACCACCGGTGGTCACCCATCCTCAGACTGACCATAAAGATCGTTTTCTTACTTCGGTGATCGCTAAGAAATACCTAGTCAAACTACACTACGAGCGTTACATTAGTACAGCTCGTATATAGCTTGACGTGATCAAGTGGATTTTCACCAAGCTTTCTCGTCTACTCTTAGACTTGAAAAGTAACAATTATTATATCCTTTGTTACACTAGATTTATAGCATAGGAACTTCAAATAATCGGCCAAGTACGAGTCAGACTCGCGCCCTAAGGGTTCCGTACTATATGGGAGCCCCCCTTTAATATTTATTTTACATCAATTTAATTATTCATTAGTAAAGTGAATATACAACTTAGTATTCTATGAATATGCATTTATCTGTTACCATTATTAAAATCGAGCCAATAACGGTTAAAAATCCAGGTTTGTTGTATGGGAGCCCCCTTAAATATTTATTTTATTCTGTTTTTAGTATTTGTTGTTATAGCGGCAACAGAAATACATCATATGTGAAAATTTCAGCTTTCTAGCTATAACGGTTCATGAGGTGCAGCCTCCTGGAGACAGACAGACAGACGAACAGCGGAGTTTTAGTAATAGGGTCCCATTTTTACCCTTTGGGTACGGAACCCTAAAAACGGGAGATAAAGTTTTCTCCTTATATTTTTTTTATCTGTAGACGCGCGAGCATGCTTAAAAAATCAACATCATTTTTTCTTTCACACTAAAGTTACTGACTAGAGTATACAGCATTTCGTTACGACGGTAAGTTTTCTTAACTGCTATATTATAAAAGCCACTATCTACAAAAATATTGATCCTATTTCTGGGTGATTGAAAACCGCAGGTGGGTTCTGTATATAATATTATGGTAATATCATGGGTAGGTGAGGGATGGCCAGGCCGGAGACATAACGAAATGCTTACAATATATCCTGTATTCCGAAATACTTCGGGCAGGTCATTTACAGCCTCCGGTACGATCAATTATCGATCTTTTACATTTTTTTAACCGATTTTAAAATAGTCTTCATAGTTAAGACATGAACAAGGATACTTTTTTATCCGACTTTTTATCGTGCAGATATTATAATAGAATATAGTCTTCATAGTTAAGACATGAACAAGGATACTTTTTTTTCCGACTTTTTACCGTGCCGATGTTATAATAGAATTTTTGAAAGCTTTTTTGTCCAGAAACATAGTTATTTGACTCTTTTTACGTCACGAATTTGTGACCAAATTAGATTGAAAAACAAAAACGGTTTGCTCACACAAAACATTCTTCCACCAATAAGGGACCTGCAAAGTATAAACAGTTTTAGACTTAAACTTAAGAATTTCATTCTGACGCACCAAAGAAGCGAGGAACTTAAAAAGAACGACAGAAGCATTACATAGGACATAGAGCTGTTAAAATTGAAAAAAAAAAAAATTACTTACCGTTTTGTTTTAGTTTACTTATTGAATATTTATAAATTGTTTTTTATGTTTGTCTGTGGTATGATCATCATTTTACAAATTTTGATTGTGCTAGTTTTATTTTCAGCTTTGTTAGAAGCAAACCGCGAATTGTACGCGAAGTCACCTGCCGGTCTCGACGGAAGACCAGCGCCGGTTGTATATTTCGATCAGGTCGCGTGCCCTGACGCGAGTTAAACATTTTTTACCCATCCTGAAAAGTACAGAACGCCGCTAAAGATGTCTTCACTGTGATATTATAACTAGCGAAGTAATAACATATATTGTTCCTGTTAAATAATTGATGATTATTTATGGTTCTAAAGTGAGCGTCGCCCGGATCACGGACGTCGTCACTCACATTAAAGAAATAAAATGCTGTTTCTCGGAGTGAAGTGGTCATTTAATGTCCCACTCTTACATTTTAGAACATTATAAAATGATAAAGTATCCAAAATACATTTCGTGCCTCTTATTTTAAAATCTGACCCAGTTGTTATTATTTTGACAACCCCGTTGTCATAGCGATGATTGGCCTTTTAACAATTCGGCCAGTCAACTCTCAGTTATCGCAAGGAGGTGGCAGTACTGTGCGAGAAGTTCAAACTTTTTGGTACAATGCTGTCACAGTTCCAAATATTATAATTATTGCCGGATTAAAACTTAAATACGTAACAAGCACAGACAGTGTTTCTGACTCTTTCTGACCGTTTGGACAACGTGACCCTTTCCGTTTCCCTTTCCGTTTCCCTTTGACATAACGTGACTTATAACTTTTGTGGTAAGACGGAGAGTGTTTAAAACTAAGTCTCAGTCTTGCCACAAAAGTTTTACGCACGCTCTAGACAGTGTTAGCTTTAAGGCGGAATGTCGTTAGTTACTTTTAAACACAGTGTCGTATCGCTGTCGTGTCGTATATAGTAATTCGAAGTCCAATATGTCCTTACATCGTGTTTAATATTGGGAGTGCTGACTGCATATTCCGCTAACTTATGATTACGATTACGATTTTGACCATAGAGATCGCAAGATGGCGCATGTCGTCTGATTTAGCAGGGGCCTAATTTTGCACTAAACTATCCTGCTTTAAATCACAACTAAGCGATGAGGGTTTAGCCTCAAAACTCAGAACTGACATTTAAAATTTAAACGATATTCTCACTCTAATTACAAACTTTGTATTTTGCATGTACAAAAAACAAACCGACATATTTCTGTTGCTACCGATATTCTTGCGTCAATCAGCGCTGTGTAAATGCGGTTAGCGTTTTAACGCGCTAAAACTTTGTCACATCAACGTTAAGCATTACGTAAAAGCTTAGAGGCTTAGGACGCAGGTGGAACAGTAACATGTTGGTGATGAGTATATGTCTGAGTTACCTCTTGCATTCGCCGGAAAGATACTTATTATGACAGATTAAAAATAAGTATGTCAGGTTTCATGCTAAAGTTTCAACAGTATGAATCATAAATTATCTTACAAAAACAATTATTCAGAAAGCACAACAAATCACTTACAAATCTCTATAAGCGACGTACGTTTTCTAAACATGCATTTTGCGGTATATGAATATTAGCTACATGTAAGTGGATTACGCATCGGTCAAAGAGGTTATTATATTATATATATTATATATCTATGGTTTTGACCTATTTTGTACAACTGATCAGCTAAATTTTGGCACTATTTCCATGGGATTTTGTTGGGAAATATGATTATACTGGTTCATTTAATTAAATGTATCGATAAAGGAGTAGGATTTATATAAGCTGACTTGATTTTGGTCAGCAAAGAACATGAAGTACATGATTCATCATCTTCAGCCTGTATCGACCCACTGCTCGGTATAGGCCTCCTCTCCCTTTTCCCTGTCTTGGGTTGATCTTATCCACGCGTGTCCCGCGATGGATCTGATGCCGTCGTCCCATCGGGCTGGTGGTCTGCCTACGGAACGCCTGTCTGCTATTGGAAGCCACTCAATCAAATCGGCTCCATCTGGTGGAGTGAAGTTCATGATTGTGTCAATTTTATTATTATTTAATCAAGTTATTTTTTTTTGCCCTATGATATTGTTTTCGCCGCTTAATAGATTTTATTTAGACATTTTACAAATTTTTGACCCTAGTCTTAAATCCGATTTTGTCTTTTAGTACATACCTAGTACATACCTCGTACGTACCTAGTAGTACATATCTAGTTTTACCTACTTTTAGGGTTATGTCTTGTTTGGAAATAAGTCCTGCGCAGTGAAGTCTTATTTTTTTCTTCGTGAGAATCAATTTGTTTTAGAGTGAACGTAAACATAAAAAACGTGTTTTCTCGAAAAAAAATCCGCCTAAGAAGAGAAACTTGTAAAAAAGTTATTTGTATCTGAAATAAAGTATAAAATTCGTTAGATCCTTTTCTGAGATCCGAATTTAGTACAAACAAAAAGTAGACAAAATTAATTTATTTCTTGTTTATATGTATAAAATAATTGCGCAACTTGCGGACCATTTCAACAGCACCCGTTGATAACCGCAGTGTTCGATTCTGTTTTAATCTTTATTGTGATGGGCTTATTTATTGTTATTATCTCAGAAATGAAATGAAATTATTTTTATTGCACTTGCTCAGCGAAAATCAGATTGCAGGCATAAAATCGAATGATAGAACAATTTATTACTAAGGAAACTACCGTAGTTTCCAAATACGAGAGCTTTGCAAAGAGAATTTCAGGCTCATCATTATGATCCATTTTTACAAGCTTTTATTTAACTTGCAACGGATGTACCTATGTATAGGTATGTAAGTTCGGGTGGAATCTTGCAAGTTAAATTTGACCAACTTCCCGGTTTCCGATTGAAATATGGCACGCATATGTATAGCGCGTGACAATGTAATAATATGGCACCATGGAGCTGATTTGATGATGGAGTCGGAAGGTGGCCATATGAACTTCTGTACTTAACAAGATACACCCGTCGTGTTTGGGCTCGATTTACTGGTCTAGGCTAGCACTCTCCGCCTACATGATATCCAGGATCTCAAAAGCTCATAATAAAAGGTTTTTTCTTTTAATTTATTAGTGTGGGACTAGCACCGAAATTGCGAAAATATCGAGCTGCTCCTGCTCAATCCAAAGCGTACATCTACTCTCTATTAAAACAAAATGTATGATGTGGAACAGCATATTTCATCGCAAGTTGGCTTCATAGTAAAAGTTTATTCCTCATCTAATAAAAATTCGCCGACTAAAAAATTCAAAAAAAAAAAAAAACCTGTGTACCAATCTGAGTCGTTGAAAAATGCGACCTGTACGTGAGAAGCAACGTCTAAACAAACAAACTTACATCCGGACTGATATATATTAAATAAAACTGCTTTTTCTTAAAAACAAAAAGAAGCTTTTACTTAACAAGTACTCGCCAAGACGAATCAAACGAGCCGAAACTCGATAGGGTTGCGTCGTTTAATTACAGATTTCCTATGACCACCTTCCAGCTCCATCATCAGACCCCGGCTACCATTGAAAGATAAATTACTCGCCAAGACCATTCAAATGAACCCAAACTCGATGAGGTTGTATCGTTTCATTTCGTTAAGTTCCTTTGGCAACCTTCCAGCTCCATCATCAGATCAGCACCATGTCATCATAATATTGCATTGTCACGCAATTTACACATGTATGCAAAATTTCAGCTCAATCGGTAACCGGGAAATGGATCAAATTTAACTTGCAAGATTTGATTACAGACCGACAGACAGACAACGGGACAGGTGAAACTAAATATAAGCTTGTAAAAAATCACTTAAATATGGTAAATAAATGCGCAGAGTAAAACAACTTCAATTGCAAACGCATTCAATGCTTCAATTCAAATTTTACATTTACTAATTTGGTTTTTGTTCAAGGCCGCCATCACGTCGCCATATTTTACAAGCAATGTCAAAAGATCCGAAAATAATGGAAATGAGGATTGTTATGAAAGAAAATAGTAGGAAAATCATTCTTCAAAACAAATAAAGCAAAAAATTTAATATTGTACAAGGTACTGCTGTACAATGGCCTATGATCCATAATTTTTTGCAATATCTCTTTTGGAACTCTGAAATACCTATATTCAGCTTTACTACGCCAATCATATAAATCTAGAGTTAAAACAGCCCGGTGAATCTTTTAACAAGACCGTGGAAGTGCGGTTAGGCATGATCCATGCTGACAAATTATCGTATTCAATGTCGACATCGATGAATTCGAAATCTTCCGTCCTTCCTCTCATGTTAATGTAACTAGCCCCAAAGCACTGGTGAATCTTTTAACAAAACTGCGGAAGTAGAGCTAGGGATGTGCTGTTATGAGAGGTTTTATCGACCATCGTTAAGTAATTTTTTTGTTTGTATTGCCTTTGGCGTCTAATTCAGGTATCGATTACCCGATTCCATTGAGCTACATCCCCGCTAAATGGCTAAACGAAGTCGTAATGATAGCCATAGCATATCTAAGACTATATATTAATTAATTTGCATAATTTTTTAGATAAATGTGATTGTTAACTCTTAGATATGATAATTTTCCCGATATGTTCTTCGCCTTTTGATGCTGGTTCTTCGCGTCAATAACAGATAAACATCTTATAAAATTGTGTATATAATAATACACAATTTTATAAGTCTAGTTCCCTTTATTTAAGTTATTCAATTTGGTATCTTTCCACAATTCATTTTATCGTTTTCCTAATATAACCCGATCATCGCATTTTCCATCGGCCATGATTTTGACTAGTCAAGTAGATATCGATAATTTCTATCGATAAGGCACACCACTACCCAGCATTTGAAATTCAAATCGCCAGTGGCCATTAATCGTAGTACGCCGGGGCGCGATCAATCGGTACATAAGTTAGGCGGTTGGCTCACTGGACTGGACAAATTGCTTTATGACACGACGCGAGCGAAAACAGCACAAGCGAAAAAAGACAGCGCGTGAGCGAAACGAGCGCGCGCGATTTCAAGCGAGCGCAGTAAATTAGATTGTAAGCATCTGGTAAATGATGCGATGTTTGAAACATATTGGTTGACAATCGTAACTGTTTTATTAACATCACATCATTATCAGTCAAATCAATCTGACATCTAATAAGTTATTGGCAAAATTATAATATCATTATCGTTTAATCACTACATAGTATAAAACAAAGTCGCTTCCCGCTGTCTGCCTGTATGCTTATATCTTTAAAACTACGCAACGGATTTTGATGCGGTTTTTAGTAGATAGTGATTCAAGAGGAAGGTTCATATGTATAATACACCTGTACGAAGCCGGGGCGGGTCGCTATATACATTTTTTATTTTAAAAACAACACCATTATTAACAATTGTGTTGTTTCCATAGGATTTCATAAGTTAGGCGGTTGGCTCACTGGGCTGAATGGACATTATGGACAAATCGCTCCATGATACGACACGAGAGAAAATTTTAGGAGCGAATTGAAAATGCGTGAGCGCAACGTGCATGTGCGACATTTTTGTGAGTTTTATTTATTTAAAATGCATTTTCTTAACAAAAAAAAACATAGCTTATCTGGAAGTTGTTTCTATCCTCTCTGTGCAAATTAATACAAAAAAAACTACCCTAAAGTAACTCGTAAATATATATAATACGTCGATTTCGAAAATTGCGAAAACGTATCAGAATGTCGCATTTCGCTAGTAAGATTGACATAGTTTATTCTTTTTTTAAACGGGCAAAAGTGCGTTTATTAACTACAACAAAACTACACTACCTACTACTACATAAAAAGCATTGGTTTATTCTTGTGTTAGTGTGTATTTTATGAAATATACTAAATTTTGTTCTCTTCTTTTCAGGTACTCATCACACCTATCACCTCCACACCACAGCCACCACAGTCGTTTAGCTATAGGACGTTCACTGCTAGACATAGGTCTCCCTATAGATCTCCCAAAAGACCGGTTAGAAGCTCGCATCCAGTGCGATATTGCAGTCTTAATCCGTCACTATAGATCTCCAAAAAGATCGGTTAGAAGCTCGCATCCAGCGCGATACTGCGGTCTTAATCATCTGCGTCCGTCATCTACTCATCACGTCATCAGCCTCTTCTAAGTGAGACTCTAGCTTTATTCGTCGGCTTCCATCAGTTCACAGTATCCATCCCTGTTCAATTAGCGGGCTAAGGTAGGTACTTATTATTACTTTCATTGTTCACTGCTAAACATACTTCAGAGATGGTCCTTATTTATCGAAATTGGCTGAGCCGTTTTTAAAAAATTAACAATAATGTGACATACATGTGTACTACATAGATGACACATTGATCAGAGCGAACTGTTCGAATTCAGTACACGGTTGCAGTCAGTTGTGCCATATTTGGCGAAACATAAATTATTCAATTCATTATTTATTTCAAACACACATGCATCCATAAATAATATGTAAAATTAAATTTAAAATAATCAGCACAATAAAGCATTTTATAAATTTAAAACAAATAACATTTAAAGTTTTTCTTATAGCGTCGTAACATTTAAAGTTTTTCTTTTATCTTTTCTTATCGCTACACGCATCCATTTTTTTCTGGATGGCGCAGTCTTCCCGGGAGGCAATCATCTGCAGAAAATTATTATTGTAGCTGCTTTATCTAACACAAATACACGGTCTCTGACCCCAAACTAAGCAACGCTTTTGATGTGGCTGCCAGAGACTGATAAACTATATATTATACATATTTTAATTACGTACTTCTACAGAACGTCCTAAATAACGTCCAGACACAGAGCAAACACCTATGTTCATCACATAAATACTTGCCCTGGGTGGGGATCAAACCCACGCCTCTTTGATCCAGAAGTCAGGGTCACCAACCACTCAGCCACCGACGCAGTCACAGGTGTGACTCCACCTTTATCCAGCTTACAGTATCCATCCCTGTTCAATTAGCGCGCTAAGGTACTTATTATTCAGCCTTTGAAACCGGATCCGGCGTATTTCGGTCCTTCCGGCGCCGGATGTGGATTGTATTTAATGGTTCACTGTACAATCCGTACATAGTTTACTTAGGTTATTTTTAAATAACCACGTAGGCGTTGCTGTAAAATCTCGCTCTTAGTATTACGAAATGTTAGGGCTAAAAATCCTTTTTGTGGGATTTTATACACCCGGGAGCTGCACAATCTGGTACTTTTTTATGTAGTACTAGCGACCCGCCCCGGCTTTGCACAGGCAGGTGTATTACATATAAACCTTCCTCTTGAATCACTCTATCTATTAAAAAAAACCGCATCAAAATCTGTTGAGTAGTTTTAAAGATTTAAGCATACATAGGGATATAGGGAAATAGGGACAGAGAAAGCGACTTTGTTTTATACTATGTAGTGATGATAGGGCTACATTTGGCCACCAACTCGCCTGATATAAAGCGATGTTGTTGCCGAAGATGAAGTATGTAGACCTAGAAGCTTACCTATTCACTCTTGACTTGAAAATATTCAAAATGTAATTGTCAGGAAACAATGACGGAGGCAGGGCATTCCAATCCCTGGCGGTCCGCATTATGAAGGAAGAAGCGAATAGCTTAGTACGAGCAGGTACGTCGACTATGTAGGGATGGTATTTATGCGACTTCCGTCTTGTTCTGTTATGAAAAGGAGATGAAGGAATCAGGTTGTGGAGTTCGAGCGCACACTCGCCGAAATGGAGCCTATAAAAACCTGCCACTTTCTTCTATCGTACGGCTAGACAGACGCTACCAAAGCGCAACCTTTTTATGGTGATCATTCCGCGTGTTAGAACCAAGCGTATCGAATCCACATTCCTCATACGAAAAGCCGGAATGTGGAACGCTTTGCCTGAGTCTGTCTTCCCGCTAAAGTACAAAGTGGGTGTGGTAAGCGTGTTACACCCTAGACCCTAGATAGATAAATCTCAAGCCGCTCGCGTTGTGGTACGCTCTATTTCTGTTTCAAATTGACCTTGATAGTTTTTAGCAATAATTCATTAAAATACTACTTGTATTATGGTTGGGAGGCTAGTTTAAGTCCTTCCGGCGCGGCGCCGGATGTAGATTGTATTTAATGATTGGCTGTAGCGGATTGTGCATAAATAACTTAAGTTATTTTAACTAGCAAAGGTTGAGATTTGAAATTTCAGGGTGTGTGTATGTGGTGACATGTTGTAGTACCACGCCTTGATTTTATATGTATTGAATGTTACTGTTGTGTACTGTACCTCAGGAATACTCTGTCTGGAAGCTGATATCAGGATTGGCTCCATAGTAAAACTTGTTTATAATTATCACCCCCTTTCGGTTTGTTACACCTGTTCTGAATAACCTTTTGGATGTATGATAAAAATAGTGAGTTCGTATAGGCCGGGTGGCTAGCTCTGGTGTCAGAGTTTTTAAACCGCCTGAAGGCCTCTGACATGGCTAAACGGTTAAAACAGCCGGTAACTACTTTTTAACGTGTCATCTGAGCCACGGTAGCGCTCAGTTGTACATGCCACCCGCGGTCACCCATCCGAAAACTGACCGCGCTGAACGTTGCTTAACTTCGATGATCGCTAACGAACACCTAGTCAAAGTACGCTATGAGCACCACTGATTTTGTAGAGCAAGCCGAGACAACTGCAAGATAACAGAAATAAATAATCCACAAAGACACCACAGTGGTAAGACACCACAAAAGTTTTACGCACGCTTTAGACTATGTTTAATAGTACAAATTGCACGGTTAAACCGTGTTTAAAGCGTAATTAAATCTTTTGTGGTAAGACGAGATATTTTTGTTATCTTGCGCTTGTCTCGACTCGCTCTTGACGACTCCACTATTCTAATTGCCTTTCCCTAATGGCCTTGCCGTTGTCGAGCGAAATCAAACGAACTTCCGTATTTACGACTATGAGGGCTTCATTTATTATTTACGCTGAATCATGGTTCCTTTCACAGATGTACAAAAGTATAGATGTAACATTTGGTATAGTTCATCATCATTGCCAGCCTGTAAGCCCGCTACTGGGCATAGGCCTCTCTTCTTGGACGCCACTCATATCGGTTGGTATAATTTAATTTATGCGCACCACGAAATATTTCTTTGGACGTGTTAGAACGAGACAGCGTGATGACAAAGTAAATATCTGTCACATTTTCGCACGTCGAAAAGAGTAAAGTTCTTTTCGTAATTTTTCTTGGTGGCATGCTGGACTAGCTGGTGGCAGTGCTGCGACACCAGACGGTGGCTTTGGCCATTGGTTCATTTGCGTCCAACTTTTACTCTATGCTACATCTATAACAAGCCGTGAAGCCGTGGTGGTCTTGTGGTAGTACCACTTTGCCCGCCTTGTAATCGTGAGGTCATGGGTACAAATCCGTACCAATGACTTTCTTGAAATTAATGTACGGAATTTCACACCACAGGCTTTTCCATGAAGGAAAATATCGTGAGGCAGCATATGTACGTCCGTAGAAGAAACCCGATGTCATATGTGAATCCACCACACGGGGCAGTGTAGTAAGGCCCAATCACCCTTCTTTTGGACAATAATTCAGTCAAAATCTTACTCAAGCAAAAAGCACCAACTCAAATTGTTTTAGGTTATTTCATTGATGACTATATTAAGACCGCAGGATTGCTCTGGATGCAAGCCGCTTCCGACATGTAGTATTGGAGATCCTTAGGGGGGAGGCCTATGTCCGGTAGAGGACTATTAAAATGGCTGGTACATCTATAACTTAAAACATCTCTGCATGGTTCTCAGCTAAATTGTGAAATGAACAGCAACGAATCGCGAATCACTCCATTACTCGAAGCAGGAATTAAATTCATTTCCGAGTTATTATCTACGTTTCGGACGTTTTAATGGCCTTCAAGTTTATTTGATTTTAACATCAGAACTAGTTATGGTCACTGAAATCTGACGGTAGCACATCCATCATCTTTAGGACGTCCACTGCTGAGCATAGGCCTCCCCTATGTATCTCCAATAAGACCGGTTGGTAGCAGCTTGCAACCAGCGTGATCCTGCGGTCTTAATGAGGTCATCCGTCTGTGGGTGGACATCCTACGCTGCGCTTGCAAAACTGTATAGTTACGTGGTACGTGGTCTCCACTTTTCGACCCCATCGGTCATCAGTCCTCCGCGCTATGTGCCCTGCCCATTGCCATTTCAACTTGCCAATCCGCTGGGCTATGTCGGTAACTTTGGTTCTGCGAATCTCTTCATTCTCCTCCTCGACGGTAGCACAAATATCTAATAATAAGTCGGGAGTTAAAATATAATACACTGAAACAAAGTGTTAAAATTTGATGCAGTTGGTTGAAGCTCTATTGGAAACCTTTTTAGGGTTCCGTACCCAAAAGGTAAAAACGGGACCCTATTACTAAGACTGTAGACTCAGACAGTCTGAAGGATGGGAAAGCGCCAGGAGCGGACCTTATTTCAGCTGAACTGCTCAAAGCTGACTTATCTACAGCTACAGAAATGCTGACTCCTCTTATACAAAAGATATGGCACGAAGAACTGATGCCAGACGAATGGAGGACAGGTCTATTGGTAACGGTACCCAAAAAGGGAAATCTTAGCAACTGCAGCAATTGGAGGGGTATCACACTACTATCAGTCCCTTCAAAGGTCTTATGTAAGATTCTACTAGACCGAATGGCTAAGGCAGTTGAACCGCTAATTCGTAACGAGCAGGCAGGATTTCGTCGCCCTGTATGGCAGTCGAAACACCTCTCTCGTAGAGTGAAACTGAGAATTTTCAACACTAACGTAAAGAGCGTGCTGCTATACGGGTGCGAGACCTGGAAGACCACTAAGCAAGTTACTCGCCAACTCCAAGTTTTCATAAACCGCTGTCTTCGTCAAATTGTGGAAATTTTCTGGCCGGACACAATCACAAACAACGACCTGTGGAGACTGTGCCACGAAGACCCAGTAGATCTGCAAATCAGGCGTCGTAAGTGGTGTTGGATTGGTCACACTCTGCGCAGGAACGTGGATCATATTCCAAGACAGGCTCTGGATTGGAATCCACAGGGCCGGCGCAGGTGTGGTCGTCCCAGGCAGACCTGGCGGCGCTCTGTCGTGGCAGAGGCGAAGAGCATCGGCAAGACGTGGAGCGAGGTGAAGCGGGCTGCCCAAGACAGAACCGAGTGGCGAAGTATTGTATCTGCCCTCTGCCCCGATGTGGGGCCTTAGGATTAGAAGAGAGATTACTAAGACTCCGCTGACCGTCTGTCTGTCTGTCCGTCTGACTGTCTGTCACCAGGCTGTATCTCATGAACCGTGATAGCTAGAAAGTTGAAATTTTCACAGTCGACTTATTTCTGTTGCCGCCTACAACAACAAATACTAAAAACAGAAAAAGAAAATATTTTAGGGGTGCTCCCATACAACAAACCTGATTTTTGCCGTTTTTCGCTTGAAATATTCACAGAATATTCAAAAATAAATAAGCAAATATGTAATTTATTAAGGGGGCTTCCATACGGTACGGAACCCTTCATGCGCGAGTCCAACTCGCACTTGGCCAATTATTTCTATTTTGGAAGTCAGCTGAAAAAGCATAGACGTACAGAAACGAGGGCGAAGTCGCGGGCAAAAACCTATAATATCTACTTAACTAGCTTAGACTACTAGGGGCGTTGCCTGCGTAATTATTTGGGTTCCATGACATCCTATGGAAACATTTAATTTTTCCGGAATAAAATGTAGTCTTCTCCGATCTCAAAACTATATTTCATGCAAATAACATAACTGTGTGAAAACGTAACAAACATACCAACAAATACACTTTTATAGGTATATTTATATAATAATGAGTAAGGATGTGAGAGTTGTAACATTACCACAGAACTCACTATTTGGGTCATGACATCTCTACCTAATTTCTCGCAGAGCTCAACAAATCTCTCATTCATAATTATGCTTAGTAGTATACCGTATACCACATTCTACAATGTTTCATAAACAAGCATTTTGCGGTGTAAGAATATTTGCTTCATACAAAGTATTGTTTTACAAACTCTCTCTAGATTTCTATGTCTACCTACCATTTCAGTTGGGTATGGAGATTAATCGATTAAAAACATGCTACGAATGTCTACGCCGTAGTTCGTAGAAGCTCTACGCGGCTACGACATTCATGCTACGTTGACTCAAGATATCTTAGAAATTTCAAGTTTTCTTCTCAGAAATCTCCAATTTTCTGGCCAAATATTTTCTTTGTATTGTAAATTGTTTTTGTCTACGTTTTATTTATCAACGGATTTCTAGATAACTCTGTGTTATTATCAAATAAAACTACATAATTTAAATTACGAAATTTTGTAAATTACAGCTCATAATATTCATTAATTTCTTTATGATTAATGAAACATAACTTTCTTTAAATGGATCAAGGTAGCGCCATTGTAGCGCTCAGTTGTAAAAGCCACCCGCGGTCACCCATCCGAAGACTGACCGTGCCGAATATTGCTTAACTTAGTTTGTGCAAAAATAGAACCCGACAACGGTTTTTTTTACTGTGAACTAACAATAAGTTTTTAATCAGCAGCCAACGTATCGACTACTGTCTTGGTAGACGCGAGTCTAATGATAAAAACCGAATTGGTGTCTACCAAGTATCAAACATACTAGCAATGACAGAGCAGTGTTGTCAACGTAACAAAATTAGTAAAATGGCACACGGGTGACCTCACCTACAACGCTTTTCGTTTTTAACCGACTTCCAAAAAGGAGGAAGTTCTATGTACGAATGTATGTATTATTTTTTTGTATATGTTCATCGATAATTTCGCCAATTGTGAACCGAATCGAAAAATTCTTTTTTAGTTCGAAATGGTATACTCCCGAGATGGTCCCATGTAAATTTTACAGAAATCAGCCGAGCCGTTTTTGAAAAAACCAACAATAATGTAAGCAATTGGAGCGAAATATTCGAATTTTGTAGAGGATGGAAGGCGGTTTTGCCATTTTTTTGCGAAAAATAATTATTGCACAAACTCTAGGTGGACACCTCAAGACTGATTTAAACTCCAAGTAATTAACTGAGTAATAACTGGTATCAGTGTAATATTTGCTATCGGCAGTAACCGGATATATTTACTACAGAACTTGAATTAGTTCTGCGACAATCTGTCGAGCCGCAACTGAGTTTCGTGCTTCCGCCACTTTATGACGGTGTAAACCATCCAACGAACTTATATGGAGTTTGATGTTGTTGGCGAATATTGTTTTTAACCTACTTCCATAGGGGGAAGTTTTCAAGACGGCTTATAACTAAGCTCCGCAGCTTATTTATATACAGGGTTATTGCTAATCAATTAGCATTCTTTTAGGGGCTTATTCTGTACATCAAAACTAACAACTTTTGTTCAACGACTTATTATATCAAAACTAAAAAAAAATGCTCTTCCATAGTAAAATATTGTTCACTCTCGACAAAATGTATAGAAAAGCTTTTTTTTTTGTTATGTTAAAAAAGTCGCAGAACAGTGTTAGTTTTGATGTACAGAATAAACCCCTAAAAGGATGCTTATTGATTAGTAACCCTGTATACAAGTGACTGTTGATTTTAGTCTAATAATGTGGCCAATTTTAAAAGCGCCATTACAATTTTAACGACAACTTAAAATATTCTTGTTTCTTTTTCACTAAATGCATTTGAAAGAGAGAACAATATTTTAAGCTGCTATTACATTTACGATGACGCCTTTAAAATTGGCCACATTATGTAGTTAGTTAATCCAAGCCAAGCCATTAGCTTAGCTTGGGGCTCACCGAAATAAGTTGTACTATTTGATATAGGTACCTACCAAGATTACACACGTATGTGTACATTTTGCTTATTCTAGTAATCCTTCTCTTTTCTCCTACTGTACACAGGGGTACAAATAAAAGGTCTGATCTCCAGTATACAGCGTTTATTCACACTGGACCGAGGATACTCAAACAATTTTCCAAGCGAGGCACCCTAGATGGCGCGAACCAAACACCATCGCGATTTAATTTTACCACTAGCGCCATCTTTAATCTTTACCCATGTAAGCTACTGTATTCTTAGCATAATTGTTATTTTTCTGCGAAATAAATTATTTATTTATCTTATCTAGGTACTTAAGAGGATCGTAAATCGAACAGTGTTTTCGCGTTTTCTGTAGAACATCAAGAAAATCCGCGGTACATGTTGGATAAAATTTACGTTCCGGGAGAAATTTCTTTTCACCCCTTAAATTGTAACAAAATGTTATGTTTTTGGTGTCAATCGCTTAAGAAATAAATATTTTACGCTCGTGCGTCTTATTTTTTTCAGAAACGTTTTTAGTTCATGTAAAATTTTCAGCCAAAGTTTTGCGTATAATTATGACTTGTTAGAGGCTTATAACTTTAAGGTCATATGCAAAACAGTCTTTAACGGTTACCCTTTGGGTACGGAACCCTAAAAACAACGAAAATATTACTATAAAGAAAATAGGTTTTGTTTTCATACATATTATATTCCAATGCCATTAATTTAGCTATTGTAGTGGTAAAACCATATACCTACCTAATTTCTACCAGTAGATTTGACCTATTTCTTATATCAGATAATCCAATAAACACTCCAACACTTTCTCTCTCTATCCCGTTTACTCAGACATCCATCCATCTCCATCCAGCCAAGACGCGTCAGATTGATGACGTCATTTGTCGATACGGGAAAGTAATGTAGTTCTGTACTGCGATAGTGCAGGGATAATGGACTGGGGAGATTTACTGTATTTCTGGAGTATTTACTGTGTTAATAAAAATGTTTCTATGTTATATTAGTTAGAAATAAAAATGTTTCTATGTTAGAAGGTTTATAATAGAAATGTAAGTGATCTACGCGTCAATTTTTTTATTTTTATTTCTCAAAATAAAATCTGTATTTAAAATGAATTATGGTCTGGGGTGATTTACTGTACTTTTAGAGTATACTGTGTTAAGTTGTGAACATTTTAATAGATACTACTTTGAAATAGCAATGTACGTAATTTTGGCGTCGTTTTCTTTTTTCTCAAAATAAAAATACAGTGTTGAAATCACTTTTTCGAACACTATACATTGTAGTATTGTATTTTTATTAATCACTGAAATATGTAAGCTGTAGTAGAAATGTAGTAAAAATAAACACAGCAACATTTTCTCCGACAGTGGCATTGCTATGAGTTAAATACTAAATATATTTTGTTAATATTTAGCTGGTAGGAAGCTCTGCGCTGGATAGGTACCCCATAATGTGGCTAAAGGACAAAAATGCCGCGCTTTTTTGTTAAAAAAGACCCTTAAAGCAGAGTAGCTGCTGCTGGCTCTCCCAGAGGAGCCATCGAATATAACGATGTACATATTGATAAGTAATATATTATACAAGATAATGAATAGGTCGGATAGTTTCTATTTCGTTCCAATAATGAGATTCTAAAAACTTTCAGTGTAACCCACGTAGTTTGGTGTCAGAGGCCGTGTGTAAGATGTTCCCTAATGTTTATTTATATTTTAATAGGTATTTATTTAAATAAATAAAAACTATTGTTCTTAAAAACATGCTCTACCCTTCGTTAAGCTAAGTTCGTTAAGTAGACGCACCTTTAAGTAACCCTCTGATTAAATTTAAGTAAAAAAATAAGTCGCACGATTGAACTCTGATTACGAACGTCAATAAGAGCCAGTTTCCTTTGTCAATAATCATTAAATCTGCAGACAATCAATCTTATTTCTGGAGTTTTAGGGCTGTCAAGTTTCATTGAAATGTGAACCTTAAGCTGTAGTGGACTAGTGAGAGAACGGTCGTCTAAGAATCCTAACGTCGTGAATGCAAATCTCGGTCCCGTACCAAAAAGTTGTTTAGATTTTTGTACTCGTTTCCACACCACGGTCTCTATTGCTGAAAGAAAAAACCATTAGGAAAGCTGCATACTTATGTAGAAAAAAATACGATGATATTTTTGTAATCTACCAACTCGTACTTGGGCTGGCTTGGCGGATATGGCCTAATCGCTCTTTAAAAATCGCATTTGTTCAATAGTTGACAGTTGACCATTAACCATCAAAAAAGGAATACGGTGCACTAAAACTCTTCAACTATCAAAAGTGAAAAAAAAAAACAATATGTACCTAATAGTAAAATTGATAAACAAATTTATTGGTATTTTGGTTTTAAAAATTACATGTCATTCAAATCTTAATTACAACATTGAAGATGTCATCATCACAATATCAGCCGCTGGATATCCATTGTTGGACATACAATACTCTGTTGAAGACTAGCTTTTGTCTGCGGCTTCAACTGCGTTACATTTTTAATTTTTCGATCTCTAGCCTCTTCTTTGAACTATATCCATGCCAAAGATCAAGTTTATCTGTTTTCAACGGATGCTGTTATGCTGCGTGAAAGGGTAACAAGCAATCAAAAAAAAACGGATATTTAATATTAAGTAAGAGATCCTACTCATTACAAGAAACTTACACCTCTGATTACAAAAAAAAAAACAACTTTATAACATATAGATTTGACTGCTACCACAGAGATAGATCTGTGAGCTATACAGTCGAAAAATGGCTCAAAGAAATTACTCAAAAATGGCAACCCTACGCCCACATTACGGAATTCAGAGTTGATTTAAGAAACGTGTGCAGACAAAAAGGTCTTTGAAACTGGCAACTTCGTTAGGGCCAGCCCGGCCGAATTACAATGGCCTCTGTTTGAAGACCCATAGTTTATTCCGACTTAAGGTACGATGCTATGGCTTGTATTACTTGTGTATATGCCGAATCATAGAATTCGGCGGATGTAAAGTCAGCTACAACCTACGCAATACCCGATCCTGACTGTACTGTACTGTACTGTACTGTATCAGCCTTTTTAATAGTCCACTGCAGGACGTAGGCCTACCCACGAAGGGTGATTGGGCCATATCCACCACGCTGGCCCAGTGCGGGTTGGTGGATTCACATACGCCATCGAATTTCTTCTACGGACATATGCAGGTTGCCTCACGATGTTTTCCTTCACCGAAAAGCCAGTGGTGTGAAATTCCGTACATAAATTCCAAAGAACTCATTGGTACGGGACTGGGGTTGAACCCACGACCTCACGATTGTAAGGCGGGCGTCACTACCTCTAGACCACCACGGCTCGGATCCTGACTGAAGCTCACATATAGCTGCGCGTTGATTGGATATTGAGCAGCTTGTAGCTAACTTCACATCCGCCGACTTGTATGATTCGGCATTTAGCGCTCATAGAATAGTTGGCTCATATCCAACAACCCGCACTGGGCCAGCGTGGTGGATATGGCCCAATCACCTTTCGTGGATAGGCCTACGTCCTGCAGTGGACTATTAAAAAAAGGCTGGTACAGCGTAGTTTGACTCGATGTTTGTCAGCGATCACCGAAGTTAAGCAACGTTTTGCGCGGTCAGTCTTTGGATGGGTGACCGCGAATGGTATTTACAACTGAGCTCTGCCATGGCTCGGATGACACGTTAAATTTTAAGTACCAGTGGTTTTAACCCGAGTCAGAGACCTTCAGGCAGCTCAAAAAAACTCGGACTCCGGCTTCCTAGTCCTGGTGTCAGAGTTTTATAAAAGTTAATAAACAATGGCCTCTGTTTGAAGCTCATAGTTTATTCCGTTTTTTTTTCAGCAGAAGCTCTCAAGGACTGACTGCCGTAGAATCAATACCAAAACATTAACTAAAAGTTTCCAATAACTAAAGGTACGATTCTAAAGAACGCGCTAGACCGAAGCGACAGACAATAGCATGTGTCGTAGCGGCAAATGGCATTACTTTACAACAGTCTTTTTTAGGATTCCGTACCCAAAGTTCAACATATGCTCCGCCTAAGACGTTTTTGAAGTTTGTCCGCCACATTATTGCAAGCTGTGACATTTTATGATTAATTCAAGTGTCAAGATTACATAGCAGTTTCTATGCGTTTGCGACGCCATACGCGTGATCATGTGATACAACTTTTTGACGTGATAACGTCTCAGGAACGCCGGCTGCACGCACGAAAAAGTTCACGTCCCGTCTGAGCCGAGCGTGCAATCGAGAGCGCGGAACTAGAGATAGAGAGGCACGATTGGCCTAGGCGTTCGGCTTGTTTCAGTTGTTGATCCAACAATGTTTTCTTAAGACCATCACGTAAAATTATCGCCAGTAAACCGATTTTACAGACAACCAATTTTTATACTTTACATCACTTCTACAGTATTTTATAATTCTGAGCCCGTTTGCCATCTGTCGCGTTCCACAAAATCGTACCTTAAGTTACTGAAAAGAAGATGGCCTATCTACTATTCTGTTTTAGTTGGCAGTCCTTGAGAACTAAAGCTTTTGAGAGTAGTTGTAGAGACCTAGATTCATTTAGGAGTCAGTTTTATTTGAAACCTAAAATAGAATACCTAAATTACATTGTAGCGCTCGTAGCGTGGTTCGACTAGGTGTTTTTAGCGATAACCGAAGTTAAGCGACGTTCGGCACGGTTAGTTTTCGGATGGGTGACCGCGGTCCCGCTATACACCATTATGTTCGTAGTTTTAGTCCAATTCACACAAAAAGGTTGACTACCTCTGTGGCTGAATAATTCGAACGAATAAAACTCTATTGTCACCGACTTCCAAAAAGGAGGAGGTACTATGTTCGTCTGTGTGTATTTTTTTGTGTATGTTCACCGATATTTTCGCCAATTGTGAACCGATTTTTTTTTAGTTCGACAGGGTATACTTCTGAGGTAGTCCCATTTAAATTTTATCAAAATCGGCGGAGCCGTTTTTAATAAAACATAAATATAATTAATGAACATGGATGTCACATCGATTCGTGCAAACTATTCGAATTCTGTACAAGGTAGAAGTCGGTATTGCGATTTTTTGCGTTTTTTTTTATTAGTTCTTAAATAAACTTAAACGAATTTTCGCAATATTTTAAACTTAGTGATCCGTTCTGAGGTCTAGAAATTGATACTAAATGTGCTAAAGCCATCCATATAAAAGGAGATTTCGCAGACCCTAGGCTGGCCAGGGGTGCGTAACGACCCGTGCAGGCAGTAAAATAGTGCGAATGGTTATATAGGACAAAAAGGTTGAGTACCACTGAAGGTGATCGCTTACTTGACTGCGCCAAGGACTTAAAAATCTAAAATAATGATAGTTGAAGCTACAGTGTAAAAAAGTTGTTATATATGAGTACAGTAAGATGGCATCGAAAACGCACAGAAACTGATATGTAATCAATGACATAACTTGACACAAGTGACACTTGAACTACCGATCCAGGTGGCACTTCAAGCGTCAACTTGAAAAAACCTTTTTGGCCGATATCTTTTTAACTATGCTTTTTAGAGCAAAAATCACGGAGACTATTACCTACTGTAGGGAATAAAATTTAGCATCTTTTCCAGTAAACTTTTTTGTAAAACTTACCATTTACGATTTATAATTAAAATCCTAAACCTCATTAAAAAATAATTTGGATCGGAAATTTAGTGCAAAGTTGACCAAAAAATAACGTCTATTTTTCCTGTACTATTATACTTCCAACCTTATTGAATAGCAATAATGCCATCTCATTTTTAATACCCGGTTCACTCTATAAATACTCGTAATAGGTATAGGCGGAATCATACAAGGAGTCGGATGTGAAGTTAGCTACAAGCTGCACATTAACCAATCCTGACTGAAGCTCACATAAAATTGCGCGTTAAGGGGGGCATACACGATGCTATGATTTGATCAAATTTTCGCTTCATGCCAACTGGGAGTTCATTCAATTAATTCAAAGGTAGGAATTGGTAGTTCACGATTTGTAGCACAAAGTTGTAGAAAATAAAATTTCAAACAACTTTGACTCTCATATACTTTTTGTAGAATCGATATTTTTTTAATTAGTTAGGTGTACCATTTTGTTTGCTCAATAACTACTAACCGGCTTTAGATAACTAAATTTGGCCTCCACTGGACTGATCTGATGAACTGATGCGATCATCGCGTTCTGTGCGCCCAGTTTCAGGTCGTGAACTACCAATTTCTACCTTTGAATTAACTGAATGAGCTCCCAGTTGGAATGAAGCGAAAATTTGATCAAATCATCGCATCGTGTATGCCCACCTTTAGGTTTCGCGCAGCTTGTAGCTAACTTCACATCCGCCGACTTGTATGATTCGGCCTATACGTTCATGGCTATTACCGTTTAGCCATGTCAGTAGTTTTCAATAACTCTAAAACACAAAATTATTTTTCGCAAAAAATCGCAACACCGACCTCCACCTTGTACAGAATTCGAATAATTTACACGAATCGATGTGATATCCGCAGACTTCTAACCATGTACATTATTGCTGATTTATCAAAAACGACTCAATATCTCGACGAATCATAATGCGGAAGTATACTCTTTCGAACTAAAAAAATTTTTGAAATCGGTTCACAATTGACGAAAATATCAATGAACATACACAAAAAAAAACATACACACACGAACATAGTACCGCATCCTTTTTGGAAGTCGGTAAAAAGATAACTTACCCAGTCTAGATGAACTTACAAACTTTTTAGTAAAAATTAAATGGGACCACCTCGGAAGTATACGCTTTCGAACTAAAAATAAAAAATACATAAGTAGTTCATTTATTCAACAAATGGGTGTCAGAGACACACTTTTGAATAGTCAACATACTCGTAAATCTACATAATGGTAAAAACTTATCAAGAAACCAATTACTTACGATAAATATTTATTACAGCTAAAGAATCAATCATTCTTTTGAACTTAATTCCCATCAATCCATCAATTAAACTACAATAAATCATTAGATACATAATAAATACAAGTAAACACAACAAGGTGCCAGTTGTATGAATGACGAAAACCTACCAGATCCATCTAATTTGGTAGATTTTCGTCAGTCAGTACTAAATTAAATAGAATGTCAAATTGTTAAAAGAAAATGTCGAAAATTTACAAAAATAATTACAATGTCAATAAAAAATATTTAAATGTCATTCACACGAACATACATAGTACCTCCTCCTTTTTGGAAGTCGGTAAAACAAAACTACCCAGTCTAGACAAACTTACCAACCTTTTAGTATCTCACTAACAAAGTATGGCCCTACTACCCTGACTTACCTATATATAAGCCGATAAGCCTTATCAGACACTTCTAACCGACACTTTAACCTATCCAAAAGAGACTTCTCACTAAATTATGTTCGAATTTTACCAATTTTTGCCTATTCTCATAATAATAGAGTATTGGTTCAGAGGTTCAACCGAATGTAATAAAATTTTAAGCCCTCTTATAAGCTTTATCAGACAAAAACGGTCTTTTGCAATATCAGTAAAGTATCTACTTAGTTGGAACCTGATACTGAGTTTATCAGTCACAATGACAGTGGGGTAACCATTTTGTGTCAGTAGATATATTTATTTCGACATAACCATTCTCACTCACCTTCACCATCACTACATACCTAGTATAAAACAAAGTCGCTTTCTCAGTCCCTATATCCCTATGTATGCTTAAATCTTTAAAACTACGCAACGGATTTTGATGCGGATTTTGATTTTTTTAATAGATAGAGTGATTCAAGAGGAAGGTTTATATGTATAATACACCTGCCTGTGCGAAGCCGGGGCGGGACCTTAGTTAAAAATAAAGTGCACCAAATTAAAGCGCGCGCTGAAAATGGTGTTTAGTTTAGAGCTATCACGACTTGACGCCGCAACAAGACGCAGTGTTTGGCAGTGTTGTCGTTTGCATCTTGCGTCTTGTCGCCGCGTCTAGACGCAGAGTTAGCGCTCACAGCGAGACTGACGCTGTACTGTCGCGCGATTGTTGTCGTGTAGACGACAGACGACTAGACGCGGCCTATCGAGCGCCATTCCCCTAGCCTGTCATCGCGACTCTGCGACTCTACAACTTTTACTATGTAGCCAACTTCGAACCTTTCAGATATTTTGCCAGTTAGTAAAGAAATAGGTGTAAATTGAATATCGTATAATAATAAACGTAATGCAGTTTATGAATATGAGAAAAAATAAGTTAAAATCTTTTTTTGAAATATGTTTTTCGTATTGATCCAATTATACATTTTTCTTTCAGCAATGCGACGATCCATCTATCCATCAGCTACAGGACGTTCCCTGCTGGACATAGGCCTCCCCTATGGATCTCTAATAACACTGGTTGAAAACTGCTTGCATCCAGTGCGATATTGCGTTCTCAATTCTATCTACATTCCTCGTTGGTGGACGTCCTATGGAATCAATATTAATATACAAAAAAAATACTGTTTTATCTTGAATCAATACACCTACAGTTCGCACTGACGAAATGTTATTGCAAAAAAAAACTACCTAAAATAAAACAAAAACTCACGTCACCGCAATCCCAACAGCGAAAAGTCCAGACAGCAAATCCGAAAAAACCGGACATGTCCGAGAAAAACCGAATAAATGACCACCCTATGAGGGTGCAGCTTGGACACTTTCGATAGTCTACCAACTCGTTAACAAAACGAAAGCTAAAATGAACTCTAACAGTTTCGGAATAAGGACGAGGAAACTTAGCCTCTCAGGGTGACAATGGCCTGTGATAAGAGCGCTGTAATTCGGAATAAAGTGCAAAAGGGTGTAACGACTCGAGTCTCTCTAATGGCGGATCTCAATATCCAATCTCGGAGTTCTAAATTCGATCTGTTTTAAAATTGAGGATTACTGGTCGGTTTTATTATTTGTTTTAAAGCTTCGGTCAAAGATCGTTGCGCGAGGTAGTGTCTGTAGTAATCCTACAGAAAAATTACACCCAAAGACACTATCCGCCTTACCACAAAAGATTTAAACACGCTTTAAACATTGTTTACCCGTGCAATTTGTACTGTTTAACATTGTAAAACTAACTACTTTTTAAACTACTTTTGTGGTAAGATGGACGTATACGGTATACGTCCTTACTATACTTCCTGATAGCCCGGGGGAGGTAAGCACAAAAATGCAAATACTTTCTACAAGCTGATTTTTTGTTACGTTATCATAATGGTGTACAATACCCAGGAGTCAGTCAGCTCCCTTAGAGTTTGGCGGGGATACCCGTTAGAATTTTTGAAAAATAAATTAGTATCTTGCAACTACTAAAAGTCGAAAATTGGTGTACGGGTAAGTAAGTAAGTTCGTATAGGCCGGGTGGCTAGCCCTGGTGTCAGAGTTTTTAGGCCGCCTGAAGGTCTCTGACATGGTGTGCGGGTAGAAATATTATTTTAATTAAGTAATTATTTTTCGCAAAAAATTGCCAAACCGACTTTCATCGTGTACAAATGTCGAATAGTTCGCACGAATGGATGAATAGAATTTTCACATAACTGGTGATTTATCAAAAACGGCTCAGCCCATTTCGATAAAATTTAAATGAGTTTCAATGGTTTAAATGATTTGGATAGAATTTTTTGATCCGGTTCTCAATTGGCGAAAACATTGATGAACATACACAAAAAAATACATACAGACGAACATAGAACCTCCTCCTTTTTGGAAGTCGGTTAAAAATGTAACACTACATAAACATAAAGCTACTTTGGTATAAAAATGTAGAAATAAATAATTGAGCTCGAAAAAGACTTAAATAATACCAAAAAAAACATATTCAACTCAATTATATATTACGACAAAGCGCTATCCACTTTTTCTTACTTCTGACCTTACAATTTAATATTGTAATGGACTTTAAAAAATCGCATACGACTTGAATGTTCAACTAGTTCGGTGATCCGATTGAATAAATTACGACTAGCGTTTTCATGCAGTTGTTTCGTTTTATTTTACTTTTGTTTAGTCGGTTTATTAGTTTAGGACTTTTTTGGGATTACATTATCAGACTAGAAGTTCAAAAAGCTTAAACGAGGGCATTCGTGTAAAGAAGCCGTTTTTAATGCTGAAATAGTATCTCTGGTTAGGTCTCCGAGCAAATATCTACAGAGCCATAGTCCCTAAATGAAAGTAGTAAAAAAATGTCCCAGCGCTGTCATACATACCGACCTAGATATTACATTAAATAATTCACAATGACCCGTTTTCTCGAATCTCGACGTTATGTCACCTAATTAGTGCTTGTAACCGAGCACTTTGACATCGCGCGGCGTTGTAGTCGGCTTGCAATCGCCTTATGACTAATAAAATAGCCTGCCCACTATGTAGCTTGGGCAGGGTTTTAGCTCTCACACTTTTTTTTGCACGATAGTGACTATATAGATATTTGCTCGAAGGGTTAGGCATATATATACTCCTTAAAAATTTTAAGTTGGTAACGCCTCAGAAACTGATGAATTTTATTAATTTTTAAGTGATTCTGACACAATGACACCTATGTTCAAATACTGTATAAATTCTCTAAAATTAAAATAATTACTTTTAAAATATATACAGTTGATATACGCTAAAAATAAATATGAGAAGTACTGATGGTAGTACGGGTGGAGACGTAGGCCTCAGACCAAATAAAAAAATCAAGACAGAATGTTGTGAACAAAAGAAGTGAAGCCGGCGCCGTACGCCTCGCCGTGTACAGACACAATTACGCACACAAACACGTACAACGAAACTACGCCTTGGCTCGTCAGTCGAACTACGACGGCGCAACACCGACGCATTCGCCACATGTATAAAAAACCGGCCTCACTTGTCTGTTCACTACGTTCTGTCTGGATTTTTTTATTTGGTCTTATAAAGAGAGCTGCCGCGAGGTCAACTGTTTCGAGAACTACTAGTTTCATTAAAGGAGATGATGCTTAAGCACTCGCAAAAATACATCTCTACATCATTAATTGAGCGCTCCCGAGCGTCCTCATAGCTTAATTAATCCCTGATAGCGAAGTAATAACGACCCTCTCCTTGTCAGATGATACATCGTTATCCGATTCATCAAATTATCGAATGGACTCTCAAATTAAATGAATTGATGGCCTCATTATGACTTTTAATTAAGACGTATCTATTCTTAACTACAGTTTCACTTAAGGACCAACGTTTCGCACGGTCAGTATTTGGATGGGTGGGGTACCCTGGGTGGCATTTTCCAACTGAGCGCTACCAGTGATGACTTCCATGCCGATTTCGGCTACGGCGGCGACCATTTTCCGTGATGGGTCCTCCCTCACATAGCTGATGTACCAAATTTTAGCGGTGAAAGTCCTAGGACAGTGGCTATAAATTTAGTTGGTCTCCAACATGGGGATAAAGAATTAAACCTTCTATGATCCATAATCTCTCACCAGTGGCTCCAAGCAGCTGCAATGCACGCAGGGGCCACATCCCGGTAAAGCATGAGCGCTACCGTGGCTCCTACGACACGTTAAATTGTAGGTCCCGGTTGTTTTAACTGCTTAGCCATGTCAGAGGCCTTCAGGCGGCCTAAAAACTCTGACACCAGGGCTAGCCACCCGGCCTATACGAACTTGGGTACTAAAGGATCAAAGGTAGAGTCAGCGTGTAAAATTTAATTTTTAACATGATAACGTGATAAATCGATGAACGCCGGCTGAACGCACGAAAAAGCATGACTCATTGTCACGTTCCGTCTGCGCCGAGTGTGCAAGCGGGAGCACGGAACAAGCGATAGAGAGACACGATCGGTTTAAAAGTTCAGCTTGTGACGCATAATATGACGTTATCACGTAAAATTATCGTTTCTAAACCGACTCTACAGACATATATTTTTTTTTTTGGGTTTTTGCCATTTAGGCACACGCTAAACTAACGTATTTTTAACCGACTTCTAAAAAGGAGGAGATTCTATGTTCGTCTAAAATGTCTAAATGTATTTTTTTGTGTATGTTCATCGATAATTTCGCCAATTGTAAACCGAATCAAAAACATTTTTTTAAGGGTGGTTCCATTTAAATAATAAAGAAATCGGCTGAGCCGTTGTTGAAAAATCAACAATAATGTACAATTCGACAAATATTCGAATTTTGTAAATAATTATTTGAGATTTATTCGCGAAATTTACGCTGCATCCGGTTTCATGCTAAAAAGTCTTGTTTGCACCACACACTTACAAGTCACAGACTATGTCAATTTCAGTACACAACCGCTACAAAAAATAAATAGAAATTATAATGTAATTCGGGTTGTTATGTATAAATTTAGACCTAAAATTTAAGATTTGAAAGTTTGCTCTGTACCCTAATTTTTAAATTTTATTGGAAATAAAAAAATACTGATCTTAACGACCAAAAATGACTCATCTGTTGAATTAAAACGAAATTACGTGACTCGCGTTACCAAATAACGCCCGTTTGGTCTCGCCCTTTTAGTTGAACTGACTGAACGGAGCATCAACAGATCTACTAACTTTTTTGTTGTTTCACAGTTGGTCCCATACCTAGTAAAAATTGTTTATAATGATGTGCAAATTCCTCTCTGTGAGCCGTGGTGCTCCAGTGGTAGTCCACACCCGCCCTACAATCGTGTGGTCGTGGATTTAAATCCCGATCCCGTACCAATTACTTTGTTTCTTTGAAACTTATGTACATAATTTCAGGCTTTTCGGTGAAGGAAAACATCGTGAGGCAACCTGCAACCGTCCCTAGAAGCAATTCGATGGCGTGTGTGAATCCGCCAACTCATACTGGGTCAGCGTTGTAGTATGAATGAATAATTGAAATTCAAGCTAAAATTAGTTTTGGTATTTCAGTATTTTAGGCCACTTACCTTTTAGCTGCCCACAGAGTCATTACAATTGCCCTACAATTCAAAGTTTAGGCCATAGTTAAACTTAATTAACTAAGTTTGAAAGTAATACATTTGTGTGATAGTGTGACTCATTAATTACAGTTCAACGGCTCTTTTAATACAAAGTTTCACTTAATTAGAAATACTAGTGTAGATAGTGTACACTCTAGTGCTCAATCAAAACCACACAACAAATGACTAGTGATCGAACCGAGTTGATTTATTGTTACAAAAATTGTTAGTTTTCTGTCTGACAGTTGATAAATGCACAGCGCGATTGATGCGTTTCAGTATAACAGTATACACCAGCCACAGTGTAAAAATAACAGAATGGCCACTAACCACATATAAGGCGCTATCGTAATTACAATAGCAATTTGTAAGTACAATAGCCTGTTTCTTTTTCACTATATGCATTTGTTAGAGAGAACACTATTTTAACCTATGTACTTCGAGCATATATCTACAGAGCCACAATCCCTAAGTGAAAGTAGTGAAAAAATGTCCGAGCGCCGTCATACCTACTTAGATATAAACATTAAATAATTCACAACGACCCATTTTCTCTAATCTCGATGTTAGTTCACCTAACTAGTGCTTGTAACCGAGCACTTTGCATGTGCAGCGTTGTAGTCGGCTTGCAATCACCTTAGAACTAACTAAAAAGCCTGCCCACTACTTAGCTTGGGCAAGGTTTTGGCACGTACACTTTTTAGGGTTACGTACTAAAAACGGGACCCTATTACTAAGACTTCGAAGACCGTATGTCCGTCTGTCTGTCTGTCTGTCACCGGGCTGTGTCTCATGAACCATGATAGCTAGGCAGCTGAAATTTTCACAGATAATGTATTTCTGTTGCCGCTATAACAACAAATACTAAAAACAGAATAAAATAAATATTTGAGGGGGGGCTGCCATACAACAAACGTGATTTTCAGGAGTTTTTTTGCTCGCTATTAATAACGGCAAGACGAATGGGGCTCCCACACGGTACGGAACCCTTCGTGTGCGAGTCCGACTTGCACTTGGCCGATTTTATTTTTCACGATCTGACTCTATAAATACTTGCGATGCCTATGTACTGTTGTATGTTTGTCTTTGTTTAATTTTTTTTAAGTGGACTTGTACGTCTATATTTTCTTCACTGTGGTTAACGTTCAATAGTATAGATAACATCTCTCCCATTTATTGTTTCGAAGAACAACCGATAGAACTGAACTGGGCCGACTGAGTCAATACACTCATTGCCCCAGTTTACTCAATCCTTCAGTACATGAATTTCTGGTTACCTTATACCTAACTGCGGTAATTCGATCATTTTCGAAACTGATTTTTGATTTAATGTTTTAGATATGGATGCAAACATGGAATTAAAAAAAAATTAAAGTGAAATAAAATGCAATGGATACATTTTGTCCATACTAATTTACGCAATAAAACCAATATTTTTGTGATTTCAAGGTTAGTTTTATAGTAAAAGTTACTTACAAGTTTTGGTATATCTGCCTCTGAAAATGTATCTGCTGAACTAGCGACCCGCCCTGGCTTCGCACAGACATTATACATATAAACCTTCCTCTTGAATCCCTCTATTTAAAAAAACCGCATCAAAATCCGTTGCGTAGTTTTAAAGATTTAAGCATACATAGGGATATAGGGACAGAGAAAGTGACTTTGTTTTATACTATGTAGTGATAGTGAAGTGATGGATAACTTTCTCGTATGATTTTCATAGAGTTTACAGATGATCTACCAACACGCACTGGGCCAGCGGGTTGAATATGGTCCAATCGCTTCCAATAGCTTCGTGGGTAGGGTTATGTTCAGCAGTGGATTATACTAAGGCATATAGTTCTTTGCATATTTACTTACAACAAATCTACCTACCTAAATATACACATTATAAATGTCTTCAAGCAAATATATACAGAGCCACAGTCCTTAAGTGAAAGTAGTAAAAAAATGTCCGAGCGCCGTCATACATACGGACTTAGATATTTACATTAAGTAATTCAGAATGACCCGTTATCTCGAATCTCGACGTTATATCACCTCATTAGTGCTTGTACCCGAGGACTTTGGCATCGCGCGGCGTTGTAGTCGGCTTGCAATCGCCTTACGACTTACTAAAATGTTTGCCCACTAGTAGCCCGTAGCTTGGGCAGAGTTTTGGCTCGGACAATTATTTGCACGATTGTGACTCTATAGATTTTTGCTCGAAGATAAATGTACCCTTTTTTCGCAGTCGAGTAAAGAGGCGGAGAGTAATTTCTACGCCATCTTGCACACGGAAACTTTTAAGCGGTTTCCAACCGACATGTATTGAAGCAGAGCTATTGAAACGTTAAGGCCAGTGGTTCTAAAACTGTTACTGAAGGTCAAGGTGAAAAATGAATAAAAAATTAAAATTTACTACACATCGAAATACAAAAAAAAATATAGAACATGCCCCCGACTACTACATATTACAATTATTTTTTAATTTACCTAAAAACTATCTCGTTACGACGCCATCAGAGATATTATACAGATACATAATATATTTCAAACTTATAGCATCCCCAGTTTTGGGTATTTAAAATATTGTTTTACATTTCTATTTTTTATTTTGGTTGCATTGTAAAAAATCTGTAAAAAATTGCCGTTATTATTCGGGTTATTTTGAGTTAAAATAAGATAAGATAAAGAATATTTTTTTATTTTTGTCAATCCAATCAAGTGTCTGATAATGAAAAACTTAAGTATATAATATTTTTCTACCACTTTTATTCATACTCATAAATCTTGATGACACCATGTACAGGTGAAAAACTACAAATGTCAAAATTTTATTTTTGCCATTATTAGCATGGCATTAAGCCCGATTACAGAGGCGCCAGCGTAAATTTAATAGCAATTCTCTCTGTAGAATGCCTAAAGTGAAAAAGAAACAGAACTATGCTATTTGGCTATAATACGATGGCGCCTCTGTAATCGGGCTTATTATCACCCTGAAATCGATAAAATTTTGATATTCCTTGTTTTTTCCCTGTAGTTTTCAAGTAGAGTCAAAGTTACTATAACCGTCAAGTGTTATCTATCTTTGAGAAACGCTGTAATCTTTCAAGAAGTTCCAGACATCAGACAGAATGCTACGCCTCTTACACGCCCGAATTTGTTCAAGAAATAATGGCTTTGAAGTTTTAACAATAAAACCACGTTTATACTTGCAAAAAATTGCTAAAATAGCTTCTAACAATTTTATATAATTTGTCTTATTTGAACTAAAACACTGACTCATCACTATCACTACATAGTATAAAACAAAGTGGCTTCCCGCTGTCTGTCCCCATGTATGCTTATATCTTTAAAATTACGCAACGGATTTTGATGCGGTTTTTTTAAATAGATAGAGTGATTTAAGAGGAAGGTTTGTATGTATAATACACCTGTGCGAATCCGGGGAGGGTCGCTAGTAACATAATAATAATGTAACTTGTTAAAAAAAATACTAAGCAAGAAAATTGTTAAACAGTATTACAAGTATATTGGTATTTTATTGAAAGGCGGGCAGTGTGGTAGATTGAAAAGTCGCTTGCAGCTCAATTTTTAAAATTAATGATGTTTTATTTACACAGAAAAACAATAAAAACTTAAGTAACATTTTCCGCTATGACTAAACTAAAAAAAAAAAACATAAAATAAAATAAAACCTAGTCTAAAATCCCCTCGGTAGAGGGTAACGTAACCAGAATGCTGGCAGCATTGCCTCGCTGAATAGCAATACTCATCTTTTGGGCGAAATAGATGCCAGCACTCTGGTCACGTGTCACCTCTACCAAATTAATTATAATTATTCCATCAATTATGTCACCTAATGTATTTTTCATCAATAAGACTATTATTACTATTTGTGATTCTATTCAATAGTATAGGTATTCCAATAATTCTGCCGTAATGACAAATTTTATGAATGGTTTATCACAAAAACGATAAAAATCATAAAATGTAACAAATAAAATTAAGTTTTTTGTTGTTTTTTAAATGTATTTAAAAACACCCATAAGTTCAGTTGTGACTTTTGTTAATGTAATTCTCGAACTCTTTTTTTTTACACTAAATGCTTTTAGTTTTATATTTGTTCTTGTAAGTGTAAACCCTGCGTTTCTTTACACAAGGATTAGACGAAATCGTCTATTTCTTTGTTTGTGCTGCTCCTTTAGAAAATTGCTAGATCGTAACTTAGCCAATTTATTCGTTAAACTTATTTAAGAAAATGCTTGAGGTTCTCTTAAACTTAGTTTAAATTAATGTAACATTGGATTGGACGAAAGGTCAGGACAGGTCAAGTTAGACATTTATTAGCAAAGATTTAGAACTTTAAACATAGATATTTTACGAAATTTTTTTTCTTGCATTTTAGCCGATTCCCTAAAAAAAAGAGTCCATTTTCTAATGAGTATTTATTTTCGTCACAATGAAACTTTATTTATTGATGGGTACTAACCCATCAGAATTCTTATATTCAGTTTCTAAAAAAATAGTTTGCCAAATTCATTGCTTGCTGAGCTTGAATAATACAGAAAATTATTAAGTAATAGGCTTTATTATGTAAGTTTTAATGTCCCTTTAAATTCAGTTGATATTTATAAAGATTTTAAACGCGCTACACAAGTTAGAAGTTAGCTACAAGCTGCGCAATATCCATGCTGACTGAAGCATAAAGCCGCACGTTGATTGGCTATTGCGCAACTTGTAGCTAACTTCGCATCCGCCAACTTGTGTGGCGCGGACCATAACTACAAACAGTACAATTATATTAATAGAAAAGCACATCGTTTTTAGATTGGTATTTCTAAAGGCTCTGACATCATCATTGTTACTTATTATTAATTCTGTATTCCAATAGTAATTTTAAATTTATCCTATGACATTCATAAGCGTCCAAGATTATATCTATCTTAAAAAATAAATCAAAAGAATTGTTATCATTTCAAGACATGCACTGCTACAGATTCTCAAATAGATTAAGTTTCAGAGAAGCTCCAGAAAATCCACAATGCACAAACTAAACTAACCTCTATTTAATATTACAAAGGAGCAAATTCCAAAATGCAAAGCTGGAGAAACACTGCAAGAAACACACGTAATTTGAGTTTCTCAAACATTTAGATTTGTTAATTAGCCCAAAGCGATGTTATTCCAGGCAAACCTCCGCAAAATATCTAGATTTACCTGGCTCTGTCACCGTAGATATGGGAAGGGAGATACGGCATTAACCTCACGCCAAGCGTGAAGGTGTCTACCCATTGTGTATCTTCCATACACATGTCAGGTAAAAAATCTTTAAATTAAAAAGTATGAGACTATGTCCATTAGACCACACCGTCACGTGCCAAGCACGGGGCGTTTCGACACCGGCAAATGATGCTCGTAATACACTCCAAAACGTTGATCCTTGATTGTATGGTTTAGTGGGCATAGTGGAGACTATGCGACGTACGTATCATACGTATCGTGTTGTTTTCCGTGCCTGATACGTTCCTAGCATGGTCTTCATATGGTACGTTACAGTGAGCAGCTTAAGCCACCTTCAGTCTGAATCATATAAAAAAAAATCTAGCGGGTGCCGTACCTCATTCCATAGTCCTTCTTTAATGTCATTTAAAATTTAACCACAATAGCCCCAGTTAGATCTTTCAAGTCTTTTTATTTGCCATAGTTTGTCTACAACGCTGTTTTTAACCCCCGACGCAAAAGAAGGGTGTTATACGTTTGACGTGTCTGTTTGTCTGTGTGTCTGTCTGTCTGTCTGTCTGTGGCATCATAGCGCCCGAACCACTGAACCGATTTCAGTTTAGTTTTTTTTGGATGAAAGGAGACTTAGTCGAGAGGGTTCTTAGCTATGTTTTATAAAAATCGATTGAGCCGTTTAAGAGTTATGGTGGGTTAAAGTGGGGATGGAAGAACCAATTTCGTACTTTTTTAGGAAGGTTTTTGTGTCGGGGGTTTTTTAAATTTTTAATTTAAGTTTTCTTTATACTGCTGTTTTTTTTTTATTTCAACATTGGAAAAGGGGCCTCTCAATGTTGGCTTAGGCTCCATTGATGCCTAGTAAGGGACCAGGCCTAGCCTGTGAATTCATGTGAATAAAGCGTTGTAATAATAATAATCGCTGAATTACATCACGTCTTTTATCTATCTATAGTAAAAATACTTTCTAAGATAACCTGGGAGACATCGCCTTTAGCTAAAAGGCAACCAATTGTTACTGTTGATGTCGTCATAGTTTTATTACTATTTCTAGTGTGCACTCTCATCATTATTATCAGCCCTAGGACGTCCACTGCTGGACATAGTAATAAATGAACAATTTGTATAGTCCGTTCCATAACCTTTGAGAATATAACAGTTGAAAATGCATTGAAAAATTTGGCACAAATCGTAAAAATAATACAGAATTATTACCTACTAGCTTTTGCTCGCGCGGCACTTCCCGCGTAATATTTTAATTTTGTGCTATCCCATGACCTCTATCAACCTCTTGATTTTCTGGGATGAAAAGTAGTCCATGACACTTTCCGTCTTTCAACCTATGTCTCCATGTCAAAAATCAAGTCAATCCGTTGCTCCGTTCCAGCGTGAAAGAGGAACGAAACAACAAACACAGTTTTGAATTTATAATATTACTAGTTTTTGCCCGCGGCTTCGCCCGCATGATATTTCGAGGCCCTATCTTACCACCCTTAATAAAGGAGGTGGAAAATATAAAAAAAACTATTTGACGGTTGTTCGATTCTACAGAGTATTTTTTGACATTTCTTGAAGCGCACTCTTGAATAGCTCGCAGATAGCAGAATTTTTCCTACTTCCTTAACACTTGTCGTTATATTATGGAAAATTTACGCAATATCATTATAATTTATAGCCTTTGTGTTATTCTGATATATTAGCTATATAATTGCAAAGGTTAATCTCAATCCGCTCAGTAGTTTTTGCGTGAAAGAGTAACAAACATCCATCCATCCTTACAAACTTACACGTTTATAAGATTAGTAGGATTATTAGTAAGGATTGTCAGCACACATTTATCTTTTAAAAACTACCAGAATATAGTGAGATTTTTAAAGCAAACCTATTAGGTAGTTATATTCGTTAAGTTCTCAGCGGTTATGGGATGGAGTATAACAGAAATTTCCTGTTGAAATGAACCCTACCCTTCGTGGGTAGGCCTACGTCCTGCAGAGGACTATTAAAAAGGCTGATACAGTGCTAGTAAGTAAATTCGTATAGGCCGGGTGGTAAGCCCTGGTGTCAGAGTTTTTAGGCTGCCTGAAGGCCTCTGACATGGCTACAGTGCTATAAAGTGCTGACTTAATTATTCATCCCAACAGGAATTTTCTGAACAAATTGTTCATATATTGAAATCGCGCGGAGTGTAAAGTGACGCCAACTCTGTAGATATTTTTACTATGATTGTCATAAAACAGAATTATCCTTTGTCTGAAATACTTAGCTCAAGGTAGGCAAGGTAAAAGTTGCTAAATCTCCTATTTGTCCTTGATTGGTCCAAAATGTGCCGCATATGTATGTGGTTTAAAATTCTTAATTAACCCGTCTATTTATAGATGTCTGTGACAAGTGTAAAACAGGCTTTACGCTTTATGATAAAGATTAAAGAAGAATAGAGACCTAAGAAGCTAGAATTAAATATAACTTAAATTTAAAACAAAGGCTGTAAAATGAATTGCCTGATTTTGATAGCAATCCGTGATAATTTTTACTGTTATTCTACCGAGAAGTAGCAGTGTGCTGTTTGCGGTAAGGACTTAAACGAATAGGTATATTGTTTCCTTTGTAAATGATAATATTTAATGAACAATCTAATTTAATAGTATGTTGATAGTTTAATAACCATTTTCCGTAAGTAAATTCGTAGGTATAGGCCGGGTGGCTAACCCTGGGTGTCAAGAGTTTTTAAGCCACCCGAAGGCCTCTGATATGGCTAAACGATGAGAACATGCGGGAACTACAATTTAATGTGTCATCGGAGTCACGATAGAGCTCAGATGAAAATGCCACCCGCGGTCACCCATCCGAAGACTGACCGTGCCGAACGTTGCTTAACTTTGGTGATCGCTGACAAACACTTTGACAAACTACTCTACGAGCGCTACTATTTTCCGTGAAAAACAAGCCGGTTTTATTTTTTTTAAGGTCTGGGTATATCTGTTCTTTCCTACTCTGTTGCTACATTCTCCTAAATGAAATTTTACGTTAACGTACGTTATAGCCTTAAGTTAACTCGGTGTTTGTATAAAACATGCCTTTTGTTTTCTCTTGAAATGTGCAATCTCGAATAATGGTACTCGAAATCGTAAAGATTTTAGTTCGGGAGCGAAGAGAGAGTTTTGTTACGAGATATGTACTAAAAGTTTGTGTAGTTTATTATTAAAAAAAGTTTAGCTGATTTTCTACGGATTATAAATAAATATTAGGGGACTTCTTACTCACGGTCCCTGACCCCAAACTAAGCAAAGCTTGTGATATGGCTGACAGAGACTGATATACTACATATACATATTTTTTATTTAGGTATAATCTATATATACATATATAGATAATACCTAAACACAGAGCAAACACCTATGTTCGTCACATAAATATTTGCCCTGGGTGGGAATCGAACCCACGCCTCTTTGACCCAGGATTCAGGGTCACTAACCACTGAGCCATCGAGGCAGTCAATTATAAGCCGATTATCGCGTAAAAACAGCTGTTTCTTAAATTTTGTCGAGAGTTGATGAACATTTTGCCTGTTTTTTTATCGCAATTTTGGGGTTGGTCTCATGGTAAAAAAAAAAACTCAATACAAATACCTACCTCTGAAAGTAGTAAGCACTTTGCACAGCTTGTATAAGTCACGTTTGATATTTTCACATTTTGTTTAATTAATATTCCACTCAAAAATTCTACGAACAAAACACAAGATCCATTTTAACCATGTCCGATTACAGTAGTGTTTTTAATTAACGCTTACTTTCTCAACAATTTTTTTAATTTACGAACTAAAATTTAGCTAAACACAATTTCAACTAGTGAGAAGATTCAGCATTATCTCCCGTACTACATTAGAAAAGTCTTCAGTATTTACAACTTTTACGTGAAATGAAGGTGTGTGGAGTCACCTTCATTCAACCTACGACGGTCTTTTTAGAAAACGGTATACTCAGAACTATGTTTTTAAAAAGCGGTATAAATAGGTTATCTGTCTCCAAACTGATTTTAAAGTGCCTCTTTTCTTCTAATGATGAGTTTATGCATTTATTTCAGTTAGAGAAAAGCTTTGTGGGCTTTTCTCTTAGCGAGATTGTTTGAAGTGAAACATTTTCATTAGTAAATAATTTGAACACTACGTAGCATTTTGCAGTGGAAATTGTAGAAAATAATTGACCAAGTGCGAGTTAGACTCGCGCACGAAGGGTTCCATACCCTATGGGAACCCTCTTAGCCCCATTTCAAGCGTCTACCTGTTGCCGTTATTAATATCGAGCAAAAAACGGCAAAAAATTACGTTTGTTGTATGGGAGCTCCCTTTAAATATTTCTTTTTTTCTTTTTTTAGTATTTGTTGTTATAGCGGCAACAGAAATACATCATCTGTGATTTTGAAATTTCAGCTTTCTAGCTATCACAGTTCATGACATACAGCCTGGTGACATACAGACAGACGGACAGCGAAGTCTTAGTAATTGGGTCCCGTTTTTACCCTTTGGGTACGGAACCCTAACAAGCGCTCAAATGTACTTAGGTACATGTACGAATACAGGAAAGCTATTTTAATTAAAGTATAGCACAGCAATCACGCTTTATTTTATTAGATAACTTAAATTAAAATGTGCAAAAACACAACGGTAGTTTCCATGGTCGAACAGGAAAGCGATGATTGGAAAATCGAAAGAAAACCTCGTGTAATAGTCAATGTGTATGTGTGGTGTGTGAGGATGTATTTGTGTGCGTGCTGTACGAGGGTGTGTACTCGTATGTGTGTGTCGGTATATATGTTTCTTTAGTTGAAATAATGAGTAATAGTTACACAGGGGTACTGGTAGGCTTATTCTGTACATCAAAACTAACAACTTTTGTTCTACTACTTTTATCAAATCTCAAAAAAATACTGTTCTTAGAAAAATATCGTTCACTCTCGACAAAATGTATGGAACAGCTGTTTTTTTTTTAGATTTGACAAAAGTCGCAGAAAAAATGTTGTTAGTTTTATAGTACAGAATAAGTTCCTAAAAGGATGCTAATTGTTTAGCAGTAACCCTGTAAATACATAATTGTAATAGCTTAGTAATATGCCCTAAAGAGAATTTATATATATATATTTTTTTTATTTGAATGTTACACTCCACAGACTCCAGGGTCTGTGCTTTTTAAGATTTACATTTTTTTTAAAATGACATTTGAACAATATTGCTTATAACTAAAGGCTTTACAAGAGGACACTAAAAAATCTAAATCTAATTTTCTTTCTCTTTAAATACGATTTTAAACTACGATTAAATTATTTATTTATTATTTTCCAAATAACTACTTATACCGCTGAGGGCCTCCATCACCGCCGCGTTCCGGTCTTTAATGTCCTTATCACTTTCAGTGATAAGGCCGCCGGTTGCTTCACATGTTGTAGCATCTAATTTTTTCTATTTTTCTGTTTTATGTGTGTGTGAATCAATAAAGAGTTTATCTATCTATCTATCTAATGATTTATATTTAATTCTAACGTGTTTACGAAGCTAGCATCAAAAGCTCAAACATAGGGTAATTTGTTGGAAAACAGAATTGAAAGTGTTTTGAGTATGTTTTACTCTTAATTCGACGTTGTTTAATATACTTCCCGTCGAAAGAAAAGGGTTAACGAAATCTCCGTTTTACTTGTTATTTCTTTTCATGAAGAGATTGTGAGTAAACATTTACGTATAAAAGGGGTATAAATTTACTTCGACGGGTTAAATATCGGTTATCGATTCATTTTGAATGTTTGATTGCCTTGCTATAGTCATATTAATGTTTGACCTACTCATATTGTTATGAATAAATGAGTATGAGTAAAATGCCGTGAAAAATCTGCTGTTTTATTCATTCTGTCGATTCTAAGTTGTAATTTGGTATGGATCAGTATTTTTTTTCTCGAATTCCGGGTTGGCCCCATAGTTGTTGTTCATAATGATAGCCTTAATCATTGGCTTAGTACGGGGTACCTAATTAGATAATCTTGTATTATCTAATTAGTATATTATATATGTCGCGGAGGGATCCTTTTCAGCTGATTTTACCAAGTCTGTCATCGTGCGTTCTCAGGGTTACTCGAGATTGGATTTTGAAGAAAAGATGCCGTTAGCGGTCTCACAAATTATAATGTCCAAGAGAGTAATCACTAAATACAAACAATTCGTTAATTACGATTTTATACGGTACAGAACGGATATGTCTACACGCGTTCAGCTCTCGATTCTTAATAATCATGGAGCCTCTCCTTTCGCGCCAGTCGATATCCAAGCCGACACTGGAATGTGCTAGCTTGCGTTCTGCTCGTACAAAGAACCCTTTTGTCAGCCATCGTTACGACATAATATATATTGTTGTTGTATAATATATGTTGAAAGGCCGCGCCGCGCGCGGTAATTACGGGCGGCGAGTTGTTTACACCTAATCGCGAGATTTATGGTTTTATGACTCAGGCGGCACAGCCTTTGTGTCGCGTCTATTGTGGGATTTTTTTTGGTGTTTTCGTAATAGTTGAGAACAATAGGGATTCTCGAACTTTACACTTGTTTACTTTGTCAGTCACAATGGCACCGAATATTCTACAGATTTCTAGAGAACCCTTATTCCGATATAAATAGGGCGATGGTTTTCGTTCGTGGCAGTTATCGCGTTTTATACCGGAGCGAAAACATCTCGTGTTCAAGTGCGGTACCAGTGATTGTGAAGTGACTAGTTGTGTGAATTTCAGTGCCAGTGTGACTTGTTTGTGCGAACCAGTTGTGTCGTGTGTACTGTGATTTTGTGCAATAAAGTGCAAAGTGAACAATCGGCGTTTTAACTGATTATCCAAGAACCCATCTCGTAACAATATTATAGTATATTATTGAACTAACAAATGTACCAATAACTGTGCAAATGTAAGAATGAGAGCTGTAGCCAAAGCACGAGTCATTAGTCCGAAAATGAAGTTAGTCAATTTCCAGTACAAATGTACTGTAAATGTTTGCAGTTAAATTCGGCCTGTTTGTACCGAGTATCAAAGCCGGCGGCGAGTACATTTTGCCACAAAGACTATTATTTTGTGAAAGCACCATGGCCTAGCTTAGCAAACTACTAGTTTGGAATGGAAACTTGACAATCATTTTAAACCAAGTTCAAATACTGGTGATTTTTGGCTCGATGTATAAGCATTGCCATTCAGCGTGGCAATGCAGCCAGCATGCTGGGCACGCTGCCAACTGGTAGTGGGCTTGAGCATTTGGATTTATCTTTAGACCTCCAAAGGCCTATGGTTGCTTTGTGTGTAGTAGTAGTTAAATTAGGAAATTTTTGCATAAGTATTGTTATTCTTTATATTTTGTTGTAGTTATTAAAGGCATTTAAAATAAAGTACAAAGAATATAAGTACTTACCGTGCGCTAATAGCCGTGGTGGTCTAGTAGTTGTAAAGCTGGCCTGTCATTCTTGAGGTCCTGGGTTCTATCCCGGTCCCGTACCAATGAGTTTCTTTGGATCTTATGTACGGAATTTCACACCACTGGCATTTCGGTGAAGGAAAACATCGTGAGGCAACCTGCAAATGTCCGTAGAAGCAATTCGATGGCGTGTGTGAATCCACCAACTTGCACTGGGCCAGCATGGTGGATATGGCCCAATTACCCTTCGTGGGTAGGCCTACGTCCTGCAGTGGGCTATTAAAAAGCCTGGTACAGTACAGTACAAATAATATAGGTATTGAAATTGACGTTGAAATATTCGGAAATATGCATTTGAATGTTTTTGAGTAGAGTAACGGCAAGCGCAGCATAGGACGTCATCCCACTAGGTGAACGGATTACCTCATCAATACCGTAAGATCTTCCTGAATGCAAGCCGCTTCCAGCCGGTCTTATTTTTGTACTATCCCACAGGAACTTTTATTTTTTCGGGATAAAAAGTAGCCTAGTCCCATTCCACCTTTCAAACTAAGTCTATGCCTAAAATCAAGTCAACCTGTTGCTCCGTTGCTGCGTGAAAGAGGAACAAATCAATAAACCAACAAACACACTTTCTGATTTGATCCATCCATCTATCAGCCATAGTACGTCCACTGTTGGACATAGGCCTCCCCTATGGATCTCCGATGATTAATACCGGTTGGTAGCAGCTTAAATATTAGAAAGGTTACATACAAATTTATTAAGATACATTGCGTAGTTTGAAAGATTTTGTTTCAGACTGGTTCGAGACGAGATGTTCATTTTCTCCCAAATAAAGTTAAATCAATCAATTCAAGTATTTCGTAGTTTCGAGTAATTAGTAAACAGCTAAAGGATAAATCTTGTCTTCAATCTGTTCAGTCCGAAAAGGGCATGCAAGCGACACTTTCCAACTTTTTGCTTTTGATTAGGCCACAGTAGAGTTAAATAAGTAAGACAACAAAAAGTTTTGATTTATTTTTATAGTGCTTTCCACACTAGGTATATCTCAAAGAGTTATTTATGTGATAAACATTTCCAAAATTTGAAGCGAACATAAAACTTGAATCTGCCTCTTTTGGATCACAGGTCCGACGGACGCCAACTGAGCCAGTTTGCATAGGCGTCCTGCATGTTTATCACAAAAACATCTCTTTGAGATATACCTAGAGTGGAAACCACTATAAAAATAGATCATAAGTTTTTATTGTCTCACTGATTGTAAATTGTTTATCATTCTATCAACTTATAACGTCGGCGGCGCCTCCTGTGACAACCGTATTAGACAGATAATCACTAAAAAATAACTCTTTAATAGAAATTTATTATGGAAAAACTCGAAGACCACAATATAAACACATTATCTCTCAAAGCTCTCTCTGACTGATACTCATATCACTCCTCGTCATTAATTTATTTGTAATATATTTATGCATCTAAGTATGTTTATTTTTATTGTATGTATTATTATAAGTATTTATGTATGGCTATTATTATGTAGTTTATTTTATTGTTGATTAGGAATTTGTAGTAACTTTCTTCATTATTAAACTTTTTTTTTTTACGTTTACACCGTCCTTGTCGTCTTTGTTTCCTTGCATCCAAGAGAGGTTGTCTGGAAGAAATCGCTTTTAGCGATAAGACCGCCTTTTGTGCCTTTTCTGTCTTTGTTTCTTTTGTTATGTTTTCTTGTTGGTGTCAATAAAGTGTTGTTGTATTGTATTGTATTGTATAAACTTTTATAAAAAAACAAGCTGAGTTCTGTGGAAATGGCCTAGTCAATAACCAATCACAGGCTTTGATATAAACAATGCGACCTCTGTGATTAGTCCCTGGCGTGTTCCTGGCTGACTTAACCCATTTCGCCAGGCTATAGGTCGAGCACTAGTTTTATATTTTCGATAAAATCAAGTTAAATCAAGGCCTATGATTGGTTATATGATAGATCTGCAAGCTGTATTTGAATTGGTTGTCCTAAGCAAAAGTAGAAGTGGTATTTAAAATGGGCGCGTTTGGGGCAATTTTAAGTTATGCTTCTGCGCGTTGTGTCCCTAACCTCTTGAAGTTCTGGAACTAGGAGAGTCTTTGAATTATAACGCTTAAGTTCGCGAGTATCAATGGAAACATTGGATTATAGGTAAACTAGCGATCCGCCCCGGCTTCGCACAGGTGTAATATACATATAAACGTTCCTCTTGAATCACTCTATCTATTAAAAGAACCGCATCAAAATCCGTTGCGTAGTTTTAAAGATATAAGCAAACATGGGGACAGACAGCGGAAAGCGACTTTGTTTTATACTATGTAGTGATAGTGATATCAGGATACAGACGCTTATATCGTGGCTGTGTTGTAAGACCTGACAGCGCTACTTTGTTTTATACTATGTAGTGATAGTGATATCAGGATACAGACGCTTATATCGTGGATGTGTTGTAAGACCTGACACCGCGACTTTGTTTTATACTATGTAGTGATAGTGATATCAGGATACAGACGCTTATATCGTGGCTGTGTTGTAAGACTTGACACCGCGACTTTGTTTTATACTATGTAGTGATAGTGATATCAGGATACAGACGCTTATATCGTGGCTGTGTTGTAAGACTTGACACCGCGACTTTGTTTTATACTATGTAGTGATATTGATATCAGGATACAGACGCTTATATCGTGGCTGTGTTGTAAGACTTGACACCGCGACTTTGTTTTATACTATGTAGTGATAGTGATATCAGGATACAGACGCTTATATCGTGGCTGTGTTGTAAGACCTGACAGCGCGACTTGTTTTGTACTATGTAGTGATAGTGATATCAGGATACAGACGCTTATATCGTGGCTGTGTTGTAAGACCTGACAGAACCATCTAGTTTTTGCGGAATTAGATAAAATTTTGAAATAGTGTTTTTTCTACGAATTTTAAAATAAGTAACTGATTTTATTCACGTTTTATGTGGTTCTGAGATGCACTTCTGCTGCCAAACCCGTTGCACTGTGCCCCTAACCCCTTGAAGTTGTTGAACTACGTTTTAACCCTTGAGTTCGCAAGTTTCAAAGGAAACAGGACGATGGCCGGAGGGGCCCACATCCAACATAATTGAGGGTTGTGGGTGTCAGATTCCCTCAAAAGTATTTCAAAGGAAAATTAGGTTGATGAAAGGAGGAACGGGAATTCATTTGATAGATAATAAAAGGTTTGCGGAGACTCAATTACAAGGTGATTATGTCAGGCGTTGTCATGAAGACTTTGTGGAACTGTTTGGAGTTTTCGTGATGAATTTTGTTGACGGTCCTTTGTACGTGGCAAATATGTTTTTAATATTGTTACAGCCGGAAGAGACATTTCATAGCGTGCCTTATTTGAATAATCGGCCAAGTGCGAGTCGGATTCGCGCGCAAAGCGTACCCTAAGGGAGCCCCATTCCTCTTGCCGTTTTTAATAGCGAGCAAAAAACTCCTTGAAATCACGTTTGATGTATGAGAGGCTCCCTTTAAATATTTATTTTATTTTGTTTTTAGTATTTGTTGTTATAGCGGGAACAGAAATACATCATCTGTGAAAATTTCAGTTGCTAGCTATCACGGTTAATGAGATACAGCCTGGAGACAGACAGATGGACAGACGTAAGGACAGCAGAGTCATAGTAATAGGGTCCTGGGTACGGAACCCTTAAAAAAAATTTTGTCCTATTGATACATATTCAAAAAATCATCACTAGCTTCGGTAAAGGAAAACATCGTGAGGCAACCGGCGTATGTCTGGAGAGACAATTCATAACGTATGTAAATCTAGTATGTAGGTATGTATGTTGGTAGTAGCAGCCTACAAACGGGTCATCTTGGATGATCCGATCGACTTTTTAGGGCAAGCCTATGATCTTCAATAGGCGATTAAAACCAGGTTTCGATACTTACTGGTTCAAATACTTACTGGGGCATTTAAAAGATCACTTATCTAAACGACTGCCTCGGTGGCTCTATGGTTAGTGACCCTGACTTCTGGGTCAAAGAGGCGTGGGTTCGATCCCCACCCAGGGCAAACATTTGTGTGATGAACATATGTAGGTGTTTGCTCTGTGTCTGGGTGTTATTTAGGTACTATCTATATAAGTATGTATTTAAAATATGTATGTATATGTAGTATATCAGTCTCTGGCAGCCAAATCACAAGCTATGCTTAGTTTGGGGTCAGAGACCGTGTGTAAGATGTCCTCTAATATTTATTTATTTAAACCAAAGAAAAAGTATAAATTGGACAGAACGATTTCATAATAAGATTTTTGCAGGCTGTATAAACATTTTCGTCAAATTTTTGAAACCACATTGGAACTACAACACCAAAGTCATGGGACTAGAAATGACGAAAATTAAGTAGGTTCCTAGATATAAAATGATGGCTTGCCCAGCTAGCTTAGCATGCGACCACGATAAGCCATGAAAAGAACTCTTTTCGACGTGTGAATGTGAACAGATATTTATATACTTCGCCATAACTGTCTTGTTCTTACACGTCGAAAGAAATATTTCATGGTGCTCATCCTAGCCCGGCTGGTTTCAGACTTTTACTAACGTCGTAGAAAGTAAGTAACGTTGCTCACAAAATAAATAAACTTACTGCCGATTTGAGCACCTCGGAAGTCGGTTTAAAAGGAACAATAACTCAGCGTATCAAAGTATTACTAATTTTACAGCTCATTTTATACCAAGTATGTAAATATATCAATGTTTCAGCCGAGGTAAGCAGCCCCATAGCGCATAATTTTTGGGTCAACTCGATATGACGTTACTGCAGTGTTAGTGCAAAGCGGTGACTGATCTTTACCGCATAAATAAATCGTGTATTCTTCTTAGACAAAGTACACTTCAGATATGGTAGGCCAGTAAAAATAGATTTTAACTTTGCACTAAATTTCCGATCCGATATTTTTTATAAGGTTTAGGATCACACACTGAGCATAAAATCACAAAATGCTGACAGATCCAGTTGTAGCTTCAAGCGCCATCTTGAAAAAACGTTTTTGGCCAATATCTCGGAAACTATGCACTTTAGGGCAAAAGCCATAGAGACCATTATTGTAGACAATAAAATTTCGCATTTTTTGTTACCAGTCAACTTTTTTGTAAAACTTACCGTTTACGATTTATGGCCCATTTAATGAACCGGTTTTAGGCAGTTTTTAAACAATAATTGTGAGATGTATTTTTTTCTCTTTCAAAAAAAGACTGCAACAACTGCGTTGGACGGAGCTTATGTACTGCGTTGTAAAAATAATCAGCCAGGAACATCGTCGGCGACATAAAATATTAACGTACACTGAAAGCAAACAGTTTTTGACGTTTACACGCGCGCTCGCTTTAAATATGGATTATGAGTGTAAATAAAATATTACGCCGGATTGAGTGAGGATTTTTCTTTGGTACTTCAGAGACTTTAGTGTAGTAAGGTTAGTTTCCGGATGGGTGACCTATCTATGCAGTATTCCGTCTTCATACAAACGATCGGAACGCTAATCATGTCTTTTTTTACGAGGGGGAAATCTTCCAAAGATGCCCAACCGGTTTGGGGTACAGTCGGGTTATGTGGGATTGTACCCACTAAAACCCCCTCGGTGGCCAGCCTTTGTGCCCTCTTGGGAGCTCCGGGATCTCCAAAAGGAACGCACCGGTGCTCCCAGCACTTTGTGTACTACTCGCCTGGTACTAGGACCAGGCTTGTGCGGTCCTCTATGAAAGTGTTGTCACACCTATTACTACTACGCTAGTCATACCTTCGCGACGCGGAGTGCGGTACACAATAGTCACAGGAGCGTGTCGTGGTGAAGAACGAACGTTTGGAGGTTTGACGTTTGTTATCAGTCGCGCGTGCGATTTACCTACCAGGCGGGCAACCCTAGCGCGTGTTACGTACTGCGTAGCCACGTGGGGCTCTAGATATTTATTTCAAGGACATTTACAACTGTGCGCTAACGTCGCTCGGATGACTTATTATAATGCACTGGTTGTTTTGACGACGTAGCCGTTCTTTGTGTTATTCTGACCCATGACGATTGAAATATGAATTATTAGTGTAAATAAAATATTACGCCAAGATTGAGAGGGGATGCTCAATTTCAAAGGCTTTAGTGTAAGATTATAAATAAAAAATCTAACTTTTTGGCGGCCTTGATACAAGCTGCGGATTTTTGCTATACATCATCTGCGCGATCAGAATGTGATGAAACTTTGCCTTAGGAAGTTAATATACTATGTAATATATCTTTATTATCATTATCACACCGAATATACAATAATAATACCAAAAGTATCGGCGCAAGTCGCGTCTTTTGCTAAGGACTGTCCACAATCTTAGTGGGGATGACAGAGAGAGGATCCGATAGGTGCAAACGGCGGAGAACTAACAAAAATGTATGGATGCAAGCGAAAACAACAGCATGGTTTCATGAATTAGGTCGTTGGATGAATAATCTCATTTTAATATTATTTGTCGTAACTGGTTAAGAATTCCTGGTATTGTATGGGGCCGAAGCCGCGTATCATAACTTAGTACATAGTAGCAGACTATTCTTATCAAATATCAATCTATGTGTATGTAGTACACTGGCCGTAACCAAAGAATATATAATAATACTACGTATAGAACGGCCACTCGTTACCCCCCACCCGTTTGAGTCTTCCTCACTTCCACCCCGCGCTACGTACCGCATCGTGTACTCTGCGCGCGGGCTGCACTGGCCGGTGGATTTTCTAATAAAAACTACCTAGACTGTGACAATAGGGAACACTTGTACTGTGTATGGTTGCATATCAATGATATGTAACAAAACAAGAAATTTTAATGTTTCCCTAAGGATAAATATTAGGAACTTATTTTACATTATTTGGTAACTTCCTCTTGATATTATCTTACAAAAGAAGTAGATCGGTTACTTTTTGTTAAAATGCTTCCAAATTAAGTAATTGTTATACTTTTTTAAGCACTAGATTAATATTCATTTTTGCAAATTAAGTACGCAACTGTCTCACTCACGTGGCATGTCGTCACGTTGTGGTGATCGCTGACAGCCATAGACGTTCCGCACACAAATGCGCGTGTAGCGACTGTGCGTAAGTGTGTTGTCTGTGAGTAAGTACTGTGTAGGTGTGCGTAAGACAGCAGATTTTGTATGAAAAATCGCGGAGTGTCCGGGCTGTGCCGTAACTTAGTACAAAAAGCCGTGACTTTTTTATGCTCATAATTCGCCGCAACTCGAACAGGACAGAGCGGAAAACTCAACTCTATAAAAATCAACCCTTCGTTCAAAATCATTTAACAATGCATACAAAGCTTGATCTACACAACTGTATTAATAACAACAAAACCAACTTGACCGCAGCATATCGGATAACGGATATTCAGATTATAACACTAACATTTGAAGCAAAACTTGCAAAATTCAGCCAACATTTGACCCAAGTTTAACCAACATGCTCCAATGGTTCAAATATTGAATTATGACCCGCAACCCGCTTAGTGCAAGACGTCGGAAATAGTATAGGAGCTAACATTCGTTTTAGTTACGAGTACTACCATTAAACTAATAAACCATTCATAACAGAATATACATAACGTACTCTACGTCTCATGAATTTAATAAAATTACCTATATATGTAGACACAATTGTGATCGAATCATTTTGTAAACCTATATTGTTCCATTCCTGGGCAAAGGTTGATCGTCACGCCAGCGTTTTGTCGAAAATGCGATATCTGTGTTTTATATTTATTCATTTTATAACGTTTTTTATTATAAAAGCTTTGTACAAAATCTTGTGTTATTTTTTTATTAATAACACGATTCTCTCCACAAATCGAAATTCCCTTTTGAAAATGACTCGTGACGACGACAGATTCTGAGAAATCCCTCTTTTATTTTTGTTTTAAGTTATTGTTAGTTTAGTCTCAGTGAATGTGACGTGGATTTTCTAAGCTAACATAATCTAGTCATGGGAACAAAATTAGAATGTCTGTTGTAAAATGAAGTAGTTTTAACCTCTTGTGGTGTTCGAACAGTCTCAAAGACTGAAAGTCGCAATGTTTGAAATAATATATCTTTCACTCGTGATTAAATTCTCTAGTGGCTCGCTGCCTATATCGAAATTGCAAGTTGTGTGGCTGTGCACTTACATGCTAGTAAATGGAATCCTAAAGATAAATCGTAGTTTCCAGCAGGTTTGATGAGTTTGCTTGAATGATGGCTGCATCTCACGTTCTGCTTGCAACGTAAGCTATTTCGTCTATGCTCTTACTCTATTATCGTATAAGACAGCGGAATGCTAGTTCAGTTGGTTGTTGAGTTGGTTCAGAGGTTTGAAATTGATTCAGAGGTTGTGGAATTTATTCAGAGGTTGTTTTATTGGTTCAGAGGTTGCAGTATTGATTCAGAGGTTGAAGAATTGGCTCAGAGGTTGTAGAATTGGTTTAGGATTTGTAGAATTGGCTCTGAAGTCGAATAGTTGCAGTGTAAGTCTTAGGCCAGGGAACTAAAACTCTTAACTTGCAATTTAGATTCAGTGCTTGTTGAATTGGTTTAGAGGTTTTTGGGAATTAGTTCAGAAACTGTTGAATTGGTTCATAGGTTACCAGTAATTTAGGTTCAGTGGTTGTTAATTTGATTTAGAAGTTGTAGAATTGGTTCAGAGGTGTTTTTTTTTTTTTTTTTTTTTTTACCTGTCCCGGCGCATAGGCCGGGCCCGCGAGCTATCCCTACTTTTAAATATGCAGGGTTTATTACCTTTTATAATTATTCTAAATAAAAATTTTCAGAGGGTTTTTTTTTTTTTTTTTTTTTTTTTTTTTTTTTTTTTTTTTTTATTATACTTAATGTATTCATATATCTTATATTATATTAGTACAATTGCCATTAAACTTATACTTATTTGTAACGCTTAACAATTGATCCGTTGGCCCTTGCTGCTGCGTAAAGAGACTTTTCAGCAAAGGCCAAAAAACTGTGCCGGCGATCGTCATCATCGATGTGCTCATTAAAATTAGTCTCCGTTAAAAGACTGCCCGTCCTCCACTCGTACTCCAGTCTCTGTAGTCCATATTTAGGGCAATGAATTATTATGTGGGTCATAGTTTCTGGAGACTGGCCATCGCAAGTGCAGCACGGGCTGTCAGATAATTTAAATCTATACAGATAGGATTTAATTCCGCAATGACTCGTAAAAAGTTGTGTCCTAATATTCGTGATTGTCAGTTGTTTTAATATTTTATAAGCTTTTGTTGTATCTGGAAAGAATCGTTTCGTTTCTGCCGCAGTCGTTTCTTCAGTATATCTCTTCTGCCATTTCAGTTTGCTTCTATTTCTTATAGTCAACCTCGCGAAGGACAGTGGAAATCTGCTGTATATAGGTGCTGACACCACTTTTAGTGCAGCTTCTTTCGCCAATTCATCGGCTCTTTCATTTCCCTCAATTCCAGAATGAGCTTTGATCCAGTAAAGTTGGATATTTGCTGTGTTCTCTGCAATTAGCGCTTGGATCTCAGCTGCTATGGGGTTTTGTGTATGGAGGTCGCATATAGATTCTATAGCAGACCGCGAGTCACTTAAAATATTGCCGTCGGTAATGCCCTTCAAGTATGCTACCGCTCCTAGAATGGCTACTAGCTCCGCTTGAAAGACGCTACAGAAGTCAGCAAGCTTGCCTTTCTTTTGGTAAATTTCACGTTTATCTTTCCAGACAGTTATTCCTGCTCCTACTTTACCCTCAATTTTACTGCCATCCGTGTACAGCTGCAGCCAATCGTTCCCAATGGCCTCCACCTCCTCTTGGCTTATGATATGGCTGTACATTAAACGGGTTTGTTTAGCTGGATGCGGCAGTTGATAGGGGCTTATTCTTTCTTCAAGTTTATGATCAGGTAATTCTGCTAATGGTTTGCCTCTTTTGATTCCATAAATCTCGGAGTTTTCTTTCAGGCGTAAATCTAGCGGAAAAATTCTTGCAATGAGTGCGCTCGCCATGAGAGACGTGGTTCTGTGCGCTCTGGCAAGTGTGGCAAGTTGTTGTGTTAGGTAAGTGGTTGTAGCGTTGATTCAGTGTCAGTGCAGTTGTAGTGTGGTAATTTATTTATTGGCGTTTCTGTTATTGCGGCCTTTTTTCTCAGCTTGCTAAGTTAGTTCAGTTAGTTTTCGTTGATTCCATAAAATAACTTAAATTACCATATATAATTTTAGCTCAGTTTATATTTCGTTGTAGTAGGGTCGTGTGAAACCGGTCCTAGAACAAAGTAATTAGTTCCCTAGGCTAAAAGGTTCGTAGAATTAATAAAAAGTTGCGTGTTTGTACAGGACTATTAGGAAAACAGTGTCTTAATCAAACCCGGTGGGTGAATCTTTATGAAAACATGCGCGAAACGCGCTCTAACATGCTTTTTGTTTTTAAGAAATTCGTGTGAAAAATGTTTTTTTTTTTCAAATAAAGCAATTTAATATCGGTTTATTTCATTTTAACGTAATCACGTACATTTAATTACAGTCTTATTTCTGTTGTAAATACCTAATGAATACCGAAAACAACAAAAGCTCTATACGGTAATTTCACTCACAGATTCAGCAATAATTACCTACCCTTATAGAAGACCCCGTAAAGGTGCCCTAATTATCATGTTAAAAGGATTTTATATAAGCACGGCCTTGTAAATATGTAGAGACCTAAATTAGTAAAAGTAGGTTCACATTAATAGTGTGGGGGTGTCCGGCATATTTGGTTGGAAATTGCAGGATTCATTAACAGTTCACAGACAAAAAAATTATATTTATAGCCGCTTTTCTAAAACGTTCACGGCTAAAGTCAGCTATGTGAAGTCACAATATTAATTGAAATCAATGGTCTGCTGCAGCAGCAGTAATGGTCACCGTTATCAAAATCGGCATGCAAATCATCAGTGAACTTCTTATTACGTACTCCGTTAGCATAGTGTAAGGATGTTACTTGTGCATGTTTTTATTTATGGATATGTCTAAAATACTTGTTTATGATTTACTTACATAAAAGATGTCTGGTGTATGTGATGGCTTTGGCGATTGTACATAATATTAGCAAATACACACAATTGTATCTAATAAAATTATTAGCTTTGTCTCTAAATGACTTAAAAGGTTGTATTAAACGTTTTACTACTTAATTGTTTCGGCGTCCTATGGCTGACGGTGGTGGTGAAGAATTATATGGAGCTCGCACGACGAAATTGTTTTTTAGAATCCGGTCAAAATCCGTCCAAAAATCCGGCATAAACATAAATCTCACCCCTATCAAACTCTGCTCAGGTACTTAAAGGTAAAATGCGTAAAAACCCACATCCATCCCGATAGCGCGAATCGGAAAATTTCATAATTAATATTAATTGCCGTACTTTAATGAATACGCCTCGCTTTTAAAACTTTTTATGTCTAGTATGATTTTTTATATAAATTTATTTTCTTTTTCAGGTATGAAAAATTGATGAGCTTCCGATGTTGATGGAGTTTTAATTGTGCTATTTCTTTGAGGTAAGTTCGTCCTCTAAACTTGTTTTTAATGATTATCTATGTCTTTCATCATCATCATGTCATCCGCAGGACGTCTACTGCTAGACATAATAATGTAAATAAATAATTAATTATAGTATTTTATTATGTGAATCCACCAAACCGCACTGGGCCAGCGTGGTGCATATGACCTAATCACCATTCGTGGGTAGACCTACGCCCTGCAGTGGGCTATTAAAAAGGCTGTGGTACAGTACAGAATTGAAAATAAAAAGCATGAAATTAATTCAATTCATACATGTTTAATACGTATCACATCAGATGTGTTGCATATAAATATACGGAACCCTTCTCGACGTCTTTAATATCGTTATGTTTGACCAACCTAAACTATGGGTTCAACCTCCCTAAAAAACAGCTGTTCTATTGACAGTCAAACTAACTTCTTGTATAGTACTGTACTGTATGACTAGCCTTTCAATAGACCACTGCAAGACGTAGGTCTATCTACTAATGGTAATTGGATTATATCAGCCACGCTGGGCCAGTGCGGGTTGGTGGATTCACACACGCCATCGAATTTCTTCTACGGACATATGCAGATTTCCCCACGATGTTTTCTTTCACCGAAAAGCCAGCGGAGTGAAATTCCGTTCATAAATTCTCAAGAATCAATCAGTACGAGACCGAGATTTGAACCCACGACCTAGCGAACGGATAATGAGTGTCATTACCACTAGACCACCACGGCTTTATTACTGACTTCCAAAAAGGAGGAGGTAGGTTTAATGTTTTAAGAAATTTCATTAAATGGGCCATAAATCGTAAACGGTAAGTTATACAAAAAAGTTTACTGGAAATAAAAGAAGCGAAATTTTATTTTCTACAATAATGGTCTTAATGTTTTTTGCCCTTAAGTACATAGTTTCCGAGATATCGGCCAAAAACATTTTTTCAAGATGACGTGTCAGGAACGCATTCTCTGAACGGCCGAACTATATCGCAAAATATGTGTCACGTTCGTTATCCAGAAATACTTAAATACTAGCTGACCCAGCGAACTTCGTTTCACGCGATATCTTTATAAATTATAGCCTATGTGTTATTCTGATGTATAAACATTACTATTGCAAAGTCAATCTCAATCCGTGCAGTAGTTTTTGCGTGAAAGAGTAACATACATCCATGCACACTCAAAAACTTTCGCGTTTATAATATTGGTAGGATTAGTTTTAGAATCATACCCTACAGAAGAAACAATGTATAACACACTGAAATTATAAACATAATGGATACAATTCATATTTAACGTACAGAACCCTTCGTAATTAATATTGTTATGGTGACATCAGATGCACGAGGCGCGGACCGCGAAACCTTGTTTACATTTCGCGCGCCATTTCCCTCCTTTTTTATTCCGTGTGAACCCTAATACGCATTACCTTCGTATACAGGTTGATCACGCTAAGAACTTCTGTTTTTTTTATTTTTCGTTTGGGATCTTGTGGATACATGGAATTATTATGCATTTCTTTTTTTCACTTGAAATGCTCTGCTACCTGCTACGAGTTGTTTTTCAGACATGATTCAAGATAATATACTTTGAGCCATTGCCATTGGCATTGGCTGCATTGCCACGCTGAATGGCATTGCTTATATACTTTGTGCTTTGTTTGTAATACTCGTATTAAGATTTTTTAAATGATAGGTAGTGGTTACAGCGGTAGGAGTTGACCCCAATAAAAAAGCAAAATAAAATATGACATTTTTATGCGATTAACGGGCGCAGAATCTTACAGACCTCCTGAAGATTATTGGAGCTTTGGAAGACTGCAAAACCGAAGGTATCACATTACACGATGTCACGAGTAAATTGGAGTAGATTCAATGTTGGTGAATTCGATCCAAAAATGGCCCTCCCCAAAACGGTCCTTTTCAGGACCCAGTACAACGATCCCACCCAACACCAAACCGAAGACCACGTCATAAAACTTACCCAAGTGAACCCCCTGGAAATCAACGTAAATTATCCGAACCAGCCCTGAACGTCATATCTGTAAATATTGAAGGTTTTTCACACACTAAGGCACATGTCCTAGCTGATCTCTGCAGCAATAATAAATGTGATGTACTCTGCGTGCAAGAAACGCATCGAGACCAAACACAACCACGGCCGGAAATCCCTGGAATGATACTAATAGCAGAAATCCCTCACTCTAAGCATGGCAGTGCCATATTTGCCAAGCCTACCCTCAAAGTTGTATCCGCTTGCAGTCAAGACAAAGATTCCATAGAGGTAATAACTATTGACACAGGAAAATGTACAATTACCTCCGTTTACAAGCCACCAAACCTCCCTTTTAAGTTCAACAAAACCAAGAATTTTGACAGCCAAGACTTAAAGATAGTCACCGGAGACTTTAACAGCCATAGTGTGGCTTGGGGATACCAAGCAACAAATGATGACGGAGTAGCCGTAGAACAATGGGCTGAAGCTGAAAACCTCATCTTGGTCCACGACCCCAAGCTACCCCAATCTTTCAATAGTGGTCGCTGGAAACGAGGATACAACCCAGATTTAATACTTGTCTCAAGTAAAATCCGCCCTTTATGCAATAAATCAGTGTGCAACCCAATACCCAGAACCCAACACCGACCCATATCATGCACCATCCAAGCCGCTGTTAAACCGGTAGAAGTCCCTTTTCGGCGCCGGTTCAACTTTGCTAAGGCAGCATGGGACAAATATTCCGAGAAAATAGATGCCGAACTATTGAATACAGAACCAAAAGCGGGAAATTATGAAAAGTTTTTGGATATTATTTGGACTGCTTCCCGTGAATGTATACCGAGAGGTTGCCGCTCATCATATATTCCTGGCCTAACACGAGACGCAACAAAACTTCTTGAGACCTACAGTGCCTTATACGCCTCTGATCCATTTTCCAAAGATACTATTGCTTCCGGAGAAGAACTCATGTGTAGTCTTAGCAAGACCCGATCAGAAAAATGGATGAAAACAATAGCCAATGTCGATATGACCCATAACAGTAAAAAAGCATGGTCCACACTCCGAAAACTTACCGATAATCCCCCTGAAGCAACTATCCCTGGCAAAGTCACGGCAAACCAAGTAGCTCATCAACTCCTACTAAATGGAAAAACACCCAATCGTTTACCTAAAATCCCAAAAATGCCCAAAGAAACTGGAAATCCTACGGATATCAGCTCCCCTTTTACCCTGTCAGATATTATTCCTGAAATAAAATCACTGAAAAACGGAAAGGCTGCTGGTCTTGACGACATCAGCGTGGATCAAATTAAACACCTTGGTCCAGTTGCCGTATCCTGGTTGTTAGCTCTGTTTAACGCATGCCTTGAAACCGCCAAACTCCCTAAGATCTGGAGAAAAGCTAAAGTAATTGCTCTGCTCAAGCCAGGAAAATGTCCATCCGACCCCAAAAACTACCGTCCAATTTCTCTTCTATGCCACACATATAAACTCTTCGAAAGGCTTCTCCTTAAACGTCTCACCCCAACATTAGACTCAAAACTCATCCCAGAGCAGGCTGGATTCCGACCAGGAAAATCATGTACAGGACAAATACTCCGGCTTACTCAACACATAGAAGATGGTTATGAAAACAACAAAATAACAGGTGTGGTACTGGTGGACCTCTCAGCAGCTTATGACACGGTAAACATCAAACTACTCTTGTCAAAAGTTTATCAAATTACAGAAGACCAGCATTTCACACGTATCCTTGGAGAGATGCTACGCAACAGGCGCTTCCAGGTATACCTTGGCCAAAACAAGAGCAGATGGCGTTCGCTAAAAAACGGGCTACCCCAAGGAAGTGTGCTAGCACCGCTCCTATTTAACATCTACACAAACGACCAAGTAATCCCACCCGACACAGAAAGATTTTTGTACGCCGATGACCTTGCACTGGCCGTTCAAACCTCCACATTCGAAGAGGCCGAACTAAAACTCAGCAAAGCATTAGACACCCTTGGATCGTACTACGACCAGAACGCCTTGAGACCCAACCCAGCCAAAACCCAATCCTGCGCTTTTCACCTACGTAATCGCCAGGCCAACCAACAGCTAAATATAAAATGGAGAGGTGCTAACGTACAACATTGTGACAAGCCAACATACCTCGGAGTTGCCTTAGACAGAGCTCTCACATACAAGCCTCACTGTCATAAAACACGAATAAAGGTTGAAGCACGAAATAACTTACTTCGACGTCTAACTACTACCACTTGGGGAGCCTCGCCGCACGTTCTCCGAACCGCAGGCTTAGCACTCTGCTTCTCTGCTGGGGAGTACGCATGTCCAGTGTGGCATCGCTCTGCCCACGCAAGAGAAGTAGATGTGGCCCTGAATGAGACATGCCGGGCTATTACCGGTTGCCTAAAACCCACTCCTCTGAACATTATTATATTATACCCCCTCGCAGGAATAGCACCACCAGAAGCCCGGCGCATCTCAGCCTGTGCTATCGAAAAACAACGCCAGGAACACGATGATCGTCATCCACTGTTCAATGCAAAAACATGTAACAGCCGGCTCAAAAGCCGTAAAAGCTTTCTGAAAAGTACAACAGCACTGGAAGGTCTCCCCAGAGATGCTAGAATTGAAGCATGGCAAAAGCTGCACAGCCCGCCACCCAACTATATCGCACCTGCCGAAGAACTTCCTCCTGGCTATAAGGAAAACTGGCCTGTCTGGAAAACTCTGAATCGACTCCGTTCCCAAGTGGGACGAAGCCGGGACAACATGGCCAAGTGGGGCTTTATAGACAACTCGGAAACAGCATGCATCTGTGGCTTCAATCCACAGACAATGCCCCACCTACTGAACTGTGCAGCCTGCCCTGATACGTGCACTTCAGACGATCTTTACAAGGCCTCGGACAAGGCCATTGGGGTGGCCTCATTTTGGTCAAACAAAATATAAATAAATTTTATCTGAAAAAAAAATCGAAACATCGACTCGAAAAGAAGAAGAAGAAGTGTTGGTGAATGATAAACATTAAGGGAAGAAAGAGCACAGACACACTGTAGACCGTGTTAGGCAAAAATGTATTCTTTGCATATAAAATTCGGTACATTTATGATAAAATTTACGATAAACATTACAGCTCCACATAGTCACACTGTTGTATTTGGTTTTTCGTAAATCGTGATCCAGGGTTGTTTCACGTTGATTTATCCGCTAAAGCGAGGCATTTTAAACTGTGCCGGGGTTTTCTCAACACCTCTGCTAAGTTTTTCTTTTTATTAAGATATGAAGTGTTTGCCAAACGCTGGTATCGCTTTAAAATATAGGTGTATATCTAGACGATGCGAGACGGTTACTTTATGCCCAAAATATTAAAAGTACTGCCAACACAAAAAAATATCAGGTGTTCCATACATACTATTTTTTTAAATTTACGGAATAGCTAAATGTTTATTACATTTTCGAATTTAGGGTTTGTTCTAAAAGTTACAAGTTGGTCATATTGATAAATACGTGGCGACGGACATAATATTTTCTGAGGAGCTCCGTAAAAGAACCAAAGTTACAGACATAGCCCAACGGATTTGCAAGTTGAAATGGCAGTGGGCAGGGCACATAGCGCGGAGGACTGATGACCGATGGGGTCGAAAAGTTCCCGAGTGGAGACCACGTACCGGCAAGGGCAGCGTAGGACGTCCACCTGTAAGCTGGACGGATGACCTCATTGCGCTAGATGCAAGCCGCTTCCAACCGGTCTTATTGGAGATCCATTAATTAAACTTTAACTAATCAGTTCAAATGTCAGAATGTGCCCAGTTTTTTTTAAGGCGGCCTCAAAGTCTGTCCTCCACTACAAAAGAAGGTTTATCCCTGTTTATGCCTCGTAACGGCTGATGCATGACGGGGCAGTTCTTTTGTCGGATTTTTGGAGGATGACGCATGTCGGCGGCTTAATTTGCAGGGTTAATTATTTGGCGAAATTTTCACACAAAAGACACTAATGAGATGTGAAATCTGTGATTAATATCTGGTTCTAAGGGTAGGGTTGGATTTCAGTAAGCTAATCTTGGTAGAGATGTAGGACTGGTAATAGTAACACGTGCAACGAGTAAAGTTGCAATAGGCAACTTTGATGACTTGCAACGTAATTTCCTAATCTACACTAGGTACCTATATCTTTCATAATATGCATGATTATTAAAAAATATAATTAGTCCGTTTCGCTGCCAATGTGGCGATATGGTCGATCGTTTCGGTCACCACGCATTGTCATGCACAAAAAGTGCAGGGCGCTTTTCGCGGCACGCCACCCTAAATGATATCATCCGTCGGGCCTTTGTCAGTGCTGGCGTCCCGTCGGTCCTAGAGCCTAATGGACTGTGGCGGGACGACGGTAAAAGACCCGACGGAATGACGTTGGTGCCATGGAGGGTGGGACGACCTTTGGTGTGGGACGTGACGTGCGTCGACACACTAGCGCCGTCTCACCTTCCCGACACAGCAGACAGGGCTGGTGCTGCTGCAACTAAAGCGGAAAACCTCAAACGGCACAAATATGGGTCCTTAGACAGGATGTACCATTTTGTGCCGTTTGGGGTTGAGACTTTAGGTCCGTGGGGGCCGGACGCACATACTCTTTACAAAGATTTGGCCAGGCGTTTGGTAGAGGTGACACGTGACCAGAGTGCTGGCATCTATTTCGCTCAAAAGCTGAGTATTGCTATTCAGCGAGGCAATGCTGCCAGCATTCTGGCCACGTTACCCTCTGCCGAGGGGCTTTTAGACTAGGTTTTATTTTAAGTTTTAGTATTAGTTTAGTTATAGCGGAAATTGTTATTTAAGATCTTTTTTGTTTTTCTGTATAAATAATTAAATTAATATGAAATAAATATTTAAAGCCTATTGGTCCGTCAGATAGACTTTAAAAAATATTTGACACGTAATTTTTCTTTTGTCAGTCAAACAAAAAATGGTGAAGATATAGTCCGTCAAAGTTCCACGTGACGTCACAAGTGCCATACAAATATATGTATAGACTTCTGTAAGAGAAATAACGTCACGACCCCCACTCCCAGACTTTGACAAGGTTTATTTGATTAAAACAACAAAATGACAAAGATAAACCTAACTTAACCAAAGAAAAAAATAAGTGTTCTATATATTTTTTTAATCTAACTCACGTATTCATTTTAATAATGTTTTTTACCCAGTAATCATGCCTATTTTGTAGGTTGTGTGGCTGGACCTGGTGTCAGGGTTGTAAGATGTCTGAAGGCCTCTGATCTGGTTAAAATGGTAATAGTACTGTTGCCTAAATGCTACAACTAAAGGGCATAATTCAGGCCCTATGAAAACACGCGAGTAACGTCCCGATTCAAAAATTTCGCGTTAAATATAGTTCTACTAGCGATCCGCCCCGGCTTCGCAAAGGTTTATTATACATATAAACCTTCCTATTGAATCACTCTATCTATAAAAAAACCGCATTAAAATCCGTTTTGTAGTTCATACATGGGGACATGGGGACAGCGGAAGCGACTTTGTTTTATACTATGTAGTGATTTCCAATTCTATGACTTCAGCTCAATTTTTATTTAAATTTAGCTTCATAATTCATAGGCTGACTACAGTTCTCGAATAAGGTTTATATACCAGCAATAAGGATCTAAATCTGGGTGGATCGTTGTATCTAATTCGATAATCCGCTTCTAGGACCTAGTTCTCCGAATAGGAAATCCCGCCGCACATCTATTTAACTGAATTTTCATAAGCCTCTCTCGTTCTCGACCGATTTGGTTCGTTATCGCAAATCTTTTTAGGATTTAGATACTAATACTATACTACTAATCGGCTGATAAAAAAAATTCCCCCTTTTTGAGGGAAATATTCGTTTATCAAAAATCGCCGACGACAAAAAACCTATTATTATAATTATACAGGGTCATAGGTATGAAACGCAAAACGTGTTAAGGGCGGGTCTTGTACACCTAGACAAACAACTATTGTTCTAGGACTTTAAGAAAATCACGAAGAAAAAATCAGCTTTTTCATACAAAAATTTCGTCAACGCGCGGCAAAATGTACGGAGAAGCGAATTTTATTTGCGTATTGTTAAAAGTCGTAGTACTAAAGTTGTTTGTCTAGATGTACTAGACCCGCCCTTAAAAGGTTTTACGTTTAATACCCATGACCCTGTATAGAGATGAGATGAGATGAGAGATGTACAAAGTTTCGCCGAGATTCATTGAAAAATGCGACATGTAGACGAAAACCAACATTTTGACGAACGAAAGCCAAATCGCCGTGTTAAATCGGAGATCTACGCTGTCGCTCGATTAATAAAGTTGGTAATAATGATCAGTATCTACAATGATATTCAAACATATCTCCATCACATCGTCTAGATTTATACATCGTATAGATTCTTACTCAGTACCTAACTTTTAACCTTCAAAGATAAAAAAGTGCAAGTGGAGTCCCTCCGCGCGGAAGAAGTGAAACTTCGACGCAACAGTGCTTTCATACCCCCTCTATGGTTGCGTTAAATGTTTAACGCAACCTTGTTGGAAGTCGCATTAGAAGTTTCACTTCATCTATATTTGTAGAAAAGAAACAGTCAATCAGGGTAACATGTGTTAAAAATAGTAACGCCACTACTAATTTATTTACTACGACAGAATTACGCCAGGATTAGTTTTGAAATGCTGACTCGCCAGCCCACATATCGGCGGTCTTAAAATTCGCCGACATTTCGCCGACAGTTCGCCGGCAGTTCGCCGACAGTTCGCCGACTCGCCGACATTTATCGTCGGCATCGACCGATTCCGCGATAAGACGGATTTTACCTCTTTCTTGTTAGTTTTAAAATTTGATAGCCTTTTTATTTCCCGGAACTTTACGACTGATTTTTATGTTCGAAGTGACTGTCCGGGATCGGAAGAGCGCTAAGGAATGGAGGGGAAATTCAATCGACTACTCTCCATCGCCGCTGTAGCCATAGGACGTCCTTTGCTGGGCATAGGCCTCTCCTATAGATCTTCGATAAAACCAGTTGGAAGCGGCTGGCATCCAGCGCGAACCTGCGGTCTTGATGATCATGCGTCCAACGTTTGGTGGATGTTTTACGCTGCGCTTCATAGTATGTACTTGGTCTCCACTCGAGAACTGTTTGACCCCATCGGTCATCAGTCGTCCGTGTTATGTGCCATGCCTACGTCATTTCAACTTGCCAATACCGTGCATAAAAGCCGTGGTGGTCTAGTGGTAACGACACCCGCCGTACAATCGTGAGGTCTTGTGTTCAAATCCAGTCCCGTACCAATGAATTCCTTGTAATTTCACACCACTGGCTTTTCGGTGAAGGAAAACATCGTGAGGCAACCTGCAAACGTCCTTAGAAGAAATTCGATGGCGTATGTGAATACACCAACCCGCACTAGGCCAGCGTGGTGGATATGGCCCAATCACACTTCGTGGTTAGGCCTATAACCTGCAGTGGACTATTAAAAAGGCTGGTACAGTACAATACCCTGTGCTATGTAGATCATTTTGATTCTTCTACGGATCTTCTCATTTCTGATTCGATCTCGCAGAGAAACTCCGAGTATAGCCGTCTCCATAGCTTGTTGGGCTACATGCAGCTTACCCAATCACTAACTCCTGCCTGGAAGAGATCGCTTCCAGCGATAAGGCCGCCTTCTGTTAAACTAGATTAAGTATTTTTTGTATTACTGTTCGTTTTGTTTATTTTTTGTGTACAATAAAGTGTTTTCTATTCTATTATTAACTCAGTACCGACAATGGTTAACCTGATTTTATCGTTCTCGGCGATTCGCCCCACGGGGCGAAAGAGGGCATTCAAAAAGAGGCTTCGTTGATTCGCCCCGCGGGCCTAATAGCTTGTGGGGCGAATACACGAAAGAGCCACTGAATCAGGCCCCTGATTTGACCTACTTTTGTTTTGTTCTGATCGATTGCTGATAAAGAAAAGTTATCAAAGATCTAAAAGTAACTGTGGGTAAAGTTGGTGTTATGTTGATAATGTTTACTGTACTGTACCGGCTATTAATAGGCCAATGCTGAACATAGGCCTTCCTACGAAGTGCGATTAGACCAAGTCCACCACGTGGGCTAGTCGTATTTGGTGGATAATATTTGGGAAATTCGAATGTAGAACAAGCCAGTCATGTTTAATGCTGTCCTTACGTTGTTTAAGTATTGAAACTAATACCTACCTAAAAAAATAAACACATTTCAAAAATACAAATAATTATAAGTATAGTAAAAATACAAATACAGTTTTGGTTGAAATGTACAATACAATAAAGTATAAGTCAATCAATCAAATCCTTTATTTGCTTAAAATAAATAAATATTTGGGGACATCTTACACACGGCCTCTGATCCCAAACTTAGCAGAGCTTGTGATATGGCTGCCAGAGACTATTACACTACATATACTTATTTTTAAATACATACTTATATAGATAGTAACTAAATAACACCCAGACTCAGAGCATACACTTAAATACGTTCATCACATAAATACTTGCCCTGGGTGGGGATCGAACCCACGCCTCTTTAACCCAGAAGTTAGGGTCACTAACCACTGAGCCACCGAGGCAGTCATGGCAGTACATGTACAATACTCGTAATCGTAACTCGTAAAAAAGTCATAATTGGATTAACATTGCTATCAGTCTGCAAGCAGACGTGCAAATATATTCCTTACATAGGTATCCCTACATCAATATAATTTTTTAATTTTTTAATTAATGCCATAATCAACTTTAATTTGTACCAAAACATATAATTAACCCCCGACGAAAAAGAGGGGTGTTTATAAGTTTGACGTGTCTGTTTGTGTGTCTGTCTGTGACATCATAGCGCCCGAACCACTGAACCGATTTCAGTTTAGTTTTTTTTGGATGAAAAGAGACTTAATCGAGAGTGTTCTTAGCTATGTTTTATAAAAATCGATTGAGCCGTTTAAGAGTTATCGTGGGTTAAAGTGGGGATGGAAGAACCAAAATTCTACAAATGTTCCCAAAATGGTTGTCAATTGAAAGTTGGTTGTCAAATATTTTTGTGTCGGGGGTTTTTTAATTAGGTATATTATATAAGTCACATTATTGAAACATACAAATGAAATATTCAATCCAAACAATAAAAATATAGGTACATAGCGGTATATAAATCATGGGTACCTAATATGGTTGTTATAAGTATAAGTTAGAATTAAGTTATTTCTTTAAGTACTAGCCAAGATTTGCTAGATGGTTTTTAAGTGAAGGGACATTACCCATATCAATAAAAAGGTAAAATGTAAAGAAAAGTACAAATAAGTAATGTCTTACTAAACGATCTATTATCTCGAAGACAGACGTCCTACGCTAAGTTTTCATACTTTTTATTCAATACTTCTGGCATATATTTAAAATAAATTTCAAAATCGTTTTAGGCTGCTTTGTGCTTTGTGCTCAATTTTATTCTAATATTGCTCACAAAATCTCATTATGAAACACTAACATCTCCAGGTTTTAGGCAATAAAACCTCAACGAGAATTTCAAAGCGAAAAACGTACGCGTAATATCGAAAAATATAACCTTTTGTAAATCATAAATATCATTCGTTTCTTTTATAAAACGTCTCACAAAGAGTATTTACCTCACATGGTATTAGGGACGGTTCACATGATGCGGTGCGACGACGCGACGATTGACGACGACGGTACGGCGCAGCGCGGCGCCTGAACGGCGCAACTGCGTCGCATCGTCCTACACAGTTCAGTGGTAAGCCCAGGCAACGCCGCGCAGGTTACACATCAGATTCAGACGAATGGTCTGCCATCGTCATCATCTGGCGGATGTTATATAATTTACGTCATCATTTTGCGGATGTTAAACAATTTTTTGGGTTTATATTATTAATTATTTTTGCACTGTAAATATGAGCCTAATTAGTAAGCTCCGCGAATAAAGCCTACACTTTCACTTTGACTTACATACGTAACGGGCTATTCTTGGTTCTCCCTACGTGTTCGAACCAATAATGCAAATCTCTGCATAGAGAGACATCTCTATTTGTCTCTAGATATATGTATATTTTAGATACTTTACAAGGACCAATATATCGGACCAATATTAAAATGGCAGTGGGTAAAGCATATTATAGTAAGTAAGTAAGTTCGTATAGACCGGGTAGCTAGCCCTGGTGTCAGAGTTTTTAGGCCGCCTGAAGCATATTATAGAAAGTAGGACTGTTAATCTGTAGATTCAAAAGTTTCAAGTAGAGACGCAATGGTAGGCTCAACGTAAGACGTGACGACCGCAAGGTGGACAAATAACCTCATCAATACTACAGCATTGGGCTGGATATTCACGCCGCGTCCAATATTTTATTTATGAATCTTATTTGAGAACCATAGGGAAAGCCCATGTCCAACTGTGGACATTTTGTTACTGAAATCACGATGATGATGAGACGTAGAGTCTATGTGGCAAAACCGATGAGGTGCCTCACCGCACCGTGTGAACCTGCTCTTACATGGTATTAGAGAATATATCGTGGGATGATAGAATGACGTGAACATGTTTTATACAATTAAAAACGTAATATCTGTTGTAATTGAATTTCTGGGAAGTAAAGTGGGGCGGATTGTAGTAACAGAGCTTGTTATTACTTATGGAAAAACGGAATAATAAATAATACAAATAATATGAGAATAATGAGCAAAGAACTTAAAATACTGTCTAGACTTATAGTATAAAGCTTAGTTTTTAGGGTTCCGTACACAAAGGGTAAAAACGGGACCCTATTACTAAGACTCCGATGTCCGTCTGTCTGGCTGTATCTCATGAGCTAGGCAGCTGATATTTTCACAGATGATGCATTTCTGTTGCCGCTATAACAACAAATACTAAAAACAAATCCTGCTACATCCACGTCTATTGCCCTTCACGCCCTTCGTTGATAGACCTATGTTCAGGAGTGAAATATTAATATTCTATATTATGGACATATTATGGAAGTTTTTTAGATCTTTTTGCGCGATTGCACGATAAGTCCAGTAATGTAAGAAAAATATTTTTGTCTGTCTAATAACTAGCTGAATGTAAACTTCATTTCGCCATCTGTCAACTGTCTATGACAACTTTTACATGCAGGAACATTTTGTATGGGAAAATGAATTTAATGTTTTTAATATTTTACTTTTAAAGTTTTCTCACCGTTTAAACCTTCCCTTAACTTCCACTGATATTTCAAAATTAGCCAAATCGGTTCAGCCGTTCTTGAGTTTTAGCGAGACTAACAACCACGATTCATTTGTATATACAAGACTAGTTTTTACCCTCGGCTTTGCCCGCATGATATTTTGATTTTTGTGCTATCCCATCCCATGGGAACCTTTTATTTATCCGGGATAAAAAGTAGACTATGTCACTTTCATTATTTCAAACCCGAGGCCCACCTTACCACTAATAAAGGAGGTGGAAAAAAAAATGATTTGACGGTAGTTCGATTCTACGGTTGATTTTATTTGACATTTCTTGAAGCGCACTCTAGAATAGCTCGCAGATAACAGAATTTTTCCTACTTACTTAACACTTATAGTTATATTATGGAAAATTTACGCAATATCGTTATAATTTATAGCGTATGTGTTATTCTGATATGTAAGCTATATTATTGCAAAGTTTTATCTCAATCCGTTCAGTAGTTTTTGCGTGAAAGAGTAACAAACATCCATCCATCCATCCTTACTAACTTTCGCGTTTATAATATTAGTAGGATTTTATCTAGTCTTCCTTTCAGTCGGTCTTCAAGGGGCAAAAATAAAATAAAATAGGTAAGAAAACCTCGCAAACTAGTACAAGATTATCGTCCGACCTCGTCGCGACATGTCAAGTGATCTCTTGATCCACTGAGCGTGTGATCCAGTGTGGCACCGGCTTTACAGACACGGGGCGTATTTAGGACGGGTTTTCAACCTATTTGGGGCATATTCTGTCAGGGCAAGTTTTTTTGTTTCTTCGTTATTTTCTCTTTCGACATTTATTGTATTAATTTTTTTTATTTATCATTTTAATTCAGACAATAATTATCCATAATTCATAAAAAAAAAATTAAATACAACTATGTCATTCATTTTAAAACATTAATTTACAAGATACAACAATGTCATTCATATCTATAATTTATAATTTGGTGCCCAAAACAATTGACATCCACTTGTTTATATACTGCATACTCGTATTAGAAAACATTAACAAAAATTGCAAACGCAACGGCTGGCTAAAATAATTTTCTTTCGACTGTCCAGATTTAGAATGTTATAATACGTACCTAGTTAAAAACTTGGTTGATTTGAAAATAATTTTCCACCCTAATCAAAAAAGTAACATTTTCTTATCAAAATTTTTACGGTATCATCCCTGCCCCCTGAAACGACATTCTTACTTCGGCCCTGACCAGATGGCTGCATTAAGGATAAACGCACAGCTTTATGCATTTGTTTATGTGCTGCACTCTTAAGGATCTAGGACTTAGTCTAGCCTTTATTCGAGAAAAGACTAGCTAGGACGCTATGTTGCGGAAAAGTCGGTAAGCTTTGTTATTTATACTGGGTTTCCATATAGAAAATGCTGTGATAGCGGGAAGAATGATGTACGAATGAGAAATAAAAGGAGCGTGATGTTTTTGAAGTGAGTTACGCCTAAGTGCCTTGCCTTAGTTAGTACACGTATCTACTAACTAAGGCACGGGAGAAAGGATTCAATATATAAGCATGATGACTGGGGAAAAAACCATTACAATTAGTTCGTTCGATTATCGAAAAATATGGAATACGTACACATGTTTTCTTCTGATTACCAAATAAATATGGCAAAGATAAAGCGCACCGACGTCACTTCCACGTGAAATTTGTAGTTTGGCGTGACGTCACGAGAAACTTTAAAGCGCTATGTTATCGAAATTTTCTGTTTGCTATTGATTTAAAAAAAAATTTGTTAAATTTATTTGACGGACTGGCTATATTTTTTTATCAAAACCGAATTGAAAAATTTTGTATCAAAATACTAGTAGATACGAGTACTAGGCGCCCAGAAACACGCAATGGTGGATTACGGTTGCTTCTTGTTGTGACTCTTGAGGATCTAGGTATTTATTCGAGAAAAGACTAGCTATATAGGACGCAATGTTGCAGAAAAGTCGGCAATCTTTGTTATTTATACTGGATTTTTATATGGAAAATGCTGTGTTAGTGGGAAGAAAGATGTGCAAATTAAAAATATTAAGCAAGTTGTTTTTAAAGTGAGTTATTTAGAACGGGTGTTTATTAAGGCAAGTTGGAAATAATTTTTGGACTGTTTATCGTCGTTTTGTGTAACTAAGTAGACATTTATTTACTAACTAAAACCGAATGGCGTTGCTGATGATTTGAGCTAAATAAATACCAGCATTTTGTTGACGTACAAAGTTTTCGAATGGAGATGACGTACAGCAAGCACAGCATAAGACATTAATCTACAAAGTCCACCGTTGATCTTTTCAAAAGTGCAGAGACATGCTGAAAGCTGCTGGACGTCGTACGTCGGACGTCGGTTGATATGATGATGTTCACGTTTACTCTACCTAAGCTAGATAGCACCGATACTTTCCGCGATGTTTTTAAAACTAATAACTTCCTTACCGGTATTTATATTTATGAAACATGTGATTTTGTTAAAAATAATCAAAGGTATTTCAGTGACGTAAAGTCGAACCGCGCTGATGTTAAAAGGTCCAGACACAAATATGACATCTGTATACCTCAATTTAACAATAGCATGTTTTCAAATAGCGCTTTTGGCATGGTAATCAAAGTTTACAATTGTTTACCATTTCATATAAATACGTATATTAAAAGGCAATAGCTTTAAAAAGACTCTGAAGTCTTGGCTAATCCCAAAGGTATTTTACTCAACCAAAGAATACTTTGAAAATCACAGAGTAATTGCCTTTGGCTTACCTAATTTATAAATTAATAATGCTTACTCTTATTTGCCATTTTGCTTAAGATAATTTGATTCATTAGGTAATTAACTTTTATTTTTATAAGTGCATTATTGTACGCTCGAAATGGGCAGGCTGTTGGAACTTTTATATTTCTTATATCATCTTATTGTATGTACACAGCAACGCAATAAAGTTTATTTCTATGTCATGCATATACTATGCAAATAGGCAGGGTCGCTAGTTATACTGTAAGAGATTTTAAGCCACTTGGAGGCTTCTGACATGGTTAAACGATAAAGTAAACCGGGACTCTCACTTTAACACATGTCATCCGAACCACCGAAACGTTTAGTTGTAAATGCCACCAGTGGTCAATCCATCTGAAGACTGATTAACACCAAAATCAGACAACGAAATCAATGGAAAAAAACTGCCCCTAATTCTTCGCGAAAATCCGCCAAAAATCAACCAGTACCAATGAATGGTTTAAATTCCTAACAAAAATCGAAATACAGAGAGCTTTTCGATGACTGCGAAAATCTCTAAAAACTGAAAAATGCGCGCCCAACTCGTTCGTCATGTCAGAGTTGTCAAACTTTTGTAAATTATTTTTGTGTGAACTGAGCTCAAACGCCCAGTAGAGGTTGATTCGGAAACCTTTCGTATTGTTGTCGACACGATTTATTTGTTCTAAATCCAAATTAAATCACAAACAAAATTAGTAATTAATCATCAACCTGCATCATGGTTCGACTATGGTTAGGCTAAGGTTAGGTCAGGCTAGAAAAAAAAATATATATATTTTAGGTTAGGCTTAGGTATGTTTACAAAATATTGGTGAACCTTAAACAAAATTATAATTAATCCGTTAAAAATAATAAAACCTGTAACAAAAATAGTGATTAGTGATCTCTTTAAAAAAATGTAGTAAACCTGAAATATGTTAAAAATTACAAATATAATTTATTTTTTATGAAAAATGGTATTAAATAGTTGAAAAAATACTTAGTCAATAAATATATTCTTGCGAGTGAGCTCGAAGAGTTTTTTTTTTTTTTTCTAGCCTGACCTAACCTTAGCCTAACCATAGTCAAACCATGATACAGGTTTATTTGTTCTAGGAAATTAGTTTCGCATATCATACAAAATGCTCACTAGTTATGAAGAGGCCTATTCATGAAGATTTACTGTAAGAATCGGGTACAATGAGATCCGTAAAAGAACCAAAGTTATTGACATAGGCTATGTCAGATCGATCGTTAAGTTGAAATGACAGTCAAACAGCAGATTTTTTTTTGCGATTTCGGGATTAGTCCTATAGCAAAAGTTGGTCATAAAGATGAGCAAAATGATAGCCTGAAATATTTCTGACTCCGCTACCGCAACCGCTGTCATCGCGAGCGCTACGCTCCGCCGCCCGCAGTGCATTGCGAGACGGCTCCGCGTGCTAGCACTCGCCAACTTGAGAAAGACCGCCGAACACGATAGAAATTATAGTCGTTATAACTATCAGTGTACGCGCGTGAGTTCAGTCCCGTTACATAAATTATAAAATGTGGAATATTTCTGTGTACAGAAATAACACAAAATCTAACAGCTTGTTAGGCGCCTTACAATTTTAATCCTGTGTATGGCGCTGGCTGATTGCCCAACTTGTCAGCTTTCCCCTAAACCTCTGATACAAAGTTTTTAATTACTCGCTGCATTTCCCTTTTGTAAGAGAAGTTTTGCGTGTTTCACCTTACTACATAATCGGCCAAGTGCGAGCCCCACTCGCGCACGACGGGTTCCGTACAGTATGGAAGGATATACTACACTGAAAAGTCAGTCGTTAAATCCATTTCGGCTGGGCAGCGTTCGAAAATAATTATGACGTATTTCGTTCGACACACCTCAGTGCCTCATGTCTAAAGTTTTCGACCAGTTTGTCATCACTGAATTCGACCCGTATACATTTTATGTATAACCACGCATAACTTTTTATATAGTTGTCCGATTTCGATAACTCTTTTTTTATTGGAAAGATTATACTTTGAAGTTGGTTCCATTTAAATTTTATCGAAATCAGCTGAGCCATTTTTGATAAATCAACAATAATGTGAAAAATGTAACATCGACCCGTGCTAAATATTCGCGAATTCTGTACTCACACGGTTGAAGTAGGTCACGCTATTTTTTGCAAAAAATAATTATTCAAAAACGACTCGACTGAATTTTGTACCATTTTTGGACCATCTTTGAAGTATCTACCAAACAAAACAAGAATTATAAAAATCGATTTCATATTATGCGAAATTCTAGGAAGCTCACTTGAGCCGTTTTTCAAAATTGATATTATAAACAAACAAACATGACTTGGCATTTTATTAGTAAAGATGGCGGAGTACGCAGCGGAGTATAAAGTTTTAATTAGCGTCCGTGTTTTAACTGCAGCTTGTAGACAGCCGTATTATGTTCTAAGACGTTTCTTCGTAATCCTTGTGTAGACTAGTGCTATTCTTAACGATCATCAAAGTTCAGAAACGGTCACTGCGGTCACTGTTAGGATGGGTGACCGCACGGTCCGTGGCAAAATCTCGTATAACGTGACGGCCTCACGATTGTGGGGAAGGTGTTACTACCACTATAGACCACCACAGCACAATATTCTTAGGATTCTAATCATTTATAATATTTTTTCGCAAAAAATCGCAACATCGACTTCCATTGTGTACAGAATTTAAATAATTTGCACGAATCGATGAGAGAGCCGTGGTGGTCTAGTGGTAATGACACCCGCTTTACAATCGTGAGGTCGTGGGTTCAAACCCGGTCTCGTACCAATTCCTTGGAATTTATGTACGGAATTTCACACCACTGACTTTTCGGTGAAGGAAAACATCGTGAGGCAACCTGCATCCAAGGAAGAAATTCCATGGCGTATGTGAATGGACCCGCACTGGGCCAGCGTGATGGATATTGCCCAATCACCCTTCGTGGATAGGGCTACGTCCTGGAGTGGACTAATAAAAAGGCATGGTACAGTACCTATAGCACAGATGTGAGAAACATATAAAAATTTTTTTGATTTATCAAAAACGGCTTAGCCGATCTCGATATAATTGAAATGCGACCACCTCGGTATTAAAGTATAGTAGTAGTATTCAATATAGGTATCAATGAATTTTTTAAATCGGTTCACAATTGGCGAAAATATCGATGAACATAAACAAAAAAATACATACAGACGAACATAGTACCTCTTTCTTTTTGGAAGTCGGTAAAAATGATAAACTACGCAGTGGGGAGTAAAATATAATGAGGACCCGTGTTTTACGCTCAGCTCGATGCAGACTGGCGTATTATGTACTAAGATGTGTCTTAGAAAACTGTATACACTAGGGTTTTATAAATTGTAGATCCTCATAAAACCGACACAGACAAAAATACTCGTATGAGTTTTTAGAGATTTCATCCAGCACGTAATTCATTACTTTACACGTATTTTACTTAAAATATCTTTCACACGTATTTTGCTTAAAAATATATTAATAGTAGTTTATGCAACTGTCATAATTATAATGAAGGGTATTAAAACACGAGTGTGAGTTTCATAATAGTAACGAGCGCGCGATGTTATAATGAGATTTTACGATATCGATGTGGATATTATAACATCATGTGAAATTGCTTAAATTGAGTGTTTTGTTGTCTGCGCTATAACAGTAGTCATTATAAGTCAAGTATTGGAAACATAAGTAGAATGTTACAACATTAGTGTAGATAAAATAATTTACGGTTCCTGCATAATGCTTACTTTCTATTGGGCAATTGTTTATATTAGCCAAATCAGAGGCCTTTACGCGGCTGAAAAACTGAATAACTTATTCAATATTTGTTTAACTAGAATATACGACATTTTGCGCACATCACTTTTTTACGCACTCCGTATGACGTCATCCACCCGTTACAAAATATTATTAATACAATACAATTAATAACATTACAATAAAATACATTTTTTTTTTAATTCTGAATAGGTTTGCGTTTGACCACATACTGCCTGTTGTTAAGCAGATAAGCGGTCTAGGTTGTAGCACGCTTACCTAGAAGATACCTATTTACTCGGGATTTGAAGACGCCCACATTGTACTTTAGCGGGAAGACAGACCCAGGCAAAGCGTTCCACATTCTGGCTGTTCGTATGAGGAATGAGGATTCGAAACGCTTGGTTCTAATGCGCGGAATGTCCACCATAAAAGGGTGGCGCTTTGGTCGCGTCTGTCTAGCCGTACGATAGAAGAAAGGGACAATACAATTAATATAATGGATAGATGAAACTCTTCTTTGATACATATCACCATACACAAAAGAAAAGCGTTAAGCTGGCGCATCAAATGGCGGCCTTCTACACTTAAAGCAATCTCTCCCAGTCATTAGGTGATTGGTTAATTTGAAATCGAATTTAGTACAAATTTATTTATAAAATACTGAAACAAAACTCTATACTAATTAAACAGCTACAAACCCTATTCGATTCAATTACCAAAAGGTTTTGTTCTATGGGTCATAACAGACAGAATGCTAATCCAATATTCGCTTCTATTGCCGACTGAAGTACACAGAATGTGTTTCCAACAGATGTCCATTGTCAGTCAGGAGCTCGGAGTGAAGCCCCAACTTCCCAACAGCCGTTGACTGTAACTAAGTCAACTATTCTTCTTCGGATCCCAATCTTATGCTGTATAAATCCAGTATGGGCATTATATAGTACAATCCTAGAAAAAAATAATAGAACGCCCGTCGTAGACGCGCTCCGAGAACAAAAAGAGACGACGAAAGGCAGCGCGTCTTCATAAGGTGAAACAATCAAAATTCAATTATAAAACTAGCGACCCGCCCCGGCTTCACACAGGCAGGTGAATTATACATATAAAACTTCCTCTTGAATGACTCTATCTCTTAAAAAAACCGCATCAAAATCCGTTGCTTAGTTTTAAAGATTTAAGCATACATAGGGATATAGGGACAGAGAAAGCGACTTTGTTTTATACTATGTAGTGATGCCAATTTTTTGTTACTACCTAATACGTTAAAAATAATTAATTAAAAAAAAATTGTTTCTATTTACTAAAGACTGTCAATTAACAAGATCTGTGTTTAAAACAGAGGTGAGTTTTTTTTACGATCGAGCTGGGTTATTCTTTGTTCGTATCAGATTAACTACGCCAATAGAAGATATGTTTGCGAATTGCATATGTTTTATTCCTTTTTAAAAAAGTATGTTTTACTAAAGCCTTATTTTTTGTCAAAAGTTTTAGACGGCCCGCCTCAGCCATTAAAAATTCTGTTCTAGCGAGGGATATCATTATCCGAGTGCCACTCAGTACAATATTGAACGATACTTACAGTGTAACTGAAATGTCATGAACCAATAGTATAAAATAATCTTTAGGGAAATAATATCTCTATTAAAATTGAGGTAATTCGTACTCAACAATTTCACATATTTACCTTATGACAACATCGTTTGGTTGTAAAATTATACTTTGTCGAGAAATTGATCATATATTTCGGGATATTTGCAAATTTATGCGGTTAAGCGTACTCGGTGAATTGGAAAATGTAATATTTTGATAACGTTAATTATTTAAAATATCACGAAATTCAAAAACAAAATGGAAATGTCGACCTCGGTCGAAAATATCGAGTACTTATTCACTCGATAGCGTTTCTGTTCGTATATTTGTAGAACAGTATTTTATTTAAAGGTGTATTAATTCGGCTTCGAGCATAAAATAAACATTTGTGTGTGCTATTTTATAACAAAACCGCCAGAAAACTGTCATCACTGCTTACCACGCATATCCATTATTGTGGCTCTTATTAAGGTATCACAAACAAAAAACAATCCCATTCTCAATGAAGCACACATTATGATTGACGGTTAAATAACTGGAATAGCTGTATGACTCTAGACTCCCAAACAATGTATGTCTATTCTATGCTATGTCTGCTAAAAGGATGACACCAGTGCAGGGAGATCTCTATTAAAAAGCTGCTTTTCTACCAGAAAGTAGTCATGTAGATCAACATCAAACCTATTAAATTATATAGTCGCCCTTTTGTTGGATAGTTTCCTCACACTTCGCTTATCCGTAATAAATTGGCTAAAATTTCTCAACTTACCGATTTTTCCATACTGATAGTAAGATGCAGCATCGCTCGGAGGGTTCCGCAAGTCATTAAGAGATAAGAAAACTAAACTCGGAAAGAAAGACGCAAGTTCGCAGTTCGGCGCAAAAACTGGAGAACTTGGAGGCTTACAGTCTTTCTTTATGCAGGATACAGGCGTACAGTTGGAGACAAAATTACATGCATATTCTTAGCTTTAAATGCACTAGTATGCGTTTCTAAGTGGGGGTACTAAATGGCAGTGGGAATAGGGTTGCCAACTATACTGTTTTAAACGGTATTATACTGTTTTTTACTAAATTATACTTTTTACTGTTGAACAAAAATAAAGTAAACAAAATGCTGTTTTCAGCATCAAAATGCAAACACACTATCTTTGATTATATATGTCTAGATACCGAATTAGCTGAGCAAAACTTTTCGTATGAAAATATCGAAAACTTACGAAAATCGGAAATGTTAAAAAAAGGATTGTAAATTAGTAAGTTGTGCAAGAAGCTCTAAAAATATGTACGAGTATTTAAAACAATAAATAAATAAAATACTGTTAATTTTTCTCAAATACTGTTGAATATTCTTCACAGACCTGAATATACTTTATTTCTTGTAAAAAAAGTTGGCAACCCTAAGGCTTAGACAATAAACATAGCACGCAGAATTGACAACCGATGGGGAAAAAAGGTTTTAGAATGGACATGACACTACATGCTTTACTTCCGTCATTATATCCTGACAATTACAATCTGGATGTCTTTAGGACAAGAGGTATCTTCTAGGTCTTCATTCTTCATCTTCGGCTACAACTTCGCATTCCATCAGACGAGTTGGTGGCCAAATGAAGCCTTTTATGAATAACCTATTGAACTGAACTAAACAACCCTGCTGGGCGTATTACCTCTCTGGCATAAGCCATCAGATTATGGCATGAACACCGTCACGAATGCAGCACTTGCGCCGCTCACATAAAAGAAAATAATAAAAAAACCTATTTACTGGAACTCTTTGAAGCAGCTGTCAAGAGTCAATTCAAGTAGAAAGATGATCTGATTAAGACAGCATAATCACGCTGAATACAAGCCGCTTCCAATCGGTTTTAGGAGAACGTCCAATGACTGAAATGCTGATTTTGAATGGTAAACGGACAAACTAAATTTTCCAGTTTAGCTTAAAAACTGGAGAACATGGAGGCTTATAGTCTTTCTTTATGAAGGCGTACAGTTGGAGATAAAATTGTATGCTTGGTTTGGTGCATTTCCTCCTTCGTTATACATTTAAACACCAAGCAAATGTTGGCGCAGTTCTTGTGCTGCGCTGCGTAGGGTATAGGGTTTTGAAATCTAAAGTGGTGCTGACACTGCTGACCTATTAAGACATGTGATGTTTTCACATGGTCTGGCCAAAATGGTTCCCACATTAGGTTCAAACTACTTCCGAGTTACTCAGAACGGAGGTTATGGAGTCATGGGGTCACCTGACTGAAACCTTGTTATCCCTTGCGAGTCATTGTCCTGTCGTAGAACTGATAGACAGTTACATTGATTTCACGACATAGCCAAGTCGATTAGCAAATGTTGGTTATGTGGGCAGGGCACATGTGATGTTTAGGATATGGCCAAACAAGTATTTGGAGATCGTCTGCGTAATCCACGTAGGATGTGATGGCCGTAGTTGCGAAGAATGAAGACAAAGCAAGCACTGGCAAGTGCAGCATAATTACGTCTAGTTAAAAAAAAATAGAGCTAAGCTACATTATGTAAGCACTACCTAATATATTATATAGTAGAGTAGTGTAACCATGAGTAAAACAGTTTACTCGTTTTAGTCACACTGGTGTAACAAAGCGGGGTAACAAAGCGGTATCTGGACCCGCATAGGGAAACTAGAAAAATATTATATATTTGGATGTTACTATTCAGTCTGTTCATTTTGTAATTAATGTTGATTTTATGATTTTAGAGATTCAATTTCAAACCAAAATGTACACAAGATTAATACAGAATACATATTTAACAACTATTATCGAATCTGTGACACAGGTGTTTAGATAATTTGATTACAGTGTAGCCTCATACACTTATTACCTAGTTTCACGGACTAATAAAATAAAATCTTTGTATCTTAATCAAAACATTCACGTTGATCTACTAAGAGGATACCTAAAATAATCCTAGCCAGCTGTGTTGGCGTATACTGGAGTGGCGGAAGCCCGATATAAGGCAGATTTTTAAGAAAAACCGATTTTTATGACCAAGGTAATCGATTAAAGATCATAACTGAAAATTGCAATTGATACGTCTTTAGGCAACAACACTTCATACCGACGAAAACGTTACATCCGCTCTGACCGACAAGAGGAAACGCATAAAAGCGTTCATCTATGTATTAACATTCCCGGTATTTTTGTGCACTTTTTAAAAATTAATTTCAATATGAAAAAGGCATTAACTACAAACATATTCTTACTAGTATAATTCTTTAGTGATAAACTTTGTATAAAAATAAATCGAATCATTTAATGTCTTATGCATATTCCTTATTCATTATTTCAATTCAAGAAGGTCTTGAAGATATGGAAACGACGATATTAGACTTTTATAATTTATTGTACACAAGACACAATGCGACATGGATCAGGATCGACGGAAAGTGTTGCTATCACTAATAGTATAAAAATAGCTACATCTATAGTGTTGCCATTAGGCTTCTTTATACAACAGTCTACTATCTGTGTGTACACAAGGAATTAAAGCCAGAAGGCTATAAAACTATACGAGCCGTGTTAAGGCTGGATAGGCGAGTTACTGCATTGGTGTTGTCTGTTAGACTATGTTTACTTTGGTACGATTACATTAAGGTATCTACGTCACTACCAGCTACCCACACACTTTTTTTGCATTGGTCGTACGTTTATTTACAGTATTCTAGGCGTGAAACTCACAGAGTGCATCAAAAGCAAGAGCAAAGAATCGATGGCGGACGACAGCTAGCTTAGCATACGACCACCAAAAGAGTTTGGTTTACGTGTGAGAAAGTGACACATATATACTGTACTGTATCAGCCTTTTAATAGTCCACTGCAAGACGTAGGCCTACCCATGAAGGGTGATTGGGCCATATCCACCACGCTGGCCCAGTGCGGGTAGGTGGAATCAAATACGCCATCGAATTTTTTCTACGAACATACGATGTTTTCCTTCACCGAAATGTCAGTATTTAAGGGGGGCTCCCATACAGTACGGGAACCCTCCGTGCGCGAGTCCGACTCGTACTTGAACGATTATTAATTCTCAAATTAGATGTAACTTAAAATGTTTGTTTAAACCGTCGCTATAGGTTTAGTTGGTATGTTGTTATTTTTTTTACAACCGCAGATTTAGGTTAGTATTTACAATAGGATACTGAAGCGTAGTAAAATCATTTTAAGGTGTTTTGTATTTGTCTTTGTGGCCAACTAATCAAAGACTACAAACTGCAATGTTTTGTGTTATTGTCTCTATTTTTCCTAAGAAATAAAATTAAGTTCTCATCACAAAATCGGCCCATCCTTGACTTGTATTGGTGTAAGTGCTCAGACGCGCGTGCCGTTGAATATTCAGTCGGTGTGGATATTGTGAATTCTTTGGCAAATATAGGAGTACACTTCGTGATTCACAAGTTTGTTCATGAATTTATTCTGATTTTTATAAAAGTTTCTATGGAAAGCCGCATGTAAAAGCTAGTTAGTACCAAAGAAGATATAATAAATAATACTACCTCTTCGAGCAAATATATATAGAGTCACAATCGTGAAAAAAAAGTGTCCGGGATAAAACTACCTGAAGAACGTAGAGGGCTTGCTTTTTAGTTATAGACAATTGACAGTTATTATTAAGACAAAAATAAAATTAAACAAAACCACATAGCAAACAACACAGCAAAACAGAGCAAATTGAACAGCATAAACATCAACCTTAAATATTTTACAATGTCACCATATTACTTAATTTTACTTTTGTCACATCCCGGTCCCACCTCAGCATATGCTGGTTGTGGACCAACCAGCGCTCGCTGGTCTTCCGGAGGGACCGGCAGGTGACGTCTCATGCAAATATTAAAAAAATATATAAATAGTCATAAGGCGATTGCAAGCCGACTACAACGCCGCGCGACGCCAAAGTGCTCAGTTACATGCACTAATTGGGTGACATAACGTCGAGATTCGAAAAAACGGGTCATTGTGAATTATTTAATGTAAATATCTAAGTCATGATGAAAATAGGGGTATACACTTGTCTATTGCGGGTTGGTGGGTGGTTGGTTGGTGTTCTATTGTTTGTTGTTCCAAATAGCTTTGAAACGTGAAGAGTGGAAGGAGAATAGCGAGGCCTTTGCCCAGCAGTGGGACGGAATAGGGTAATAAAAAACAAAAATATCTAAATCAGTATGTATAACGGCGCTCGGACATTTTTTTACTACTTTCACTTATGGACTGTGGCTCTGTAGATATTTGCTCGAAGTACTACCTAGAGTCTGAGTCTAGAGTCGGAACAGCGAGAGAATGTAATCATGAAGTCTGGCAATTGGCCGTGGCTAGTGATGGGAAATAAATACCACTGTTATTTACTTTTTAACTGACTCAATAAAAAGTCACCAAGTTGCATTTACCTACTTGTCTGGACTATATTTCTGAAATTCACTGAAGCACTTTTCACTATCACTGCATAGTATAAAACAAAGTCGCTTCCCGCTGTCTTTACCATGTATGCTTATATCTTTAAGACTGCGCAAAGGATTTTGATGCGGTTTTTTTTTTAATAGATAGGACGATTCAAGAGGAAGGTTTATATGTATAATACACCAGTGCGAAGCCGGGGCGGGTCGCTAGTATTTAATAAAGAAACAATTTAGATGAATATTTGCTAAAAACATAACAATTTCTCGTTTCTCGCTTCACTTGTATGGCGGCTTAAAAACTCTGACACCAGGGCCTTCTACCCGGTCTATAAGAAGATACGAACATACTTTTTATTGGCACGGGACCGGGTTTTGAATCCACGACCACTTTGTAAGAGGAACGGCTATCTAAAATACCTAAGACCTACAATTTAAACTCACTATATTTTAAAGTAGCCATTACAGTGTAGGGTTACTCCCGTATACAGTTTCTTTAATGGATTTCACTTGCAATTGTTTCTCAGTACTATTGTTGCGGAAGACGTGGAAATGCAATTTCCTTGATACAAAAAGTGTTGAAGAATTTTTATATTGTTGCGCTGCTGGGGCTCGGATGACACGATATTATATTACGTTATTTTATTATATCATAGACGAAAAAGATAACTATATATGGTATAGTAAGTTCGTATAGGTCATGGCTAGCCCTGGTGTCAGAGTTTTTAGGCCGCCTGAAGGCCTCTGACTTGGCTAAACGGTAAAAAAAAAATTTAACGTGTCTTCCGAGCCACGGTAGCGCTCAGTTGGAAAATGCCACCCGCGGTCACCCATCCAAATACTGACCGTGCGGAAAGTTGCTTAATTTTGGTGATCGCTAACAATCACCTAATCAACTCTGTGATAAATTCTTGTTTGATTTTGGCTTAGTTTCGAACTGCTTGTCTGACTGGACTAGATTAATAATTCCTTTTTATATCCACGGCTCCACGGAAAAACCAGCGCTGGTTTGTTCATAACTAGCACACGCTGAAGTGGAGCCGGTTTGTGACAGAAATACAGATCAAATTACTTTATTATAGTTTTAATATTTAACTAGACGACCCGCCCCGGCTTCGCACAGGTGTATTATACATTTAAACCTTCCTCTTGAATCACTCTATCCATTAAAAAAAACCGCATCAAAATCCGTTGCGTAGTTTTAAAGATTTAAGCATACAGACAAACAACAAACGAAAATAGCGACTTTATTTTATACTATGTAAGGATTTATGCTGTCCTGTATGATATGCTTAGTTCTGTATTTTTGTCACAATAAAAAGCTGTCTACGTTTATAATAAACTAGCAGCGCCCCGCGGTTTTACCCGCGTTGTGCCCGTTCCCGTGGGAATTTCGGGAATTTTTATACATATAAACTTTCCTCTTGAATCACTCTATCCATTAAAAAAAACCGCATCAAAATCCGTTGCGTAGTTTTAAAGATTTAAGCATACAGACAAACAAACAAACGAAAATAGCGACTTTATTTTATACTATGTAAGGATTTTGGTTCCCGGTTGTTTTCAATGTTTAGCCATCCGACGCTTGTTGTGGATTATTAGATCTTTATGAGTAGGTAATTCTATTCCAATTTACGTCTATTACACAGAAATGTAACATTTACTAACTCAAAAATACTCGTAGAATATAAAACGGCGAATCAGCGATCACTATCACCAATATAACCAGATCCTTTCATTAACCGAATGGCCTTTATACTTGTATCGGCGGTAATCAAACCCGGGCTCTTTGGTTAATGGCGGGTAATCTAGTAACGATAATCTTTATTAAGGTATATAGCGCAGAGAGAGGATGTAGATGAAGCTAAATGTTCGTTTAGTGAAGAAACTAGCACAGACAAATGGATATTAAGACCGTGGAGACGCGTTGTATGCAAGCAGATTCTGACTGGTGTTATTGGAGATCTATAGGGGAGACATATGTCCAGTAGTGGACGTCCTAGGACTGAAACGAACGAAAGATTTTTTTATGAGACAAAAACAAAATAATGTAAATAAAAAATTTAAAATAAGTGGTCGAACTTCGCTCAGGTTAAGAGAAATAAATAATTATGAAGATATATTTTTTTAAACTCAAGCTTTTGAGATCCTGAATATCATGTAGCAGCAGAGTGCTAGCCAAGACAAGTAAAACGAACCCAAACACGACGTCTATGTTGCTTAGTACAGGAGTTCCTATGGCCACCTTCCGACTCCATCATCAGATCAGCTCTATGGTACCATATTATTGCATTGTCACGCGATATACATATGCGTGCAAAATTTCAGCTCCATCGGAAACCGGGATGTTGGTTAAATTTAACTTGCAAGATTCCACCCGAACTGATGTAAATTCGGGTTTAGTTCCCGGTTTTTACTGGATGTACCTATGTTTGTACATACATACATAGGTACATCCAGTGCACGTTAAAATAAAAAAAAAAATAACAATATGGAATTCGTTTCTCGAATTCGATGGAAGTTCACCAAAAAAAAAATGTTAATTGTAATGTTTATAAGGAATTTATAAATGCTGTTTCCATATTTTTCCTGATTTTCAAACGAAAAGACATGAAAGGATCTTATCAGATCAATTTATCAGAAATAACTTATTACACTATTCAATTTGCGTAGGGCGATCTCTATTTCTCCTAAATCTTCGATAGAATATAATCTTCAGTTTATGTACCCTTTCAATAGTAGGTACATAACCCGTAGAATGGCATGATAAGGATATATCAATGTAATTATGATACTATAGTTACTGACTATTCAGATGGCAAATTGGAAACAGCTCAAAATAAGGCTGGTTCAAACTGTTTGGTCACCTTGTACGTCATGACATTCTAATGAAAACCATAATAGAAGGAAAGAGAGGAAGCGGAAGACCACGAAGAGCATTTCTAGACCAAATTAACGAAAAGGAGGATGTCATGTCGTACACGGTAGTAAAAACACTAGCAGACGACCGCGAGGCATGGAAATTGCTCCACCGACAAGAGCCTTGCTCTTAAATTATAATGATGATGAGATTCAAACTACTTGAAGGTCAAATTCGTTCGGTCAAAGCCGTGGTGGTCTAGAGGTAGTGAGGCCCGCCGTACAATCGTGAGGTCGTGGGTTCAATTCCAGTCCCGTACCAATGAGTTCTTTGGAATTTATGTACGGAATTTCACACCACTGGCTTTTCGGTGAAGGAAAACATCGTGAGGCAACCTGCATACGTCCGTAGAAGAAATTCGATGGCGTATGTGAATCCTGGATGCAAGCCGCTTCCAACCGGTCTTATTGGAGATCCATAGGGGAGGCCTATGTCCAGCAGTGGACTTCTTATGGCTGATGGATGGATGGATGGATGTGAATCCACCAACCCGCACTGGGCCAGCGTGGTGGATATGGCCCAATCACCCTTCGTGGGTAGGCCTACGTCCTGCAGTGGACTATTAAAAAGGCTGATACAGATACAGTACAGAAAGTCAAATTCGAGAAATAAAATCAAAGGTTGTCATTAAAATCATTACTACATTCCTAATTATTTTTATTTCGGCCGGACGCTCTTTCACTGTATAAAGACTTGGCTAGGCAGTTAGTAGAGGTGACGCGTGACCAGAATGCTGGCTTCTACTTTGGTCAAAAGCTCAGCATTGCCATTCAGCGAGGCAATGCTGCCAGCATTCTGGCCACGTTTCCTTCTACAAAGGGGCTTTTAGATTAAGTTTAATATGTTTTTGATTTAGTTTTGTATATATATTAGTTCAGGTATTGAGATTATTACGTATATATTATTATTATATGTATATAACATTTTATGAAATAAATTATTTTTCGCCAAAAATGGCATAACCGACTTCGTGTAAAGAATTCGAATGGTTCACACGAATCGATGTGTCATCCGTGTAGTATTTTTTTCCATTTTTGTTGGCACATAATTGGCGAAAATAGATATTTAAAAAAAAGAGAAGGTACTATGTTCGTCTGTATGTATTTTTTATGTATGTTTATATCTATGTGAGTGATTCACTGATATTGTTTAGTAACGAAGCCCCTATACAGCGGATTAAAAAATACAAATATTACTTTGAAAACATTGTTATCTACTTTGTTTAGGTTTGACTTAACAGTACAGCTGATCGACGCGTTTTTAGTGCAGTAGACAATTTGCGGGTAGATTATATTTGTCGCTTTCTGACGGAGACACAAAATAGGTTTTTAGGCATGGTTTTATTTATTTTTTATTTAATTTTTTTTTTTTTGATGTTATTAATTGTCATGTTTTGTTTTATTATGATATCATGTTGGACGAGTCCATGGATAGGAACATTGATGCGAATAGTTAAGTATTTGTTATCGGTGTAACTATTATGACAATAAATTATTTCATTTCATTTCATTTCATATGAAATCATATCTATCCTCTTTTTTGGAAGTCGGTAAAAAACTCGGTTGGTAAAAAAGTCGACATAAAATAGAAACTCGGAATTGACCAAACCTATAAGTAAGTTCGTTTATAGGCGGGGTGGCGGCCCTCGTGTCAGATTTTTTAAACTGTCTTATAGCCACTGACATGGCTAAATGGTTATAACAACAGGGATTTACAATTTAACGTGTCACCAGAGCCACGGTAGCGTTCAGTAAATGCTACTCATGGTGTCCCAGGTTGGACCAGGTGTTTGTTAGCGATCACTGTAGTCTTCGGATTTTCGACCGCGGGTGACATTTCCAACTGAGCACTATCGTGGATCGGATGACACGTTAAGTTGTAGGTCCCGGTTGTTTTACCCGTTTAGCCAAGGCCTTCGCGGCTTTAAAACTCTGACACCAAGGCTAGCCACCCGGTCTATTTACTTATCGATATTAAAGCCCGGGAACTGTATTATTCTGAAGGTAATTAGAAATTTTCTTTGATGTTGTACATTTAGTTGCCAGGCTGAAAGGCTTTAGAATTGGGTTCTGGAGTAAACAAGTTGTCGATATAATGAAATTTTGCCTTTGTAGTGTTACGCTGGTGAAATTATCATCTTCTGTTCTGTTAAAGATTTGATATCTTTGGTTTAACAGAAAAGAGCGAAGAACGAACATTTATCATTAAAAAGAATTTAACTTTGCATTAAATTTCCCGTATTAAAAAAATTGGATCGGAGATTTAGTGCAAAAACCGTCCAAGTGCGAGTCGGACTCGCGCACTAAGGGTTCCGTACCGTGTGGAATCCCTATTCCTCTAGCAAAAAACTCCTAAAAATCTCGTTTGTTGTGTGGGAGCCCCCCTTAAATATTTATTTTATTTTGTTTTTAGTATTTGTTGTTATAGCGGCAACAGAATTACTCTGTGAAAATTTCAGCTGCCTAGCTATCACGGTTCATGAGATACAGCCCGGAGACAGATAGACAGACGGACATCTAAGTCTTACTAATAGGGTCCCGTTTTTACGGGTACGGAACCTTAGAAATGACAAAAAAAACTTCTATTTTTATGTACTAACGTGTTATGATTGAGAAATAAAATCCATTATGGAAATAAATAATAAAAACGTCTGTTGGTTTTTGAAAATTCAATGCCTAAATACTCAAAGATCTTGCAAAGTGGGTTCAGACTGTGTACACTTGTACAGTAGTTAAAAAAAAACACTTAAATATGGTAAAAAAATGCGCAGAGTAAAACAGCCGCATTGAATGCTTCATTTGAATGGAATTTAGTAATTAGATTTTTGTTCGAGGCCGCCATCACGCCGCCATTTTTACAAGTAATGTCAAAGGAAAATAAGCTCCGATAAAATGAAATTCCTAATGAACATGGTTGTGAAATAAATTAACAGGAAAATCATTTTCCAAAACAATTAAAGCAAATACCTAATTGAATACTGTACAAGGTAATGGCCTAAGTTCGAATTTTTTTTTGAATTATCTCTTTTGCAACAAATGAGATAACTGTGACAGGATAGGATAGTTTGCTTCTAAATGCTCGGATGTTTCGATTCATTCATTCATTCATCTCGTGTCAAAGGCTATATTTTGTTTTATATATTTTTTTTATTTATAATTTTATACAATTTATATACAAGGGTTAAATATTATGGGACCAGAATCTGGCGACCTCTACCGCGTCCTCGGTGGCCAAGTTCAGATCTTCCTGTGTGCATTGTTTCGGACAGAGCGGGCAGACCAAAAGGTGTGCCATAGTTAATGTAATGCTAAGACGATTGTGAGGTGCTTGTCCAGAAAAAATATTAAGCTGTTATCCACCTCTAAATATCATCCGATTTGAGTGATTTTTTTTCATGTAATCAGTACTTCTATTGCTAGGCGTCTTAGTTTTTACAGTTTTTTAAATGAGCTGAAGCTTCTAAAAGTCATATTTTTAAGCAACACTTGGTCCGAAAAGTTTACATAAACTAAAAACTTTTCTGAAATCAATAAGACGTACCAACGTGCAATATTTCTTACTTAGCGATTGACATCAAAAATATAACATTTTGTTATAATTTAAGGGGTGAAAAGAGTTTTCTCCCGGAACGTAAATTTTATCAAAAATGTACCGAAAATTTTCTTGATGTTCTACAGAAAACGCGAAAACACTGGTCGATTCACGATCCTGTTAATATTTTCAATGTTTTTATTTCACAAGTTGTTATTCATATGTTGTACTCGTATTTTTAGGGTTCCGTACCCAATGGGTAAAAACGGGACCCAATTACTAAGACTCCGATGTCCGCCTGTCTGTCTGTCTCCAGGCTATATCTCATAAACCGTGATAGCTAGGCAGTTGAAATTATCACAGATGATGCATTTCTGTTGCCGCCATAACAACAAATACTAAAAACAGAATAATATAAATATTTAAGGAGGGCTCCCATATAACTAATGTGATTTTTGAGGAGATTTTTGTTCGCTATTAAAAGCAAACGGCAAGAGGAATGGGGCTAAGGAGACACCAGTAGATACGGTACCTTCGTGGGCAAGACCGACTCGCACTTGGCCGATTTTACTAAATTACACGAGCGTGACCTAATTTTTCATGGATATACAATTTGTTTGTCACAAACTTTTTCCAAGTTAGCTAATATTATGTTGTTCTAAGCTTAACTTCTGTGTTCCATGTTTTGTTCTTACATTGCGTGTGATGGAGCCCTAAACCGGTCCTCTCTAAACATGGCCAAATAGCGGTACTTACGCGAATCCATAAAAAAATCTGCATACGTTTCAGCACACATTTTAACCGTTTTACAGCCCTGCCCTTAGAGGTTTGGTAGGGACGGGATTGGTGAAATACTTGTAATGAATCGAATAAGACCGATGGGGTAAGTCTTCAAATAGAGACCACGTTCCGGCCAGCTCAGCGTAGAATGTCTACGCACTAATAAAATTACTACTAAAATAATGAATTTAGTTTGTTTCCAGAATTTCTAAACAAACCTGCTGCTCTGACAGCAGATTTCATTTGTCTTTCTCATTTTCAACTGCATGAATATTTTTTAAAACTTATTATAAAGGTGCGCTTACACGAGGGCAATAATTGCTCGGCAACACGAATGGACCGATCTGGAGCAATGAATGGAGCAATTTCAATAAATTGAGGCAATTATTTCGGGGATATAGCTTCTAATTGCTCCAGGTATTTCATATCGCTCAATGTCGCAGATACGAATTGACGAATATCCAATGGGCTTGGAAATTCCTAGCAATTTTTGTATATATCTCATTCGCACTTGTTTGTTTTGCGGCTTGCCGGCTTGCTTCCGCGGGGAGAGCGAGAGGTCGGGTGGAAGTAGGATAGCGCGAAAAAGGAGTTTTCCAGATTAAGCAATTCAAACTATAAAGGTGCGCTTACACGAGGGCAATAATTGCTCGGCGACACGAATGGACCGATCTGGAGCAATGAATGGAGAAATTTCAATAAATTGAGGCAATTATTTCGGCGATATAGCTTCTAATTGCTCCAGATATTTTATATCGCTCAATGTCGCAGATACGAATTGACGAATATCCAATGGGCTTGGAAATTCCTAGCAATTTTTGTATATATCTCATTCGCTCTTGTTTGTTTTGCGGCTTGCCGTCTAGCTTCCGCGGGGAGTGCGAAAGGTCGGGTGGAAGTAGTTGATGAAGTTGCGCCGTATCGCTCAATATTGTATTGCGCAGCATTGATGCTTGTTGCCGTTGCCGTAAATTGCTTAATGTAGTCGTGACGTCATAGTTGACGAGTTTTGACTTGAATTGAGCAATTTTAGTTACCCGTGTAAGCGCACCTTAACACCATGTATGTACTTAAAGTCCCCGTCACGAGAAGCTATAAATTTTGTAAACAAGTGTTCAGGAGTTCACAACATTTGGACCAACAAAAAAATGAATTTGTTTAAGATTTAATAAATGATTAAGTAACAAATATTAATAAACATATATTATATAAGAATAATTATTCGCTATATAAGCTATATCAACATTGGTGTACCAATTAACCTAACCAATTACTTCACAATTTAAAACCTACTTCTTATATTAACCATATCTTAACAACAATAAAAAGTGATAACGAAACAATAACAAAATTAACAATAACAACCAGATCCGCGATATATGCAAAGCAATGAAACCTCGTACGCATTCGAAACTCGAATGACGCGTTTATTTCGAAATGGCGTCCCGATAGTTTACAATCCCTGCGACGGACGCATTCCGGTACCAAGAAACAAAAACGATAGCGCTTTGCGTCGTTAAAATATGATCCGACTAAATTAAATTGGTTGTTACTTTCATATAACCCGTCTATATTTCATGTCGATTGAATATGTTCAATTTATTATTATCTCGCAGTATAAAATGTCTACTTAGTAAAAGATGTTTGTTTACATAATTTATAGCTTCTCGTGACGGGGACTTTACTCTATTTTAGTCGAATAAATATTTCATTTCATAAAATACTGCAGGATTTTTTTTTTGCAGGATTGCGCTGGATGCAACATATTTCGAGATTTATTTAGCAAAAAAAAAACTATTCTCCTAAAAAAATGTCCATAGTAGGCATTTAATCATCAGTGTAGACCACTGAAAATGGACATTTTTTTTCAGTCCAGTGACCTAGTATAAATATTATCTGTTGTTTATTATCTCACAGAGATTATCAACCGATCGAACTGAAGCTGTTTTCATTCGATTTTTTATTCAAATACAGAAATACTCTATCTCAATAACGGTCGTATCTAGTACTTCATAGCATAACAGCCCTCGTTCAGGTTCCGTTTTTAGCATTCCGTACCCTAAGGGTAAAAACGGGACCCTATTACTAAGACCCCGCTGCTGTCCGTCTCTCTGTCCGTCTGTCTGTCACCAGGCTGTATCTCATGAACCGTAATAGCAGAGTTGAAATTTTCACAGATGATGTATTTCGATTGCCGCATTGCCGCCGAATTGAATAGAACAAAAAATACTAAAAATAGAATAATATATATTTAAGGGGGGCATCCCATACAGCGTGATTTTTTTTGCCGAGGGGCGCCCATACGGTACGGAACCCTTCATTCGCGAGTCCAACTCGTACTTGGCCGATTATTTTCAGATGGGTTACGTTAAGATTATTCGAATATTTCAACCAACCGATCTGATGCTGTTTTTATTCGAGTACAGTTTATATCTCAATGACGGTCGTATCCAGTACTTCATTGCATAACAGCCCTCGTTCAGGGTCCGATTTTTACGGATGGGTTACGACTGCCGTAAAATCTTGGCAAGGTGTCCGGCAGCATCCATCCCCATGGCGCCGACCACGACCTTCGCACATTTCTACTAGAAGCTTAGTCTGGGAGATAACGGATGAACTAATTACTGATGAATTTAGAAATTTGAAAATTAAATTTGTACGATGTCATTATAGGTATCACAGAACAGCAGAACTAGATAAGATAGGTATAATATACTTTTTAAACTATTTATTTATGAAATAAGTTAGTACCAAGTAAAACTTCAACTTTTTTGACGAACCGCGAGCCGAGGTTGTCGGTTTTAAGTAGCGTTTCAGATTTAGAATAAAATAGAATAAATTTTATTGTAAAAACTGTGTACAGAGATGGTAAAGTATACAAAATAAGTTAGAAACAACAGTTTTGTTTGGATCAAACATACAATAATTTATATATTACTTAACTATTAAATGATAATATATTAATAGTTAAATAACTTAAATGGTAAAAGGGCAAGTCGATAGATTTAAACAATTCAATAGTAATAATCACTACTTATTGTACATATCAAAATATTCTTTCATATTGTGAAATACCTTACTAATGAGCCAGTCTTTTAAGCTTTTTTTGAATCTATTACCATTGAATACTTTTAATTCAATAAGGAGATGATTATAAACATTTACAGCGTCAATGAAAGCACTTTTGTGATACATTGTATTATTACTTTGTGGAATGGTCTTGTTGTATTTATATTTTATTCTTAAACTATCTTGTCGGCTTGATTTGCTATCAAAATAAATATTTGATTTTCCTCTTTTGCAGTTTACCTTTTTTTTTAAATAGCCGTGCGTAGCGTTGCGTGTGATTGTTGATTTTAATTAAAAAAAGAATTATGTACCATTCGCACGCAAAACATCACTACCGAACAGAATACTGCTATTTTATAAGAACAGTAAATTGTATTAGCGAAAAGCGTCAAATGGAACGTTACGACCTTAAAACCGCGGTTCTAAAGTCGAAGCCTTTTGAATGTCGATCAGGGGCTTTAAACGTAAGGATGTTTTAGTATTTTAGACGGTTCGTAATTCTTTATAATAGTGTCTCCTCAACTATTCTCTTTCGCTTTGTGCGATCCTTCTTTACGAGTACGTTTGGCTGAACTCCACACAGTGCCTTCACACAGCGTAATTTGGTCCTAAGTTTATAGAGATGGGGTTATACAGATAGCGGGATACTATTATCGATAGTTTTGTAAGTTTTATGCTCTTCTACAAGCATATTTTTTATTTAAATAAACGATTAACACTTCATATTTATTTAGATATTTATGTACATGTAGACGTCTGATACTTTTTAGTATAATTAAAATATTGTAAAATAGTAATGTAATTAGATAGATGAGAGATCAACACTATTATACACAAAAATAGCTCAAAAAAAATAGGAATACAAAAATATACTTATGCTAGTGTACCAGAAGGCAGCTTTCTTATGTGATCTCTTCCAGGCAACCCATTTTTGTAATTTTCAACAATTCTTGTAAGTTTCCAAAAACCAAACCTAATCTCCATTCATTCTCAAATAAATAAATCTATTGAAAATTCAAAGTCAAAGTTATGTTAAATTACATTATTTTCTATATTTTTTATCGATACCAAATCTATCGATATCGATAGCCATAAACGCACATCCCTACCAAACTTCAGGCCGCATTTACATACAAATGTACCGTACTATTACTGCGGATGACATAACACCACTAGAGGAAAACAAGTGGAAAATGGTGCCATTAACTTAACGCTTTATACGTCTCCTGATTGATGCAATGTGAACCCTGCCGGTCGTAAAATAAGGTCGCATTTGCGTTTTTTCGCCGTTTTGAATAACGTATGACGCGAGCGTGAGTGGTGGTAACACACTATGATTGAAATAAAAAAAATGGAACCTCCTCGGGAGTACACCCTTTCTAAATTTTTTTTTTCACTATTGGCGAAATAATTGATGAACATACCCAAAAAAAAACATACAGACGAACAAATTACCTCCTCCTTTTTAGAAGTCGGTATAAAAGGTTCCATTTTCAAAATCACGTTTTATGTATAAGCTAAATGTAACCCGCTATTAACCAGTTTTAACCGGTTGGAACTGGTAAAATCTACAGGAAAGACATATTTGACAATTTTGTGTTAATTTTCATTCCATGCCTTGAATTCCATATTTTTTCGTGAACAGCAAGACCGACACTCTTGGTGACGCTCTTGGCTTGGTTTTTGGCCAATGGTGTGAACTGGGAATCACCGCTTTTCACCAATCACCCCTTATCAGCATAGTAAATCCTGTATGAATAAACCTGTTCGAGCTGTTGTTTCTTTTTTTTCTGTTTGTTGTCATTTATCTTTGCCATATTTCCAGTAATAGTCATCGTTATGAAAAAAAATTACTATAGCGATCATACCGTAATTTGACAACGTGTTTGTCAGCGATCATCGAATTTAAGCAACGTTCAGCATAGTCAATCTTCGGATGGGTGACGGGTGGCATTTATAACTGAGCGCTACCGTGGATGACACGTAAAATTGTAGGTCCCGGTTGTTTTAACCGCTTTGCCTTGTCAGAGGCCTTTAGGCGGCTTTAAAACTCTGACACCAGGGATAGCCATCCGGCCTATATGAACTTACTTTTATTTTACTCTAACTGTAGAAATAGTATGCGTGTCACTTAAAATTTCAGACCGCATTGTACCGCAGTGTATAATATACTGCGCTCCAAGACACCATATTGTTGTAGTTGGTCAGAAGGGCGCCGAACAAAAATGGAAATGGGGTGGACATATCTGCCGCATCAGACGATCTGTGGGCCAAACTCACTACACAGTGGGTTCCCAAACCAATTGGCAGTCCCAGGTGGAAATGGCGGGAGGAACTGGCCTTTTGTAACAACTGGACCCAAATAGCTTTAGAACGTGAAGATTGAAAGGAGAATAGGGAAGCCTTTGCCAAACAGTGGGACGGTACAGGCTTATAAATTAAAAAAAAAACACTTTTGCATCGTCTCAAAATTCATACATTTTTTTCCCGTCCCGTGAGCTTCGACCCCAAAGGGTTAAGTGCGTGCAATTTTTTCTCTTGCGCATAAAGATATGATTCTGGGAATGATTGTGATAGTAAAAAATATCTGGCAAAGGAATAAAAATATGTGAGCCCCTGTTTAACGTGGCATTTCTATTATTCCTGCCCTCGGGAAGAATAATGTCGCAATAAGAACATAGTTGGGAAAACAGACTGATATACGTTCATGGTGTAGTTTGACTAGGTGTTCGTCAGCGATCACTAAAGGAAGAATGAGACTGTGGCGCTACCCAACAGACCATGAAGCATCTTATACCTATACAATGCCAACTGTGCCCTAACACCTGCACACAAGATCTCCACGAAGCCAACACTGCCGCAATTTCCGGGGCTTCCTACTGGTCAAACAACATCAAGGCTAAATAGCAATTTTATGATCGAATCGCTGACTCGAAAAGAAGAAGCGATCACCAAAGTGAAGCAACGTTCGGCACGGTCAGTCCTCGGATGGGTGGCCAAGGGGGATAGCAAAATTATCTACCAATGTTCCCAAGATGGATTACCAAGTTGAAGTTGTACTGGGCAGAGCACACATAAGTGTGTGTTCTCGGATGGAGATTTCATAGCGCTCAATATTTGACCCTACTATCAGCTATCAATTCTACAACTATGTACCTATATCTATCTATCTATAAATATAAAAATGAATCGTGGTTGTTAGTCTCGCTAAAACTCGAGAACGGCTGAACAGATTTGGCTAATTTTGGTCTTGAAATATCTGTGGAAGTTAGGAGAAGGCTTAAACGGTGAGAAAATGTAAAAATGTAGGGAGTAAAAACGTGAATTTAATCTTCCCGTACAAAATGTTCCTGCAAATAAAAGTTGTCATTGACAGTTGACAGATGGTGAGATGAAGTTCACCGGGTAAACTAGTCTACATAAAAATGATTCGTGGTTGTTAGTCTCGCTAAAACTCGAGAACGGCTGAACCGATTGGGTTAATTTTGGTCTAGATATATCCGTGGAAGCTAAGGGAAGGTTTAAACGGTGAGAAAATATAAAAATTTAGTAAGTAAATTAATAAAACATGAATTTAATTTTCTCATACAAAATGTTTCCATACTTTTATGTAAAAGTTGTCATTGACAGTTGACAGATGGTGAGATGAAATTCACCATGTCAGCTAGTTAACGCATAAAATTGGTGGCTACCGGCAATGTTCTCGGATGGAGATGACACGTTAAATTGCATGCCCCGGTTGTTTTAACCGTTTAGCCATGTCAGAGGCTTTCAGGCGACTTTATAACTGACACCAGGGCTAGCCACCCGGCCTAAACGTACTTACTTATCATCATTTTCTAAGACTTTTCTCTATCTTTTTATTCTACGATGTATTTTATTATTGTCAATAAATTAATTTTTAATTTGAGTGTACCCTACTCACTGCTTTTTAAACTTACTAATCCTTTCCTTAAACTTAAGTTCGGGTACTCCATCTCACTTAAGTTTCCAAAATGTTTAAATTATTCCAGAATGCAAATTCCAGTCTTGTATTGTGAATTCCAAGTTTCCTTGTATTTACACGGGTGGTAGAAACTGCAGCCGTACGATCTGACTACGGATGGGAAATTCCGGAATAAATTTTTCACGAACATTTTATGCCGGAGTTTAAATTAAATTAATATAGCTCTATACGGTAACCGGCTTCTTTATGTATCAATCAATTTATTTTCAAAAAACTTAAGTTATAACTAATGTACCTACATAATTTTTTTAACCATTTTAAAAATAGAATAATAAAGAATTGATTCTAGAGGTATAATTAAACCTTTGGTGCGCTTCTTGTTCTTGTATTGTAAGTATTTAAGGATCCAAAAAGTGGCTCGTTAGGATAGGACACATTACAATATTTGGTAGAACTGTATAATTTGATCAGTATTAATTACTTTTGTCTCGATGCGAGGTGACATATTCAAGCACAGTAATGTTATCTATGCAGTTTTGCGACTCGGCCCTCACCTTGAAATAAGCACCAGCCCCACCTAGCCACGCAGTACGCAACACGTGCTAGGGCTGCCCACCTGGTAGGAAAATCGTACTCTTACTGATTACAAGCCCACGCGTTCCTTTGTCACTACGGCGCGCCCCTGCGACTGTTGTGTACCAAATGGCGAAGCTCGTAGGCTTGATTCGCATTCCGTCCGTTTGTATGAAGACGGAATATTGCATAGATACCATTACCATTATTCAAGCTAGCGCCCGTAGCGTAATTTGATTTGGTGTTTGTCAGCGATCACCGAAATTAAGCAACGTTCCGCACGGTCAGTATTTGGATGGGTGACCTCGGCATAACACAGATATATTAACATTATAAATCCAAAATTAAAAATCAATTATAATTATCAAAATTGTAATTAATAAGAAATGACAGAAATGTCGAAAAGGGCTCATCTCAGCATTAATGCTGAGTGCAGTTACCTTACACTCAGCGCTGGTTTTCAGATGAGCCCCTTGTCAAAGTCAGAGGCCTTCAAGCGGCCTAAAAACTCTGACACCAGGGCTAGCCACCCGGCCTATATGAACTTACTTACTAGTCAATCATCATAACTTCCGATAATTTAATGAAAAAGAAGAATTGCCGGATATTTTCGGCGGAACATCTGGACATACCTAGCACACACATAGCATAACATGGTATATTCGAACAGATGCATAAGACGCGGTCACACGGAAGGCACTTAACTCATAGCGGACGAGGATAAATGATATCCTCTGTAAATGGCGCCTAAGCTATGGGCATAGTGCATACGAATGCACTATTCTGCCCCTGACAGATGAACAAGACCAATCTATTTTTAGGGTTCCGTACCCAAAGAGAAAAACGGAACTTTATTACTAAGACTTCGATGTCCGTCTGTCCGTCTGTCTGTCTGTCTGTCACCGGGCTGTATGTCATGAACCATGATAGCTAGGCAGCTGAAATTTTCACAGATGATTTATTTCTGTTGCCGCTATAACAACAAAAACTAAAAAGAAAATGAAATAAATATTTAAGGGGGGCTCCCATACAATAAACCTGATTTTTCAGACGTTTTTCGCTCTATATTAATAATGGTAACTGGTACTTAGATGCTTGAAATTTTCACAGAATATTTAGTTTTATATTCACTTTAATTAAGGTATAAATAATAAAATTAAAATAAAATAAATATTTAAGGGGCTCCCATACAGTACGGAACCCTCCGTGCGCGAGTCCGACTCGTATTTGGCCGATTATTGAAATGTTAGGTGGAAGTCCTACGTTGCGATTTTCGGTACGTGGTCTCCACCGAGAACTTTACGGCTCCATTAGCTATCTGTTTTACGAACTGTATGCCCTGTGTACTGTCTATGGGATATGTTAGTAACTTTGGTTCATCTACGAATCTCCTTATTCCTGATTCGATCACGTTAAGAGACTCTGAGCATAGCCCTCTCCATAGTACGTGGGGCAACTTTTACTAATAAGGCCCTCGATGAAAGACCACGCCACGGTAATAGTATCTATGCAGTATTGCGACTCGGCCCTGACCTTGAAATAAATACCCACAGCCCTGCGTGGACACGCAATACGTAACTCGCGCTAGGGCTGCCCGCCTGGTAGGTAAATCGCACGCTTACTGATCACAAACCCACACGTTCGCTCGTCACTACGGCGCGCCCCTGCGACTGTTGTATACCGAACTCCGAGGCGCGTAGGTATGATTCGCGTTCCGACCGTTTGTATGAAAACGGAATACTGCATAGATACCGTTACCGTGACCACGCTACTGGAAGAATACATCTAACATCACGACACGGCAATGCTCAAAATCTAATCGATTTTTTTTTTTTCAGGTAAATACTTGAAGACGGAAGAAATTATTTGTGCATCATGAAGATGGAGATGGAGAGTCACGTTGTAGAAAACGGTAAAATGATAATTATTTTTCGCCAAAAATGGCATAACCGACTTCAATCGTATTTAAAATTCGAATAGCTCGCTCGAATCGATGTAGTTACACAATTTTTACATTGTAGATAATTGATTAACGATAATATTTAAATGGTACCACCTCCCAAGGGTTCACAATTAGCGAAAATATCGATGAACAAACACAAAAAAATTCATACAGACGAACATAGTCTCCTTTTTGGAAGTCGGTGAAAACTAGAAATTTACTGAATCTTGACTGATTGGGTTACAACACGTAATTTTGAGGTTGGTGACATAGTAAAAATAGTTCATTATGTACACATTGTACACTTATTTGAATCCCTATTCTTTGCTACACAACATCCTGTATTTACCTATATTACAAAAAGGCTTGTGTTTAGAGACCTACCAGAAATGCTCTTATTTTGCTTCCAAAAAAATCTAAATAGGTACCTGCCTCAATGGATAAATGCTAACCATATAGTGTTTTCAAATGTATTAAATAAGTACACTTATTTTTATTGCATGCCATAAAATTGTTTAAACATAAACACCGTTAAAGTTAATTACAGACCAATATTTTTGACCCAATATTTTGTAAGTTACTTCATTGAAACTAGCGTGAGGATTCATTATTATTATTATTTTTTATATGAAAAACCGGATACACTCACGATAACATTTGAAACGGCCGAGCCGCTATGCCCCCGTCCGGTGCGCGGGCGTCCGTCATCGGGGGCGCGCGTATTCCCTGATGAAGTACTAAGTACTAACTACTTCGAAACCGGTCGGGCGCATAGCGGCTAGGCCGTTTCAAATGTTATCGTGAGTGTATCCGGTTTTTCATATTAAAAAAAATTTTTTTTAGGTTATCACTAACTTGATGTTATCAATATTTTATTTCGCGTACTTGCCCATATTTTAGTAGTTTATTGCCAAGGCAGAGTAAGTGGGAGGCTTTTAAGGCCGTTATAAAACTCAACCTATCCTAACAATAAAAACCTATCGAAGTTTTGTATAAGTGGTTAGTATTGTATTTCTTAGTTTTTATATGTATTTAAAAAAATCCTAACAAATTACCTAGAAATTGTTACTGTTACGTTGAAACAATATTTGGCGAGCATTCATACATTTCGGAGAGCATTAAATTTTATTTTAATTGGTACTTATTGTTAGGGTCGGCAAATGTATTTTGGTCAGCGTTTAAATTGTTCCCTCACAAAAATAACAATACTATATTCCCTCTAATAATGTTTTATCAATATTTATCTAAATAAATTGTGTTGTGTTCAATATCTCATGTTTCATGTCGACATAATTCAATTCTAGTATTCTTGTTACTGACTAGTATTTGCTACATTTTCATTAAACATTTTGCTCGTAACTGGTAACACAATGCTAACGAGGTCGGGGACAGGGCGGGAAAATAGCGGTTATTTTATGAAATTTCATAATAATAGCGGTATTCATGTCTTTTCGCATTTAGGTTGAGCTTCATATTATGTAAACTTAAAACTTATCTTTATAAGTTTGTTTTCAATGTCAGCGGTATTTTCAAGAAAATGCATTGTCGAGTAAGTAAAATAGTCTAAGTAATGTACTACTCAGTTGCTCTTTACTAAAAGAGCTCGTACAGGCTGAATGCTTAGCCCAAGGTACTTTATACTGACTATTCTGCCAATCTTTAATGTTTTTTCTCTCCACTGGTTACCAGCCCGGGTAGCACGGCGAGGGGAGAAAACCATTTTATCCACTTTAAATATCAGCTGTCATTGTCAATCTATACTTTATTTCCTCTTCGAGGGGATATAATGGTGGAAAGACTATTATTCCCTTAGCTATGCTTCCCGTGCTGGAAGAAATCGCTATCATCGAAAAGGTCGCCCTTGTACTCCGTTGATATTCTTAATCCTAAGAATGTTTGGATTTGTTTTTGTTTGGTGTACAATAAAGTATATATTATTATTATTATTTATAGTTTCTTCAAGAAACCAATACGTTTTTACGCACTGCACTGAAAACATACGTACGCATAAATCCCGAGTTCTAGACGAAAGGCCAAGATTTTGAGCGCTACACCGAACCGCCGGTGAAACTCAAAAATAGACCAATAGTTAAAATGTCTAATTTATCTATTAGTAGATCTAATAAACTTTACAACTATTCATTAACGTTATATGAAACGATATGTTTCATTCAACTTTATTTTTGTTTCGTATTAAATATCTTGTTATTATGTCATCGTCAAACTTTAACATGCAAGAAACATAAATGTCAGTTTAAAAGTGAAGTTTCGGTACATATCTGCCGTTACTAACAGCAATGTAATCAAATCCCATACCTACTTTAAAAAAATACAAAGCAATACTCAAGCTTCTTCTCGCTCTACTCCAACATAGTATACCATAATTTTCGCCTCATATACAAAATACCGGTTATTCCGTCCTCAAACATCGCTCGAAAGATAAATTTCAGTAGCGTCAGAAAATTATATGACGCGGTTTCATGATGATTATTACAACGCTCCCTTTCAGAATATAATAGTTTTGGGTACATGTCGTAAATTCCACGTAATGTTGTTGAAAGGGTAGTTTTAAAATTCATTTTATGACAAAAGACCGGTAATAATGGTAAGCGTGAAAGTGGGGCATTAGGATTTTATGAGTGTCGTGTGATCCTGGCTTTAAATGTGCGACTACACTTAATTTTAGTGACAGTATTTTATTCTATTTTTGTTTATGTATTTATCAAATGTCGTTTTTTATTTGTAAATAGGTACTATAGGCGGCACAATGGGCCTTATTAGTAAGCTCCAAGTAGCCCAACGAGCTATGGAGAGGGCTATGCTCGGAGTCTCTCTGCGAGATCGAATCAGAAATGAGGAGATCCGTAGAAGAACCAAAGTTACCGACATAGCCCAACGGATTGGCAAGTTGAAATGGCAATGGGCAGGGCACATAGCGCGGAGGACTGATGACCGATGGGGTCGGAAAGTTCTCGAGTGGAGACCACGTACCGGCAAGCGCAGCGTAGGACGTCCACCCACAAGGTGGACGGATGACCTCATTAAGACCGCAGGATCGCGCTGGATGCAAGCCGCTTCCAATCGGTCTTATTGGAGATCCATAGGGGAGGCCTATGTCCAGCAGTGGACTTCTTATGGCTGATGGATGATGATGGATGGATGGACTATAGGCAGCGCTAATATAGATTAATGGCAAGCCGCTCCATCCAGTCCTATTGGAAATCTGTCCTGGAGGTCTATGTCTAGCAGTGGATATCTAACGACTATATAAATGATCATCTAACTCAATTGCCCAAGAAAGAGAATAATCGTCAAACACTCTTGTCGATATTAAGCCCCTGATCGACGCGACGTAAAAAAACCGTGGTTTTAAAGTTTTCTCTGTGATTAGGTACTCGTATACTGTGACGGTATAACGGTGTAACCACAGAGAAAAATTTAAAGGCCGCTGCATACGTGACGGGATTTTTCACGGACGGGACGGAACGGGAAATTTTTGAAATATCGTTTCATACAAAGTGTATATGGAAGCGCACATGTCACGAAGTCACGGACGGGACGGGAACGTGGCACTGACGGGGCGGGAAAAATATCGTCGCCAACGATGTTTAGCACGTCCCGTCCGGCACGTGCCCCGTCCCGTCCGTGTTTCCGCTACGTATGCACAGTCACTCCGTTCGTTCCGGAGAGAAAAGTAGTGTTGGACGTTTGTAAATACTTCGTCATCTAGAACAACAGCAATTAAAGCCAATTTTCGAAATTAAAAATCCATCTTTCCTTCTTTACAACAGTTAGATCCGAATCACTGTTACGGTACGTATGCATTAAAAACACGTTCCCGTCTCGAACGAGGCAGTCAGGTCCCGTTCCCGTTCACGTCCCGTACGAGGTATTATCTCGTTACGTATGCAGCGGCCTTAAAACCGCCGTTTTATTTTGTACTTCGATCAGGAGCTATAGCGAAACATCTGGGGCCTGATTCTCTATCGACAAAACGTAACGTAACGCGTTAACTATAATTTTTTATTTCCCCGAATTTCGTTCCGAGAAATGTTTTCAAAATGTTAAATTACGTTGGAATGAATTATAAGATATGTTATTAAAAAAAAAAAAAACATACAAATTTCATAAAAAAAACTAAACTTTAGATCACGTGGCGCGCGCTCTTTAATACAGAATGACCCTGAAAATGGTGCTGATGTGACCATAAGCCATCAACGACTCAAAACTACCGATTGAACATCAAGAACTAGTCCAATATAGTTCATATGATAATTTAATAAATATTCACACAAAGTTCACTATTATTCTCACTAGCTACGAACATATCTCACATTCTTGTTAGAGATAAGCCAATTTTTATAACCTCACATGTGGGAGTACAATATGATATGGTTGACTCGCCTACGTGCGGAACACTCATAAATAAAATGAAATGTCTTAATAGGAACGATCTAGAGCGGGTTTTAGGGGTCCGTGGTTAGGGCGTAAAACACATGTGGTCATAGTTTAGTTCATATCTTGTAGAATGTAGCTGAATGGAACTGAAATAATGATAGTGGATAGACAAAAGTAATGTTGGTGAAATATGTCAGGTTTCACTTTCATTTTAATTATCTTTGTCCTAGGACTACTATACTTATGCCTATCCTACTTTATAGATGTTCAATAGGAGCTGACTTAAGGAATTTTTTGAATGGCCATTGTTTTCTTTCAATAAGTTCCTTTTTTAAGATTACAAAGTTCCAGGTACAAATTTTAAATACCACTTTTCGGCAGAATAAAAGTTCACACCACACACCTCATACAGCCAGAATGTGGAAGGCTTTGCCAGAGTCTGTCGTTCCGCTAAAGTACTACGTAGGTGCCCAATCTCCTAGGTAGCTTCTGGGTAAGCGTGCTATACTCTAAACCGCATATCTGCTTATCATCAGGCAGTATGTAGTCGAACGTAAAGCTATAGAAAATAAAAAAGAACTGATGTCCTAGTATAGTAGTAGTATCGAAGAGGATGTATCTGTAGATAACGAAAATGTACTAATAAAAAGTTAGCACTTTTTACTATGAGACCAACTATGAAATCAAGAAGAAACAAACAAAAGGTTTAATGGCTCTACATTGGTACTAAATTGTACAAACAGTTGTTTTTTCTATTGTGAATAAAACTTTAGATAGGTAAAAGTATAAGTACCTATAAGCAGAGTAAAAATTAATACCTAATAATGAGTACAATGAAGTAGATTTGGACTAAAAGTTTATTAATGATATGATTTTGTTAATTATTTTCTGTCCGTTCTTGGTTGCCTGGAAAAATTAGTTTGAAGCGATAAGGCCGCCATTTAGTATAACTAATTTGTAAAGTTTTTGTTCATGTGCTTTGTTTGTTTTGTGATGTGGTTAAGCTAATAAATGATTATCTATCTATATCCTAGAATTTGTTCGTAGTCTAGAAATACAACGTATGCCATAAAGTAAGAAATAAAACAAGCCAACTAGTCTCGAAAGGACATAACGGTCTAGAGAGTTCCATTGTTAGTTTATTACACTGTCAAGATACCGTGAAATATGGATACTTTTTATGAGCGTTTATTTGCCAAAAAAGTATAATATTTGGTGGTCTGCGCAAAGAAACTAGACAATATTTCCATTTTCTGATTGCGTGTAAATCTATCATTCCATTGCATCGAGCAAATATCTACAGAGCCATAGTCCCTAAGTGAAAGTAGTAAAAAATATCCGAGCGCCGTCATACATACCGATATGTACATTAAATAATTCACAATGACCCATTTTTTCGAATCTCGACGTAATGTCACCTAATTAGTGCTTGTAACTGAGCACGTTGGCATCGCACGGCGTTATAGTTGGCTTGCAATCACCTTACGACTACCTAAAAAGCCTGCCCATTACATAGCTTGGGCAGAGTTTTGGCTCGGACACTTTTGCACGATTGTGACTCTATAGATATTTGCTCGAAGTTCCATTGTTATTAACGTATAGCGTTACACCTAACGTATAGTAAGTCAGAAGTTCGTTTATGTAGGCCGGGTGACTAGCTCTGGTTTCAGAATTTTTAAGCCTCCTTAAGGCAAGGCTTGAAAACCATGTTAATTTTAGAGCCGTTTAAGGCTTAAATAAAATAAGTTTTTATTTCTGTAACCAATAATTCATTAACTTACTGTAGATTGGGGCATTCTATTAAGTATAAAAATACCTGTGTCAGAAGACCCCGCTCTTCGATATCCATACTATGGTAACAATCTTGGTTAATTTAACATTTTTAACAAAAAGAAAACATTTTAAATTTACTCTCTAACTTGCAAACATTTTCCAAAAATTATATTTTTTTTTTAATATGTGTGTTAGGGTGTGTGTGTGTGTGTGTGTGTGTGTGTGTGTGTTGTGCGTGTGTGTGTTGTTAAAGTACATGATAACTCTAGTTTTTGGTTTCGTTCAATTGAGGTTAACTTTAAGGGTTTTTACCGACTTCCAAAAAGGAGGAGGTAGGTACTATGTTCGTATTTTTTTGTTTATGTAATTGTGAACCTATTTAAAAACCTTTTTTAGTTTAAAAGAGTATATTTCCGATGTGGCCCGATTTAAATATTATGGAAACCAGCTGAGCAGTTTTTAATAAATCAACAATAAAAACTTAAATTAAAAATTTAAAAAATCCCCGACACTTTAATCCCCACTTTAACCCACCATAACTCTTAAAGGGCTCAATCGATTTTTATAAAACATAGCTAAGAACACTCTCGATTAAGTCTCCTTTCATCCAAAAAAAACTAAACTGAAATCGGTTCAGTGGTTCGGGCGCTATGATGCCACAGACAGACAGACACACAGACAAACAGACACGTCAAACTTATAACACCCCTCTTTTGCGCCGGGGGTTAAAAATATACATGGATGTCACATCGATTCGTGCAAATTATTCAAATCCGCGACGGAAGTAGGTATTGCGATTTTATACGAAAAATAATTATTGTTCAATAAAGTTCGCCGGTTATTACAACGCTTAATTACGTCACAATATTAATCTTGAAGATTTCAAAAGTGACAGACGTCAGTGTGACAGGATACACGCAAGTTTGAAAGGTAAAGTCAGAAATTCAAACTCTTACAATATGGGAGTGTTAGATTTGTATTCTAATTTAATTACTTACGTTTAATTTCGTAACAGATCAAAAGTTTTATTTATACCTGAAATTTCCTGTTAAGAATAATAATATTTATTTATATTTGGAACTAACGACCCGCCCCGGCTTCGCACAGGTGTATTATACATATAAACCTTCCTCTTGAATCACTCTATCTATTAAAACAAACCGCATCGAAATCCGTTACGTAGTTTTAAAGATATAAGCATATATGGGGACAGACAGCGGGAAACTACTTTGTTTTATACTATGTAGTGATATTTATCCCGATAAATGTTTTATGTTGCAACACTACACAGAAAGAGATGGTTAACACTTTTTGTCAAAATTACGTCGCCTCTCTGCAAATAGGTATGTTGTTTATTCGTCTTTAGGTACAAAAGAACACATAACTATTTTTTGAGTTTTGACAAAAGTCGCAGAACAAAAGTGGTTAGTTTTGATGTACAGAATAAGCCCCTAAGAGGATGCTAATTGATTAGAAATAACCCTGTTTACTACTGGACTAATCGCGCACTATAATTAAATAAATAAATACCTCATCATCCCGACGTTTCGACCGAGTTGCATCGATCGTGGTCACGGGTAGACTGGCAACACACATACGTCATGTAAGAAACTAGGAGGACTCTCAAGATGCATTTAAATGAAACGAGGATTGACTCCACTTATATAGACAGAAAGGGAGAGAGCGAACTACACTATTCTATTTTAAAATACTTTTTGTGGCTTCACTTTTAAGCATGAAAGTCATTCTGGTTGTCTTATTAAAATAGGGTAGGTGCCTCGGTTGTGGCCATCTCAGTATATTTTGTGGCCACATTGAATTTTAAAGATTAATTAGACAATTTAATGTACAAATAAAATTTAAAAATGTATAATTGGAGATTCACACAAACAATATTTTTGTTGTTACATTGCATATAATTACCATTTATGCAATAATTTTGACACCAAAATGGCTACAACCGGGTCAGTAACCACAACCGTGGTATTGCTATACTAAAAGTTTTGATTAATTTTATACAGAACCCGTCACCTGTACAACATATTACGCTTCAATAAACCTGGTTACTCTAAATTTAATAAGAATTTAACTGACGTCGAGGATCGTAACTTAAGTTTACTTCTTTTGTGCTTGGGTGGTGTTTGTCACGAAATAAGTTTATAGTTTTGCCTTATTGTAAACTTAATTCTACTAACGAATTATACTCCTTTGATCTATTATTTTGAATACAGGGTTATCTGCTTGCCCTGTAAAAAGCGCAAAGGGGGTAATTCAGACCATCATTACGAACAACTTTAACTATGGGCAAAATTGAAACTCAAAATCGACAAAATGTGTAAAACAGCTGATTTTATTTTCTCTAAATCCCATAGTGGAAGTTGTTCGGAACAACTCCACTACTGCAACACTTCCGTGGCTCGGATGACACGTTAAATTGTAGGCCCCGGTTGTTTTAACCGTTAAGCCATGTCAGAGGCCTTCAGGCGGCCTAAAAACTCTGACACCAAGGCTAGCCACCCGGCCTATACGAACTTACTTACTTATTTACTTCGGAACAATGGTCTGAATCACCTTCTTTCGGCATAAGTACAACAGTTTTGTGAATTTACCAACCTGCAAGTGTTCTAGTTGGAGATCCATAGGGGAGGCCTATGTCCAGCAGTAGACATCCTATGGCTGGTGGATTGATGATGGAAATGTACTAGCGTGGTTGATATAACCAAAATGCTCTTCAAGAATGAGTAGGCTTTTATTCGTCAGTATACTACTAAAAGTTTGATATGGTACGGTAAATGCTTATGAAAATACTTGCCAAAATTATTATTCTTGAAGTGAAATGGCTACATTACAATAATTCTACATTAAATTAACTAAAATTTAACAAACCGGAAACATGTAAATGTAAAACAAATTGAGAAATTCGGAATTTAACCCTCGCAGCTAAAATTTAAGGGAAAGTTATATCATTTTAATAAATTTTAATTAATTTTTCAGAGCGAGTTCGCGCCATTTTGAATGTGATTGCGGCCAATAAAATCGTGCTTGTTTTAAATATTTGATAAATTATTTCATCACGTTGGTTTTAATTATTCTGGTTTTCGATTGAATTCGTTATTAAGCTTAGCTTATAACTATAATAATAACGATAAATGTAAAATTTTAATGCAATCGAAACTTTATAACTTTATATATATGGCTATAAAATCCTTACATAGTATAAAATAAAGTCGCTATTTTCGTTTGTTTATTTGTTTGTTTATTTGTTTGTCTGTATGCTTAAATCTTTAAAACTACGCAACGGATTTTGATGCGGTTTTTTTTAATGGATAGAGTGATTCAAGAGGAAGGTTTATATGTATAAAAATTCCCGAAATTCCCACGGGAACGGGCACAACGCGGGTAAAACCGCGGGGCGCTGCTAGTATTTAATAAACTGCCAAATAATCTAAAAGATATCGAAAAGGAAAACTGTTGAAAACAACTAAAAATTATTCTTTTATCCAAATGTTATTACACATTAGACGAATGTTTTAACGATAATCTAGAAAACATAATAATAAGTTTCAATACGATACGATATAATAATAAAATTGCCATACCCTTATCAAGGTCAAATGTATAACTATACAAAACATGTTAATTAAGAACCGCACGTAAATTTCATACGTTGCAACAAATGATTACTTGTCCTGGCTGCATGATATCCAGGATCTCAATAGCTTGTATTTAAAAAGTTATATTATAAAATAATAATATTACCGGAACAAGGATAAGGATTTATTTCAGAATCATGATATTTTATTTGTTCGTTCTACGCACTGAGCCTTGCCCACAGTGCCCACCGCCATTTTACCTTGACAAATGTATTAATAAAAATCATATAAAATGAGGATATATGAATAACAACAAGGTCAGAACGTCAGAAGTACATATATATTTACATGTAGTTTTGACGAAAATTCGAGTAACGTTTAAATAATTGGAGTTAAAATAATTCAAGTAAACTTACGAGTTAAGTACTCGTAAGTTATACATACCTACCCCGAAGAGACACTTGGCGTCGCATATCTTGTGCATTGCCACGAGCCAAGTTGAACCATATTATTTTCACGGCGACATGATTTAAACGCTTTCCCGCCAAAATTTCTAGCAAACACACAGGTTATTATATTATTCATATTGTTCAGTTATATCAAATCTTCACAAAGCTTTAAGGCTATTCATTTTGTTGGTAACATTTTTTTACAAGAAACATATAGAAAACTATCGTAGCTGTGTACTACCTACCAAGTTACTTGGTTTGTGAATTGTTAATTTTTTAGTTGTTTCCGTGTTTTGTTTCTGTGTACCTAATTGTTTTGTCCCGAATAAAATTTTCTGTATTTCTGTATTTAAGTGTATACTACCAAAAATGCGACTTGTAAACGAAAACCAACATTTGGACGGAAAAGAGTAAAATAGCCGTGTTAGGTTTAAAGAATTTTATTTATCATTCAAGACATTTCTGTCGCTTACATGATAAAAATAATTATAACATTTTGAAATTTCGTCGTCACACTTCACATAGGTAGGTACAAATATATCTACACAATCAATTATCCGTAAGAAACCAATAAATATCACAAAATTAAGCCAAATAACCCCACCCTAAAAAACCAAGCACCTACTCGACTTTAAAAACAAAATAGGCACATAAACTATTTTGATTTATGATAAGTAGGTAGGTACCAACCTACCGACTTTCTACAACTGGAATCAAGTTAAGGTTTCAATTTGTTTATCAAGGTAGGTTCAACCTATTTGACTCACTTCAAACACTCATTGAATTTCATTTTTTTTTTTGGAATAATGTTATTTTTATACGAGGTAGGTATATTTTACGTTTCAGAGATAATATGTGTTACTGGAATAATCCGTTAAAAGCAAAGGTCTTTGCTGCGTTTCGTTTAAAAATGCTTCTATTCTTAAATTTTGATACGCATTTTCATATTTTTTTACTTAAATTCTCCTCCACCCAACCAACTACCTTGTCGATTTTCTTATTTAAAAAAAAAAACACCAATTTTTTCTTTTTTTTTTGCACCGAGCGACGGACGCTTCGCCCAACTAGTGCTAAGGTAATAAAAATGTAAAAGATTGAAATTAAAATATTATTACTACAATTCTAACGGAACTGTCCAATTAAATCGGTAATCCAAATACCATCGATTGAAAGCCACAGGAAACAGTCTAAATCGCCGATTCCATCGGACTCCGAATCGATTTAACATGTCGATTATATCGATGCGACATTTTATCGACTCGTCGCCGGAACAGAAATCGATTCAAATTGATTTTTAGAGATGTTTATTTTTTTCGTAGGTGCGTTTTCATAGCGTGTAATAGACGTGTAATTTTTTAACTGGATGGATTCGTCGATTACTAGCTCGAGAACATGTAAAGATTACCTAAAAATGCAATTCGAAGATGTAAAGGAAATAGGTCTTAATATAGTTTTAGTTGACGCGAATTTTGTGATTTTGAAAGAAAATTTGTAAAGAAACTTTTTATTTGCGAATTTTTTATACTCGTTCTATTAGACATACAGAGCGGGAGACAAAAACAAAACAACGGGTTGCACGTTGCACTCTGGAAGTGCCGGCAGAAGTGACGACTTGAACATATAGAGGTAAAGTACTATCATGACTGCCTCGGTGGCTCAGTGGTTAGTGACCCTAGCTTCTGGATCAAAGAGACGTGGGTTCGATTCCCACCCAGGGCAAATATTTATGTGATGAACATAAGTGTTTGCTCTGTGTCTGGATGTTATTTAGTTACTATCTATATAAGTATGTATTTAAAAATAATTATATGTAATATATCAGTCTCTGGCAGCCATATCACAAGCTTTGCTTAGTTTGGGGTCAGAGTCCGTGTGTAAGATGTCCCCTAATATTGATTTTGATTTACTGATTGATTGATTTATATGGTATAATACAATATCACTCACGCACACTCGCGGCAGGAGCAGGCATACATTTTTTGCCGCGTGGTAGAACGCGGCGGTCTACTCTCCCTCCGTCTTACGAATTTTCGATCAGGTCACGTGTCCTGACGCGATTTTAATGTTTTTGACCCATCCCATAAAGTGCACAACGCCGCTAAAGAAGTTTTAATTTTAAAAAAATATGTATAAGTCGATTCAGCTTTTCGTTTATTCATAAAATCGTGCAACAAACCCCAGCACCAGCACCCGTCAGGGTAGGCTCAAGTCCACAGCGCGAAAAGGAGAACCTCTCGGAACTCCCGATGCGCCGCCGAAGAACTGGGCGTCGGAGGAGGATCTTCCACGCTCTCCTTCGACCCCCATAAAAGGGAGCTCGGACTCCCCCGAATCCGTTGCCTGACAAGCATAGCCCCTGAGGTGGAGCGTGCGGTATTTCCGCGCGCCCCTTAATGAAAGAAGGGTGAAAATCCACCCTTAAACAGGGCCAGGTCCTAGGGGATCAGCGCTGCTGGAGCCGCGGACGAGTGCGAAAGCGTCCCCGCAGCTCCGGCGCATGGGCGCTAGGCAGCAACATCCCAGGGTTTTTAGTGGGTACACCGATCGGTGGGACTCCCACATAACCACCCTGCTCCCCCGGCGGGGTGATATCCATAAAGGATTTTCCCTGGGGAAAAAAAAGGCTCAAGTCCACAAAGTTCTAGAATCTTTTTTACTTAAAATGTATAACTTGTCCATGTCTGCATAGTATGCATGTAACCATTACAACCACCAAAATAACTAACGTTCTGCAATTTTGAAGTTTGTTCTCATCAGTAAAAATGCACCTTAACAAGCATTAAGTGTGGGTGTCGGCGCTTATACAAACAAAGCAGATGTTATAAGAATTTACTATTGCGTAGAATAGCGCTAATAATTCTGAGTTATTTATTAATATGCTACTAACTAGTGTGGTTCTCAGTGTGTGGGTTAAAATGAAAGAGGTGAGCGATTTCGCCTTTATAATGTTGTTTTTACCGACTTCCAAAAAGGAGGAGTAACTATGTCGTCTATACATATATATTTTTTGAGTATGTTCATCGAAATTTTCTCCAATTGTGAATCGATTTAAAAATCCTTTTTAGTTTGAAATAGTATACTTCCGAGGTGGTCCCATTTAAATTTTATCTAAATTGGCTGAGCCGTTTTTGATAATGCAACTAAAATGTACATGGATGTCACATGTTTCGCGCAAATTATTCGAATTCTGTACACGGTGGAAGTCGATGTTGCGATTTTTTGCGAAAAATAATTATGTCGATTAATGTTGTTCTAATCTCTGTCTTGCCTCCAGCTCATTATTAATAGCTCGGGAGGTAAGCGCAAAAATGCAAGTACTTTCTAAAAGATAATTTTAAAGTGCTTTAAGGACTGACTGGCAGACCCTGTTACATGTTTCAGGTGACTGTCGGTCGTAGAGGTTTTTTAATTTATTTTTCTACCCACACCAATTTTCAGCTTTTAGAAGTAGTTGCAAGGTACTCATTTTTAGGGTTCCGTACCCAAAGGGTAAAAACGGGACCCTATTACTAAGACTCCGCTGTCCGTCTGTCTGTCTTTCTCCGGGCTGTATCTCATGAACCATAATATCTAGGCAGCTGAAATTTTCAACGATGATGTATTTCTGTTGCCGCTATAACAACAAATACTAAAAACAGAATAAAATTAATAATTTAGGGGGGCTCCCATACAACAAACCTAATTTTTAGCCGTTTTTCGCACTATATTAATAATGGTAACAGGTAGATGCTTGAAACTTTTCACAGAATTTTTATTTGTATATTCACTTGAATAATAAGTAATTAAATTGAAATATAACAAATATTTAACGGGGGCTCCCATACAGTACGGAACCCTCCGTGCGCGAGTCAGACTCGTACTTGGCTGATTATTTTACATTATTACTGGTCCACCAACCGCTAAGAAATCCAGCTGACTGACTCCGGGTATAGTTATAGGTAAAAAAAAAATACTCTTAGAAAGTACTTACGAGTACATTTTTTGCGAAACTTCAAACTCTTAATTAAACTTTTAATTAAAAATCTTAACCCGCTACATTGACAATCCTTGCACCATGCACCAATTTCATTAATTTGTTTGCACAACCGGCCCGACAAAGCATTTGTCCGTTTCATTATAAAAACACGAATAATTATTTATAATTAATTGAAAAAAAATCAGAAACAGCTCTAGCATTTATTAAAAAGTTAATATACGGCTTTGTCGCCTGACTTCTGACATCGGAAACGCCTTTGGAACTCAAATGAATACAAAATTAGTAAGTTATGTGTTTGATTAACTGTTATCTGTTGATTGCTGTTTTGCTTGTATTGGTTAGGTTTTCGAAATTGCTGTACTCGTATACGTGTGACTACGTAAATGTAGAGAAGTGTGAGTAAATGAGAGCGAGTGTAAGTACGTGAGTAGGTATGAGTGAGAGAGAGTGTGTGAGCGTATCACTCAAAAACGCTTGGTATAGGCTGCGTTACACAAGTTGGCGGATGTGAAGTTAGCTACAAGCTAACTTCATATGCGCAATATCCAACCCTGACAGAAGCTCACACAAAGCCGCGCGTTGGTTGGATATTGCGCAGCTAATTTCATTTCCGCCAACTTGTGAGACGCGGTCTATAGTAATGACGAGTCCATCCACCCATCATTACAAACCCACTGCTGGTCATAGGCTTCCCCCTATAGATCTTTAAAAAGACCAGTTGGAAGCGGCTTTCGGCATTCAGCACGATCTCGCGATCTTAATGAAGTTTTTAGTCCACGGTGTCGGTACGTGGTCTCCGTGGCAAGGTGGGGCCACGGTAGGGGGCACGGGGGGCACGGTAGCGACAGGGTAGGTCATAGTCCATTACTAGCAAAAATGAGATCACAACAAAAACATGGTATGTAAAAAGTACAGTAACTCAAGCAACAGTTCTTCAAAAAAAATGTCGTGAGATCAAGTCCGTTTATTTATTCAGTCTGGTAGGTACTTATGTATGAAAGCATTATATCTGAGCGCAAATTACAACTTTGATACTCTCATAGATAATCATATCCTATGATAAGTCCGTCGTCTAGGGAAACAGCCCATGTAATATCATTTGAAAAGACAAAACAAATCTACATTCCAAACATTTCTGCTTTTAAAAATGTCGCCAAGCCAAGCCGAGCAATCCTTTCAGACCGCGATTCCAGTAAATAGGTAAAAGGCGACATTCTGCGGAATTTCCGGATCAAAAGGCTAAATGTAGGAATTACATTGGTTCTCAACCTTATCTTGGCCTCCTTGTATCTGACAAATAATTATACTTGTTTCTTGTAGAGAGTTTTTCTTGAGTTAAAAAAAAGTGTACGTTGAACTGGCAAAAAAATTATTGTCACGTATTTTTTCTTTTGTTGATTTAAAAAACATGAAATATACTTTGCGTTGGGATTTCACGGAACGTCAGTTGTAGCTTTATTTTGTACTTTAAAATCAGATTACTCTAGATTTTTGACGCGTTTGAAGTAACAAATTTTTTCTTTGATTGACAACTACTTAGTTAATTTTCGATAAGTTTTACAATACATTGTTAATTGGTTTGCTAAGAAAGATTTTAAAAAAAGCAAGTCACATAAATATATTTCTGTAAATATATGTATAATAATATAGGTATAATAATGTATTATAACGTATAAATGTAAGTTTAGTTAAAATTTAGATTATACAACTATGTTTAGATTGTTTAGTTTATTATTTATAGGTGTTTGCTTTGTTATTAATATCTCTAGTTTAGGCCACTATTTCTTGTTCTCGTCAGTTCATATTAATGCAAGGTCACCAGGAAGAAATCGCCATGGGTGCTAAGGCCGCCATTATTTAATCATATGTTTGTCATATGTGTGTAAATAGTGTTTATTTTTAAATTGTGGTTGTAAATAAAGAGTTTTGTTTGTCTATCTGTCACCCTATTTGTCGAGAATCTGAAATATATAAATTTACTTGGAGTTTTTTAGTACATCGTTACATTCTCTTAGACCAGGGGCCTTACTGCGTAAGCGCTCTGACGTTCGGCTTCGCTTTTTCTCCTGCTCGCGCCAGTTAATCACGCCACGAGAGCGAGCGGGAGAGAAAGCGAAGCCGAACGTCAGAGCGCTTATACAGTAAGGCCCCAGGTTGCTATCTCTATGCTCCCTATTTTTTGTGAATCTTCTACTGCACAAAGCCTCAAACGCCTACAAGGGGGCATTATCGCCCACGTTGAGAATCTGTGGTGTTATAGAATTACGTACGGTTCGTATCTGTAATCTCTTAAGCCGTTTTCGTAGCTTGTTGGCTTTTGAATTTGGTTATTTATGTGATTAGACCTGATTGAAGGTTGTTTTTGCCGTTAAGGTCTGAATTCTTCGAAGCGAAGAGAGGCTAGACGTTATATCTAGGTAATCAATATCAAATAATCGTATCAAATAATCAATCAATAACACTTTAATAGACGACCACATTACATAAAATAATTGTTTTAATGCCATGTCAGAGGCCTTCAGGCGGCCTAAAAACTCTGACACCAGGGCTAGCCACCTGGCCTATACAAACTTACTTACTTATCACATAAAAAAAAAACAGATTACAACACAACAAATACTGCAATAACGTTACAATTCACTCAATGTTTTTTGTCCTAAAAAATAATAAATAAATAAATAATAAATATTAGGGGACATCTCACACACGGTCTCTGACCCTAAACTAAGCAAAGCTTGTGATATGACTGCCAGAGACTAATATACTACACACATATTTTAAATACAAACTTATATACACATAGATAGTACCAAAAACACCCAGACACAGAGCAAACACCTATGTTAATCACATACATAAATGTTTGACCTGGGTGGGGATCGAGAAGTCAGGGTCACTAACCACTGAGCCACCGAGGCAGTCAAAATATAGGTGGGATTATAAGAAACAGTAAAAGTCAGGAAATGCCGTGATGATTTCATTCTCAGGTCGGTGGGATTAAAAAACGCCCGCCATTTTTAATGATCGCGCCAAAGATCAAATAAGCTTTGTACTTTTGCGCCTTTCGCCAAGGAATCGTCACGGAGCGACAGTACACAAGATTCTAGTTTATTTACTTATTTACTAAAAATATACATATACGTAATAATTATATTCTTAGTTCGCACATGTTTAAAATAATGTTTAAGAAAAAATTAGAAGTAAAACACTTTTCTTGGCTAGTACACATATTAATTTAATCTTCATTTTAAATGTTTATAATTTGAATAAAATATTAGCATGAAATTTAAATAGTGGCGTCCCCAATGTATTGGTAAGGGTTGGAGAGAGATAGAGAGAGGGGGGGGGGGGGGGGGGTGAGAGAGATGATTATAGAACTTTTTGGTTTTGGCGTTTAAATAAACGCAAGGTCGAAAATAAAATAATGTAATACAAATAAGTATTTTGAAATGTATGGTAGTGTTCCAAAAAAACAAGTGATAATTATTTTTCGCAAAACATCGTAACACCTACGAGAACTTCCACAGTGTATAGAATTCGAATGATTTGCACGAATCGATGTGACATCCATGTACATTTTTGTTGATTTATCAAATACGGCTCAGCCGATTTCAATAAAATTTAAATGGGACCACCTCGGAAGTATACTCTTTCGAACTAAAACAGAATTTTTAAATCGGTTCACAATTGGCGAAAATATCGATGAACATGCAGGAAAAAATGCATACACACGAACGTAGTACGGCATCCTTTTTGGAAGTCGGTAAAAAGAAAACTAAAAATCTACGAAAACTATTACTTATATGAAAAAAAAACAAGCTTTTTTGCTCCGTTTCTTTTTTCTTATTCTCTATTAATAATGAACTACAGTTACCGTATTCAAAATTCCAAGTTTTAAAAACAACTTTCCGTTTAAAGTCTGATACTGTCTCTACCCTTCACAGGTAAGATTTGCAAAAAAATTGGCCCATGAAATGGAACCTATTCTTCCACTAATAAAGCAGTAAGCTGGAATACAACCGTTCCCTCACGCATTACCGGGATGAATACAAAGCAAGCTTTAATAACTCCACGCCAAAGTAAAAAGTTTTGTTGTACAATTTCTTTGGGAATTGTTGGGTAAAAAAACGTTTAAATGGGCGGTGTTTGTTGCTCTATGAAAAAGCTTAGTAGGTCTCTACCCACTATAATGTTCTTTAGACTATACTATAACCGTACTACTGAAAGATGCCTTCAGGCGGCCTAAAAACTCTGACACCAGGGCTGGCCACCCGGCCTATGCGAACTAACTTACTTTACTGAAAGATGCCTCCTCCTCCTTGAGTCGAATTCCTCATGTCTGAGGGTCGTGACCACCACCTCCCAAAAGCTTCTCTTTAACAATCCTGCGCCATCGACCTCTATCCTCGGCGGCGTGGAGCGCCTCGTAAACTGACGTGTCCAGCGTGGTGCGGATCTGATCGGACCAACGCATCGGGCTCCGACCTCGTGACCGCCTGCCGTCGACTTTCCCCGTAACCATTAGCTTTTCTAAGTTGTCTCCGTCCTTCCTAGCTATATGGCCAAAATACTCAAGAACACGTCTAAGGCAGATGGTCGAGAGTCTATCCGTGACCCTGAGCTGTTTAAGAATTGATACGTTGGTCCGATGAGCTGTCCATGGTATTCTAAGCATCTTCCTCCAGCACCACATCTCAAAAGCATCAATTCTTCTACGGTCCGCTGCTTTTAGGGTCCAGGTCTCCGCGCCATAAAGAAAAATAGAGAAGACCAGAGTCTGGACCAGTCTCATCTTCGTTTTCAGACTTATCCCTCTATTCTTCCAGATCTTATCGAGCTGAGACATAGCATTCTTCGCCATCCCGATACGTCTTCGGACATCACGCTCGCAGGAGCCATTGCTACTGATGTTGGAGCCAAGATAGAGGAAATCGTCGACAGTTTCTAAATTGGGTATTCCACTGAAGTTCAGTACCTTCGCTCGATCTACTACCATGACTTTTGTCTTAGACCGGTTAATAGAGAGCCCTAGGTTGTTACTGATCTGCTCCATTCTATTAAGTAGATTAACCATTTCAGATTCGTCTGCAGCTAGAAGTGTCGTGTCATCAGCGTAGCGGAGGTTTGTAATTTTGACACCGCCTATGCTCACGCCTCCATCCCAGTTGTCACACGTATGACGCATTATAACCTCTCCATATGCATTGAATAAGATGGGAGACGCAATGCAGCCCTGACGAACACCTTTGCCAAAACAGAAAGGCTGTGACTCCACTTCATCAACCCTGACCACACCCTCACTACTATGGTAAAGAGCTTGAAGTATCGCTGTCAGATGCCTCGGTACGCCTAATGCAGTGAGAACCTCCCACAAGCAGTCCCAGCTAACGCAGTCAAACGCTTTGCTGTAGTCCACAAAACACAAGATAACCGGCACATTATACTCGTAAGCTTTCTCAATTAGCTGTCTTACATTGAGTATTTGTTCACGTGTGCCCTTACCCTTAACAAAACCGGCCTGCTCCTGAGGAATTTGCTGATCCAGATAGTGGCGGATACGGTTGTTAAGGATATGGAGCAGGACTTTGCTTGCATGGGATATGATGGCTAAGGTGCGATAGTTGTCGCATTGTTTAGTCGAGCCCTTCTTGTGGAGCGGTAGAATAATCGACTTCGTCCAGTCTTTCGGCCACTCACCACTAGCCCAAACCTTATTGCAGATGGTATGTAACACATCGACACCTCTATCACCTAAGGCCTTTAGAATCTCAGCTGATATCGCATCAGAACCCGGTGCTTTTTTAGTCTTGAGGGCGCCAAGTGCCGCGACGATCTCGGAACGAAGAATGTCAGGTTCCCTGTCCAGGTCACTGTTGAATGCGAAGCCGCTACGTGCACTCTGTGTGGGGTCCACATACAATTCTCCGCAGTATGTTCGCCATCTTTCTGCGATTTCGTCGAGCTGGTGCAAGAGTCGACCATCGGCATCTTCGATCACCCATGATTTAGGTTTGAACTTCTTGGTAAGCAGCCGAACTTTCTTAAAGAGGTCAGCAGTTTGATATTTGAGGGAGTGGTTTTCAATGTCTTGGCATATATCATTGATGTAACTGTTTTTGTCTTCTTTGCAACATGCATCAATGGTTTTACAGAGACGATCGTATTCTCTCCTCACCTCAGGATTCTGCAATCCCTTGATTTTTAGGTCTTTCCTACGCTGCGTGAGCTCCCACGTACGGTCTGAAATCCAAGTCGATTTCTTCGGATCTGGCCTTTGTGCTCTACGCAGCTCCGTCAAGGTGTCATTAACAAGGTCTTTAAAATGGTTCCACTGGGAATCTGCCGCTGCATGCTGACTACCATCTTCCTGTGCCAGTTTGTCCTCCATTAATTGTTGGAAAATCGTTCTTTCTACAGGGGTGAGTTGCTTAAGACACCTCTGCCTACGTTTACTTGGTGCCTTTAGACGAAGCGCAAAGCTAGCGACCAGCAGATTGTGGTCTGAGTTACAATCAGCTCCGGGGTAAGTCCTCACGTTTATCACTGATGATCTCCAGCGGGTGTTTATCAGAATGTAGTCAATCTGATTTCTGTATCTATCGCCAGGAGATCTCCACGTGTAGAGCCGTCTAGGATGATGTTGGAAGCAGGTGTTAAGAATGGTGAGCTTCCTACTCATGCAAAAGTCAATGAGTTTTTCCCCGCGCTCATTCCTAATGCCCAATCCATATTTTCCCACGGTATCACGCATATGATCATCGGCTTCAGTTCTACCAACTTTGGCGTTCCAGTCACCCATGATGATGGTCATCTCGCGATTCGGAATGGCATTGAGCGCTGTATCCAGCTGTTCATACAGTCGTTCCACTTCTTCTTCTGATGTTACTGCAGTGCTAGTTGGTGCATAAACCTGAACAATGTTCAATATGCAGGGCTTAGTGTTCAGTCTCATGGTCAAGATGCGTTCTGAAATCGGATTATATCCAAGAACGCATGCATTAAGTTTAGGTGGCACTATTATTCCAACTCCATGAAGGCTAGAATCTTCGCAGCCTGAGTAATACATGAAGTTGCCTGTCGAAGTTCTGAAATGTCCGTTACCACGCATGTGAGTCTCACATAAGCCTAGTATGCTAAGGTTGAGGCGCTCCATTTCTCTTTCTACGATGCTAAGTTTCCCCGGCCTGAGTAAACCTCTTACGTTCCAGGTAGCAAAACGATGATGTGATCGTGCAGAAGCTCTTCTATTGAGTGTCAGTTTAACGCATCCATTAAAGTTGTCAGATTCTCCCAAGGGAGCTTCGGTAGCCAATTTCACACCATTCAGCCCGGGTACTGAATGGCGCCGAGTGTTAGTCGGGTCGTCCAACAAATCGCAATTTCTTATTTCTTTATTCATGGTGGGTGGGGTTTTCTTGGGAAAATAATTACGGTGGGTTCCCACGTCCTTCCGTATCAGCATTGCTGAAGGTATTTAGCCCTCACGGCAGCTGGTTACCGCTTCACGTGCGCTGGGTGGCCGTGGTAGGATCAGGTTATTTGCCGCCGCCTGAGACTCGGCGTTGACCTTTGACGGCAGGTATGGTCTCTCCTGACCAACCCTCCTCCTTTTTCATCCGGGCTTGGGACCGGCAACGGCGGACTGAAAGATGCAACTATCCTAATTCATCAACCTCTGTAAAAAGTAATTTCAAAACGAAATATGCACAACATTTGCAATGGGGCAATTTTTTATAAAACTAGAAGATTATAGCTGTAAGAAATCATTTTTAGGGTTCCGTACCCAAAGGGTAAAATCGGGATCATATTATTACTAAGACTTGGCTGTCTATCTGTCTATCCATCTGTCTGTCACCAGGCTGTATCTGAAGAACCGTTATAAGTAACTAGAAAGCTGAAATTTTCACAGATGGTGTATTGCTGTTGCCGGTACAGCAACAAATACCAAAAACAGAATAAAAATATTTAAGGGGGGCTCCCATACAACAAACCTGAATTTTTAGCCGTTTTTTGCTCGATATTAATAATTGTAACAGCCAGCCAGCCAGCCTTTAGTTAAATATGCACTTTAAAAAATTAAAATAAAATAAATATTTAAGGGGGGTTCCCATTCAGTACGGACCTTCGTGCGTGAGTTCGACTTGCACTTGGTTGATTATTTTTAAATTACTTATTATTTTTGGGTATAGCAGCGTCCCTGGGTCGATACGGGATGATGATTTAAGTTTTCATGAACGGGATATTTTAACGATAATTTTACAATGTAAGTTATCATTCAAAAACATTTTAAAAATCTCGCATAGTCATACTCGTTATTCACCAATCTCTGTGAAAAGTAATTTCAATTCCCAGTGCCAACAATAAGAAATTCACAAATGTTTGCACACAGAAAATATTCCTTTGAATTTTAACCACACGAATCGAATTCGCTTCAGGAACTCGGAAACGTGACGACCTGGTTCCAGAAACCTACGTTTGTCTGGATTCTAGATTTTCTGTTCTTCAAATTTGACCTGGATAGAAACGTTTTGTATGTTAATCTGGAATGTTAAGGTGTTGGGATTCTGAAATTGGGGGGAGGGGGAGGGAAGAGAAACGAGGAGTTGTTTTACTTGCACTGTTCATTAAGTAAATGAGATGCACTAGCCATTTTATGCAATACTTTCTTGCAACATTTACTTTACGAATTCTTAGACAAAAATGCGCACGAGTATCGAGCGGCCTAAAAAACTAATACCAGAGCTAGCCACCCGGCCTATACGAACTTACTTATCACGATTATCGGCCAAGTGTGAGTCGGGATCGCGTCCGAATTGTTCCGTACCGTATGAAATACTTTAAGCGTCTACCTGTTACCGTTATTAATATCGAGCTAAAAGGAGAGAGCCCTTAAATACTTACTTTATTCTGTGAAACTTGCAACTGTCTAGCTATCACGGCTTATGAGATACAGCCTGGTGACAGACAGACGGACGGACAGCGGAGTATTAGTAATGGGGTCCCGTTTTACCCTTTGGGTACTGAACCCCAAAACTATGACCGTATTATAAAGTAACACGGTTCACTCTATAGTACGGCTATTTACATCTACCTCGTTCTATCTCATTAGAAATTAAACCGTTTCGTTACGTGGATAGACTGGCGTCCCAGGTTGCCTTGATTTTATACAAACCACTATTTGCAAGCAGTCCGCGGTGAACTTAGTTTTCTATGCAGTTTAGAGATGAGATGTAAGTCGCCGGTGTTTTAGCCGGTTAGATTTTTAAAAAATTATAAACGGAAAGTCAATAAGACCCAAGTTCACCAACGCTTGATTAAATTAAACGTGTACTGTATTTAAACAACGATTAAACTCGGATTTTAGACCCTAGTTCACCAACAGATGTTTAATTTATCAACCGTTAAATCTTAAAGAGCTTTTTAACGAAATTTTCCTGTTCAGCAAGCAAAAACCGTTGGTTCAATACAGTAATCACACTTTTAATTTAAACAAGCGTTGGTTTTAACTCGGGGCAAGTAGATCTCATTTTCCGTGAGTCACGTAAGTATTGACTGTAGGTACTTCATGTTATTACACAACCTTGAATAAATTTGAATTTTCCAAATATTTTTCAGACGGAACCAGTTTTTCCATTATCTATAATATGTAGTTTTATTATATATTTGGTCTGCTCAGTAGGTGGCTTCAACTACTGCTGCAGCATTCACTTCTTAAAGTTCCTCCAGCGAGTAGTTATAAAAGCTTTGCGGGCAGGTGAATTCCCTTTTCATTGTTTGAAAGGCAGCACCGCAGTTGCACGATCAGTAGCTTTTTTTCCCAAGGAAAATCCTTTATAGATACTAAACCACCCTGGAAGAGGCAGGTAAGTTATGAGGAAATCCCACCTACCTGTCATGTACCCACTAAAAACTCTGGGGTGTTTGGTCTCTGCACATCTTAAAGCCGATTCACACAGAGGCGGGAAGTGCAGGAATGCGATCGCGATCCGGGACGGGTTTTTTTTGTAATATTCGAATTTGTATGCAACCTGACACAACAAGCGGGCGCGATCCGGCGCTGTTGCTTTGCACTGGACCGCTATCGGATCGCTTTCTCGCGGCTCCCGCCTCAGTGTGATCCGGCCGTTAGTCGGTATAATCTTGCGGGAATACTTTCGCGAGCACGTACTAGCCTGTGTTAACGTGTTACCGTATTTTGTCTGTTATATCGCTGTTTTAGCCGGATAGTTTTTCTCATCTCTAATTTAGTGTGGCTGCACATAATCGTTGTGACGAGTATAAAGTCTTGATTTATTATGCTGGGACATAAAAGAGAGACTGAGACTGCTTTGTCAAAGATTTGATAAGAACAGTAATTGTTTGCCTTCGTGCACCTTTTTAAAAAAACAACCCTGAGTGTTTAATTTACGACGTCTTGTGAATAATCTAGAGAAGAGCACTAAGACTGTTTTAATTTTGTTATAGTTGAGAGAACAAATAAATCGTGGTGAATAAAGCAAGGTGACTTTTTTCTTAAAGCAGAACTGTTTTGTTTTTAACCTTGTAATTTTCACAGAATTTTTAGTTTTAAATTCACTTCAATAATGAATAATAAAATTAAAATAAAATAAATATTTAAGAGGGGCTCCCATACAGTACGGAACCCTCCGTGCGCGAGTCCGACTCGTACTTGGCCGATTATAGTTTATTTTCATTTGTTAAGTATTTGTTTTTATACTAAACATTTTCTTTTCATTTCATTACATAGCTATTCGGTGCCCACAGTTGACACTTTTTGCCTATTTCAGTAAGAGTCAAAACATTATTTTTTTCTAGGGTGGTCAAAAGTGCCCAAGTTCAAGTACTGTACTGTACTGTATCAGCCTTTTAATAGTCCACTGCAGGACGTAAGCCTACCCACGAAAGGTTATTGGGCCATATCCACCACGCTGGCCCTCTGCGGGTTGGTGGATTGACATACGCCAACGAATTTCTTCTACGGAAATATGCTGTAACCATGGCGTTAGCGGGAGGGGGGGGAGTAACTGAGGACGGAGTGACGCTTCCGCACTCCTCCGCGCCAGGGATGTTCTAACCTAACCTAAAATACAACAGACAGAAAGAGATTTTCCAACAGACTATCTCTACATGTATATCTTAGTATGTAGAGAGTCAAAGTTTCGACCTCTGCTTTTCATGTTCTTCCTTACCTAACTGAAACTCTGAACTGTCACAGTACAGGTTTGACAGATGGCGCTGGATACGTGTCCCAATTGAGATTAATAGTCCCTAAGTGCTTTAATGAAGTTCCACATCCCTTTGAAACTTGGAGTTAATAGAATGTATTAAGTTGATGGCTCATTGAATAGGCAATGTCGACATGCTCGTAGTTAGTTACTAAGTAGTCATTATGCCATGAATATGGTAATTATATTACTATATTATTTGAAGAAGATATGATCTTGTGTTAAATTAAATTGAATTTAGTTTTTTAGGTTCCATTCCCAAAGGGTAAAAACGGGACCCTATTACTAAAACTCCGCTGTCAGTCCGTCCGTCCGTCTGTCCGTCTGTCACCGGGCTGTATCTCATGAACCGTGATATAACCGTCATGAATAGCTAGAAAGCTCAAATTTTCACAGATGGTGTATTTCTGTTGCCGCTATAACAACAAATACTAAAAACAGAATAAAATAAATATTGAAAGAAGGCTCACATACAACAAACCTTTTTTTGTCGTTTTTTGCTCGATGTTAATATTGCCAACAAGTAGATGCTTGCAATGGGGCTAAACGGCTCCCATACGGCACGGAACCCTTCGTGCGCGAACCCAACTCGCATTTGGCCGATTTTTATTTCTTCGAATTGTGGTCTGACCCTACAGTCAATATAAAATAATCGGCCAATTACGAGTCGGACTCGCGCACGGAGGGTTCCGTACTGTATGGGAGCCCCCCTTAAATAATTATTTTATTTCATTTTATTTTAATTTCATTATTTATTATTGAAGTTAATATAAAACCAAATATTCTGTGAAAATTTCAAGCATCTACCTATTACCATTATTAATATAGAGCGAAAAGCGTCTAAAACTCAGGTTTGTTGTATGGGAGCCCCCCTTAAATATTTATTTTATTCTCTTTTTAGTATTTGTTGTCATAGCGGCAACAGAAATACATTATCTGTGAAATTTTCAGCTGCCTAGCTATCATGGTTCATGAGATACAGCCCGGTGACAGACAGACAGATAGACAGACGGACAGACAGACATCAAAGTCTTAGTAATAGGGTCCCGTTTTTCCCTTTGGGTACGGAACCCTAAAAACAGCTGTTTCATACGTTTTGTCGATTTCGAGTTGCTATTTTGTATGGAACAGTTGATATTTTATCGAATTCCGGGTTGGTCCCATGGTAAAAGTTGTCCATAACGATGGTCTGAATTGGCATTCAACTTAGTACAGGCCTACAGGGCAAGCAGATATACCAAGAATAGTAGCGGCAAGTGCAGTAAAGAACATCAAGGTCTGTGGATGATCCAATGCTTTTCATGTAGTAGTAGTGTAGTTTTGTTGTAGTTAATAAAGGCACTTTTGTCCGTTAAAAAAAAAACAAAGTACATCCTCCCGCAAGATGGACCGGAGACGTCATTAAAAACGCAGGATCTCGCTAGATGCAAGCCGTTTCCAGACACTCTTTTATGAGAACTACAGGGAAGGCCTATGTCCAGCAATGGTCGTCAAATGGCCAAAATTATGATTCTCTATCAAAACCTACCTGTTTTATGATAAAATCTACGTAGACCATCAATATACATAACAAATAACTATAGTGATTATAAGCCCAGTAATAACATAACATATTTTTTAACCTCTTTAAGAGAGAGAAGCCAGTTCTGAAACTGGATAAGTGAGAAACCTGGATAACTGAAAAACCTCTATAAGCGAGAATGAGATGGCGGTCCCTTTAACTCTCTCTTATCCAGGTTTGACTGTACATACAAAAGGCAGTTAGAAAACGCTCATCGAATTCTCATGAAGGCTTAACAGCTTCAAAGCTTAGAACTACAAAGTCCATATTTTGAAAACACAGAGACTTTCCAAGCCTTAAAGCCCCTCCGCTTGCCTATCCCAACTTCCGCAGTTGGTTTTGATACGCACTATAAATATCTGTAAGGGCCTGCGCTCACGAGGGAGCTGCGAATCGCTGCAAAACGCAGCAACATAAAATTACGTCGTACATTTTTTTTTATGGGGCAACAATATTCAACGCTATTTACATAGGTTAAAACTACATAAACTACTACTACATTAAAAGCAATTGGATCATCTATTCATTATCTTTAGACCTTCAAGGGTCTGTCCCTTGAAGGTCATCCCAAGATAATCAAAATGTTAAAGCACACTGCCAGATGGCAGCGCGGCCAGCATGCTGGCAGCATTACTACGCTGAATGCCATTTTGGTCACGAGTCGCGTCCACCAGACGCTGAAAAAGACTTTTTCGTACTATTTCATTAGCGACAATACTTACTTTTCTAGGAATATTACTTTTATATCTTCTTAACGTAATATCATACATCTAACAAAAAGTTTCACTAAGGATTCAATAACACTATGCTACGTAAAAAAAAATTCATGGATCTTTAATGAAGCGATGCCATTCACGCGATCCGTCAGCGATTTGACCAGGCCCTTATCATTCTACTTATGTTCTATACCTAATGTTTCGAAAACGCTCGGTTCGAATAATGTTTGTGCATGCGACCAATATCAATATTTCTATCCAACATTTCGCATTGACCGATTTGGTTTAAACTTCCAATCTAGCCACATATTATCGAAATCGGCTGATAAATAGCGCGACAGCACATCCACTACTGTACCAGCCTTTTTAATAGTCCATTGCATGACGTAGGCCTACCCACGAAGGGTGATTAGGCCATATCCACTGCACTGGCCCAGTGCGGGTGAATTAACATACGCCATCGAATTTCTTCCACGGACGTACGCAGGTTGTCTTACAATGTTTTCCTTCACCGAAAAGCCAGTGGTGTGAAATTCCGTACATAAATTCCAAAGAACTCCTTGGTACGGGACCGGGATTTGAACCCACGACCTCACGATTGTAAGGCTGGAGTCACTACCACTAGACCAGCATGGCTTTTTCCACCGTGCACACAGTCTAATATCCATGAAAGCGAGTTTGCAGATATTACGCGGAGCGATCCGTCCACGATTTGACCAGTCCCTTATAATTCTACTTGTAACGTTCCGGGCACGCTCGGTTCGAACAATGTTTGTGCATACGACCAATATCAATATTTCCTTCAAACTTTTCGCATTTGCTGAAATTTTCAGAGCCAAAGTTTCCGATGTTACACAAATTATATTAGAATTTTTGGCACTTTTGAAAATATGGCGCCGGGCGTTAGCATAATATCTTTGGAGTTGTTAGAAAAATTTGGTTCGAGATTTTTCTGATATTTTATGCATTCAAGTGGGATATTTTTTAACCCTCTTTAAAACATAATTAAATTTTGGTAAGTAATCTTGGATGATGACAATGGAAATTTAATTCCATGTTACGCATCATTTATGTTTTAACCCTTTTAGAAAGCTGATTTTTCTCGTTGTTTTTAGTTAGTGTCCTAGAAAAAGTTGTTCATAATGATGGTCTTAATTACCTCCTTTCAACTTTGTCCAGGGCTAGCAGATAGCCCTGTACCTATGTATATATCTCAGAAAACCCTTGCACTTTGCTAAACAACATATAGAATATATACGTTTTTGTCTATAACTATAGAACTATCAAACTAGAGCATTTCTGAAATAGCAGATCAAAATTCAGGTTTCTGGAGATTTTACATAAATTCTAAAGTAAACAGTTCTAAATTCAGGTTTTTGGAGATTTTATGGATTTTAATTTGAAAACACCGCCACCACAAAATTGCATTTATTTACACAAAATAGCGGATTAGTAAATTAAAGTCACTATTGGCAGGGCACATAGTTCGAAGAACGGATGGCTGGTGGGGCCGTAAAGTTCTCAAATGGAGACCACGCACCAGCAAGCGCAGCGTAGGACGTCTACCGACTAGGTGGACTGACGATATAATAAAGATCGCAGGAACGCGCTGGATGCAGGTCGCTTCCAACCGTCCTTATTGGAAATAAATAGGGCCTATGTTCAGCAGTGGACGCCCTACGGCTGATGGATGGATGGACACAAAAACTTAGCCCAACATTATAAGAACTCTGGAACCCACAATAGGGTGACTTGTATTAAGTATAGAATCCATGTTCTCCTCAATACCTAATAATTTTTTTGAATGTCGAGTCAATAAAATTGTCAGAAATGCATGATTTTCTGAAAAGAGATCCTATTCTTCCCTCGATATCCCGCCCGGAAGTCAATGTGGCAAACATAGCCAAAAAGGCGTTTTTATCATGCAAACTCAATACACAAATAGGGCTGACAAATTCTGCAAATCATGGCCTCCGAAAGCCTCCGTCGGGTAAGGCGCCTGTCCCATTGATAGCGGTTTTCTCAATTATTATTTTTAATTTAATATCCCTGCTAGCTTACCATGCTACCATGAAAAGCCACGAAAAGAACTCTTTTCGACAGATATATATTTATGTATAGCCATAACTCTGTCTCGTTCTGACACATCGAAAGAAATATTTCGTGGTGCGTTGCCTAGCCCGGCTGGACTCCAAAAGGAGCGGTGTTCCATCACACACAGAGGTAAACGTAAATTTATGTGTATCTCTGTGTGTGTGGCGTCGTTATTTTTAAACAGGCCAACCGATTTTTATCTAACTTATTTTTTTTAAGAGATGAATTTCTCAATAATGTACCAATAGCTTAAAATTCGTAATTATAGCTTAATTTGAAAAATAACACACTTTTATCGGATTGAGATATCATAGCAACTTATTATCGCCAGTATCTTGTACTCGTAATAAACTTTTTCTATACATCGACCCTAAGATCGCGATAAAATCTATCTTTTAAGTCTAGAGTTCTCCATTTTATATCAACGGGCACAACGTCGCACGTCATTTTGTAGTCTATTGGTTATCCAAAAAAACGTGGGTAGTGGGTTATGTGCCTAAAAACCCTACCTGGATGTTTTCGTGACTAGAGTAAATAAACCCCTTCTAGGTCTACTACTCTATCTTGAGTTAAATCGTCGCAAAATCGCTTTGTAGTCCTATTCTAAGTTCTTATAAATAAACACAGTTAAATTAGAGTGTCAGTTTTTTTCTCATTTCATTTCTTTGACAATTCTATTCACTTGTACCGCTTATAGCGTAGTTTGACTAGCGATCACCAAAGTTAAGCAACGTTCGGCACGGCCATTCTTTGGAAGGGTGACCGCGGGTGGCATTTACAACTGAGCGCTACCGTGGCTCGGATGATACGTAAAATTGTAGGCCCCGGTTACATTAACCGTCTAGCCATGACAGAGGCCTTCAGGCAGCTTAAAAACTCTGACACCAGGGCGAGCCACCCGGCCTATACGAACTTAATTCATTAAGCGATTTTGCGACGATTTAACTCAAGATAGAGTAGTAGACCTAGAAGGGGTTTTTTGAAGACAAAAAAATTTTTCCCAAATTAAATTATAAAGTCGTGGGCGGTGGGACAGGCGCCTAAAAGCCTTATAGGGGCGAGGATAATAAAATCCGCGTCCTATTGTCAAGTAAATATGTCGCTCGAATAACTCTCCTTTGATTAAATAATTGTAAAATGGGGAAGCTTTGGAAAATGATTCCGCAACGTCACAGGTTTCCATTACCAGGGCTAGCCACCCGGCCTATACGAACTTACTTACTTTATTTTGTTTTGTTAAAATGATTATTGTAACAATGTTCTGCTCATGTGTTATATGGATAATAAAAAATGTTTATGTTTAATGTTTATTACTTTCTAAGCATCGTTTGGGACAAAAATTGAAAGTCGGACAAAAAGCATTTTTCGTTGGTATCTAATAAAATCATTATCGTCTTCATAATAATATCAGCACTTAGGTATATAATGTTGCAATATACGTAAGCAATTTTTAGGTGTAATTTATTTTATTGCTCCAACTCGTTTTAAATTACTTATCTACCTGTACACCAATTTTCAGCTTTTAGAAGTTCTTGCAAGATACTCATTTTTGAAAATTCGAAATTTTTGAAAAAATTCGAACAGGCATCCCCATCAAACGCTAAGCATCCCAGCTGACTTGACTCCGGGGTATTGTTGTACACCACCATGACTGCCTTATACCAAAAATTCAGCTTTTAGAAAGTAGTTGCATTTTTTGCGCTCACCTCCCGGGCTATAACGTCGTAAACGTTGAACAAATAGCTGAATTACTTTTTCTAAAATATTATCCTTAAATCTCATCTTAGTAACAGTCCTAATAGACTATAGAAAGTTATTTATTAATTCTTTTATTCTCTATTAGTTATTTAGTAAGTCTTAATTTATTTCTTCTGTCTCTAGGTAAGACCTATTCCAAAAAATTCAGAATTTCTTAGAACACGTTATTACCCCACAGCACCGTTCTCAATTATAAAAAGCTATCTAAACGGAACTCCATGTTGTAATAACAACCGCAATAAGGATGTATCAGTACATTATACGGGACTCGGGCACGTACGAGCCACAGTAAATAAACAAACAGTAAGGAAACTTTGAAGTATCTAAGAAGAAGAAAATTAAAAATAGCAATAGAAAATTTATTATTTTATCCATGTCAAACAAAAATATATGGCCATGCGTTTTTATCGACAACATCGGAAAGAAAACACCAAAATCAATGCAATGCACTTGTCAAACGTTTTACTCTGTCTATACGGAGCACAAGAATTTGCTGTGTAATTTCCATGGCAATCACATAAAACGATCGAAAAGGTTTTGAACATAGTCAAAAAATCCCACTTTTTTATCGCGAATAAGTCCGCGCTTGACCACCAACTCGCCTGATGGTAAGCGATGTTGTGGTCGAAGATGAAGGACGCAGACCTAGAAGATACCTATTCACACTCACTGACCTTGAAAAACTTTAAATTATAACTCTTAGGAAACAGGAAAGCAGGAAGACTGTTCCATTCCCTGGCGGTACGAATCAGAAATGTTGAGTCAAACCGCTTCGTACGTATCGAAGGAAAATCGACAATCGGAATCATCAGATCAGCACCATGTCATCATCATATTGCACTGTCATGCGATTTACTTATGTATGCAAAATTTCAGCTCAATCGGTAACCGAGAAGTGGACCAAATTTAACTTGCAAGATTTGATTACAGACCGACAAACAACGGGACAGGTGAAACTAAATAAAAGCTTGTAAAAAACAGTATCTAACTAGACTCTTTACCAGTCATTCTTAAAGTGTGCTCCGTGAAGCCCTAGTGTTCCGCAAAGCCTTTATGGGAGGTCCGTCATTACTCTTTTTAGGGTTCCGTAGTAAAATGAGGAACCTTGAACTTTTCCCCCAACTTTTCACTCTTTCAAAATTATGCTGTGGCCATACATGGTGCGTTGATTATGCTAATATTATGCGAAGCGATAGTATTCACGTCGCTCCTCGCCGTCGAATGGGTGCGCTAGTATCCTGATTTTGTAGTAAATTATTAAATGTAAGAAGAAATCGGCTAGCACGTTTTCTAGAAAATATTTCATTAATATTTGATTAAAAGCACAAAATTTGAAGACCAACATTATTAAAAAATACTGGAGTTCACTGCAGGACGTAGGCTTACCCACGAAGAGTGGTTGGGCCATATCCAACACGCTGGCCCAGTGTAGGTCGAATTTCTTCTACTGACATATTACTATGCAGGTTGCCTCACGATGTTTTTCTTCACCGAAAAGCCAGTGGTGTTAAATTCCGTACATAAATTCCAAAGAAGTCATTGGTACGGGACCGGGATTTGAACCCACGACCTCACGATCGTAGGGCGGGTGTCACTACCACAGACCACTAGACCACTACGGCTTACTAAATAATATTTCTTCAAATTTTCGTTCTATCAAAATTATGCTGTGGCCACACGGTGCGTTGATTATGCTAATGTTATGCGAAGCGATCGTCGTCGCTTCCCCGCCGCGGAATGGGGGCGCTAGTATCCTGATTTTGTTGCAAATTACTTCAAACCTACTAGAAACTAAAGGGAAAAATCCTATCGATTTTCGAAAAGGTTTTCGAATTCTTCGTCTGTTTTTCGGAATTCTGTAGATTTTTTTCCTTTAGAAGGGTGTGTGTGTGTGTTATACAATATCATTATTATTATCATCACATCAGCTAAGCATATGATGTCTACTGCTGGACGTAGGCCTCCCTTATGGATTTTATATAAAACGATGCAAGCCGCGTCCGGCTTGCAACCTATCCAGAACTGATGTAATCAGCAGAAAGGAGACAACTTTCACTAAGGGACCAACCTAGAATGCGAGGAAAAAAAAATTACCTGAATCGTATATTTTGTTGATATCAGAATCTTGTTTCAATTTAATTTGTATCAGTATCGTTAGGAAATAGTTTCTTCAGTCGTGTATACCTAGATCCTAGAAACAACTAGAGGAAAGCTTACACAGTATGAAATTAGTCAAAGTTGTTTGATGTCATGTTGTAGGAACAGCCAGAACAGTCTGAACTCTGACACCAGGGGCCTTACTGTGTAAGCGCTCTGACGTTCGGCTTTGCTTGTTCTCCTGCTCGCGCCAGTCACTCACGCCACGAGGGCGAGCGGGAGGAAAAGCGAAGCCGAACGTGAGAGCGCTTACACAGTAAAGGTACAGGGCTAGCTACCCGGCCTTAACTTTACTTGCGAATCTGCTAAGCTATGTCGGTAGCTTTAGTTCGTCCATGTCCGCAAATTTCTAGTAATAAAAAACAACGGGTAGTAAAAAGAAGCAAAAACTAAGCAGAAGTAAAAACTTGAACATTGTGCATTTTGGAATGGTTAGGGAATAATTTCGCATGAATTGCTTTATTTGTCAGTATTAAAGTACTATAATTTATGTGGTAATAGTAGTTTATGCAACTGTCATATAATGAAGGGTATTAAAAAACGAGTGTGAGTTTATGAAACGAGCGCAGCGAGTTTCATAATAGTAACGAGTGTTTTAATACCCGTGTTATGTGCAGTTGCATACACTACTTTATCTTCACTACTAAAAATAAAAATAAAAAACATATTGCGAAACATTAAATTCACGCGTACGTGTATTGTCACAGTGAACTTGGCGCCATTAAAATCTAACCAATGAGAGCGCAGCTGCGCGCGCAGGGCCAATCAGGAGCGAGCGCGCGATGTTATAATGAGATTTTACGATATCGATGTGGATATTATAACATCATGTGAAATTGCTAAAATTGAGTGTTTTGATGTCTGCGCTATAACAGTAGTCATTATAAGTCAAGTATTGGAAACATAAGTAGAATGTTACAACATTAGTGTAGATAAAATAAATATCACACACGCACACTCGCACAAGAGCCCTGCGCCGCTTAAACGAAACAGCAGGAGCAGGCATACATTTTCGCCGCGCGGTAGAAATAGAGGGGGATTTTAATTCCTCTCCTGCGCCGCTACGGCGGTCTACTCTCCCTCCGTCTTGCGAATTTTCGATTAGGTCACGTGTCCTAACGCGAGTTTAATATTTTTACCCATCCCAAAAAGTGCACAACTCCGCAAAAGAAGATTCGCTTTAAAAAAAAACTTCAACCGCCTACAAACAAGTCTAAGATAGCTACGCTTTAGGAACTAGGATACAAATGGTCGCGTACTATGAATACAATTCAAGCAACAGGTGCGATTTTGTATCTCTCGAACTAGGCAAATCGAGGTGTTTAGGGAATCGAATTCAATCTTCGTAAGAATAACACGCCTCACAGATGTTGGATTTATGGCAATCTAGAGTTTCGTATGTGATAGGATGGTTTGAATATGATAAACTATACTTTTAAGGCTGTCTATCTACCTCAGAAGTGAGATGTATGCGTTGCGAATCTATGAAGCATGTATAATAAGCGATTTAACTTCTCTTTTATAATGCGAAACGCTAGTAGAGACTACAATGCCGTAGAGCTCTACATGCAGTTTTCCTTATGGGGGCGCCTAATGCCAAAATCAAGCGAAAGGTGTACTTTTAAAGACGTGGTGTAAAAGTAACGAACATAAATATCCATATTAAAAATATACTATAGGAAAGAAAAAACCTAAAGTAGCAGAGTAATCGCGTAAAATTTAGGAAAATAAGATGGTTACTTTAGAAAAAAAAAGCTTCGCATCGTAAAAAAAAAACATTGTTTTAAAATGCTCGAAATTATCAGCGACAACACCACATTATTTTTGACAAATTACATAGCCAGGCTAATGTTCTAGTCGAGTAATCAATTAGTTTTTTATTACATGCTTAAATTTTTAATAAATAAATAATTTCCCACTTAAAAATATAAGCTGGAACTCGAAGCCAACATTATCATAAACTGTGTCATGCGATTTTCGACTCTAAACATAGCCACATAGATGATAGCGGGCGATGCAAGAAGCGCGGGTGAAATCTGATTTTTTCATAGCATTAGGCGTAGTCTTAAAGGACAAGCGCTGTCGGGATTGCGGAACTGTGCGCAAGCGTTTCCGCAATACCGACTTAGATGCGCAGAGAAGGAACACGCAAGGGTTTTTAGTGGGTACACTGCCACAAGGTGGGATTCCCACATAACCACGCTGCCTCCCCCGGGTTGGGGTGGTATCCATAAAGGATTTTCCCTCGATAAAAAAAGGGACTACAATTCCTATTTGGGAATCTCTAAGACAAATAAGTATCTTCCAGCCGGGCTAGGATGCGCGCTACGAATTATTTCGTTCGTAGTGTCAGAACGAGACAGCGTTATGGCAAAGTATATAACTGTCACTTTTTCACACGTCGAAATGAGTTCTTTTCGTCGCTTTTCGTGGTCGCATGCTTTATAGCATAGTCTACATATCTACTCCATCTTTGACTACAACGCTCATTTCCATCAGACGAGTTGGTGGCCAAAGGTTTCTCCGGTATTATATTCGATAAACTTATACTAGTAACTCATAACCTACTGTATGTACATACATACTTACAGACTATGGCATTGTTGTTTCCGAACCGATTTTGATATAGCATTTTCTTTAATATGATTTGGTCGAGAACATTTTGGTAGTTTATTGAATCAGGCGTTACTTTGCGGAAGTTCATCTTCAAATTCTTGTTTTGAATAAATATTTAGTGTATTTCCGCTCTGTCATAGGCATATAAGTTAAGGGTACCACTCAACCAACCAAAATAAATCACAAAACAAAACAGTAATTAATCATCAAACTGTATCAAGATTCGGCTATGGTTAGGATAAGGTTAGGTTAGGTCAGAAAAAAAAAATCGGCCAAGTGCGAGTCGGACTCGCGCACGAAGGGTTCCGTACCGTATGGGAGCCCGTACCGTATGGGAGCCCCTTGCAGTTATTAATACCGAACAAAAAACTTATAAAAATCACGTTTGTTGTATGGGAGACCTCCTTAAATATTTCTTTTATTCTGTTTTTAGTATTTGTTGTTATAGCGGTGACAGAAATACATCTGTGAAAATTTCAGCTGCCTAGCTATCATGGTTCTTGAGATACAGCCCGGTGACAGACAGACAGACAGACAGACGGACATCGCAGTCTTAGTAATAGGGTCCCGTTTTTACCCTTTGGGTACGGAACCCTAAAAAGCTTACTTGCTCTTGTGAGTGAGCTCGGAGAGTCAACTTCAGGACTGAAGATGCCTCGTTTAGAGGCGAAACACGTGTCGAATAGAGTACAGTTCATTATTTTGAAACATACCTAAGCCTAACCTAACTTTTTTTTTTCTGACCTAGCCCAACCTTAACCTAACCATAGCCGAATCTTGATACCGTTTTATAATTAATTATTATTTTGTTTGTGATTTAATTTGGTTGGTTGAGTGGTACCCTTAACTTATATGACTACGACAGAGCGGAAATACACTAAATATTTATTCAATACAAGGATTCGAGAACATATTTACGATAAATTGAAGTAAATTCTGTTATCGTGAATTTTAGGATGAAATATACTTTTATTAGATACAAAAAATGCTTCATAAGTCACAAGACAAGATTTTACATGAAACAGAGCCGGTTTTATCGAGTTTAATCCAAAATTACGATCAAAATTTCGGAGATTAAAACTCCAAAATTCCAAATAAGCTGACAACTCAAACACTCCTTCGCGAAATAATCCCCTAAAACCAACCCTTGAGACTAATTAGGGGAAGATAAAAGCTGGAAATATTACCCTAATATATTTTCTTTTTAATTTTGAGTGAGCAAGAGTAATTAAGAAAGATTAAAAACGTAAATCAATCATTTGATGTTTAAACTTTACTTTAGCACGGTAACTAGGTCAATAATATAAAATTGTGTAAACTTAAACTTGGTAATTGGTTTTTTATTTTCCTCCTGCTTACGTTCCTTCGTCAATAATATAATTTCTATGAACCCCTAGTTATTTTTTTTTCTAGGCGCTTTTATTAACTACAATACTAATTTATCACATAATATGGCAAATCGCCTTCCATAGTGTACAAAATTAATTTAATTGTCATTTCACAATTTTGTTCCATTTCTGTTGTTTAATGTATGAATACATTTTCAAAATAATAAATTACTGATTGTTCTATATGCCTGAAATAAAGTAATTTTGAATTATTTAATTTCATAGAATTAACCCTACTATTAAGGTGTTGTTATCACTCTCAATAATGACGCTGATTAACCTGTCAGCGCTGGCAGCGCAATTAACCGTAATTATCGACGTTCATTCCAATGCTGCTTAAAAATTTATCGCCCAGCATGACAGTTCCTGATTAAATACGCGTCAAAATGACGTTTAATTACGTTTGTTTCGACTTCGCTGCGCTTCGGAAGCAGTTGAGCATTTTTCATTGTTAATTTCGGCTCCTGCTTTTATTATTTAGTGACCTTAGCTTCTGGGTCAATGAGGCATGAGTTCAATCCCCACCCAGGGCAAGTATTTATGTGATGAACATAGGTGTTTGCTCTGTGTCTGGGTGTTATTTAGTTACTATCTATATAAGTATGTATTTAAAAATATGTTTTATGTAGTATATCAGTCTCTAGCAGCCATATCACAAGCTTTGTTTAGTTTGGGGTCAGAGACCGTTTGTAATGTATCCCCAAATATTTATGATTTATTTATTTACTAGCTTTTACCCGCGGCTTCGCCCGCGTTATATTTTGATTTTGTCTAATGTTTATGTCGGCTGCGAAACCTAACCTAAGCGACAAACATCAAATACCTTAGAGGAATGCTTTTGTTGGTTAAGTTACGGTTGGAGTGTATATACAACCCCCCTGTGTATTCCCGTCTTGTCGTGGTGGGGGAGGTCTAAGGCAGCTGAAAAAGCGGCGCTAGAAGTCTCCCTCTTCTTTGGGTCTTTCTCCCAAGGCAGCTTAGAGGCCGGCACTCGTTGTTCAGCCGCTTTTAACTGAAGCAGCTGAGAGTATGGCCGGTAGGTTGCCTGCCTTATGAGGAGTGTTGCTTCTGAGGCGGGCTGCAGTGCCGCTCTTGCGACGCTGCAGCCGAGGATTAGGGGCTGCGGTGGGATGGAACTGGTTGTGTGGGTGCCGCCACCCACCCTACCTTCCGCTAGGCCGTCAACCTGTTGGCAGACGCAGTGAATTCAAGAGAAGTGTCGGTATCGCGATGGCCGTTCTCACTGCCCTCTGCAGTTGAAAAGGCAGGCGCTGGGCTACTATGACTGACCCGTTGCACTGGGACCAGGGCGTTGGAATGCTGGCCGACGCTCAGTGCTGGTTAGTCGGTTAGTGGTGGATGACGATGTGTCTTGTGCTCCGAAACACTCCGTCATTATGGCGGGAGCGCAAGCTCCGTTATGGAGCCCGAGTCTGGGCTAGCGCTGTTGAGTACCGCGAAGGAGTGCAAAAAATGTAGGAACGTCCTAAGCTTGAAATGACAGGTTATTTCTGGCGCTTAGACGGCTGCTACCGCGGCCCGCTCGCTTAGTTTTTATCCTATCCTACGGGAACTGTTAAAGTTTTTGGGATAAAAAGTGGCCTATGTCACTTTTCGTCTTTCAAACTATATTCATGCAATAAGCCAAGGCAATCCGTTGCTCCGTTGCTGAGAAAAAGTTATTGTCTTATCCTACGGGAACCGCAATTTTTTCGGAATGGAAAGTATCCTATGTCACTTTCCGTCTTCCAAACTATGCCCACCCCAAAAATCAAGTCAATCCGTTGCTCCATTGCTGAGAAACAGTTATTGTCCTATCCCATGGGAATCACGAATTTTCTCGGGATAAAAATGTATCCTATTATCACTTTTTGTCCTTAAAGTAAGTAAGTAAGTTCGTATAGGCCGGGTGGCTAGCCCTGGTGTCAGAGTTTTTTGGCCGCCTGAAGGCCTCTGACACGGCTAACTTTCTGTCCTTTAAACCATAGGTATCCATACCAAAAATCAAGTCAATCTTTTGCTCCGTTGCTGCGTCAAAGAGGAACAAACCTACAAACTTTTCGGATTGATAATATTAAAGTAGGTATGATGATTCTGTACCATAAAGGTAGAATAAAGAAACATGTTAAACCTCTAATGATAGTAGATTTAAAAATATTTTTAATGTCAGACAAAATGACGGCCTGGTATTAAACGTCATAGTAACATGCAGTATGCAGAGGGAAAAAAACATTTTATCCAATTTTAATGTCAGTTGTCATTTTCAATCCATACTTTATTTCCTCTTCAAGGGGATATGATGGTGGAAAAACAATTTGTCCCCTTGCCATGCTACCTGTGATTTATAAAAGTCTGCAGACAATATTGTCACCTGTCATCTAATTACGTTTCGCTGTGACGTTTCGTTAATCCATACATAGAGGAATTAATCACTTAGCGTCTTTGTGATAGTGGCGACAGTTTTGCTTTCGATAGTTTTTGTCCTGTCCTACAGGAACTATGCAATTTTTGCTTAACTTCTAACGCTTAGCATCTAAAATTCGACGCGCTTGTTTTTTTGCTTTTGAGTCTCAGCAGTTATTTGCGCTGCGTGATGCTCAGCATCTAAAAGTCGCCGCGCTTGACTTTTTCCCTGAAATCTCAGCAGTTCTATGAGCTGCGCTGCGTGCCGCTCAGCATCTAAAATTCGACTCTTGGCTTCCAGCAATTTTTTTTACGCGAGCTTTTTTTTTTTTTTTTATTTCGAATAGGTTTGCGTTTGACTACACACTACCTGATGTTAAGCAGATATGCGGTCTAGGATGTAACACGCTTACCTAGAAGATACCTATTCACTCGGGATTTGAAGACACCTACATTGTACTCTAGCGGGAAGACAGACCCAGGCAAAGCGTTCCACATTCTGGCAGTTCGTATGAGGAATGAGGACTCGAAACGCTTGGTTCTAACGCGCGGAATGTCCACCATAAAAGGGTGGCGCTTTGGTCGCGTCTGTCTAGCCGTACGTTAGAAGAAAGGGGCAGGTGGGACCAGATTGTGCAACTCCTGGGCGCACTCACCGAAGTGTATCCGATAGAAGGCTGATAAACACGCTACGCAACGTCGATGCTCGAGACTCTGCAGCTTCGACCCAGTCAAAGTTTCGTTGCCTATCAGCCTCCTGGCTCGCCTTTCAATGGACTCTAAAGGCTCCAGCTGGTATTTGGCAGAGCCATCCCAAAGGTGAGAGCAGTGGCGGACGCTTCATAAAGACAGAAAGACACTGCCTACCCTAGTTCTAATAATAGATCTCATAATATTTTATCAATAAACAAAATAACATAAAAAACTTAAATCATAAATCAGCTCCACCTATCGAGTGCCGGTGGTATCATTAAGATAAAATCGACAGGTGATTTCGCATATTCACCGATTCGCGCTGCACGAGCGCCACCCGCCCTTGCCACGGCAAAGACACAAACTATGGATCTCTTAATGTTTTGTATGTGTGCTCTCGTGGTAAGTCGTTGTCATGCGGATTTAATGTGTGTGCGTTCCTATAGCTACGTGGGCTTTGCTGACACACAGTGACAAAAATCACGCACACAACTGCATGAAAAGACAGTGTCTTTTTGCTTAGCTAACACGAACAATTACGACTAGTACCGAACATTTCCAAAAGAAAGTTTGCTATGCAATGCAAATATTTTAGTAAGATTGTTTCATTGAATTTTATACATTTAAATGGCCATCATTTTTTGTGGTACCTATTATATTTCCCTTTTTAACTACTAATTTCAATAGTCAATAGTCGCCATATTGTTTGATGTGTATTGTGTTTTTGACTACGCTATCAGATATTTAGGATTATAAAGTTGTTAATAGAGTGAAAAATGGATAATATTGTCTGTGAAAGTTGTTCAGATGGTGTGTGTAATGAGAAAATAAAATATGATGCGTTTTCAAAACTATCTTTCGGTGAAAAAAAACTAGTTGTCGAGATAGGTCGTGCTACACCGGATTTGCAATTAATAGGTACAAATTAAAGGTAAAGTCAGTCGTAAATTCAATAAAAAACAATATGATTCATATCATTGGCTGACAGGTTGCATACACAGTAATCGATTATTTTGTTTCGTTTGTCTACTATTTTTAAATAATAAAACCGTCTGGAACGACATCGGTTACAAAACATTACAAAACATCTAACAAACGCACCGAAAGGCCACTTCGAATATCCGTAAATTGATATGTCTATAAAAGCAGTCAATCTATGGATATTTGAGCTGGCATTTGGCAATTACCTACATTATAATGTTGATAATTATCAATCGACAAGATGACGCACCAAAACCAACGTGTTTTCGGTGAGCAAAATTTTCTGCCTACCCTGTCTTAAAACTGTGTGCACGCCACTGGGTGAGAGCAGTATTACATGCAAGACCTGACTTGCGCTTTATAAAGACTAAGCAGTTGCTCAGGTGTGAAATACCGTCTCACCTTAGAGAGAACACCAAGTTTTTTTGAGGCTAATTGCGCTCCGCTAGAACTACGCGCTAGATTCGATTTGCGTTTTGTAGGCATACCTATTAGAATGAAAACTACGTTATTAAACTGAAAAAATACATGTAACCTTCTCTAAATTTTACAGGAAAAGAGTGAATGACGTTGACATTTGCAACTTGAGCAGCCTTGAATGGGCATTGGGCATAGAGAATGTAATTTGGAAAGTCAAGATGCAAATTACCATTTGTCATGGTAGAAAATACTTAAGTTTTTTCTTCTAAGATTCTAGCCAATGCGTTTTCATCCCCCCTTTTCAACCCTTTAAAACTATTTTTTCGAATCAAAAAGTAGCCTATGTCTTTTCTCAGGCTCTAGACTATCTGTGTACCAAATTTCATTCAAATCGGTTCAGTAGTTTTAGCGTGAAAGCGCGACAGACAGACAGACAGACAGACAGAGTTACTTTCGCATTTATAATATTAGTAAGGATCATTTTTGACCGGTAACAACTACTGCCTAGTATAGATTAATAATAATAATTTTATTTAATTTCACACACAATGGAACCTTAAATATGATACGCGAAAATAATTTACGCGATTGCGTTCGCATCAAAATGACGTTTAATCCCGTCTGTTTCGACTTCGCTGCACTTCAGAAGCAGTTGGGCATATTACATTGGGATTATTAAATTTCTCGATGACTATTTCAGTGGCCAATTTGTTATTTTAAGAGCCTAGTAATTTGCCAATTTACAATGTACAACGTACATCTCTGTTCATCACAGACGTGTTACGATCTAATCTTCATTCGACCCGCACATTACTGGTCAGATTGTTATATTTATTATTTTATAATACCTTTTATGATAGACACGTGAGCCCCGTCGTACCGCTCTCGCAGATAACCAAACACTGTCAAAAATAGTTATGTAGATAGATAGAGTACAAGCGTGCGCACAGATCACTACATACGAGTAGTATAAAACAAAGTCGCTTCCCGCTGTCTGTCCCCATGTATGCTTATATCTTTAAAACTACGCAACGGATTTTGATGCGGTTTTTTAATAGATAGAGTGATTCAAGGGGAAAGTTTATAATTGTATAATCCACCTGTGGGAAACCGGGGCGGGTCGCTAGTTAGGATTAAATTCATTAATTAGAATTATCAAGGGATCAAACTGTTTTGATACGATCATCTTACTTTCCGGTCACGATATACCCGGGTAGCGAGAAATGATTATTTTGACTCAGTATAAAAATCTTACGTTATATTCTAATTGTTGCAGAAACTAGTGATGTGCCGCGCCAGATAGTGATGCGCGGGCGGCACAGGATGCGCGTACTGAGCGCGCTGCTCGCCCTGGTGCTGCACTGCTGTGAGACCAGCCAGGAGGTGCTCATCGAGGAGTCATGTAAGTAAAATCCGTTCATTCTTAAATAAAAAGGTGGCACAACAATCGCATGACCTAGCTGTCTAAAATAGTTTCACTTTTTAGCTGCGGGACATTTTTCGTTGTTGTTATTGTGTTCAAGGAAAAATACCGAAGTTACCATGAATTTCGGTGAGATCGTTTACTTGTGATAAGAGACTACAGTGCATTGCGAAATTGTAAGATTTGTATGATAGTTTAATGATGTATTTCGAAACTTTTCAAGACAACGACAAAGATAAATTCAACACTAATTATTATTATTGAAGTTGGTAATGTGTACCGTCACGAATTCAAACCAAAAAATAAAGTAGATTTATTAAATCAATTTGCTGTTACTGTACGCCTAATAGTACCTATACTACTATATTACTTATTTAAATTGTTACTATACTATTTATTTAATTTTATTGTGTACTGTGCATCAGGACTGTGAATTTTTCATTGCTATTATTCACAATAGTCTCAGTAATATGGTCCCGATTTTACCCTTTGGGTACGGAACCCTAAAAATGAAGGAAATGCATTGATTTAATATGGCATGCGTTAGAAAGAGATATGAAGAATATCTCGGTTCAGTGGCTGTTGCCGTGTTTTTCTCCTGACAGTGTCAAATTCCAATTTATATCTGACAGATTTGACAGCTCTGGGCAAGATTTTTCATACATCTTTGTGGTTGAGGATTGCCTCAAGCGACAACAGCACTATCTCTCTGGTTGTATTAGCTCTGTGCACGTCAGCAATGGATTGTCATACAGTTTTTGCCGGCCGCTGCTCGCATGTATTTGGCCACTACTGCAATGTTGATTTGTCTCGAAAAAGGTTGTCAAAGTAATGTTCACATTTCCAAACATGTTTGAGAAAAGTTATCTAAAGAAAATCACACCCATTCCTTACATCTAATACCCATCGTTTATACCGATTTACCTCCCGCCATTTCACGTTTCAAGTATCAGCAAGCTTAACTTGTTGGCTTGTCGAAACGTTTTGATGTTCTAATCTTTAATCCTATTTGCGCCCTTGAATATTAAGAGGTTTACGTCGAAAGGAACGGTATAAGTACGAATTCTAATTCTAAGACACGTGACTTAAAAACATCTATTTTAGATTCTGCTTCCCTGGTAGCTGATTCTACCGCGTAATGTTTTATTTTGAAATTTAGTAATTACTTACGTAGGTTCTTCTTCTAGGCACGTTACCAGATTTCTCACCACCATTTCCTGTCCCCAGGGAGCTGGTGCCGTAAAGAAAAAAAAAACTAAAATCCATACATAGAATCCAAAGAACTGATAGATACATGGCGAAAATTTGACCCCGTGAACTTCACGATTTTAAGTCGAGTATTCTACTATTTCATGACCAAAAACGGTACTAGCCAAAAGCTATACAATCGTCTATCTTACCCTTTGTCTTGATGACTATTTACATAAATATCTACTTCTTTTCGTGTTAAAAATGTAATCAAATATATTTAAGCTCTAATAAAAACAAAAATCCTTAAAACACGGAAGTTTAAGTACTATTTATCTGATGCTATAGATACTTACTTAGATACCTATACTTACTTACCTTGCCCTGAAAACGTCAGAAATCGTGTACGACGCTATCAACTTATCCCTAGAGGTGGTAATTTATAGAACTAAAAAAGACCTTCAAAATTCCTTCTACTGTACTTAGAAAAGTCGATGGTAGCTCCTAACTCAACTTCAAAGGTAAACTGGTATGGTCAAAACCCTTGTCATGATTTACGCAGGTTTACTTGTCAGCACGTTGCTTACATCTCTTTTGTATTAAATGTGAGCTAAAAATAATATGAGTGGTTAGTTTTACTTTCGTATTTCTGTATTTGACATAATGGTTTGATGATATATTTTAACTGACTATGAAATATGTTCAGGTCATGTAAAGTCAATGGTAAAGATTCAGTGATAATGATAGGAGGGCCCACCTCTTTCGATTTTTTATACAAAAACAACGTTTGCCTGGTTAGCTAGTAAACTTTATAAATAAAAAGACTAAAAACCGCCTTCCATCGCGTACATAATTCGAATATTTCGCTCGAATTGTTTACATTATTGTTGATTTTTCAAAAACGGTTTAGCCGATTTCAGTAAAATTTAAATGGGACCACATCGGGAGTATACCCTTTCGAACTAAAAAAAAATCGATTTATCGATGAACATACAAAAAAAAATACACTCACACGGACATAGAACCTCCTCCTTTTTGGAAGTCGGTTAAAAAGAGTACAGCACATTTTTGGTCACTTCAGGTTCTAAAGATATTTTACACCAATTTACTGTATTCCAGAAACATTTTCTTACATCCAACTTAATGCAACAAGCAGAGTCATTTCAAATTATTCAGACCGCCCAAGCCCGTTATGAAGAAAACTACTTAGTACTAAGCAACTTTGGAGCAAACTCTGCGGTTCGTGCTGGACGCTGCGGAATCTATTTTGAATTCGTGCTTTGAAATAAAATCTGCTTTGAAAAAAAATTTCAAAAACAGAGGATCATATTTTTTCATCAGCTCTGAATTCAAGACCTTTCTAGAACCTTGTCATCATCCTTGTACATTTCTTCAATGTTCCGTGAATACTAAACCTAAACTTGCATGGCAATAAGTCATCCATCCATCAGTCATAAAAAGTCCACTGCTGGACATAGGTCTCACCTAACGATCTCTAATAAGACCGGTTGGTAGCGGCTTGCCTCCAGCGCGATCCTGTGGTCTTAATGAGGTCATCCGTCCACCTTGTGGCTGGACGTCCTACGCTGCGCTTGCCAGTACGTGGTCTCCACTCGAGGACTTTCCGACCCCATCGGTCATCAGTCCTCCGCGCTATGTGCCCTGCCCATTGCCATTTTAACTTGCCAATCCGTTGGGCTATGTCGGTAATTTTGGTTCTTCTACGGATCTCCTCATTTCTGATTAGCAAAAAGTAGTTTCTACTTACATTTATATCCATATTCTTAAACGCACTTAAATCAATGTTCTTAAGCGTAAATAAATCTTCTTAAACTTAAAACTATCTTCAGAAACTGATAATCAAAATTAATATAATCTTTATTTAAAACTTATTTTCTTCCTCGGGTTATAAAAAATCCATAACAGTCTGAGCTCGACTCAGGAATAGTGCAAAAGTACTCAAACTATTTAGCATCTATTTCTTTTGTGTTCCATAAACATGATTCTTAAACTTAAAATAAGTAGTTGTAGAGTAGAGTCGTTTTAGTCGTAAATGTGTAGAGAAGGTATTTGAACTTTTCGTCAGCTCGACATTTTGCAACTTTTTCTTGTTTTCCATAAGCATGATTCTTAAACTAAAACAGTCTTCTTACATCCAACTTAATGCATAAGCAGTGTCATTTCAAATTATTCTGACCGCCCAAGCTCGTTATGAAGAAAACTACTAAGTACTAAGCAATTTTCGAGCAAACTGCGGTTTGTGCTGGACGCCGTGGAATATATTTTGAAGTTGGGCGCTGAATGCTAAAAGGAAATGTTGTTCATTGTGACAAAGGACTATGATACTGAGTGTAGCTTTCATACCTCAGAGCCCAAAGTCGAAAGTTTTCGTCCATTGTGTGTTACCAGTGATGATTTATGGCACAGAAACGTGATCTTTCACTATCGGCCTTGTAAGTAAGCTGCAAGTAGCCCAACGAGCTATGCAGAGGACTATGCTCGGAGTCTCTCTGAGAGATCGAATCAGTAAAAATACAGTCCCATAGTAAAAGTTGGTCATAATCACCTCCCATCCTGTTATAGGTATTAAATATTTATTAGGAAAAGGCGTAAGGAAATCCTGCTATAGTATCAGATCATCGTTACAGTTATTTTCTCGCTCTACGTTATTTTATAATTATACATAATGTATTTCTTCTTTTGGTCGTCATCAATCTATCATCCGTATGACATCAACTGCTCGACATCTCCCTATGGATCTCCAATAAGACCGGCTGGTAACGGCTTGCATTCAGCGGTCCCGTTTTTACATTTTGGGTACGGAACCCTAAAAAGCATTCACTACTTTATGCCTCTAATATACCTGTTATCCAAATAAACCGGTACAACGTAGTGCAACGTTTTGGCACCAGTGGCGGCAGCGGCTGGTGATAAAAGACTCAACATGAATACCAAAAACCAATTTTTCGCCGCGCGCCATGTAGATTGCAAGCCACTGTAATCCAATGTATTTTAACTCCGATCGCACTCTGGTAGAGATTTTTTAGTAGTTTATGGTAGTCGTTGATAAATTAAACTTAATTAACATCATATCATCCATCTGCGAGTTTGAACCAGAAATAAGGCTCAAGAAGATAAACTGGAGTCTGGACTATTTCGATAACTTTAGTTTATTTAAGAACTAGCGACGCGCCCCGGCTTCGCACAGGTATATTATCCGTGTAAACCTTCCTCTTGAAACTCTCTATCTATTAAAAAAAACCGCATCAAAATCCGTTATGTAGTTTTAAAGATATAAGCATACATGGGGACAGACAGCGGGAAGCGACTTTGTTTTATACTATGTAGTGATGATTTAAAACTGAAACTGAAAAGCCTAGAACACAGGCGTAAAGTACAACCTAACGAGTGAACCTGAGTTCTCTGGAATGTACCTATATGTACCTACGGAATTTCATACCACTGGCTTTTCGGTGAAGGCAAACATCGTGAGGTAACCTGCACGCATACGTCCAAAGAAAAAAATCGATGGCGTATGTGGATTATTGTGGATCCACCATCCCGCACTGGGCCAACGTTGTGGATCACCAATCACCATTGTTGGGTCGCCTACGTCCTGCAGTGGACTATTAAAAAGGCTGGTATAGTACAGTACTTCTCTATGCGGGTTCTGCAGAAAATACCTTATTTTAATGACACTCCCGAAGAATTCAATAAAGTTGCAGATGTAATAACTCAGACATCGTCCCGTAGAGAACAATAAAAACAGAAATCCAAACATGGCGACCGGAAAGCTGTATATTTGATTTATATTCACTAAATTCTTGCATTCTGCTACAGTGTAACTAACATGCAGAAGGTAAAGTGGTTACAGGAAACATAAATGGGAATATATATTTTACTACACAATTACTAAAGACGTGGTATTCTGATAGGCTAATCATTCTAAGTCTTCTTTCTAGTAGAAGTAAGGCCGAGTGGCTAGCCCTGGTGTCAGAGTTTTTAGGCCGCCTGAAAGCCTCTGACATAAAATAAATATTAGGGGACATCTTACACATGATTAAACGGTTAAAAAAACCGGAACCTACAATTTAACATGCGTCCGAGCTACGGTAGCACTCAATTGTAAATGCCACCCGCGGTCTCCCATCCGTAGACTGATCGGAATAATAAATACATACGAAAGCATTTGTCTCGCGTTCAGAATATAAAGATCGCCATTTTTCATGGCCGCCCAAAAAGTATTTGTATTTTGTATTTTCAGAAGCAGGTGTCTTATTCTCTATCGAAAAAACCGTTTTGTACTACTAGTAGTACCACGAAAACGTACAGTAACGTTAGGTTTTTATTTAGTTCCGCAAATTTAATTTTGAGGTATATTTTAAAAGTAAAATTACGTTAAATAGAATTATAAACCAATATTAAGTTGTGTTATTTGTGAAATCGATATTTTTCACATGAATTTCTTAAAAACTAAACTAAACTTAGAACACTTTACGCGCACGTTTTCATACAGAATCGCTCTGCTGCATAATATATACCAAATACCAGTTACAGTAAAATGTATCTTTTTTTTACAGTTTTTTCCGGTATTTTTTTTTTGTCAGTGTTTTATTAAGTATCTAGAAAATTGCTTAGAAACAGAATTCTTCCGTCTACCACTACATCAGTCTATCTACGTCTAAAATAAATTAAATTAAAAATTTTAAAAACCCCCGACACAAAAACCTACCTAAAAAAGTATGAAATTTTGGGCACATTTATAGAATTTTGGTTCTTCCATCCCCACTTTAACCCACCATAACTCTTAAACGGCTCAATCGATTTTTATAAAACATAGCTAAGAGAACACTCTCGATTAAGTCTCCTTTCATCCAAAAAAAACTAAACTGAAATTGGTTCAGTGGTTCGGGCGCTATGATGCCACAGACAGACAGACACACAGACAAACAGACACGTCAAACTTATAACACCCCTCTTTTGCGTCGGGGGTTAAAAATAGGCGAACTAGACATACCTACTGTTTAGTTTTACACTGTGGCAAAGTGTAACGCAGTAATTCATCTTACGTTATGTGTGACCGTAAATCTTGTAAAAATACATACAAATATTAATGGTTTCGATGTACGACGTACGTGCTTTCTGAGTATTGAAAGTTTCTAGTAGAATTCTTTGTCTATAGTGAATCTAACCGAGCGTACCGACTTCACAAGATTAATGTCTTTAAGTTTTTTTAGAAATGATATCCAGAAACGGCGTGCATATTAAGTTGCGAAAGGGGGTGATTCAGACTATACCAATGAACATATTTTACTACGGGGCTTACTTTTGATCAGCAATTTTATCGTTATACTATGCATTCTATCCAGTATTTACCACACTGACCCAATTGAAGTGGAATTATTATTACACTCCAACGGTTATCTATTGCGCACGTATCAAGTTTCCGCAATATTTTTTCCTCCAAGTTCAGAAGACAAAATTGATGCGAAAATGCGCACTTAATTTCATTTAATTATCGAACTTATTTTCTTAATAAGTACAACTTCATTTATCAAATATATTTTTTTACAAACAGGTATAAATGCCAGTGTACATAAATATCCTAGCGGTACCAGAAACAATGGATTTTTAATTAAATGACTGTTGTTATAGTCCCAGCAATTTAACCGACAACCTCAAATAGTATTATTCTCACCATGTTCCGTTAACTTCTAACGCGCCACAGACCCCTAAGGGCCCGAAGAGGGCCAACCCCTTTCCAGGTACTTCACTTAAAAAAATATATTTTAAACTACTTTTACTAAATAGACGATAACGTACTCTCTACCACACTGACCAGTTGCCCAGATAGTGGATTCACATACTCTAATATATTTCTTCTACGTGTGAAAATCCGCAAATGGTTCGTTGCTATAGGATGGGTTAAACCGATAATCTCAAAAAGTAACCAACTATGTAAACTACTAATCTAACTACCTACTATTCACCATGTTCCGTAACTTCTGACGCGCCACAGACCCCTGAGGGGCCGAAAAGGGCCAACCCCTTTCCGGGACAACACCTAAAAATATGATTTAAAAACCACTGTTGCGTACTAATCTACCTAAAGGTAAAAGACGATGACGTACTCTTCACCATACTGATCCAGTTGGCTAGATAGTAGATTCAAATACTTCATCGGATTGCTTTTGCGCACGTAAGCAGGTTTCCTCACTATTTTTTCAAGTTCAAGAGACAATAGCGTGAAAATGCGCAAAGGGTTCACATTGCTATAGGACCGGGAAATTTTACCGCCAATCTCAAAAAGTAACCGTCCGTATAAACTAATAATCCAACTACACTTCTTGCCATGTTCCGTTAACTTCTAACGCGCCACAGACCCCTGAGGGGCCGAAAAAGGCCAACCCCTTTCCGGGTACAACACTTAAAAATGTGATTTAAAAATCACCGTACTCTCCACCACACTGACCCAGTTGCCCAGTAGATTCAAATACTCCAACGGATTGCTTTTGCGCACGTAAGCAGGTTTCCTCACTATTTTTTCAAGTTCAAGAGACAATAGCGTGAAAATGGGCAAAGGGTTCATTGCTATACGACGGGAAATTTTACCGCCGATCTCAAAAAGTAACCGTCCGTGTGAACTAATAATCTAACTACACTTCTCGCCATGTTCCTTTAACTTCTGACGCTCCACAGAACCCTGAGGGGCCGAAAAGGGCCAACCCCTTGCCGGGTACTTCACTTAAAAATATAATTTTAAATCTACTGTTACTAAAAAGACGATAACGTACTTTCTACCACACTGACCCAGTTGCCCAGATATTGGATTCACATACTCTAATAGATTTCTTCTCGTTAGTCTATAGGACGGGACATTTTACCGCCAATCTCAAAAAGTAACCGTCCGTGTGAACTAATAATCTAACTACACTTCTCGCCATGTTCCGGTAACTTCTGACGCGCCACAGACCCCTGAGGGGCCGAAAAGGGACAACCCCTTTCCGAGTACTACAAAGGGCACGGTCCCGGGGGCGAAGCGTGACAGACAGACAAAAGTGACGCCCGTCATGGATTAATTAATTGAACGTAATGTTTTGTGGATTGTGGTATTTATTAGGCTTCAGGGTTAGTTAGAAAATAAAGAAATGTTTGCTTAAAGGTCATTGTAAATACCTCATTTTAGCAAAGATTAGACATGAACGGCAATAACTAGAACGTTGAAATTGACTCCTATTACCAAGACTCCGCTGTCCGTCTGTCTGTCTGTCACCACGCTGTATCTCATGAACGGCAATAACTGGAACGTCGAAATTTTCTGACGTATTGTTGTTCCCGATAAAACAACAAATACTAAAAACAGAAAAAAATAAGGCGGGCTCCCATACAATAAACCTTAATTTTTAGCCTTTTTTCGCTCGATATTAATAACGGTGGCAGGTAGATGGCTTCAAATATTCACAGAATGTTTAGTTAAATATGCACTTTAAAAATAATTAATAAATTAAAATAAAATATACTAAGGGGGGCTTCCATACAGTGCGGAACCCTTCGTGCGTGAGCTTGACTCACACTTGGCCGATTTTTTAAATATAAAATCGTATGCAATGTCGCGTACCTGCCCGCACCGCACGATCCGCATTTCTGTCAAATGCTGTAGGTACTCGTATTTGGCGTTTCTTTTGCGGCTTCTTCGGTGCGTACCGGTGCGCTTTTATCATAACACGTAGGTAATACGACGACGTTTATTTAACCTTTATTGTTGTTTAGACATCTTAACGTCCATTGAACAATATATTCCTTGTACCCATTTTTCAACCCCAAACATCCCTCAAACACAACGCCGACATCAGGAGTATAAATAAACATTATTTATATCTAACGAGACGTTGTCGACATCGGAATTGCGTGAGACAGCTTGTTTGCGGCGACGTGAAACCTCAAAGATACGGTACATAACATAACTTTACATGGATTACCTTCAGTAAGGGCAAAAACATCAATCTGGAAATGCCGTTTGTTTTTGCTACGTATAGGCCTTTTCTCCAGTTAACCTGTGAACACGGAAATGTACGGATTTAGGTTTTTTTCCTATGTGCTTACTCTGGGACCTGCTTCATCTAGGTTAACGGAAAGTTACCTTACTACCCTTTAGGCTTAGATTCCTTTGTGAGTTTCTAAATACGCTGTTTTAAGCGATATTTTTCTGTTCTGCGCATAGTAATAAGATTTTAAACTCGATATTTCCACCTGTTCCTGGGATAGGTCCTTGACACGCGACCCAAAGTTCCGTTTTTTCTGTTTAAAACACGTTTCTGTTTTCTGTTCTCATTCCTTACGATTATATGGCTAGTCTCCTACTAGGCCTTATTCTAGTGACATAGAATACAAATATCAAGTCCACAGTAATGCCATCCGTTATTTAGGGGCAAGTACCACTTAAGGGTTATCTCGCCACTACAGTAAGTGCAAACATTACTCCTCTCCGGATTGAAGGGCAATGCCCTACGGAAGTTATGGGAGTTAACAGATTAAGGGCACTGAGCCCAAAGCAAAGACATTATGAAGGATCAGGGTATGAATTGTACCAAGTATACTTTATATCCGAATTGTGACGCCAAATGAAGCCGACGCCGAAGAAAAGCAAATCTTAAGAAAACTACGTATAAAGGTCTCTTCCCACTATAGTGCTCGCTATAAGGTAACATACCATGCTTTTTTATCGCGAATAAGTCCGCGCTTGACCACCAACTCGCCTGATGGTAAGCGACGCTGTGGTCGAAGATGAAGCACGCAGACCTAGAAGATACCTCGACCCCTCGACGAAGAGACCTAGAAGATTCACTCTGGCCTTGAAAAGCTTTAGATTATATCTCTTAGGAAACAGGAAAACTATGCTAGTGCTAGAAACATGTCAAGCAAAAAAATATTCTTTGTAAGTAAAAATATTGATAAGTATGAGACAATGATTAGTCCAAAGACCATGATTAGTCTAAAGACCGTTCCATCAGAAGAAAATTGATATTTAGATACAGTTATTTGTTCTTAGTTTAGCTGTAAAAGCGGTATTTTAAATAAAAAGCGAACTGCTTTATTCTTTTTTTACCGACTTCCAAAAAGGAGGAGGTACAAGTCGCGGCATATAAGTCTAGCGCTGAGCGAGGTGTGGAGGGGGTGGCTGCTCATGAGTTTAGTATGGCGGTCAATATGCGCAGCCATCCCCTCCACAGTACCCTTACAGCAGCTTTCAGCTAGACTTACGTGCCGCTACTTGTACTATGTTCGTCTGTATGTTTTTTTTGTCTGTCCGTCTGTCTGTGTATCCGCTTTAATCTTCTAAAGTATATACACGAAATATTGCAGTGCAGTTTTCACTACCTTTTAGAATATTTATTGGGGAGGGTTAGTAGCTACTACTCATTCATAATCGCGTAAAGCCGGGACGGGCAACTAGTTTTCAATAAAAAGCTAATTTAGTTTGTTCAGGAAAAAACTCGATCGCTCTCTTTTTGGAGACCCATAAAGAAGGCTAAAATCCAGCAGTATAAATCCTCAAAGGGTTATTTTTATGATAAACATTTCAAAAATTCGTCACGGATGCAGGACTCGAACCTTGCGTCTTCGGATCACTAGCCCGACGCTCTGCCAACTGAGCTAACCCGCAGTACTGACCCCGCGCCGAATTTTGTGAAGTGTTTATCATTTTAACCAACTTATAGCGTTGGCGGCGCCACCTGTGATATTTATTATTTATATTTCCCCGTATTAGACAGGTTATCACTCAATTGAAGTTATAAGAACTTCTGTATTGACGAGAGATGGCGCACTGCTAAATCAATGAAATGATTTTAATTTTATAGTGCATCCCATACTAGGTTTATCTCAAAGAGTTATTTTTATGATAAACATTTGAAATATAAATCCTACCACTATGATGTTGATGATAAAAGTATCATATCTACCATACTGTAAACACGGTTTCACAAAGAAAACGTGATTTGTTACAAGGGAGGTACTCCGAAAGGACAAAAAGGTCTGCTCAGTCGCGTTTGGTGTCATTTCAGTCTCGCGCCGCCATGATTAGATGAAGCTCATAAATAACAAATATGTTTTCTGCGCTTGTTTATTTGCCTTTCCTAAATGGAGTGGGAAAAAAGTGACAGTGTCGTGGCATGCAGTTATATTAGCCTACAAATCACAAGAGAGGCGGAAAGTTAGGTTTACAAAGAGATAGTAGATTGGATGAAAAATATGGCCGACACTCTAAAAGAGGGGGAGGGGGAGATTTAAAAGAAGCCTGCGTTTCAGTGGTGACATCTACAGTCAACTCTATTACTCTACGACTTTAAAGCAATTCTTATCTGAAGATGATATTTCAAAAGGTTTTTTAAATGTAGAAAGACTGACGGAAAACTGAGTGATCCTAATAGTGTTTTTGTTTCTATTGAGGTACTCGTACCTACGGAAAGCAACTGTATGTTCGATGATACCTATTATTATCATAGGATTCTACGAATGCTACGGATCTCTGAACAAGCCTGAAATTGAGAAACGAAAAAAGTTCCACTTAGATGTTCATTGACCTTCGATAATTTTTTTTTGTATTACCACTTAGTTGATTTCTAACAGCTGTTGCCGAAACGATGCTGTGAAAAGTTGTGAGGACCTAAATCCTTTTTTTCAGTTTTTTATTGTTTTATTTGACTATCGAAAGTGTTCAATTTGTTCATCACGTCCATTGTTGGACAAGGCCTCCCCAATCTCCAATAAGAACGGTTGTTAACGGGTCGCATCCAACGCTATCCAGCGGACTTAATTCAGTCATATGTCTACTTTGTGAGAGGAAGTTTTACGTTGCGCATGGCGCATATGGCGGTACGTGGTCTCTGCTGAAAAAAAAATTTTTTTTTAATATTTAAAAACATTTTCACAGTAGCGCCCCCAAATTGCCATAGTTGAGGTAAGCTTCCCGAAACGTTGAAATATTGTATTTATTTCACCTTTCGCGGTTTGTAGAGGCAGTCACACACGTGTCGAGCCACGTTACCCGTCGTGACTGTGTGTATATCGCTTTATAGACTTTTACTTGGCTTTCGTAACTGAACTTGGCACGACGTTGAATGTTTTTACAGTTTTTTCTTAATTACTTGTTTTTTCTAATCAATTAGCATCCTTTTAGAGGCTTATTCTGTACATCAAAACTAACAACTTTTGTTCTGCGACTTTATCAAAACACAAAAAAAAAACAGCTGTTCCATACATTTTGTCACGTGTGAACGATATTTTTCTACGGAACAACATTTTTTTTAGTTTTGACAAAAGTTGTAGAACAAAAGTTGTTAGTTTTGATGTACAGAATAAGCCCCTAAAAGGATGCTAATTTATTAGGAATAACCCTGTATATTCTGTACTGATCTTTTAATACTCGTAGTCCTATCCATGAAGGACTATTGGGACTATTTATAATACACCACTCTGGCCGTTTCGGGTTGGTGGATTCAACGCAATCGAATTTCTCCTACAGGGTAGATGTATTCAGATTGCCTCACGATGTTTTCCTTCACAGAAAAGCCAGTGGTGTGAAAATATACACATATTAAGTTCTTCAGAACTCATTGGTATGGGACCGGGATTCAAATCTACGATATGAATCAGATTTTAGAGAATTAATGACTTTATTAACCGACTTCCAAAGAGAAGGAGGTTCTATGTTCGTCTGTATGTATTTTTTTGTGTATGTTCATCGATAATTTCGCCAATTGAGAACCGAATCGAAAAATTATTGTTTAGTTCAAAAGGATATACTCCCGAAGTGGTCCTACCTAAATTTTACAGAAATCGGCTGAGCCGTTTTTGATAAATCAACAATAATATAAACAATTCGAGCAATTGCAATTTTTTGCGAAAAATAATTATTATGTGAAAGATCAGTGATGACTTATGGCACAGAAACGTGGTCTCTCACTATGGGCCTTATTAGTAAGCTCCAAGTAGCCCAACGAGCTATGGAGAGGGCTATGCTCGGAGTCTCTCTGCGAGATCGAATCAGAAATGAGGAGATCCGTAGAAGAACCAAAGTTACCGACATAGCCCAACGGATTGGCAAGTTGAAATGGCAATGGGCAGGGCACATAGCGCGGAGGACTGATGACCGATGGGGTCGGAAAGTTCTCGAGTGGAGACCACGTACCGGCAAGCGCAGCGTAGGACGTCCACCCACAAGGTGGACGGATGACCTCATTAAGACCGCAGGATCGCGCTGGATGCAAGCCGCTTCCAACCGGTCTTATTGGAGATCCATAGGGGAGGCCTATGTCCAGCAGTGGACTTCTTATGGCTGATGGATGGATGGATGGATGAAAGATCAAGGACAAGATTTACATTGATGTTGAAATTCGTGAATTCGTGAAATGATTGTATTTTTCGTGACGATTTACAATTTTTTGTAGCATGCAGTATTTTTACAATATATTTTACTATAGCTGGTATTTAAACATAAACTTTCTAATAATTAAACATAACTGAGCGAAAATTTCTGTAAAAACTGAAATAAAATTAAAAGAAACAAGCAAAAGCTTTCTTTTCCGTAAAGTACAATACAAAATAAAGCACGTCTGTAAAAAAGTAAAAAGACTTTTAGAAAAGTACTTCTTGGTGCTTTTTATCGGAAAGAAAAGCTCAAACGTAATATTTTAAATTCAAAGATGTTACATTTTCTGTTTTGAGGTAATCTTAAATGTATTCTTTGTTATCTCAGACCAAATAAAAATCAAGTCAGAATGTTGTGAACAAACAATTGAGGCCGGCAAAACTACGCAGTATTGTTATATATTCTTTGACTACGCCTCGCCGTGTACAGACACAATTACACACACATCCACGTACAACGAAACTACGCCGACAGCGCAACGCCGACGCACTCACCACATGTATAAAAAAACTTAAATTAAAAATTTAAAAAAACCCCGACACAAAAACCTACCTAAAAAAAGTACGAAGTAAGTTTGGGCACATTTGTAGAATTTTGGTTCTTCCATCCCCACTTTAACCCACCATAATTCTTAAACGGCTTAATCGATTTTTATAAAACATAGCTAAGAACACTCTCGATTAAATCTCCTTTCATCCAAAAAAAACTAAACTGAAATCGGTTCAGTGGTTCGGGCGCTATGATGCCACAGACATACAGACACACAGACAGACGCACAGACAAACAGACACGTCAAACTTATAACACCCCTCTTTTGTGTCGGGGGTTAAAAAACCGGCCTCACTTGTCTGTTCACGACGTTGTCTCGATTTTTTTATTTGGTCTGAGTTTGTTATAAGATCTATTGCATCCTCAATATGCAGAACATAGAATTAGAACTAATCTAATTCTATGACGCAGACAGCCTTCAAAGTCAAAGTCAATATTGCAGTTAGTTTGTTTGTTCCATTGGTACTATAAAAGTGTATCAAGGCTCATTACAAACTTGCCTCTTGAAGGCGTGCAACGTTACTGGCGAATCTACTCGTATTAATTATTTACATGTAAAATAGTAAGTAAGTCTAAGTATTGTCTTATCTAATTTGTCGACTGCTATTTTTTGACTGCCTCGGTGGTCCAATGGTTAGCGACCCTGAGTCGTGTGCAAAGAGGCGTGGGTTCGATTCCCACCCAGAGGTAGCATTTTTGTAATTAACTGAAGTGATTGCTCTGTATCTGTATTTTGTGTTATCGATATGTTTTTTTTTTGCCTGGCAGAGTCGCTATCAGCGATTAGGCCGTTACATTGTTACACTGTTTATGTATCTTTGTTTCTTCTTTTTGTTTATTTCTTGGTGTGCAATAAAGAGTTTATCTATCTATCTATGTATTTAAAAAAATATGATCAAATGCATAGTTTACGATTCCATAAAAGACATACAGACAAACATTCATGTTTATACATATAGATACAATGTGTATATTATAGTCAAACCGCTAAACTCAGACCAGGCCTGCGCGGTACAGGGGCGCCGGGGGAGACGACAAAGGAGGACTGAGACATGTGCGGGCGCCGGGGACCCGCTGCCCGCGCCTGTCTCAGTCCCCTGTGTCGTCTCCCCCGGCGCCCCTGTACCCGCGCAGGCCTGGTCTGAGTTTAGCGGTTTGACTATAGTCTCTGACGGCCATATACGAGCCTTGCTTAGTTTAGGATCAGAGACCGTGTGTAATGTCCCTAACATATTTTATTAAGCCATAATAGCGTCTATCAACGTTATTTCTCCTTATGGTTCCGGAAATGTGGTCAGAGCCAGGAAAAGTCATTTATTCACTGGCAGCTAGTTTAAAACAAACAAAGCGACCAGAATCAGGCGTCCAAAAGGAATTAAGCTATAACTCGGACCGGCCCAAATGAGCCGGGGTCAGGCCCGGCTAAACCCCCCGACGTGTGTTATTTCATTAAGTGGACTAACTAGAAAGAATACAGATACCCAATGTCTACCAAAAACATGAGGTGTCTACAGAATATCCAACTATTCGGCAGGCCTTTATAAAAAGGTAGGATGAAAGAGCTCCGGGGACTGGGAACATATTTCATTCTAACTTAAATGCTTATTAAAAGATTGTAAAAGATATCCTCCATATCAATCGGAAACAGGATTGTTCAGACGCCACAAATATGCTACGCCTGAGCAATTCAGTTCACTGAACTTTCTATTTTATACAATTTTTGTTTCTGTAATTTATCAATAGATTTAAGATAATTTCAGTGCCGCTTTGTAAGTAGGCTCTTTCGTGGTTTCGCCCCGCAAGCTGTTTGGCCCGCGGGGCGAATCGACGAAGACTCTTTTTGAAGGCCCTCTTTCGCCCTGCATTAAGTACCCCTCTGCAAGCTCGCTACAGAAGGATACTTTCAAAGTATTGGTCTTCTTTTAATTTGTAGTGTTCCTGTATACACATACCTTGGATGACAATGCAGTGTAAAATTTAGCTACCAAGTCTAGAATATAAATTTGATTGTTATCTGTTTTGTGTATCAAATAAATAAATAAAATAAAATAAACTGGAAAGCCCTACCTCCGTTATTGTTACCTAACTATTACAATCTGCGTACCTTTAAGGTAAATGTTAAAAGGCAAGCGGCGGCACCTCCAATAACACTGGTGGAATGCCTAATGGAAAACGATGTAGCAGAAGATGGAGTATGTATACGTGAAAGATACCTTTTCACATTTCTTCGTCGTCGTTTCAGCCATAGGACGTCCATTGCCGGACATACGCCTCCTATAAAGATCTACAATAAGACTTGCAGAGAGTAGTGGCTTGCATCATTCCAGCGCGATCCTGAGGACTTAATTATGTCATCCGTCCACCTTGTGTGTGAGTGCACGTCCTAGTCTTAGTAATTTTGGCCGCTTAGATTTTAAATGATCTTGTAGAAAATTTTATTGAAAAAATAATATTTATGAAAAAAAATTAAACATTGACATTCTCACAAACAATATTTATGATGTTACATTATATATGACGGAGTGAAACAGCATAGTTGGTTTTAGTTAAAAGCAACAGTGATGATTTTAAAGTGGGTATCACTCGAATGGGGTTGCACGTGGCAACACTGCAGGCTTGTGTCGGAATGAAATGATTTGACAGATGGGCGAGAAACGTCATGCCATTCCGCACGCAAGGCGGACTGCTCCCGTGCCAATCCATTAGCTTTAAAATCCGTTTCCATCCTCGAAAATTCTCGTTAAATTGATTACCAAGTGGTACTAGGTCAATAAAACCACCCGTCGCAGTAGTACAGAGTGTTTATTTGGTGAGATGGACAACTGGAGACCGCCGGCAAGCCGTACCGATGGATGGCCCACAAATAGCGATGGCGGGTGCTTTACACGATTAGTCTTAGTCCCCGACATCAGAAGTGGTATCACAACAACGCCCACAGCATGAGGATACAGCCTCATTGATCATCGCAGCACAATGACCAAAAAGTGCGGGCACTCAGCAAAAGTGAAGACGGTGTACAAAAGTGCTACCTTCGCACTACTACTGCGGAGAGAATAGACACGTTGCATCGCGCTGTGCGAAGAAGGTATTGACGTACGAGTAGAGCATCGAGTCAACACCTGCGATCCAACCAGCGATCGATCATCTTTCAAATCCGGTGAGCATTTTTCAGTTTGTTTCGATTCGGGTGCAGATTGTTCTCTAATAAGAAAAAGTAACGTGGGAAGATCTCATGATGTGCAACAAAATAGCGCAGTCACACTTGTAGGAATCGAGGGTTCTAATGTTCACTGTTAACTTCAATTAATAGCGTCAAGTTAGATTCACAATTTTTCAGTGTCACTATTATTTAATGCCGTACCTGATGACAATATACAGCACGATATCATGACAACAATGACGACGGTATATGAATTCTGTGTGTGTGTGTGTGTTTCTATACCTGTGTGGTAAGCCTGTATGGTACTCATACTCATACTCTTTATTTATAACAACTAGTTACACGTCATTACACATACTAACATATTTCAGCTAACACTATGATTTGTTATTTGTTATAAGGTAAGCTTGTGTGATAAACCTGTGTGGTTAGACTGTGTAGTAAGACTGTGTAGTAAGTGTGTATGATAAGCCTGTGTAGTAATCCTGTGTGGTACGCCTATGTGATACGCGTGTGTGATACGCCTGTATGATACGCCTGTGTGGTATGACTGTGTACTACTGTGTAGTAAGCCTGTATGATAAGCCTGTGTAGTAATCCTGTGTGATACGACTGTGTAGTGAGCCTGTGTGGTAAGCTTTTGTAATAATTCTGTATGGTAAGCTTGTGTGATAATCCTGTGTGGTCAGCTTGTGAAGCAAGCCTGTTTGATAAGCCTGTGTAGAAACTCTGTGTGACAAGCCTGTGTGGAAGCTCTGTGTGACAAGCCTGTGTGGAAACTCTGTGTGACAAGCCTGTGTGGCAAGCCTGTGTGGAAGCTCTGTGTGACAAGCCTGTGTGGCGAGCCTGTGTGGCAACTCCGTGTAACAAGCCTGTGTGGCAAGCCTGTGTGGCAACTCCGTGCAACAAGCCTGTGTGACAACTCCACGTAACAAATCTGTGTGTTAACTCTGTGTGAAATGTCTGTGTGAAAAGCCTGTGTGAAAGCTCTCTGTGTTGTAACTGTGTGGCAGCTCTGTGTGGTGAAGTAGCTCTGTATGGAAAATCTGTATGGTACTCGTAACTCTTAGTGGTAACCCGGTGTGACAATCCTGTGTAGCAAGTTTGTGTGCAAATTCGGTGCAATACTTAAATCTACGTGAGAATTAACTCTGTGTGAAAAGCTTGTGTGGTATCTCCGTGTGGTATTTCCGTGTGGTATCTCCTTGTGGTATTTCCGTGTGGTATCTCTCTGTGGTAACTCCGTGTGGTATCTCCGTGTGTTAACTCCGTATGGTATCTCCGTATGGTATCTTTGGGTTGGCAATTTCTTGTAGTAACTCCGTGTGGTATCTCCGTGTAGTATCTTCGTGTGGTATCTTCGTGTGGTATCTTCGTGTGGTATCTTCGTGTGGTATCTTCGTGTGGTATCTTCGTGTGGTATCTTCGTGTGGTATCTTCGTGTGGTATCTTCGTGTGGTATCTTCGTGTGGTATCTTCTTATGGTATCTCCGTGTGGTATCTCCGTGTAGTATCTTCGTGTGGTATCTTCGTGTGGTATCTTCGTGTGGTAACTCCGTGTGGTAAATCCGTGTGGTAAGTCCTTGTGGTAGCTCCGTGTTGTAACTCTGTGTGACAATCAAAGAAAATAGGAAACCACCCCACATAGTTACAACTAGTGTGGTTGCTAACTAACGCATAAGTTACTTGTTTTGCCAAGAAATAAAAAAAAAACTTACGAGGACGTATGAAGATGCAGGATGGCCGTGACGGAGTGAAACAGCATAGTTGGTTTTAGTTAAAAGCAACAGTGATGATTTTAAAGTGGGTATCACCCGAATGGGGTTGCACGTGGCAACACTGCAGGCTTGTGTCGGAATGAAATGATTTGACAGATGGGCGAGAAACGTCATGCCATTCCGCACGCAAGGCGGACTGCTCCCGTGCCAATCCATTAGCTTTAAAATCCGTTTCCATCCTCGAAAATTCTCGTTAAATTGATTACCAAGTGGTACTAGGTCTATAAAACCACCCGTCGCAGTAGTACAGAGTGTTTATTTGGTGAGATGGACAACTGGAGACCGCCGGCAAGCCGTACCGATGGATGGCCCACAAATAGCGATGGCGGGTGCTTTACACGATTAGTCTTAGTCCCCGACATATATAATATATTTATGCAATAATTTCAACATCAAATAGCCAAAACCGGTACACCTACTATATTTGTAGGTACTATATCATGACCGAGCGGTCAGCGCTGCACTATTTGATACTCAAATTACTTATGAACATGGGGTTCCCGATGGGAAAGCGGCCTCAACGACACCAAAACACAGAATTAAACGATCACTTGTTTTATAACTTACTTGCCGGCTGACGTACGGAGACGACTGCACTGAGATATCAAACGAGCGGGAAACCGGCGCGTCTGACACTGACAGTTGCACGCCTGGTGACGGACATGCAGTGTCGCCGCGTTAGGGCGAATATTACGCGAACAACTTACGAGTATACATCTGAGTTTTTCTAATCTGTGCAAATAAAGTTGTGTACTGTATTACTTGTTTCCATTGCTAGTTTGTTTATTTTGTTCCGTTAGTAGCCGGGATTGCGTGTTGCATTTATAGCATAATTGGTACGAATATGGCGCGTGGCATTTTAGTCTACATGGAAGTTAGTTTTGTGAAAATTGTCACGAATTCGACCAAATGACTCAAAAACGTAGAGTATGTGCAAAAAAGAGAACTGTCGTGGCGTTACGGTGCACTAACAATAAGATTTTAATCAGCAGCCAAGGTACCGACTACTTGGCAGACGCGAGTACTGATGAAAACCGAATTGGTGTCTACCAAGTATCAAACACCTAGCAATGACTGAGCAGTGTTGTCAACGTAACAAAGTATAATGGCATACGGGTGATCTCACCTACGACGCTTTTTTTTGCACAAACTCTAACAACTAGTTTCATACTATCCATATGAGAACATAATCAATTGAACTTTATAATGTATAATTGAAGTTAATAAGTTTATGATTGAAGTTTATCAATTTAAGTTCAATTCAAGACAGGATCAATCTTTTTGGCGGTGTGAAGTTAGCTACAAGCTGCGGGAAACCCAATCCTGTCTGAAGCTCACTTAACAGCTGCGCGAGGCGATTGCAACTTGTACGTCACGTCAGGATTGGATATTGCGCAGTTTGTAGCTAAATTCACAACCGCCAACTTGTGAGGCGCGGCCTTTAGCGCACGATGTTTTCCTTCACCGAGAAGCCAGTAGTGTGAATATCTGTACCTATATAAATTCGAAATAAAAAATAAATTAATGTAAATATAGGGGGACATCTTACACACGGTCTCTGACCCCAAACTAAGCAAAGCTTGTGATATTGCTGCCAGAGACTGATATACTACATATACATAAATAACTTATTAGTGTGGGCCAGCAAATCGTAAACTAGAATGGCGTTCTCTATCTGGAATTTCTCATCGTGGTTTTGGCTCCAAACCACTACAGTTTTCCAAGTGACACTTAAACTCGCTGCCAAGCTATGAAAGATAAGATTTCTGAACTTAAATAAATAGAGCAATTTTCAATCATGGTTTTGGCTCCGATTTGAACAATTTTCAGCACACACGAATCCCACAAACTTTTATAGGCGAATTGATATGCCAATAGCTTTAGCCCGCGGCTTCGCCCGCGTCATATTTAATGTTTGTGCTATCCTATAGGAACCTTTTAGTTTTTCGAGTTAAAAAATAGCATAATGTCACTTTCTGTCTTTCAAACTGTGTGCATACTAAAAATCAAGTCAATCCGTTGTTCCGTTGATGTGTGGAAGAGAAATCATTATTTTTCGCAAAAAATGGCAAAACTTCCTTCCATCGTGAACTTAATTCGAATATTTCGCTAGAATTGTTTACATTATTGTTGATTTTTCAAAAATGGCTCAGCCGATTTCTGTAAAACTGAAATGGGACCATCTCGGGACCCTTTCGCAATTTTTCATATTATCGATGAACATACACAAAAAAAAACATACAGACGGACATAGAACCTCCTCCTTTTTGGAAGTCGGTTAAAAACCAACAAACATACTTTCGGATTTATAATATTAGTAAGGAACTGCTCGTGCATTTCAACATTATAAAGACCTAAAGTCTCGTGTGGATTTCCAAAAATCATATTGAGCATCAGAAAATACCCATACTCAAACTTGCCCTTGTGCTACTGAGATAGCTGGCATGTTAGATATCTTTACCGTAACACCTGTAACGTTACATTTTTAACCCCCGACGCAAAAGAGGGGTGTTATAAGTTTGACGTGTCTGTTTGTGTGTCTGTCTGTCTGTCTGTGGCATCATAGCGCCCGAACCACTGAACCGATTTCAGTTTAGTTTTTTTTGGATGAAAGGAGACTTAATCGAGATTATTCTTAGCTATGTTTTATAAAAATCGATTGAGCCGTTTAAGAGTTATGGTGGGTTAAAGTGGGGATGGAAGAACCAAAATTCTACAAATGTGCCCAAAATGGTTGTCAATGTGTCGGGGTTTTTTTAAATTTTTAATTTATATTAGTTATCGTATATTTACAGCTTTCCATCGTGGTTTTGACTAACCACTAAGTTTTTTTATGAGACGCATAAAGTCGCTGCCAAACTATAAAAAATAAACCGCCTTACCACAGTAGATTTAAACACGCTTTAAACACTATTTAACCTACAATTTGTACTGTTAACCATTGTCTAAAGCGTGCGTAAAACTTTTGTGGTACGAGTAAGACGGAAAGTTGTTAACCTTTTTTTTCATAATCGTCATCATCTGCAGCCTTCTATATCCCACTGCTGTGTATAGGCCTCTCTCTTACGGTGCCATTTGTCTCAGTCCTGTGCTAGTCGTGTCCAGGTTCATACTTTTTTTTTTATTTAAGATACTATTATACATGGTTTCGCTACAACTCAAACAACTTTCAGCAAAAAAGAATTCTGCAAGTTTTTAACTGCTAAAATAATTCGCGATATACTGCACATCCAATCTACGTCATGTACCTTACCTAATATCTCGTCTAGCAAGTACTTTGAAGGGTTTAGATCCTAAGTCAATATTAGTGGACCCCTGTGCCGCGGTCGGTGCCCTTTGATATGTCACTTACCTTAACCGTATTTCTAATCCCATGGCGTTTGCGATGGAACGAACTAAATTAGTTTTTATGCGTGTTTGAATTGGGGCAGTATTCGCGCGAGTGATCAGTTAATAATAATTATTTTTCGCAAAAAATGGCACAACCGACTTCCGATTGTACATCATTGTTGATTTATAAAAAACGGTTCCGCTGATTTCGATGAAATTTAAATCGGACCACATTAAACTTGACCACTTGTAACTAACTGCACATCCACCGACTTGTATAATCCGGCCTATACATAAGTTCCACCAGTTTCAGGAATGAGGAGATCCGTAGAAGAACCAAAGTTACCGATATAGCCCAGCGAATCGGCTGGTTGAAATGGCAATGGGCGGGGACACAGCAAGGAGGACCGATGGGGTCGAAAAGTTCTTGAGTGGAGACCGCGTACCGGCAAGCGCAGCGTACGACGTCCACCCATAAGGTGGACGGATGACCTCATTAAGACCGCAGGTTTTTTTTTTTAAAGTTATTTGTTTACGCATTTGTGGGGGCTCGATGCTATTGGATTACTTCTTGCCCCCACGCGTGAAAGAAAATTGATGTTTTTGTTATTTCACCCGTTTCGCCACAACCGTCTGTTTGTGGCTGTTGTGGCGATGCGGGTGGTAAGGGATGAGATGTGTAGGTATGTAAGTATGAAGTGAAATTGAGTGATGCATGGTTTATTAGGTGATTAGAGTATGCTGAGCGGGGGCTCTTCTTCTGTCTTTTTTTTTTCCCCCGCTCATTTATAATACAATTAAATTAATACAATTGTTGAATGGAATGAGATGAGTGATGAGTGGTTTTGGATAAAGTGGGTGTGGGCCTCAGCAGCCCTGCGCCACCCCAGCCTCGACGAGAACATGAAGGAGGTGAAGAGAAACTGGAGTGACCCATAATGGTGGCAAGTGACTGGCGCATGACTGCTGAGGCTGTATTAAATGATGAGGAAATGGAGATAATATGTTGAAGAAGTGACGAGAATATGAAGTGAAAATGAGGAGAAAGTGATGAATTCGCGACGCATTTTTGATGAAGAAATGATGTAGCCCCATTATTTCCTCGTTTTTTCATCATTCGCGACGAGATTTTGAAGAACATTTGACGCATAATTGAAGAAGCTATGATGAAGAGTCACTTTTTCATCACTTTCTCGTCACTTGCGATGAGATTCTGAAGCTCTTTTGACGCGGAAATGAAGAAGCTTTATTAGTCTAATATGTACAGCTTATCTTATTGTTATGTATATCTTATTTTATATCTTATTTATCATTAATCTAATATGTACAGCTTTTTTTTTTCTATGTATAACTATACATTATATTTATATTATTATTAATTAAATGATGAGAAGATGCAGACAATGTGTTGTAGAAATGATGAGAATATGAAGTGAAAATGAAAATTTTTGATGAAAAAAAATGATGAAGCGTCACTTTCTCATCACTCTCTCGTCGCACTGCGACGAGATTCCGACGAGATCCCGACGCCCCTCAAATTCTCGTCATTTTGACGAGAGTTTGTAGTATTTCTGACGCAGAAATGAAGAAGCTTTAAATTTATCAGTACATCTTAACTTATCTATTATTATTGTGTGGAACGTCACTTAGTATACATTTATTTGTTTGTTGGTTCTGTTGTATTTGCGTATCACATTTGATGAATAATCTATGAATAATATTGGGGAGAATCACTGATGAGTTTGTGATGCGTTTTTGATGTTTTTTGAATTTTAAACTGAAATTTATCTGTCATTTTATTATAAACGAGGTTTATAAGAACAAAGCCAACGAGGCATGAAAGGAGCATTTGCAGTTCCGTAATTATCCTGGAACGTAAGTGGGCGTGATCCTGGTGAGAGACAGAAAGCTCCCATGAGGGCTCTACACTTAATAGGACTTTCTTGAAATTATTATTGTTAGGCTTAGGGTTTAGGTTTAAAGATATTTATTATCATAAAGACAAACAGTTTGTCACTTACATGATAACATAATTACAAATATTTTACAATTTTAGTCGTAACTATATTATTATCAAAACAAGTTAACTAATTGAACATATAACATAATACAGACTAACTTCACACTTCTTTTCTTGTACTTATAATAATAACGATACATTTTCTATGATGGATTCAGCTTAAGTTCTTTTAAAGGCATGAAGTGAGTTAACATTTTTTTATTTGTGAGGGTAGAGAGTTATGAAGTCTGGCACCTTCAGTTGTGAGCATTGTCTTGCCGTAATTTGTTCGATGTCTTGGAATGACGATATCTACATAATTTTATTAATCATCTATCAGCTTCTAAAGTTTTCTGTAGTTCGATTTATTCACTGATTTGGATAATAATTATTTTCAGTAAAATCGATACTAATTTTTAAACAACAAATCAAAACGGTTGATCCTTAAGTTTAAACAAGAATAATGAATTTAAATCTTCGATACTCAATTTCCCGACGAAATTTTAAACGTTTCATACTCCATTTTAAACAAGAATTAAATCGTTTGATACTGAATTTTGCAATCATTTCTTAAACAAGAATTAAATCGTCTGATATTGAATTTTAAACTAGAATTTTTCTGTCATTTAAACTTGTCATAAACGAGGTTTATAACAAAGAACAGAAAGAGAAACGAGGTTTATAAGAAAGAGGTTTGGAACAAACATACAACAGGAAACATGGAACAGGAGCATTCGCAGTTACCTAATTACCCTGGAGCGTAAATGGGCGTGCCCTGGTGGGAGACAGAAAGCTCCCATGAGTATATTTATCAAGACTTTCTTGAGATTTTATTACACCCGATAGAGTCCATATGGCTTCCCAATCGCCGTCACTTCGAGAATACTTAATTTTCAGTAATTAGCGGCTGTCTATTAAATAAAGGCCGCGCCACACAAGTTGGCGGATGTGAATTTAGCTACAAGCTGCGCAATAGGCAATCAACCTGCGGCAACCTGAGCTTCAGTCAGGATTGGATATTGCGCAGCTTGTAGCTCTTAACTTCACATCCTCCAACTTGTGTGGCGCGGCTTATACTCAACTCGAGTTACTTTTAAGCGCAGTGAGTTTAATTAGTCTGATTTATTTCGGTATTAGTTTTAAAGTGGTGCCCCACTCAATATTCGTTGGGTTGCGACCTATAGTTTGGGAAACCCTGGTATAGACAATTTTTAACCCCCGACGCAAAAGAGGGGTGTTATAAGTTTGACGTGTCTGTTTGTCTATGTGTCTGTCTGTCTGTCTGTCTGTCTGTGGCATCATAGCGCCCGAACCACTGAACCGATTTCAGTTTAGTTTTTTTTGGATGAAAGGAGACTTAATCGAGAGTGTTCTTAGCTATGTTTTATAAAAATCGATTGAGCCGTTTAAGAGTTATGGTGGGTTAAAGTGGGGATGGAAGAACCAAAATTCTATAAATGTGCCCAAAATGGTTGTCAAATGAAAGATAAGATATTTTATCAGTGGTAGGACTCTGTCTAGCCTGAGGAGTCCGTCTGGGTGAGTACCACTGCCTTATTTTAGGTAGGTTTTTGTGTCGGGGGTTTTTTAAATTTTTAATTTAAGTTTTTATAATGTTAAAATATGGCCACAACTGATGCATCTACGAAAGTGGCTTAGTTGAGATATCGTGTATCGCGCGATTAGCTCAACTATGACTCAACAGAGCCTCAACTCTCAAGGATACTGTACATCAATTTACCTCAGTGCCTCAAGCAAGACGAAGGTTTTCGATAGTTGTGTGTTACCAGTGATGATATATGGAACTGAAACGTGGTCTTTTAATGTGGGCCTTATGAATAAGCTTAAATAGCCCAACGCGCTATGGAGAGGGCTGTGCTCGGTGTATCTCTGCGAGATCGAATCAGAAATGAGGAGATCCGCAGACGGACCAAAGTTACGGACATAGCCTAGCGGATTAGCATATTAAAGTGGCAATGGGCAGGGCACATAGTTCGAAGAACGGATGGATGGGTCCGCTAAAGTTCTCGAATGGAGACCACGGACCAGCAAGCGCAGCGTAGGACGTCCACCGACTAGGTTGACTGACGATATGATAAAGGTAACAGGAACGCGCTGGATGCAGGCCGTTTCCAACCGGTCTTATTGGAAATCCATGGGGGAGGCCTATGTCTAGCAGTGGACGTCCTACCGCTAATGGATGGATTGATGACTCAACAACTCAACTATGAGTATACTATGACTGTGCCAGGAACATACATTGACCTAATTTTTGGCATTGATATAATTCAATGGTCAGAGAGTGACTCTGACTACTTTTTATCGCGAAAAAATAAAAGGCCCCTATACTATACCTAATATACCTAATACGTATCCCAACGTTATTGTGATCAGACATCTTAAATCTTGTTTTTAGGGTTCCGTACCCAAAGGGAAAAATGGGACCCTATTACTGAGACTTCGATGTCCGTCTGTCCGTCTGTCTGTCTGTCTGTCACCGGGCTGTATCTCATGAACCATGATAGCTACGCAGCTGAAATTTTCACAGATGATGTATTTTGGTTGCAGCTATAACAACAAATACTAAAAACAAAATAAAATAAATATTTAAATCCTCCGAAGTATTTAAGGCTCCGATACAACAAACCTGAATTTTTAGACGTTTTTCGCTCTATATTAATAATGGTACCAGGTAGATGCTTGAAATTTTCACAGAATATTTAGTTTTATATTCCCTTCAATAATAAGTAATAAAATAAAACTAAAATAAATATTTAAGGGGGGCTCCCATACATTACGGAACCCTCCGTGCGCGAGTCCGACTCGTACTTGGCCGATTATTTTTTACAATCTCAAGTTATTCCCGCAAACATTTCGAAACATTAGAAACTTCCTATAAATCACTACATTTTATTCATATTAACCTGTCCTTATTCTTTTCAATCCCAAAATAGGAACACTGTTCCATCGATCAAATTTCCAAATACAACCGACCAACTTATTTCTACTACCGGCTTAAACAACAACTAAAGTTTCAGAAAGTTTTGTTCAGTAAATGCGACAATGGCTCCATCGTGCTGGTGTGTATGAAAGTTGGTTTTGCTATGAGAACCGAAATTGGATTCCTTCATACGAGACGTATCAATGGATCAAGTGGACCAAATATGGAACGCCGGAGGAATAATAAATATGAAGGTGCAGATGGAAAACTTTTGCAAGATTTGTTATTATTTTTTAGGGTTCCGTACCCAAAGGGTAAAAACGGGACCCTATTACTAAGACTGTCTCCAGGCTGTGTCGCATAAACCGTTATAGCTAGTAAGCTGAAATTTTCAGATATGATGTATTTCTGTTGCCGCTATAACAACAAATACTAAAAACAGAATAACATTAATATTTAAGAGGGGCTCCCATACAACAAACCTGAATTTTTAATCGTTTTTCGCTCGATATTGATAATGGTAACAGTTAGATGCTTGAAATTTTAATTGTATATACAATTCAATATTAAATAATTAAAATGAAATAAATATTTAAGGGGGGCTCCCATCCAGTACGGAACCCTGCGTGCGCGAGTCCTACTCGTACTTGGCCGATTATTTTAAGTTGATGAAGACAGGTAGATCATTAGAGCTGTGCTCGAAGTCTCTCTGCGAGATCGAATCAGAATCACGGAGATCCGCAGACGAACCGAAGCTACCGACGTTGCTCAGCGGAATAGCAACAGCGAAATTGCAGAGGCCAGAGCAAACAGTTCAAAGAAGACGGAAGAAGAAATGGTCGAAAGGGCCGCAAAGTTCTCAAATGGAGACATGCAGCGCAGCGTAAGACCAGTTGACCAGGTGGACCAACGATATAATAAAATAATCCAGGTCATCACTGCTACATAGTCGCTTCCCGCTGTCTGTCCCCGTGTATGCTTATATCTTTACAACTACGCAACGGATTTAGATGCGGTTTTTTTAATAGATTAAATGATTCAAGAGAAAGGTTTAAGTAAATGTATAATACACCTGGCAAAGCCGGGGCGGGTCGCTAGTAATATTATAGATTCGAATGTGTGTTTGATACTCTTTCACGCAGCAAGAAAGATATTGACCAGATTTTTGGCATGGATATAATTCAATGGTCAGAGTGACTCTGACTACTTTTTATCGCGAAAAAATAAAGCTAAGCCCATATCAGCTCCTATGGGATGGCACAAAAATTAAAATATCACGCGCTGAAAACCGCGAAGAAAGCTGGTAGGTAAATCTAGTTTTTCTTGTTAGAACTATCCTTCTGTCCTTTTCCAATCTGTGACACACAAACTTATATTGTCAAAGTTCAGAATTCACATAAAATCGGCCAATCGTGACCCAATATTTTTACAGATTTACCGGATGGACTTAAATTAAACTTTATATCGACGCAGTAAAAACTAACTTTGTCTTTCTGAGATGCATTTTAAATGTTGTTTTCGTTGCAACGAATAACTGTGCACTGTGCAGTCGGACACCGGCGCTACTGTATCATATTCCGTGAGGAACCGGCAGATTTGTACGAATTTATTTAGTTCTTATAATACTCCGTTGATGCGGAAACGTTGGTAAAGTTTGGGCTATTTTTTTATTACAAAAAAAGGAAGTGCAGTTGGACCCCGGCGCTACTGTATCATATTCTGTGCGGAATTCATATATTTGTATGATTGATCGAAAGTAAGCGAAGATCTCCGTTTTAACACGGCGATTTCGCTTTTGTCAGTCCAGATGTTGGTTTTCGTCTACAGGTCGCATTTTTTAACGAATCTCGACGACACACGTACACAGGTTCTATATCTTTTTGACCGACGAACCGAGCCGGAGGAGGTACTCAATTCGACGCGTATATTTTTTTTTTATGTATTATATAACCACGCATAACTTGTTTCATAGTAGTCCGATTTCAATAATTCTTTTTTTATTGGAAAGAGTATACTTCGAAATTGGGCCCATATTTTTTTTTATTGAAAACGGCTGAGCCATTTTTGATAAATCAACAATGATATGAAAAACGCTACATCGATCCGTGCGAAATATTCGCGAATTCTGTACACGGGTGAAGGCGGTCATGCTATTTTTTGCAAAAAATAATTATTGTCGTCAGCGATTTTTGATAGCAGATTTTTGATTTGGGAACATTTCCCTCAGAATGGGAAGGAAAGGTGATATTGCAAAAAGGGCTAAGACTAGGTACAGTAGCTCAAAAAATCCGATAAACTATGATAAATAAATGCGCAGAGTAAAACAACCGCATTAAATGCTTAATTTATGAGTAATTTCACATTTTCCAATTTGATTTTTGCTCAGTTATTGAATTACTGCCATTTTGGTCACAAATAACCTTTTTTATATAACCTACATAGAATTAATAGCCTACATGTAAAAAATGCACTGAAGAGTTTAGTTTTGTTAGCAAAACTTCTCAGACGTTAATGATACATCAAATTGATACGTTTATAGGTAAGTACTTTATACTTCGATCATGACTTTATACGTTTCTTTTGTTTCATTTATTTCGTTGATTTTTTTATTATGGGACCAACAGCAATCTTCAGTTGTTCATAATAACGTAGGTACTACATATAAGTGGTTTCAGTATTATTAGATCTCTGAGAGACGCGCACTCTGCGCTGGCCTTCAGGAGGATTAAGTTGTTACTTGGTGAAGTCGCGGGTCACCGAGAAAGTCGAAGGCAAACGTGTAAGAGGTTTGTTTTTATTTTCCTGTTTATCGTAAATAATCAAGAACATTTTGTCGTTATATTAATTTTGTAAAACCATCATTAATAGTGTGATGAGTGTAATGTTGTTTATATTCTCTTAAAAGTATTATATTATATCATATTTCTGTATAAATGGATCTAAACAACTGTGAATTATTTCAAAGTAACTTGCCCCGCATTCACATTGCTGTATTCTTATAATGGTGTATGAAGATCACGTAGCACATAGAAACCTCTTTAGTAATCAAACTCACGGGACAAGTTAGATCCATATATTTAAAAAAAAAAGGAAAATGAAGGATGAATACTTACTTTTTGGCGGGAAAGAAACTAAGGAGGATCAATTATGTGAAAATGGAGCGAAGAATAAAGAAATGTTTGTAACCATATGTTTCTAAGATCGGAGAATGCTGAATAAAATATTTTGACTAAGTGGTGTTTAAATCCTGTAATAGTTAACAATAAAAAACCATCCAACGAATTGCAATGAAACGTGTTCTTTTCGTTGTTATAAGAATCCAGGATAATATAGAAATCGGTTTTAAACAGGCCTTTAGCCTATTTTTGTTATTTGTGACATTTTATTAATGTTTCAAGTCGAGTATGGCCGGGTGGTTTTTGGCGGGAACGCGGAAAAATCATGTCGCCGCATTTTATTATTTTGTGAAAAAAGGTTCTATCAGTGATAATTAGTTTGCCGATGCTTTACTGAGGTCTATCTTGACCGCGACTTTTTCGGACTATGACGTGACTTAGACTGTACCTAACTATTTTGATAAAATACAAAAAAAGGTTCAATACTTATAGGTAACACTAGCAAATGCATAAACCATGCGACACCAAAATATAAAAGAAGAAGAGTATGGCTGCCTTATTTTTAAACTGTCAATGTAATTTTCAATCCGAATAGGTACATGAAAATACTTTTAATGGACACTGTTATTGTAAAAAATAACGGGAAAATAATTATCCGGAAGAAACGAAGCAAATTATGAAATACTGTACCCTTTGGTGGCCCAATTTCTATATATTTTTGCAATATCTCCTCTGCTGTTAAAAACTACTGAAATTAGTTAAAGTGATGTGTCGCGATCTGCTGTTCTAAGAACTACTAGTTTAGTTCTTCCAATTCGCCGTTGGTGCGAATATTTTGGTGAAGGTTTGTTTATTTTTTTATTGAAATATATACAAAGGAAGGATGAATTCGATGTGTCCATTGAAACGCGTATTGCAGTTGATTTTTGTAATAAAACTGGGAGCGTGGGAATCGGGCCTTTGTTTGTATTTAAAATATAAACGAGACTTTTGTTGTTTATGTTAACATTTATGTGACATAAATGTTGGAAACACTGGCTATGTTAAATTGAAAGCACAATAAACAGCAGCCAATCCGCTGAGCTATGTCGGTAACTCCGCATAAAAACAGCTGTTCCACATAAAATTTCAATCGTAATCGACAAAATGTATGAATCAGCTAATCTGTTACTCGAATCCCAGGGTGGCCCTATAGTAAAAGTTGATCATAATGATGGTATGAATCTCCTCCTTTCGGCTTAGTACACCAGTTCTGGATAACCCTGTTATACTCTACAAATATTCGTAACAGTTCCACAAACCAAAAGTAAATAATGTCGAACAAATATAACCTAACATAACATTATAACATTGACATTTCAAACCTAAACATGGTATCAAATATCAAACATGCCGATTTAATCCGACCAACTTTTTATACCAAAGTCGTATGTAAACAAGAACTTTGTCAAAATAACTAATTCGGGGTCAGTAAGAACGGGTGTTTTAATCCGTTAGGAGGTCAATGTTCATAATATTTTAAATCGACTTCAAAAAATCGACCAAGTACGAGTAGGACTCGCGCACGCAGGGTTCCGTACTGTTTGGGAGCCGCCCTTAAATATTTATTTTATTTTAATTTAGTAATTTATTATTCAATTGTATATACAGCTAAAAATTCTGTGAATATTTCAAGCATCTACCTGTTACCATTATTAATATCGAGCGAAAAACGGTTCAAAATTCAAGTTTGTTGTATTTGTTGTTATAGCGGCAACAGAAATACATATTCTGTGAAAATTTCAGCTTTCTAGCTATAATGGTTTATGAGATTCAGCCTGGTGACAGACAGACAGACGGACAGCGTAGTCTTAGTAATAAGGTCCCGTTTTTACGCTTTGGGTAAGGAACCCTAAAAAGGTGGTTCTCTAGATATGTATGTTACCTGATTATTCCGCGAAGTATTACAAATCTACCTATTTCGATGATTTTTTTCATAGATTGTATAGCAGAGGTAGTAGTAGATTATACACATTTAAATTTTATCAAAATTGATTCTGTATTTTTGAAAAATCAACAGTAATATTATTATAAAAAAATCTTCGAGCGAACTATTCGAATGTTGTACGAAAAATGCGATTGATTAAAGTCGGTTGAGCCTTTTTTGGCAAAAAAATATAGGCATGATGACAAAAAAAAATTAGTTTGTCAATAAAACAAAAAATGTCGAAGATACAGCCCGTTAAAATTCCACGTGACGTCACGAGTGCACAAAAAATGTACAGACTACGTCGCACTAGTGACGTCACGAGCCCCCACTCCCGAACTGTGACAAGGTTTATATTTGTCATTTATTGTTTGATTGACAAAAGAAAAAATACTTGTCCAATAAATTTTTATAACCTAACTAACGGACTAATTATAGTAATGATTCTTTTATCCAGTCAATATGCCTATTATTAGTTACTATTTTTATCTACGTTTTGGCTACTGTTGTATCGCGCTTGAAAGTATTACCTGCGTCTTGAGTCGGACTCTGAAAGACGGTCCAGAGAGAAAAAAAAAACAATTCCAATATCGTAACACATATTTCATTTGTTACTTTGAGCTCCTTTCGATTCTGTACCAAGTTTTGATCAACCTTACTCTTTTGAACCTTCTGAACAAGGTGACACCATGTCAAACATATTCCTTACAAGGCAAAACTGACAAGACTTTGTCGTTCAAAAACATTCGCAGAAAAAAGTTTCTGTGACATGTTGTTATTTTTTTAGAGATGTGCGTCTCAAATATCGGATCAGTAAACAAGTGTCACACCAGCGCCATAGATGTAAGAAGGAGAAGGGATCAGGCATTCAGTTTGCGACCTGGAGCTAGAAGTTTTACTAAATGGCGGCAGCTGCGTCCAAAACTCACTGAAAACAAGACTTCGAATGTCAATATTGTGACATTTGTACTTGCTACTTTTTATATTACTATGACTTGTTCCAAAATAAAATGATTAGTAATGAATTTACATTTATTTCCAGTAGTATGTAAAGATAAAATTAAATACAATTAATTTAATATAATAATACAAATACAAACAATAATCCACATAATTCACACAGTCACTTTCCATAATAACAATTCTAAAATCATTGCAATTCGAATGGCCCTAAAATGGCAACCAGCTTCAAGAGTCCCTAAACAATTGCGGCTGCAGTCTAGTCATTCACCAATAACAGATCCTCAATGAAAAAATTTCGTCCACTAGACCACAGCCGTGGCATTTAAGCAGCTATAAGCGACAAAACCGCCAATTGCTACTTTAGTTATTAAGCCATTTTGTTCATTTTACATGCTATGACATTATTGGTGTGAACAATAAAGAGATAATTTATTTATCTATCTGGCGAGCAGGTTTACTCCAGATCCGCTATCTGTTACATCCATGTTGCCCAACCAGCATCACGGATTGAGACGTTGGATAGAATTAGGGATTGAATTGAGTGACAAGCGTTATATCGATATGTCGGTACTTAGCGGATTTTCTATCGACGTCGGCGCTTAGATGTCGATAATAGGCTTACAGGCTTAGCTGTATTTTGTTGATCGGCTAAAACTTTGCGTGAATGACGGGTGCGGAACTACGGGTTTGTTTTGGTACTGAATGTATTATTGAAATTTTATCGTTCTTGTGTTACTTTTAACCGACTTCAAAAAAGGAGGTACTTATTTCGTCTGTATGTTTTTTTGTAGGTTGAAAAAAATATCTTGTCGGCTGTGATGGCTTCAAGCTTCGGATAACTTAATCCGAACTGAAGCTCACTTAACATCTGTGGAAGGATCGGGTCATCCGCAGCTTGTAGCTAATATTACAGCCGCCAAAATGTTTGAGTCGGCCTATACCTATACGTAAAACTCCGCCTTGGTGATTTTTTTGTTATGTAGACGATACTTTAAGAGGTGGTCCCATTGAAATCGAAATCGGTTCAGTGACTTTTGGAAAATCACAATAATTTAAAAATTTCATAAATCAATTCGAACGAACTATTCAAATCTAGTATACGGTTGTATTGTTTTTGACAAAAATAATTTAATAAATTAATGGTGGAGGGGCAAATGGTCTAGGGTAGAAAATCCTTCTTCCTACCCTAGATACATCCATGGTGGTATATTTACAATATATCCTATCAGTTGTAAAATTTATCACTGCTTACATTGTAGCCTTATCCTATGCAAACTTTATTTCAAAACCTATCGATAAAACGCTCAAAATATCGACAACAAACCCCATCACTACAAACACTTATCCGATCCGTACACGAATATCGAATTTCAAAGATCACCCAGCTTTCAAATAATCACCCACGCCAAACACATCTCTCGTCCCCTTCCCACGCGCCACTTGAGTTTCAAGTGCGAAAGAGACTGATGTAGGATATCCTTGAAAACTGACAAGTGTGTGTCCCGGATTGGATTGAAGATATCTGTTAAAAAGCACTTGATGGGGTCAACGACATTTGGATTGGGTTGATTGAGTTTGAGGGGATTTTTATTGTTTTATGTTTTTATTCCATTTGTTTGACACCTACCTATCGCTGTATTAACCACGTACAAAGCGTTTAAAAATTAGAATCGACTTCGAGCAAACAAGATCACGCCGCCATATTTTACAAGCAATTTCAAAACTATTCAAATCTAGTATACGGTTGTATTGTTTTTGACAAAAAAAAATTTAATAAATTAATGGATGGAGGGGCAAATAAGTTTCTAGGGTAGAAAAGCCTTCTCCCTACCCTATATACATCCATGGTGGATAAAAAGATAATATCTTTTTATGTAATAAAATCCGAAAATAATAAATTCCTTTAAGTTGTAATTTTTATTAAAGAAACTAGCGACCCGCCCCGGCTTCGCACAGGCAGGTGTATTTTGCATATAAACCTTCCTCTTGAATCACTCTATCTATTAAAAAAAACCGCATCAAAATCCGTTGCGTAGTTTTAAAGATTTAAGCATACATAGGGATATAGGTAGGAAGGACAGAGAAAGCGACTTTGTTTTATACTATGTAGTGATAAAGCAAATAATTAAATAATGTACCAGATGATGCCCTAAACTCGATATACATATTTTGGCATTATCTCTTTTATTTACGCCATTAGGTTTGATTTACCTATAGGTGAAGTCTTATAGGACTATCCTTAGTCATTTGTAATCCGATTCATATGGTTATTTCTAATCAATTAGCATCCTTTTAGAGGTTTATTCTGTACATCAAAACGAACAACATTTTTTCTACGACTTTTGTCAAAACTCAAAAAAAAATTTGTTGTTCCAAAGAAAAATATCGTTCACCCGCGACAAAATGTATGGAACAGCTGATTTTTTTCGGTACACAAAGTTGATTGACTCCCGACGAACTATATGGAACAGCTGTTTTTTTTCCGATTTCGAGGTTGATTCCGTAGTAAAAGTTGTTCATAGACGTAAATCTCTGAAAGCACGTGTACTTTGCAACGCAACACTGTATTATGATAAAAATGTAACAACGGGAATAACCATTAATATGAAATGTAAGCATATTAATAATATTTCCAAAGATGGCATAACCGACTTTAACCGTGTATGGAATTCGAATAGTTCGCACGAATCTACATAGGTATTATAAATAAATAAATAATAAATAAACATTGGGGGACATCTTACACACGGTCTCTGACCCCAAACTAAGCATAGCTTGTGATATGGCTGCCAGAGACTGATATACTACATATACATCTTTTAAATACATACTTATATAGATAGTACCTAAATAACACCCAGACACAGAGCAAACACCTATGTTCATCGCACAAATGTTTGCCCTGGGTGGGGATCGAACCCACGCCTCTTTCACCCAGAGGTCAGGGTCACTAACCACTGAGCCACAGAGGCAGTCAATTATATGTCATCGATGTAGTCATTTTCACATTGTTGTTGATTTTTCAAAAAAGACTTAGCCGATTTCGATAACATTTAAATAGGACCACTCCTAAAGTGTGATCTACTAAACAAAAAAAGAATAATCAAAATCGGTTTATAATTGGCGGAGTATTCGCGAAACATACATAACAAAGAAAATATACAGTCGAATTGAGATCCTTCTTTTTTGCAGTCAGTTAAAAATCAAGTCGATGGGAATACTTCATTGTAATAACCAACTTAATTTTCGAAATGTAAGATGAACTTTTTAATGAATTTTGATGTTCAAAGTCAATAAAATGCACTCTTTTATAGGCGGACCGTTTATCTGAGACGTCGCCTGCGCGGGTACAGGGGCGCGCGGGTAGACGACAAAGGGGGACTGAGACCGGTGCGGGCGGCAGGGACCCGCCGCCCGCACCGGTCTCAGTCCCCTGTGTCGTCTCCCCCGGCGCCCCTGTACCGCGCAGGCGACGTCTCAGATAAACGGTCCGCCTATAGTATCTCTTATTCTTTAGACAATACTCCAATATAGTCGTAACTATAAATTCACGAGATAGTATAGTCATCATAACAATTAAGATAAGGAAAGACGTAAAATAAAACCGTTTCGTGCTCGGCATAAAAATGTCACATTAAATTAGAAACTATAATAAAATATTCAAATAGTAGAAATGTAATTACGATGCCGTGCTTAGCGTAATAATTAAGCTTTGCGCAGTCGAGCGGGTCGTCATAGCCAGGAACGCCGATGCTAACAAACGCGGCCAGTGGCAATTACCGTGTGCGATGTACAGACAGTAGAGAATTAAGTAAGCAAAAATTAAGAATACATTTCAATATATTTGCGTTTTCTCTGAAATACCGCCTATACAGTAAGTTGTACTTGTAAGAAAAGCTTTACCTTAATACCAAATTATATCAAATTCGATTCGATATAACGGTTTTCGAGATTATCTGAATTTAATTATTAGATTTGCTCATTGCTGTGCTGATTGATTTGCTTGTTCAAAATATGTGTGAAAACATAAACGTTTGGCACGAGAGCGAGACCTATACAGAGGGGGTAGTATCAGTATACGTAAACAGAAATTACAGTAGTTTCTGTGTCGCTTCATTTACATTTTTATCTACATTTTTATATAGTGCCCTTGACGAAATCGAGAAAATCAAACAAAAAGTATGTGTTAAAGTTAAAAGTCGGTGGCGGCGTTTGTGGTTGCGGCGAAACTTTCGTCTGCGATGACGCTTATGGCCACCGGTGAACAACCCCCGTACCATGAGATATAAGCATGAAACTGAATTGGATTGATTGGATTTAGCTTTCGTCTTGCTCTGTTAGCTTGAGAAAAAGCGAGACAAACGATCTAATTGACGATCGCGACTTAGATCTTATGGTAACCGTAACTACTGTACCTACTGTCATCCACCCATCAGCCATAGGACGTCCACTGCTGGACATAGGCCTCCCCTATACTGTACTGTATATGCCTATAATACTGTTAAAAATGGTTCGTCGCCACTAGTACCATAATCAGTTCCATGAGCTCCACCATGCTGAATCACTTACGGGTTTACTTACTCATATACGCCTACAAATGTTATTCAACAACAACGAACTCCAATAGTTTATGTTTACTGTACTATCCTGACCTTTTTACTAGTCCTACTAAACATACTACATGGGGGCCACCCACGATTTCACGGAATATTCACAAAGTTTCTGTTTATCAAACCGTTTAGCCATGTCAGAGGCCTTCAGGCGGCCTAAAAACTGACACCAGGGCTAGCCACCCGGCCTATACGAACTTACATTCTTTGTTTATCAAACAAATAATTAAATTGAGTGGTTGATATATTTTGATGAAACATAATAAAATATTCAAATTCACAAAATGTAATTACGATGCCGCGCTAGTGTTGTTCCAAGTAGGTAAATTGTAGAGTGGCCGTAGATAAGTATGTCAACCTCGAAATGCCGTATTTTAGTGAAAACATACGGGAAAAAATTTGACTAAAGGCCGCAAGGTATCTTTAAATAACTTAATCTTCATATATCGAGCCACAGCAAGTATATATCTATAGAGACACAATACTGCAAAAAAAAAATCCGCGCCGAAAGTTTTCCCAAGCCAAGTTATTTTCATACGAACATTTTGTATGAAAACAACAACGATAATACTTTATTAGACAACCGCATTACATAAAAAAAAGGAGGGACAAAACAATTCAATGTACAGGTTTCTGACTGGCGGTCTTATCGCTTTAAGCGATTTCTTCCAGACAACAACAAAATATTGTAAAAGTAAATTCGTGGCCGGGAATCTTGGTGTAAAAGTTTTTAGGCCGCCTGAAGGCCTCTGACTTGGCTAAACGGTTAAATCAACCAGAACCTACAATTTAACGTGTCACCCGAGCCACGGTAGCGCTCAGTTCTAAATGCTACCCGCGGTCACCCATCCAAATACTGACCGTGCGGAACGTTGCTGAATATTATATGAACATTTGTATGAAAATATAGCTTTAACAGTATGCCGTTTTTAGGGTTCCGTACCCAAAGGGTAAAAACGGGATCCTTTTACTAAGACTCCGCTGTCTGTCCGTCTGTCTGACTGTCAGACTGGCAGTATCCCATGAACCGTGATAGCTAGGCAACTGAAATTTCCACAAATTATGTATTTCTGTTGCCGCTATAACAACATATGCTAAAAACAGAATAAAATAAATATGTAAGGGGGGCGTTGGCCAATGGCGTTCCCATAGGGTACGGAATCCTTCGTGCGCGAGTCCGACTCGCACTTGGCTGATTTTTTGTTTTATTTTGGGTTCCTAGTTTCTAGACGGCCAGGAAGCCGTATAATACGGCAAAAGCCTTAACAGGAACATCACTGCGCGCATTGAATAGTAATTGAGGCCACCGTCGAACAGGAAACTATTATGGAAAGTAATTATCAAAATGTCAACTGTTTAGAGCGCATTTACTGCATTCATCATCATCATATCAGTAGCGCTCAGCATCGTTTGAATAGGTGTTTCTTAGCGATCACTAAAGTTAAGCTACGTTCGGTCAATTTCGGATGGGTGACCGCGGGTGGTGGTTACAACTGAGCGCTGCTGTGGCTCAGATAACTCCTAAAATAGTGGGTCTTGTTCTAATGGGTCTTGTGAAAATCTTACTGACCAATGGGACAAATGTAATCGTGCTAGCAGCTCGATCGACATTGTAGAAATTTATGATTGATTATTATTGAAATTTGACATTGTAATAGGTAGTAGTTTATGCAACTGTCATATAATGAAGGGTATTAAAACACGAGTGTGAGGTTATGAAACGAGCGCAGCGAGTTTCATAATAGTAACGAGTATTTACACAACTTTATCTTCACTAATAAAAATAAAAATAAAACATATTGCGAAACATTAAATTCACGCGTACGTGTATTGTCACAGTGAACTTGGCGCCATTTAAATCTAACCAATGAGAGCGCAGCTGCGCGCGCAGGTCCAATCAGGAGCAAGCGCGCGATGTTATAATGAGATTTTACGATATCGATGTGGATATTATAACATCATGTGAAATTGCTTAAATTGAGTGTTTTGTTGTCTGCGCTATAACAGTTGTCATTATAAGTCAAGTATTGGAAACATAAGTAGAATGTTACAACATTAGTGTAGATAAAATTTTATTTAGGTACCATTTATTTTGACATTTTATAATCTTATTTGGCATGTATTTTGACTATTTTAATTTTATTTTTCACTGACTTATGAATTCATTTAATGATTTCTGTTTTAATTGTATTTGTTTTTGGAATCTTATGTAATTATTGTGAGATGGATGTAAATGTTTGAAAGATCGTTTCAATCTCAATAAAATAATTTAATTTTATTTAAAGGTCTTGTTCTCCTTATTATGTACTCATAGTCACTATACAGAGTCATAGGTATTAAACGCAAAACCATTTAAGGGCAGGTCTAGTACATCTAGACAAACAACTTTTGTAATACGACGTTAGAAATTTCGCAAAAAAAATTCGCTTCTCCATACATTTTGGCGAGCGTTAACGAACTTTTTGTATGAAAAAACTGATTTTTTCTTCGTGATTTCCCAAAAGTCCTAGAACTAAAGTTGTTTGTCTAGAATTTTAGATGTACTAGACCCGCCCTTAAAAGGTTTTGCGTTTAATACCTATGACCCTGGATAACTAGCTAATCCGCTAGGCTACGTGTGTCAAATCAAGGCGTTTTATAGGCTAATTTCTCATCTTCTATTTCCATCTGTTTCCATCCATCAGCCGTAATATGTCCACTGCTGGACATAGGCCTCCCCTATAAAACTCCAATAAAACCGCTTGGAAGCTGCTTGCAACCAGCGCGATCCTACGGTCTTGATGAGGTCGTCAGCCTACCTTCCGGGTTACGTCTTACGCTGCGCTTGCTGGTACGTGGTCACCATTTGAGAACTTTATGGCCCTATCGGCCATCCGTTCTTCGAACTATGTGCCCTACCCACTGCCATTTTAACTTGCTAATCAGCTGGGCTATGACGGGTGAACTTTGGTTCGTCCATTGGTTTGGTTCCATCTGCATAGTAGTTCAATTTTTGTTCAGAGTTTTTTTGTCCAGTAAACAGAAACTGTACTGTACTGTACCAGCCTTTTTAATAGTCCACTGCAGGACGTAGGTCTACCCACGAAGGATGATTGGGCCATATCCACCATGCTGGCCCAGTGCGGGTTGGTGGATTCACATACGCCATAAAATTTCTTCCACGGACATATGCAGGTTGCCTCACGATGTTTTTCATCACCGAAAAGCTAGTGGTGTGAAATTCCGTACATCATAAATTCATTGAGATTTGAACCCACGACCTCACGATTGTAAGCCGGATGTCATTACCACTAGACCACCACGGCTTTTAACAGAAACTGTAAGCAGATAACTTCGAGCAAATACCTACAGAGCCACAGTCCCTAAGTGAAAGTAGTAAAAAAATGTCCGAGCGTCATCACACATACCGACTTAGATATTTTTTTTTTTTTTTTTTTTTAAATTTAAACATTCTTTTATATTAGCCTTGGAAAAGGTAGATGTTAACAACAGATATTTACATTAAATAATTCACAATGACCCGTTTCGAATCTCGACGTTATGTCACATAATTAGAGCTTGTAACCGAGTATTTTGGCATATCGCAGCGTTGTAGTCGGCTTGCAATATCCTTACGACTAACTAAAAAGTCTGCCCACTACATAGCTTGGGCAGAGTTTTCCTCGGACACTTATTTTGCACGATTGTGACTCTATAGATATTTGCTCGAAGACAGATAAGTATATGTGACAAAAACAACATAGAGTGTGAAAATGCAAAAGGATCTAAGAAGATTGTTGGCAAGGAACTACCATTACTGCTAAGAAAGGACAAGAAAGTTTTGGCACACTTTTGCATGAAGTATTATAATACCAGCCATAAATCAAAGACATAAGGAAATCAAGAAATGCGTAACAAAGTTATTCATATCACAAGTTGGCACGGGAAATACAACTGTGTTGCTATATATAGGTAGGATTTCCTCAAATCATTTTAGTCATGCATCACTGCTTTTTACATAACAAGATCTATATATCTATCAGCCGTAGGATGTCCACTGCTGGACATAGGCCTCCCCCATGGATTTACAATAAGGCTGGTTGGAAGCGGCCTTCAGCGCGTTCTTGCGATCTTTATGTAAATCATCAGTCCGATTCAGTCCACCTAGTCGGTGGACGTCCTACGCTGCGCTTACTGGTCCGTGGTCTCAATTCAAGAACTTTACGGCCTCATCGGCCATCCGTTCTTTGAACTATGTGCCCTGCCCACTGCCACTATAACTAATCCAACTATCCCAACATATCGACACTAGAAATGCGTAAAGGTGGGCATACACGATGCGATGATTTGATCAAATTTTCGCTTCATTCCAACTGGGAGCTCATTCATTAATTCAAAGGTAGGGGGTGTACCATTTTGTTTCCTCGATAACTACTAACCAGCTATACTTAACTACCTATATTTGGCCTCCACTACTGGACTGATCTGATGAATTGATGCGATCATCGCGTTCTGTGCGCCCAGTTTCAGGTAGTAGTACAAATCGTTAACTACCAATTCCTACCTTTGAATTAATGAATGAGCTCCCAGTTGGAATGAAGCGAAAATTTGATCAAATCATCGCATCGTGTGTGCCCACCTTAACACTAAAGTGATAAGCATTTTTGACCGACGAAGCGAACCGGAGGAGGTACTCAATTCGACACGTTTTTTTTTTTTTTATCTATAACCACGCATAATTATTTTTTATTGGAAAGAATATACTTCGAAATTGGTTCCATTAAAATTTTATTGAAATCGGCTGAGCCATTTTTGATAATCAACAATTGTGAAAAATGTAACATCGATCCGTGCGAAATATTCGCGAATTCTGTACACGGGTGAAGTCGGTCATGCTATTTTTTGCGAAAAATAATTATTAGGTAACACCTAACACCTAAAGGTATGGCGATCAAGCTGATCAAGGTGCTAACCACGTGGCCCCTATGGTCATTGTAACAACTGCTGGCAGAAGGCCTTGAGACTCAGTAAACTTTATGTAGTATCGCCAACTTTAGCTCTAAGGCTTTTATTTTAGCCTTGAGGCCTTAAATCCTTGAGGCCAAGTAAAAAAATGAAAATAGATAAATAATACTTTATTGCTTCACGCAAAGATAGAAATACAAATACAATATTTACAACTTCACTACTTAAAACAAATGGCGGCCTTATCGCTGGAAGCAATTTCTTCCAGGCAACCTCTGTACGGAAAGGATACCGCAACGCAAGTACGGAAAGGGTGACACAAGTATTCGAACTTACTCGTAAAAGTAATAGAAAGGCTTAATAGCAACATGCCCTATAGTTAAATTGCCGCATCAACCACTCGCCAAATTTAGCGTTAAGGCCACAGAAGAGAGAAGGAAAGGCCTTATAGCCTTTATCTCTGTGGCCTTCAATCCTTTTTGGCCTTGAGGCGTCAGCGTTACGTGAAAGCGTCAAATTAGCGACGGTTCCTGATCGCGATCCGATCCAATGGCAATTTGGGACACAATCAAAAGAGTTCCTTTGAAGATGGAGGCCTATCCATCAAGTTCTGGGCGCAAGATCCATTTCGCCCAATTAATTACGTCGCGCAGACCCTTTATGGTGCTAGTTAAACTATAATACAGTAGCTTAGATTAGAACGCGACTGTTCGGAAGTTTGGGCATAAATTACTGTTTTACTAGGTAACAAAAGTTCCATTAATATACTCGTGTTACGTGAAACGTCGTAACTTTTAATGCTTTGCCTTTTAATCTCTACCCACAGTACAGGGACTTTAGTAAGAGTTTACATAATAGGTAAACGAAAATGTATTATTGTTTTCGTGTGGCTGCATACTTTTTTGTTAGGCTGTAAGTAGTTCTTCAAATGCAACATAACCGATGGTTACGCGAACGCTCGGTTACAAATTAACGATTGTTTAGACAAGCTTCTCACAGGCTTAGATAATCAAACTTTTTTAAACGAATGACTCGTAAATGAATGAATTGTATTATACTACTATAAAAGAATTACATTCCGTCCGGATACATTTGCTTGCACCCAAACGCTTTCAAAAACTGTCGAGTACTATTATTATCCTACAAAATGTAATCCTTGTTAGGGTAGTGTCATAAGCGTTTCGTGCTGCTTTTCCTTATTCTGAGGTTTCGTGTCACTTGTAACTTGGTATCCTTTCTTATTTTGTCAATGTCAATCATTGGAACCCGCCAAGCCGTCAACAAAAAAAAAAGAATGTGTAGGAATGTACCACATAGGTATGTACCTATTAAAGTAGTATTTTATTGGTAGAAAGTAATTTCGCCGCTTTTTAAATATACGTACGTAGAATTTGCTCAATATTCTCAAAATCTTCAATATTATTTTCTCCAAAGATAAAATTCATCGCGTCTTCGATTTTTATGGCAAATGCCGGTGATGCAGTGAGTTCTTTGGTTAAACAAGGTTGACGACGTCGTTTAAGTTAAACGTGCGATTACTGTATTTAAACAACGGTTAGTGCTTGATGAACAGCAAAATTTCGTTAGCAAGCCGTTTAAGACTTAACGAACGGTTAATAAGGTAAACATCTGTTGATGAACTCGGGTCTTAGTTCACCGAGAGGGTTTTCACTGGAGGCGCTGTGCTGAAATCTGATAAATTCTAAATCTTGAAATAAAATTATCATCCGTGAGTAAGATCATCAAAAAATGGACACGTATTTCATCTGACGGTCTAAGTAATTATATTTTTAACCCCCGACGCAAAAGAGGGGTGTTATAAGTTTGACGTGTCTGTTTGTCTGTCTGTGTGTCTGTCTATCTGTCTGTCTGTCTGTGGCATCATAGCGCCCGAACCACTGAACCGATTTCAGTTTAGTTTTTTTTGGATGAAAGGAGAATTAATCGAGAGTGTTCTTAGCTATGTTTTATAAAAATCGATTGAGCCGTTTAAGAGTTATGGTGGGTTAAAATGGGGATGGAAGAACCAAAATTCTACAAATGTGCCCAAAATGGTTGTCAATGTGTCGGGGGTTTTTAAAATTTTTAATTTATACTAGTTATTAGTCATCATGCCTAGTCGAGTACAGTTGGCAACTAAGCTCCAAATAGCACCTTTAGTGCCAAAGATTAGCTACTCCTTTACACGTTCTGTGGCACATTTTCCTTCAAGTAATTGTATCAGGAGTTCAGGGCTAATTAATAAGGAAATTGGCTTTCTATTTCGAGATGGTACGGGAATAGGCGAAAAGAAAATATCAAGACATTCGATTATTGTTACATTGTTCCATTATCGATTAAAATTGCTTTTGTATTTGGATAAGGGAAGGGACGAACAAAGAGGCCGAGTTACGATTATCGTGACATAATTTCATTTATCGATTGTTGTAAATCATTAATAGTCGAGTTTATTTCTACTCATGAAATACATCATGTTAATATCAAATAACTATAATAATCGAATCTAGAAAAAATGTTAAGTCTAGTTAGTGTAGTAGTCCATCCATGGCTGCTGTATATTACCTACATCTCTGCAAATAGAGGTACTCGTATATAGCCTAGAGATGAGTGCAAAAAAATGCACGCATTTTCTAATATCGCATTACGTTACATTGGCGGTGTACAACAATTCCCGGGAGACATTTAGCTGGGTTGCTTAGCATTTGTCGACATTTGGGACCCGCTTGAATTTGAACACACACACCAGTACAATATAAATAGTACCTATCTACAAGCGAAAGAGACTAGATCCTGCAACACAGGCGGAGCCTAACGCTGGGTCTAAAGTTCCTTTAACATCCTAGCAATACTCGTAACAATAAGAATACCTATATGTTTAAAATACTCGTATGCTTAAGAATTGCGATGAAAGTCCTGATTTAAATGTAATAAGTGAAAGAGACTAAATCCTTCAACACAGGCACAGCCTAGTGCAGAGACTAGGACATAAATGTTACTTACTATAACTACTGCTATTATAATATTAAGAAATTTGTTTAAATTAGTTTAAGATGAAATGTTTAAAATATTCTACATTGTATTATCGATGCTGAATAAAGTCATTCATTCATTCATTCCATTAGTAAAAAAAAATAGTATCTTGCAACTACTTTCAAGTTGAAAATTGGTGTACGGGTAGAGAAATAATTATAAATCCATTATTATAACACTATAGATTTTGGATGTCTGCAATTGAAGCTGTGTGACATTACTGAACTCCTGACCTTATTTTCATAACGATTAATTATTTACTATATTGAAACGATTTATCGATTTTTACACGTGCCCAACTCTAGCTTTCATTTTTAATTTTTCTAAGGTGAAATGTCGGGTGCCCTAAAATAACAGCTTGAGAAAATGACGGTTCCTGAGTAGGCTTAAGTTTTTTTTCTTTTTTAGGGTTCCGTACCCAAAGGGTAAAAATGGGACCCTATTACTAAGACTCCGCTGTCCGTCCGTCCGTCCTTCTGTGCGTCTGTCTGCCTTTCTGTCTGTCTGCCACCATGAACCGTGATAGCTAAACAGTTGAAACTTTCACAGTTTATGTATTTCTGTGGCCGCTGTTACAAAAAATACTGGAAACAGAATAAAGTAAATATTTGAGTAGGGCTCCGATACAACAAACGTGACTTTTTGATCGATATTAATAACAGCAATAGGTAGATTAAAATGAAATTAATTAAGGTGGCTCCCATACGGTACGGAACCCTTTGTGCGCGGGTCCGACTCGCACTTAGTCGTTTTTAGGCTTCCGTCTGTCTGTCTCCAGGCTGTATCTCATAAACCGTTATAGCTAGAAAGCTGAAATTTTCGCAGATGATGTATTTTTGTTGCCGCTACACCAAAAAATACTAAAAACAAAATAAAATTAACATTTAAGGGGGGCTCCCATACAACAAACCTGAATTTTTAGCCGTTTTTCGCTCGATATTAATAATGGTAACATGTAGATGCTTGAAATATTTACAGAATATTTAGTTGTATATTCAAGTCAAAAAAAAATTTATTTAATTAATATAAATATTTAAGGGGGCTCCCATACAGTACGGAACCCTTCGTGCGCGGGTCCGACTCGCAGTTGGTCGTTTTTTTTTGAGTAATGGAAGTTAAGTTTTACGTTAGCAGTTAGCGTGGGCGGTGAGTTATAGACTTTTAACTTCCGAACTTTTATTATAAGCCGATGTTTTGCTAATTTTAACTTTTTGGTGCGGACTTTTTGGTGATTGTTTTTACTCGACTCCGAGAAAGCCTTATGAAAGATTATGTAGTTAAGTTTCTTTAGACTAATACAAACATTTTTATGTAGTAGTAGTTTATTTAATTTTAGCCTATGTAAGTAGTGTATTTTGCTGTAGTTAATAAAGGCACTTGCCATTAAAAAATAAAACTAGGGCATAGTAAACAAACATGATGTAGCGGCATGAATGGATAACTGCTATTTCTAATTTTGTTAATTAAAGTTGATTCCAATTTAATTAATTTATTTTTTTAACCAAATGTTTATTTAAATAAAGTTCTTTAGTCACATTCACATAGCGAGAATGCCTAGGCCCCAAAGATACGGGTGCTTCATTGTACCCAGTTTGCGGTATGTCTGCATAAAAATTGTATAAATTTGTATCTTGTGACAATAAATAATTTAGATTTTTTTTTTAATTTTGAACTGCTCCTACATATAGGGGTTACTGGAATGGTTCAGCTAATCAAATAGCTCATGCGTTGTAAAGTTTAATTTAAGAGCAGTTGTCATATTTGGAAAAAGAAACAAAATATCCGTCGACCTTCTTTTTGGTGCTAAAATTGCAACTATTATTTATTTATAGTCTGCACCATCGTGTCTCATTATTTTAAATGCAAGGTTTACCCATGTTTTCCGCTACATCCTGTACAAGTGGTATTCACTATTTTTACTTTACCGTACAGGTATAACCAGAATGCAGAATGTAACTACTCTGTGGGACAAAGCCACATAACGCAGAGCCACCTCACTACCTTAAGTAGGTCAAGGCTTTTATAGGTCGGGGGTCACGTAACATACATTTAACAAACGTTGCATACTCCAAAAACAAAATAAAAAACCGAAAAGTAAAAAACTTTTCATTTATTTAATCTGTCAAATTAATAGTTTTGGGCGTTGAGTTTTAAAGAGGATTGCACTATAGTACTGTACCAGCCTTTTTAATAGTCCACTGCAGGACGTAGGCCTACCCACGAAGGGTGATTGGGCCATATCCACCACAATGGCCCAGTGCGGATTGGTGGATTCACATACGCCATCGAATTTCTTCTACGAATTTTTGTTCAGAGTTTTTTTGTTCAGAAAACAGAAATTGTACTGTACCAGCCTTTTTAACAGTCCACTGCAGGCCGTAGGCCTACCCACGAAGGGTGATTGGGCCATATCCACCACGCTGGCTCAGTGCGGGTTGGCACATACGCCATGGAATTTCTTCCATGGACATATGCAGGTTGCCTCACGATGTTTTCCTTCACCGAAAAGCCAGTGATGCGAAATTCCGTACGTAAATTCCGATGAACTCATTGGTACGGGACCGGGATTTAAACCCACGGCCTCAGGATTGTAAGGCGGGTGTCACTACCTCTAGACCACTACGGCTTGAATACAGTTGAGATTTATGTCTGGTGTATAGTTTTGTAAATCACAGAACTAATGCGGATAAATTTTCAGTAGTTCTGTCAACAGAATTACTCAACAGAACAGGTGGGAATAGTAGAGATAAGTCAGGTGTAAAGCATAGTCTTTTAAGTCACAGAACTAATGGGGATAAATCCCAGCATTTCTGTCAACAGAACTACTTAACAGAACAGGTGGGAGTAAACGCGGCTTTTAAACCTTGGATATACCTACTTACTTCATGTTTTTTTATTTTTCAACTTTTGACCCAAAAGAAGGAATGTTATAAGTTTTTCGTTAGTGCCTGTGTATTCGACAATTCTGTCTTACACGTGTATACAAACATGTCTATCTACAGCATGATTTATTTTACCTCATTTTCAAAAATATTGCATATCATAAAAACTGTATAGTGAAAATAATATCTATACCAATATTATAAAGAGGAAAGATTTGATAGTTTGTTTGCATCGAATAGGCTCCGAAACTACTGAACCGAATAAATTTGAAAAATTATTTTACTGTTGGAAAGCTACACTATCCCCGGTGATAGGCTTATAGCATAGGCTCTATAAATTTTCAATAAAATCAGGGATCCTTACTATTTGTCTTTTTTAGCCAATGGTACCCGGGCGAAGCCGGGACGGGCAGCTAGTCTCTCTGATAAAAATACCTATCCTAAGACAGCTCTGTGATGCCACAGCAATGTGATGCAATACGTCTTTTCTAATAATGATATGTGCTTCAAAAATATGGAGATTTTTTTGCTGTTTTCATATCACTAAATAAAAGTAAAATGAGACCACCAGAAAAATTACAATGATTTTTATGGTTTTTACCATTTAAATCCCCTACCAATGCTTGTGTGGCCAAATATTTTAAAACTTCATTAAAAACGAACTTGCACATATCAGAACAGTTTTAGAAGCGTCATGAATTACTCTGACGAACATAACATTTTTAGAAATAAACTTGGGAGAAAATTAGTGTTTTCGTATACAACAGGTATTCGTATGTATGAGCTGCCGACATCCTTCTTTTATCCCCTTTGTAATGAACTTACTGGAGTTTTGGCGGGAACGCGGAAAAATCATGTCGCCTCATTGTATTAATTTATTAAACTTTTGTTTTTATCAGTGATAATTAGTGAAAAATTGTGGTATTTCGTTGATTGTGACTTATCATGTTGTTTCGCGTTTTTACCAAGACTCCAAAGACACCTCTAGTAATGTCTCCACTGCTTTACTGAGGTATGACTTGGACTATGTTTGGATTTGACTGGTGACTTTATTGGACTATGATGTGACTATTTTGATAAAATATAAAAAGATATTAAAAATACTTGACACTGGCAAATGCACAATAATGCGACGCCAAATCATAAAAGAAGAATGAACTAACTATAGTAACCACACTATTTTTTTGTGAATCCTAAAGCTGTATCCCGTAGCAAATAAACTAACCATGCTCTCCTTTTCATTTTTTTTTCTAACCCTACAAAGTGACACCTAAGCCCCATAGCCGCCCCTCTCAAGTGACTTCCCTTGTAAGCGCGGGAATTGTGAAAAATGTACGGACCCGTATATATCCTAATGTTGGTTTGCGATCTTTGTTGGAGAAGAAAGGATGAGAGTGGTTTAGCCTTGATTTTTGTAGGTATTATTTATTGGTTTGTGAAAAAAAACAAACTAAATTTTTTTTTTTTTTTTTTTGTAGAACATTATTTAATTTTGTACTTCTAGTATGATTCGAATATTTTCGCGCTCGACAACTCTATTCTAAGGCCTAAACTTCGACGAAATCTTACTAGGGGTACAATTATATTTAAAAAAACCTTTTTTTTTAAACTAGTTTTTACTGAACAAGTACCTACTCGCCAAGACGAATCAAACGAGCCGAAACTCGATAGGGTTGCGTCGTTTCATTATAGAGTTCATGTGACCACCTTTCAGCTCCATCATCAGACCCTGGTTACCATTCAAAGACAAACTACTCGCCAAGACCATTAAAATGAACCCAAGCTCGATGAGGTTGTGTCGTTTCATTACTATGTTCCTTTAGCCACCTTCCAGCTACATCATCAGATCCGCACCATGTCATCATAATATTGCATTGTCACGTGATTTACACATGTATGCAAAATTTCAGTTTAATCCGTAACCGGGAAGTGGATCAAATTTAACTTGCAAGATTTGATTACAGACCGACAGACAACGGGACAGGTGAATCTAAACAAAAACTTGTAATTAAGAGTCTAGTAAGCTATAACGAACTTCTTCTTAACTGATTCGGGAAAGAAGGGGCCTATGTTTGACTGCTGGGCACATCTAGTAAGTAAAAACAGTGAGTAAGTCGTCTAGATAGTCGTCCATTTGTCCATCTACTAGCGTCTAGAGGATTTTTTAGTTCATAATCTGTAATGATTCGTCTGTACTAAATATAATCGAATTGGGATAAACTATTCTATTCTGTTCTCTAAAAGTTTTTTGTTTTAAAAATATCCAGTATTTAATATGAAAAAAAAAACTTTTTCTCGGTCAGTCGGCTACAATGCTTACTATAAAAGTTCCAAACATTATCGTTCCACGCAGTTCAAAAATCGTAAAACTGGAAAACATTTTAATTTAATCTCAACTGTCAACTTTAACGGCAATTAAATTCCGAATTCGAAAATAGAACAGATGTAAGCCTCTGCAAGGAGGTAAAAAAGTTATTTCTTTTTTTGGCTACGGGTGGTTATTTCATTCTGCTTAGCCACGATATGAACACAAAAGAGTTGGCACGGCGGGAGGTCGGCCCAATAAATGTGTATATGCCCCTAATGTGCCAGGTTTATCTCTAAAAAAATGGAGTCGATAGAACAATGAAGGCATTCTCTGGAACCTCTCCTTTTTGGGTACGCGGCTTTGAGTGTAGGTGTTGATTTATATCGTTTACAAGTTTTATCTCTTTCATATTTCGAATGTGGCATAATTTTGACGTGTGTGGAGCCTGAGAAACATTTGTCTTCGAAAGATGCCTTTTATTTTTTCGGTGTCAAATGACGTCTTCATTTGTTTGAAGTGTGACGTTGACATAGCGTTTAACTTTTAGGATTCGCACGTTTTGTTCATTTAGCCAGGGTCACGTAAAATATGAGTAACGTTTTTTCTAGATTGGCTTATCGTTGTGTACTTTTCATCAGTGACAAAACAATTTAGATTATGAACAGAATTATTTTTATAAAATGAATAAGTAATTCTTGTAAACCGAATGAAAGAGTTGTTGTCTAGAGGTATTAGACCCGCCCTTAAAAGGTTTTGCGCTTAATACCAATGACCATGTATATACACAGGGTTATCTGCTTGCCCTGTACTAAGCAGAAAAAGGGTGATTAAGGCCATCATAATTAACAACTTTCACATAGGGCCCCCAGACCCAGGACCCAGAATTCCGGAAAAAAAGATCTGCTGTTTCATAAAAAATTGCAACTCGGAAAAACAGCTGTTTTTTTATCGAAGTCCAGATTGCCTCAAAAGAAAAAGTTCTTCATAATGATCGTCTGGATTATCTACTTTCTGCTAATTATACTAGTTCTAGATAACTCTTTATAATACTTAATTGTGGCATTTTATTTACAATTTTTTCGATTCCGAGTTGCAATTTTGTATGGAATAAGTTGCTGTTATTTCTCTGTGTTGAATTCTGTGTTAACTTCTATAAGGACACACAAAAGGACAAAGAGACAGACGGTAAAAGGGATCACAAAGTGATCCTATAAGGGTTCTTTTATAACGTTTTGTGATACGGAACCCTAATCATCTTTAAATAAGTTGTCTAGTGAGAACCGTGTATAGGCTTCCGTAGATGGTGGCGATGATTATGATGATGATAAAAACATAAAGAGTTCCTCGTTTTTACTACGGAACCTTAAAAACAATACTGTTCTTTTTATAGCTGCTTCACATTGCTGTTAATATAAAACTTCATCTCAAATAAATATATTGATATGTTCAAAAGACCTCCCAGCTCTTTCATTTGTATAAAAAATCATAAATTTATTAATATACTATGCAAATATTGCAAATTAGATGTCACAATAACTATCTTGTATGTAAGCTGTATAAAAGATATTTCTTTTTTATGAGAATATTCACAATAATGGTGATTGCGAATATAAAATGTTTATGTTGAAGGTAAAACTACACGTTGCGATTTCTGAAATGAAATTGCGTGTAATGGCCGATGAGGGTGAAAGGTTCTCGAATGGAGACCACGCAACTATAGCGTAGTGTAGAATACACAACAAGCAATGATGACGGTTTGACTAGATGAAAGCTTCTCGCAACTGGCTCTAATTATGATTCGACTACAGGAAAATACTGGGAGCAAGCACTTCCTTCCACTCTTTTTGGAAATTCTTGGGATAGGCCTATATCCAGCAGAGGACGTCCAACGTATGTCATGATGCTTTCGAGCAATTATCTATAGAGTCAGAATCGTGCAAAAAATGTGTCCGAGGCAAAACTCTGCCCAAGCTATGTAGTGGGCAGGCTTTTTAGTTAGTCGTAAGGCGATTGCAAGCCGACTACAACGCCGCGCGATGCCAAAGTGCTCGGTTACAAGTACTAATTAGGTGACATAACGTCGAGATTCTAAATAATAGGCCAAGTGCGAGTCAGACACGCGCACGAAGGGTTCCGTACCGTATGGGAGCCCCATTCCTCTTGCCGTTATTGATAGTGAGCAAAAAACTCCTAAAATCACGTTTGTTGTATGGGAGCCCCCCTTAAACATTTATTTTGTTCAAGTTTAAGTTCAAGTCGGAAATACATCATCTGTGAAAATTTCAGCTGCCTAGCTATCACGGTTCATGAGATACAGCCCGGTGACAGACAGACAGACGGACATAGAAGTCTTAGTAATAGGGTCCCGTTTTTACCCTTTGGGTACGGAACCCTAAAAACGGGTCACGGGCACTGAATTATTTAATGTAAATATCTAAGTCGGTACGAGTATGTATGACGGCGCTCGGACATTTATTTACTACTTTCACTTAGGGACTGAGGCTCTGTAGGTAATTATTTGATCGAAGCATGATGCTAATTTGTCATGATTTCGACCTTAGGATCTCCACTGCTGGACATAGGCTCTAGACCACGACGGCTCTAGTGTCTTGCCAATCTGTGTTCTCTATTCGAGAACTTTGCTCTATCTTGTATGGTCTTCATAAATTCCGTACCTAATAAAGCTATCTGTCCCTGCACTGTGTGGCCAGTCTAGATTATGCTAATTGAGCTGAGTCCTAATTTCCCTCGGGTTCCCTGGGCTTGATTACCTAGGCTCCAACGATTTACTACTTCCTAAGCGGTTTTATAGTGTGACTTTTGTTGTTGAGTATTTGTAATCTTTGTAACTATAGCTCAATCAATCAATCAATCAAAAAATTTTATTGACATAAAATAGGGTGATAAAATAAATGAAGCCTCTGATTCCCGAACTAGCCAGGGGCTGTACTACGGGAACCAGCGTCTTCTCCTATATTGACGACAAGTTATGTCAATTTACTTAGGTAAACTTTCTTATATTACTTATTTAAATTTAATTATACTATGAGGCGTATTATTTAAATATGACTTAAATACTAGTCTAAATATTATCCTAATAAAGTACAAATACACAAATACATACAAATCAAATTCCATATGAACCATTACTATGTACTACTATAAATGAACCACTAATCTATTCGATGTTTTTTGTGTAGTTACTTTAATTTAATTAATTTTGCATCTTTAGCTTTGTTATTACAATTATTGTTATTTAATTTTTATGTATCAAAAAAGGGATTTAAATATACAAGGTTTAACTAATATTTATTTCACATCCTTATTTCATTTTAACAATTTTACAATCGGTACTTTATCTAACCAAATTGGTACCTAAAACGAAAATTTGCCTAGGGTTAAGTGCACAGATTTTAAATGTATAATTCATAAAAAAGATATTCAAAAAAGGGTAGAAGATAATAACTTAAAGAATAGATGTATACAAAGTATTCATAATGATCCGTTTTACGTTTGCAACTTCCAGTTATCATGTATGTGTGCGTTCATCAATGCATGTAGGTGATAGTCAGTGAGAAACTAGTTTCTCGTGCGAATGAGTTATGTGCGTGTGTGTGTGTCGATTACCACGTTATCGCAACTCGCTAGCCATACTACCTATAACCATTTCTGAACAATGAATTACACGCGGCGATGCCTGTGAGCTTGGTGTGAATTATGTATAGCGTGATTGACTGTGATGTACATAAGCGTATACGTTCTAGTACTCATATGCTATTTGCTTTGTATTAGTTTTATACTTTTGTGATGTACTACTTTTGTTGTGTAGTTCTTTTTGGGAATAAACTTTTTTGTATTATTATTTTGTAATATTTTTATTTTAAACTCGCTGCCCGCGGTGTTTCCCGTGTTAGCCTGAGATAAGTTTTTTCTGAAATAAACGTAGCCTAAGTTACTCCTAGTGACATTAGCTACCTGCCAATAAAAGTCCCGTCAAAATCGGTCCAGCCAATTCACAGGTTAGCCGGAACAAACATACAGACAGACAAAAATTTTAAAAAATGTTATTTTGGTGCATGTACCGTATATATATTCATATACATACATGTAGTAAAAAACGGTTATTTCAATTTTACAAACAGACACTCCAATTTTATTTATACGTATAGATTAAAATTTAAAATATGATTTAAACTAAATGTTGCTTTTACAAAATCAGGAGCATGTTAGAGGTGATTATAATAAATACTTATTATTAGTGAATATTCTGAAAAGTTACCGATATAGCCCAGTGGATTGGCAAGTTGAAATGGCAGTGGGCAGGGCATATAGCGCGGAGGACTGGTGACCGATATGATAGAAAAGTTTTCGAGTAGAGACCACGCACCGGCAAGCGCAGCGTCGGACGTTCACCCACAAGGTGAAAGAATGACCTTATTAGGACAGCAGGATCGCGCTGAATGCAAGCCGCATCCAACCGGTCTTATCGGAGATCCATAAAGGAGGCATAAATGTCTAGCAGTGGACGTCCTATGGCTGATGGATAGATGATGATGATTATGAATAAAAAAGAAAAGATCCAACCCGGAAATCACGGAAAGTATAGCTCATATTTTTTAAATTTAAACTCAAATTATCACACAGCACTCTTTTACATCATCTATGTAACTGCAACTTTTCTTGATAATATTCACGAGTATTTGTTTTATTATTAAGGACCCTGATTTGAATTCGAAATTCCCACAATTCGGGAGCGAAATCCCTTGGATACCTGATACCCACAGATCTGAGAGACATCCTGATATTTTTAGGGTTCCGTACCCATAGGGTAAAAACGGGACCCTATTACCAATACTCCGTTGTCCGTCTGTCTGTCTGTCTGTCACCAGGCTGCATCTCATGAACTGTGATAGCTAGAGAGTTGAAATTTTCACAGATGATGTATTTGTGTTGCCGCTATAACAACAAATACTAATCAAAAAAGTAAGTAGGGTAAACAAATACTAATACAACAAACGTGATTGATTTGCCCTCTTTTGCTCGATATTAATAACAGCAACAGATAGACGTGTAAAATGGGGCCAAAGGGGATCCCAGACGGTGCGGAACCCTTCTTGCGTGAGTCCGACTCACACTTGGTCACTTTTTCGATTTTTTACATCGTACTCTTATTTTCTGAACTGACAGATTGCAAATCACTTAAGGCTTTACAAGTTAACAGAATTCTTGTGCTGTGTTTGGTTAAGGTTGATGTCGAAGCTTTCTTTTTTAACCGTTTAAGGCCTTGTAAGACCATTCAGAGTTGCCATATAAAAAAGACGTAAATCCGACATCGAGACAGTTTATTTATTTTAGTACATTTTAAGGATAATAAAGGTCAAGTTACACTGAGACGAGATGTAAAAAGTAACTGAATTGATTTTTATCTGCGTGCAGTTAATTGTGCGCAAAACTTTTAAGTAAAGGAATATGTATGAATGCCAATGATATTATAATCCTACTCGCCTCCGACCCGCCGCCCGCACCTGTCTCAGTCCCCATTGTCGTCTCCCCCCGCGCCCCTGTACCGCGCAGGCGAAGACTAAGTTAAGCGGTAGGATTATAGTTATAATTTTTTATAGCATAATATATCCTTTGTCGGTGTGTCTTTGAGTGATCAAAGTAGGAATGAAAAATCCATAGAGGAATTATCACTGACATAGCCCAACCAATTAAGTAGTTATTTAAAAAAATTTAAGATTTGTAAGTTGAAGTGTCAGTTGTATTTTAAATTAAAATGCAATTGACACTTCAACTTACAAATCCGCTTATACACTTATAGGCCGAATCATACAAGTCGGCGGATGTGAAGTTAGCTACAAGTTGCACAATATTCAATCCTGACTGAAGCTCACATAAAGCTGCGTGTTGATTGGGCATCGCGCAGCTTGTAGCTAACTTCACAGTCGTGGACTTGTATGATTCGGCCTATACTTATTGTGAACGGTTCGTCGTCATTGTGCAATAACCTTTATAGTTGACCAAGAACAATTTGTTTTACTGCGTTTTAAGCACTTACAATTTTCGCCATGTAGATCGAAATTGCAAACAAATATAAATCTCGAATTAACCTCAGTGAAAAGAGTTATTTTGTGCAAACTCTATTTTGCGTGAGTTGGGAGTTATTTTTGACCGACGAAACGGAGGAGGTTCTCAATTCGACGCGTACCTTTATATTTTTTATGTATTACCACGCATAACTTTTAACTTAGTAGTCCGATTTCGATAATTCTTATTTTTTATTGGAAAGAATATTCTTTTAAATTGCCCTCATTTAAATTTTATCGAAATCGGCTGAGCCATTTTTGATAAATCACTACATACCCGTCGTAGTATAAAACAAAGCCGCTTCCCTGTCTGCCTGTTCCTATGTATGCTTATTCATTATCTGTGCGAAGCCGGGGCGGGTCACTAGTCAACAATAATGTGAAAAATGCTACATCGATCCGTTCGAAATATTCGCAAATTCTGTATACGGTTGAAGTCGGTTATGCAATTTTTTTTGCAATAAAATAACTATTGATACCTATTGGATCTTTAAGAACTATTTGAACTACATGGAAATTATGTAGTTAATTGTTGTAAATTATAATGATGTATTGTAGATAAGAATATGACTCAATGGGCTGGTTTTCTTGGTTCAAAATTCTAGGTGTTGACCTAGAATTGAACTAAGAAACTTGAACTAAGTATACCAGTGCAAAACTCTTTCTGACATGAACATTTTAATCAATTGTGTATTCGAACTAGTCTTTACAAAAAGGATTAATGTTTCACAGACTTTCATAAAGGAGGAGGTTCTATGTTCCACTGTTTGGTATAATTTTTTGTGTATGTTCATCGATAGTTTCGCAAAATGAGAACCGAATCTAAAAAAATCTTTTTTAGTTCAAAAGGGTACCTATACTCCCGAGGTCCCATTTAAATTTTAAACAAATCGTCTGAACTTTTTTTGATAAATCTACAATATTGAAAACAATTCAAATGAAATATTCCAATTTTGTACACGATGGATGGCGCTTTTAAAATTTTTCGCGAAAAATAATTATTGATGATATTTTCTTTGTTACAGGTAAGTGAAAAAGCTGTCAAAGCAGTAAACATCGATACTGGGACATAAGCAACAGATACAATTAAATAACAAACAAGTAAAGTATATGATATTTATGAGTATGATAGTTACGAGGTTCGACGTTCACCTTAACAACCCCCCTTCCGTCATCATATCTCAACGTTTAATTTTCGCGCTCACTACGCTCTAGCGTAGTACTAATACCCGCGGCGGAACTCCAATAAGTAGAAGTCTAATTGTGTTTGGACTATGATCCATCGTCAAAATGTGCAATTAGCTAGAGTCACAATGTTCTCGCGACCTGAATGATTCTATGATAGAATACAACAATGCTAAAATGTTCAATCGTATTCAACTTTTATCTCAATTAGTTATTTTAATACTTATCCTATTTTGCTTCAATTAGGTATTTTAATATTTTGACAAAGTGTCTTAGGGCTAAAATAATGATGATGAGGCAAGTCCTCCTTCACCCTTCAGAAAGCTGTCAAAGGATAGTAAACATCGATACCCTCACTTACTCCCCATTCAGTCGGCGACCCAGGACACCATGAATAGTCGCAATTGACTAACAAACCGGTAAATTAGATTAATCCCTTACCCACTACACAGTAGTTGGAGTAACTGAACTAAGGCGCCAGTGACCACTAAAACACACCATAACATGACCGTAATAGGAACGTAAAAATATTCTTTTTAAACTTTCGCGATTTGAACACATTATTATTATACAGGGATATTTCTAATCAATTAGCATCCTTTTAAAGCCGATTCACACAGAGGCGGGAAGTGCGGGAAAGCGATCGCGATCCGGGACGGGAATTTTTTGTAATATTCGAATTTGTATGCAACCTGACACATAACAAGCGGGCGCGATCCGGCGCTATTGCTTTGCACTGGACCGCTATCGGATCGCTTTCTCGCGGCTCCCGCCTCTGTGTGATCCGGCCTTTAGAGGCTTATTTTGTACATCAAAATTAACAACTTTTGTTCTGCTACTTTTGTCAAAACTCAAAGAATTTTTTTGTTGTTCCATAGAAAAATATCGTTCACCCGCGAAAAAATGTATGGAACAGCTGTTTATTTTCGAGTTCTGACAAAAGTCGCAGCGCTAAAGTTGTTAGTTTTGATGTACAGAATAAGGCCTTAAAAGGATGCTAATTGATTAGAAATAGCCCTGTATACTACGGGACTAATCGCGCACTAAAAATTACGATTTTACTCGTAACTTTTTAGTTACACTGGGCACACTCTTCGAAGTGTATCTGATAGAAGACTGATAAACACGCTACCTTACGTCAAATTCAATTGAATTACTCAAAATCAATTGAACTTGCTCTACTGTTCGTATTTGTATGTTACAGAGGAACTTGCATAAATTGCTTTATGTATGGTTGGGACATATTGCTTTAAAGGACGTCTCTACATAGTAGCGGAATCCGTGTGACTTAGAACTCGGGGCACCGATTACCATTCCTAGATATCTAAGCCCCAAGTTTGTTTGCAATAAAAAAATACGATAGTGGCGTTATGAACCCGCAATACCTGAAACACTCCGTAGGAGCAAGTTCATAACCATCTTCTCCAATCACAATTCAAACAACAAATACCCTACCACTGCCACTGTAACGCTTTTAAAAGTGTGAAGCGGGTTTCTAAGGTGTGAAGCGAGGGTAAAAGGTAAAGCGTTCAATATTAAATGTAAGGTAGATAGAAGTATGCTAAGGGTGAGATAAATAAAAGTTGTAAAGTAAGTAATGTTGGATTTATTCTGGTTAATTTTAAGTTACATGCCTGAGGGGCGTAGATCGGTATGTGACACCTTATGATCTATATGCCGGAAGGGCTTAATATTAAAAACTTAGGATTACGGATTTCCGGAGGGGCTTAAGACTAAATTACTAATTAAATGGTACAATAGAATGGGCGCCAGGACTATAGGTCCATAAAATACAAGGGCTGATAGTTGCCGGCTATCAGGGTAGAACAGGGGGGCAATTCTGTTAGCCAATCTCTTTACTGAAGTGATACGTTCTTGAATCTCTCTCGTTTTTCTGACAGTTCCGACAGCTCAAAACTGTCAGAAAAACGAGACAGGTTCAAAAACGTGTCACCTTAGTAACGAGATCGGTTGACAGAATTGCCCCGCTGGGCGTGTGGTCGAATACCTACTTCAACAACAAATGGCATCAAAATCGAACCATTCATTTGGGAGATGGAATAGTAGAAACACAGTCATAAATATACACATACACATGCTTATAACTGGTTACCAGATAATTATAATAGGCATGATGACTAAAAATATAATTAGTCCGTCAGATAGACTATCAAAAAATATTAGACACGTACTTTTTCTTTTGCCAATTAAATTAAAATTGATGAAGATTTATAGAACGTTAAAGTTCCACGTGAAGTCACAAGTCACATACAATTGTATGGACTTCTGTGAGAGACGTGACGTCACGACTCCTACTCCCAAACTTTGATAAAGTCTATCTTTGTCATTTGTTCTTTGATCAACAAAAGAAAAAAAACGTGTCTAATATTTTTTGATTATCTAACTCACGGACTAATTATAATAAATGATTTTTTTACCCAGTGATCGTGCCTATTACTCGTAGATACTTATACTAGACTTACAACAACTTTTTTTTGATCGGGGCTTTAAAAATCACTTTAGCGGTATCTACAAGAGTGATCTGTGGTTCGAAGTCTGAATGCCAGAAGTTCAATTCAATCGGAAACTTGGATTTACACCTAATCTTAGTAGAATTTAGCTCCAAAGGTGAGATGAGTCCCTATTGACGAAGACATTCATTCCAGAATTTTGATTAATATTTCAAACTATGTAATAGGTCTCAAAGGAAAATTCCCTTTTGAGAAACTCTAGTTTTAGGCACTAATCATCTTGTGGAGTTCTAGTTAATCTTCATTTAGTCGTAAAATATAGTTTGAAGTCAGCAGTATTCAGTCTTCATACAAACGGTCGGCGAATGAAAAATGCGAATCATACCTATGCGCCTCGAAGTTTGGTATGCTCTTGGTATGCTAGTCAGTGGCGGCGCGCCGTAGTGACGAACGGACGTGTAGATTTGTAACTAGTAAACGTTCGATTTACGTTTTTAGGGTTACTCACTACGGAACCCTAAAAACATCAAAAAAATCCAATATGTATTTTTTTTGAACGTTTCCTTTATCATTCACAGCGAATATCTTTTTAGGGTTCTGTACCCAAAGGGAAAAAACCTTGAAACCTTAACATGATTCCAGTTGTAGAAAGTCGGTAGGTTGGTACCTACCTACTTATCATAAATCAAAATAGTTTATGTGCCTATTTTGTTTTTAGAGTCGAGAAGGTGTTTGGTTTTTTAGGGTGGGGTTATTTAGCTTAATTTTGTGATATTTATTAGTTTCTTACGGATAATTGATTGTGTAGATATATTTGTACTTACCTATGTGAAGTGTGACGACGAAATTTCAAAATGTTATAATTATTTTTATCTACACTAATGTTGTAACATTCTACTTATGTTTCCAATATTTGACTTATAATGACTACTGTTATAGCACAGACAACAAAACACTCAATTTAAGCAATTTCAAATGATGTTATAATATCCACATCGATATCGTAAAATCTCATTATAACATCGATAAAACGCGACCAATTAACCTGGCGAGCCTTATGTCAAAATCCTCATACAAGTTGTATAAAATTTTGATATTAGACTGGCTTTTGAAAACAGTTGGGTTATACGTGAAAACTTCGTCGAAACTACTAAACTTACATACACAAAACTCTTTGGTAAGATCATGTGCCAATGAAATAAAAAAAGAACAACAGCGCGCGGTTGCTCCTGATTGGCCCTGCGCACGCAGCTGCACTCTCATTGGTTAGATTTTAATGGCGGCAAGTTCACTGTGACAATACACGTACGCGTGAATTTAATGTTTCGCAATGCGTTTTGTTTTTAAAGTACAAATTAAAAGAGTGTAGATAAAGTAGTGTATGCAACTGCATATAACACAAGAATTTTATTTATCAATCAAGTCATTTCTGTCGCTTACATGATAATAGTAGTTTATGCAACTGTCATATAACAAAGGGTATTAAAACACTCGTTACTATTATGAAACTCGCTGCGCTCGTTCCATAAACTCACACTCGTGTTTTAATACCCTTTGTTATATGACAGTTGCATAAACTACTATTATCATGTAAGCGACAGAAATGACTTGAATGATAAATAAAATTCTTTAAACCTAAAATACTGAAGGCGGGTAGCCCTAGCGCGGGATACGTCCTGCGTGGCCACGTGGCGCTGTAGGTATATATATTTCAAGGACAGGGCCGAGCCACAATATTGTTAGATATTATTACCGTGGTTTAGCTATCTTTGGTAATCTTCGTTTAGTCTTTAAATACAGTTTGACCTGAGTTGAGAGACCAGGGGGCCAATTCTGTCAACCGATCTCGTTACTAAGGTGACACTTTCTTGAACCTGTCTCGTTTTTCTGACAGTTTTGAGCTGTCGGAACTGTCAGAACGAGAGAGGTTCAAGAACGTATCACTTCAGTAAAGAGATCGGCTAACAGAATTGCCCCGCTGAACATAAGACCTATAGGCCGAATTATTCATACTGGCGACTGTGAACAAACTTTTTTGGTTTTAAACTTTCGCGATTTGAACACATTATTATACAGGGTTATTGGTAATCAATTAGCATCCTTTTAGGGCCTTATTCTGTACATCAAAACTAACAACTTTTGTAATAATTAAAAAAAACAGCTGTTCCATACATTTTGTCGAGGGTGAGCGATATTTCTCTATGTAACAGCTTTTCTGTTTTGAGATTTGATAGAAGTTGTTAAACAAAAGTTATTAGGTTTGATGTAAAGAATAAGCCCCTAAAAGGATGCTTATTGATCACCAATAACCCTGTTATCTGAATATATAGAAAACGTATTTCTGTAATTTCTTAAATTGTCCAAGGAGAATACAATTAATCTGAAAATTCGCTGCCTATTTATTTACCACGATCCCTCAATGGACGAAGAAGATTGTCGGACCAGTCAAACGGACGCGCTGATACATACCTACATTCACACAAGTCAAACAAACACTCCATTTTTCGGTTCGACAGCGAAAATAAATAACTTTTTTGCCTAAAGAGTACGCAGATGCGATATATGGGAACTCTTGAAAATGTTGTGGCGCTAGTGTCGATTGTATGCCATCAGTCTGCAGATGACGTTTCAAATGGAAAGCGATCGTCTGCACAAATGCGCGCTACGTTTTAAGGCTGTGAATACACAAGAACTTCAACATTATGCGTCGCGACTAAATTGTTTTGCCTCAATATAAGAGAGACAAAAAAATGGGGAAATTTAAAGGGAAATCATAAGAGTTATTTAATTTTTTTTAATATTTGATTACTTTATATTGTAAATGAGACCATTCACTATTAAAAATTGTGTTCATATGCCTGAAGGGGCAGGAAGTTATAATTACTACGAAATTAAATGAACCACCTTGTATGTACACCTGAAACTTCAAAAAATATTTATTTCATAAAATATATACCGACATCTTCAAGAAGTACCAACGTAGGTGTAAGTGGTACCTACTGTGCCGTTTTAGTAACAAAATAAATTATGTTAAATTAAAAAAAATGCGATCATAGCACAAATCTTGCCGAACAAAAAAACCGAACGTCCACTCTACATAATATAAGGTAAAAGATCTTAGTGAGTTTTCAGCCTAAACGTGTAACCATTTTCGATATAGATTCAGTTGCTTTCTGCCCTTTCCAGAGCTGTTCTAAATCAATATGGAGAGAATAACCTATTTTCTGTTTGGTTCGCTCGGTAGGGGGCAATAATGGCCTTAATTGACATATGAAAAAGATAAGTTCATTTGCGCTAAGCTAACGCTTAGCGCAAATACAGCTATGGATGTTTTAGTCTATAATAATGTAATTTCTTTTTATACGACGTATTTTTCTAGCCACCGGAGTAATTCTAGGATGTCATTGTTCTCATCAATATACAAATAAAAACAAATTATATATTATTTATTTAACAATAAGTTTACAACAGTTTTTGGTATGACCAACTACTTTATTAAGACCAACTCCGAAATGAATTTAGTAAAATCAGCTGTTCTATACAAAAAAATCATAAAATATTCGTAATTCATCTTTACACGGGTTTTATTTCTAGCCACCGGACTAAATCTATGATGTCATTGTACTCATCAATATACAAATACATACAAATTATATATTACTTATTTACCAAAAAGTTTACAACAGTTTTTGGTATGACCAACTACTTTATTAAGACCAACTCCGAAATGAAGTTAGTAAAATCAGCTGTTCTATACAAAAAGATCGTAAATGTTGTATAAACTATGTTTACAGCTGATATTGTTTCGGAGCTTATTTTTATTCAGTATATGGCCACATTTGGTCACCAACTCGCCTGATAGGATGGATAGATTTTGTCGGTTCCAAAACTACTTAGTGTTATTAGTGCAGTGTTCGAAGTCATGTAAGTAGGTACCATAGTGTTAAAGGTCATTTCATGTGTACCGTAAGTGCGAAAGTAATCGTGAATATGACGAATTTCATATGAGTAGGTACATAAATAAGTCAGTTTTGATTATGGCCATGCATTTTATATGTTAGTACCTAATAATTTCATTATTGTGTCATATTGATCCGTATTTTATGTGTTAATCCGTGTTACGATTCATTTTATGAATGATGAATTTTATGAATATTATGAATGATGATGTTGATGATAAAGTTACTCAAGTATAAAGAGGTCACAGTTACGCGAGAGTTCGCTTAGACTTAATCATGCTTAATCTAACCTTAAACTTGGAATTTCTCAATTAGGTAATTCCCAGTACCTAAATACCCAATTCGCATACTTTGGTTATGTTTGAGATGAGTTTCACCATCTTTATGATAACCTTAATTTCGAGTTCAAAATATTTTCTAGGGCTCATAACTTTGTCTGTTTAGGTTTAGGGGTTAACTAGCCGGTTTTTATGAAAATACCTCTTCGAGCAAATATCTATAGAGTCATGATCGTGCAAAAAAAGTGTCCGAGCCAAACCTCTGCCCAAGATACGTAGTGGGAAGGCTTTTTAATTAGTCGTAAGACGATTGCAAGCCGACTACAACGCCGTGCGATGCCAAAGTGCTCGGTTACAATAACTAATTAGGTGACATAACGAAGAGATTCGAGAAAACGGGTCATTGTGAGTTCTTTAATGTAAATATGTATCTAAGTCGGTATGTATGACGGCGCTCGGACGTTTTTTACTACTTTCGCTTAGGGACTGTGGCTCTGTAGATATTTGCTCGAAGAAATACCTGTATAATACTTTTTTTGCGTATGGGCTCTTTTTCAGTCCTCCACGTAATGTACCCTAAATTACGTGGAGGACTGAAAAAAAAACCGATAGGGTTTAAAGCTCTTGAGTGGAAGCCTATGACCAGCAGTATTACGGCTGAAAGGACGACTTCTTTCAACGATTATTATAATTAATTTATTTATAAGCAGGTAGGTTACGTGAACCTTTTTATTAAATAAGTACGTGAAACATGTTTTTCTATGTAAAATTTTTCTTTTTCGTTTGTTTTTGTTCTTTATTCATCTTTTTTCGTTAGTAATTGCTTGTGTTATTTAATGTCATGTACCTACTATACTTCTTCAATCTTAAACCATTAAACACCTTAAAACCTACGTACCATTAAAACTTAAACTACGCTTTAAATCTTTATTCCTAGCTCACAGATAGAAATCTATTCCTTAAAAATGGTCTGAATAAATTTACCTAAAGATGGTGGAACCCGACCTTAATCCCCGAACTATATTCAAAGTCGAACATTTGGAGTACCATTAACACATAAAAGTTTGAGAAGAGATAGAAGCAAACTTTGAGAAACTCTGTCGATGTGGGGCCATAGAAACTGAGATAAACTCAAAATGGGGACATTTTGTTCCAATGCCGATGCGAAGATATAACACTTGGTATAAAAGTACCTTCATTTTAACCGACTTAAAAGAGAAGGTTCTCAATTCGACTGTATGTTCTTTTTTTTATGTATAGGTATGTTACGCGATTACTCCGCCAAATATAAACCGATGTCCCATATAAATTTCATCGAAATCGTTTTTGAATAATTATTCTTTGCAAAAAATTTGACGGCTTCGGTGGCTCAGTGGTTAGTCACCCTAACTTCTGGGTCAAAGAGGCGTGGGTTCGATCCCCACCCAGGGTAAATATTTGTGTGATGAACATAGGTGTTTGCTCTGTGTCTGGGTGTTATTTAGTTACTATCTATAAAAGTATGTATTTAAAATTATGTATAAGTAGTTTATCAGTCTCTGGCAGCCATATCACAAGCTATGCTTAGTTTGGGGTCAGAGGCCGTGTGTAAGATGTCCCCTAATATTTATTTATTTATTAATAGCATGACCGACTTCACCCGTGTACAAAATTCGCGAATACTTATTTCGCACGAATCGATGTAGCATTTTTCACATTATTGATGATTTATCAAAAATGGCTCAGCCGATTTCAATAAAATTTTAATGGGACCAATTTCGAAGTATACTCTTTCCAATCAAAAAAGAATTATTGAAATCGGACTACTATGTAAAAAGTTAGGCGTGGTTATAAATTTTAAAAAAATATACGCGTCGAATTGAGTACCTCCTCCGGTTCCGTTCGTCGGTCAAAAATCAACAATAACGTGAAAATTACTACTCGTACATCGATGATTGACCTTAAAAAGATTTTCAACTATCAGGCACATCACTACCTACCTAATATATTGTTTGATCAAGCGCGATCCTTTTAGAGTAGTGTAACCACGAGTAAAAAAGTTTACTCGTAGTCACACTGGTGTAACAAAGCGGTGTTACCACGAGTCTGGACCACGGTAATAGTTATCATTACCGTGTCTGGACCCTGATGCATTGATCCGTGCGAACTATGTATTGGAACACTGTACACGGTTGTAGTCGGTACTTACATTTTTAGTGAAAAATAATTATGGTGGTTGTGGTTGTGCGTGGCATATAACTATTGTTTCCTCCTATTTTGATGCGCACCTTCGCCAGTCGCTCAAATGCGAGACGACCTTTATGATACATAAATGTTTCATGTAGTTTTTAGGGTTCCGTACCCAAAGGGAAAAACGGGACCCTATTACTAAGACTTCGATGTCCGTCTGTCCGTCTGTCCGTCTGTCACCGTGCTGTATCTCATGAACCATGATAGCTAGGCAGCTGAAATTTTCACAGATGATGTATTTCTGTTGCCGCTACAACAACAAATACTAAAAAGAGAATAAAATAAATGTTTAAGGGGGCTCCCATACAACAAACCTGATTTTTTAAACGTTTTTCGCTTTATATTGTGGTAACAGGTAGATGCTTGAAATTTTCACAGAATATTTAGTTTTGTATTCACTTCAATAATAAATAATAAAATTAAAATAAAATAAATATTTAAGGGGGGCTCCCATACAGTACGGAACCCTCCGTGCGCGAGTCCGACTCGTACTTGGCCAATTTTATTGGAAAGTCACGATACATGTTGTGATTTTTCTCTTTATTAATGAATGAGCGGGATGGTAAATTATCGTACAATATTATCTTACCCACTTCAGTACACATTTTCGAAAACTGCTCTAATTAATTGCTACTATTAACAAAACAAAAACTATTTTTAATATAATTCAAACAAAATGCTTAAACCTTAGTAAAATTTTAAAATCTAATCCATTACCCAGATGTCCCTTTGATATTAAAATCAGTCAACATTAAATATTAACCCAGACTAGACGAAGGTCTAAGGTTTCGTAATATTTTCAGTATTTTCAAATAATTCTCAATAAATTCAGATGAAATTCGAAGTCGCTCAGGCTTGTTAAGTGAAAAACTAAAGACTGATAAGTGAGTTCAGATTTTCGTGGAATATTATTTTGTAAAATGCAATAAAAAATGCAGTAGTTCAGTCTAAAATTATATATCTTCAATCATAAGTTTATAAGTTTTCGTACCTGTACATTCTTATAGTAATTCTTTTTTTTTTAATGTCGAGCAAAAGTGTCTTTATTAACTACAAAAAAATACAATAGGTACTACCTTATATGCTAAAACTACCTACACTACTACTACATAAAAAGCATTGGATCATCCACAGACCCTTGAAGGTCTAAAGATAATCCAAATACTCAAGCCCACTGCCAGTTGGCAGCGTGCCCAGCATGCTGGCTGCATTTTTTTTTATTTTTTTATCATTTCAGTGATTCTTAATTTGACAAGTTTTAGCTTAACGAAACATTTATACAACGATTTTATTTGTCTATGCAACATCTATATTTGTCACATTTTTAGTTTTAGTCACCGTCCAAATATTCGAAAATGGTGATTATTAAAGTCAAGATTTCTTAATTTATTTAAATCTTACCTGCTCAGAGCATGCCTCTTGTCTATAAGTCGTCGCCAAAAAAAAATTATATCTAATTCACTACAAGAAATAAAATTTATACCTACTTATAAGAAAGGAGTTCAAAATTTTGCTTATTCTAATAAAAATTAAGGAATCATTCTTGAGCATTGATTATGAGGCGGATTGGCAAGATGAAATGGCAATGGACAGGGCACATAGCGCGGAGGACTGATGACCGATGGGGTCGAAAAGTTCGTAGGACGTCGTAGCGTAGGTAGCGCAGCGTAGGACGTCCACCTAAAAGGTGGACGGATGACCTCACTAAGACCGCAGGTTCACGCTGGATGCATGCCGCTACCAACAGGTTTTATTGGAGATCCATAGGGGAGGCCTATGTCCAGCAGTGGACATCCTATGGCTGATGGATAATTGAGTTCATTTGTATTTTCGTAGTTTTAACAATGAGGTTTAACTACTTAAAATCTCTACAACACCAAATAAATTGGTAACAATTTAATCTATTAACTGTACGGAACCATAAATCCTAATAATTTTATTATTGATTGAGTTCGGTTAACTATCGAAGCCGGAAGAACCCTAATTTTATGCTCGACGTGGCTTTGTAATCTGTTATAGTTTGTGGGATACGGGTCATTGTATACTGTGAAACAGTACCTAAGATTATAACGGTTGGACTCTTACAGAACCCGCCTGGGCACGGTACTGGTTCTAACAGTATTGTGACTCGCCCCTACCCTTGAAATAATTAGCTACAGCCCCACGTGGCCACTCAGTACGTAACACGTGCTAGGGCTGCCTCCGGGCTAAGCCGTGGTGGTTTAGTGGTAATGATACCCGCCTCACAATCGTGGGGTCGTGGGTTCAAACCCCGGTCCCGTACTAATGAATTCCTTGGAATTTATGTACGGAATCTAACACCACTGGCTTTTCGGTGAAGGAAAACATCGTGAGGCAACCTGCATATGTCCGGAGAAGAAATTCGATGGCGTATGTGAATCCACCAACCAGCACTGGGCCAGCGTGGTGGATATGGCCCAATCACCCTTCGTGGGTAGGTACGTCCTGCAGTGGACTATTGAAAAGGCTGTTACAGGGCTGCCCGCCTGGTAGATAAATCGCACGCTTACTGATTAACAAACCCACGTTTGTTCGTCACTACGGCGACTGTTAGTATACCGAGTGTATACCGAACTCCGAGGCGTATAGGTATGACTTTCCGACCGACCCCGCCTATACGAAATTACTCTTCACACTTTTTCAGCGATATTTTTTCGCCATATCGGAAATATATCTCAACTTACTGACACGGCGAACTTCGTTTCACGCTATATCCTTATAAATTAAAGCCTATGCGTTATTCTGATGTGTTAGCATTACTATTGCAAAGTTTCATCTCAATCCGTTCGGTAGTTTTTGCGTGAAAAGGAATAAACATCCATACATACAAACTTTCGCGTTTATATTATTAAAAGTAGAACTTGACAAGCGCAGTTCGTAAAAATTCTCGGTTTAGGCCTGTCATCTTCGATCAGGGTATATTTGATTGAAGCCTGTCATGGATAACTTTTAACATCGGCCAACTTAATGCCCATCTTGTGATACAATCGCGTTAAAATCTTTACCTTTACTTTATTAAAATTAATGAGTTGATCTTGGTGGAACAATGTATAAGCAAAGCGCTTCCAACGGGTCTTATTGGCGATCAATATGGAACTAAATCCGACAGTCAGAAGAAAGAAAATAAAATAAATCATAATAAATAAATATTAAGAGACATCTTATCTTACAGACGGTCTCTGACCCCAATCTAAGCAAATATTTATCACAAGTGATATTGCTGCCAGAGACTGATCTACATACCTAATTATACATATTTTAAATACATACTTATATAAATAGTACCTACATAACACCCAGACACAAAACAAACACCTATATTCATCATATAAATGCTTGCCCTGGGCTACATATACATATATATTTTTATCTACACTAATGTTGTAACATTCTACTTATGTTTCCAATACTTGACTTATAATGACTACTGTTATAGCGCAGACAACAAAACACTCAATTTCACATGATGTTATAATATCCACGTCGATATCGTAAAATCTCATTATAACATCGCGCGCTCGCTCCTGATTGGCCCTGCGCGCGCAGCTGCGCTCTCATTGGTTAGATTTTAATGGCGCCAAGTTCACTGTGACAATACACGTACGCGTGAATTTAATGTTTCGCAATATGTTTTATTTTTATTTTTATTAGTGAAGATAAAGTAGTGTATGCAACTGCATATAACACGGGTATTAAAACACTCGTTACTATTATGAAACTTGCTGCGCTCGTTTCATAAACTCACACTCGTGTTTTAATACCCTTCATTATATGACAGTTGCATAAACTACTATTAAATACATTATTATATGAATAGTGCCTAAATAACACACAGAGCAAAAACCTAAGTTCATAACATAAATGCTTGTCCTGGGTTGGGATCGAACCCATGCCTCTTTGATCCAGATGTCAAGGTCCCTAACCACTGAGCCACCGAGGCAGTCGGCAAACATTAAGGTACTGTATTGTTCGTATACTGCGTAGCGGATGAAGTTCCCAACTATATTGATAACCAATATTGCTCTATGTCAAACTATTAGTTTATATTTTGGTTCGGCATTGTTGAAACAAACATCTTCTGATGACTTTAGTGAGGGAACGGTGCCTTAGAAAACATTTAACTACTTTAGGAACAAGATGCTTTAGTTTCGAACTTGAGATTTCTTAGTAGAAGAGCGTTCGTCTTACAATCGTGCGTTTGTGGGTTAAGGCTGCGCCTAATGCTAGGAAAAAATCAGATTTTACCCGCGCTTCTTGCATCGCCCGCTATCATCTATGCGGCTTTGTTTAGAGTCGAAAATCGCATGACACAGTTTATGACGATGTTGGCTTCGAGCTCCAGCTTATATTTTTAGGTGGGATTTTATTTATTTATTCAAAATTTAAGCATGCAATAAAAAAACTAATTGATTACTCGGCTAGAACATTAGCCTGGCTACGTAATTCGTCAAAAATAATGTGGTGTTGTCGCTGATAATTTCGAGCATTTGAAATAAAATGTATTTTTTTTATGATGCGAAGTTTTCATTTTTTTCTAAAGTAACCATATTATTTTCCAAAATTCTACGCGATTACTCTGCTACTTTAGATTTTTTTCTTTCCTATAGTATATTTTTGATATGGATGTTTATGTTCGTTTCCTTTATACCACGTCTTTAAAAGTACACCTTTCGCTTGATTTTGGCTATAGGCGCCCCCTTAAAATCCTAGACAGTTGTAGGAAAACTAACCTTTTCCTTCATTTTTTGCAAGCTTTTATTTAATTAGCAATGGATATACCTATGTATGTATGTACGTTCAGGTGGAATACTGCAAGTTAAATTTGACCAACTTCCCGGTTTCCGATTGAGCTGAAATTTTGCACGCATTTGATACTGCATCAATGCAATAATATGATATCATGGAGTTGATGGTTGCAATAGCCAAAACGTTGAAATTTTCAAAGATGACTTATTTCTGCTACCGCTATAACAACAAATAAAAATAAATATTTAAGGGGGTCTCCCATACAATAAACTTGAATTTTGAGCCATTTTTTCTCTCGATATTAATAACGGTGACAGGTAGATGCTTGAAATATTCACAGAATACTAAATTGTGTATGTATTCCCTTTAAAAACAAACTATTGAAATAACATATATTAATGGGGGCTACCATACGGTACGGAACCCTTCGTGCGCGTGTCCTACCGCACTTGGCCGATTATTGTTTTAAGATTATTGTATTATCAAGGTGAGTCGTTACGCAATAGCGAATTCATATAGGTACAATATAATGTAGTACTTACTTATTGCTGTAAATTGTTGTAGTTAATAAAAAGCACTTGCCACTCTTGCCAGCAAGTGCCCAGCTAAAACTTTCACATGCCCAGCATGTGCGCAGGTAAAACTTTCACATGCCCAGCATGTGCGCAGGTAAAACTTTCACATGCCCAGCATGTGCGCAGGTAAAACTTTCACATGCCCAGCATGTGCGCAGCTAAAACTTTCACATGCCCAGCATGTGCGCAGCTAAAACTTTCACATGCCCAGCATGTGCGCAGGTAAAACTTTATCAAGTAGCCATGTTATTAAAAACACTTCAAAAGCACCTAAGCCTGATCGTAAACCGTCAACCTCGCTGACCCACTTAGCCTACGACCTTGTCTAAGCACTAGGCATTAACTTCAGCACTACGACACAAAACATCTAAAGCACAGAAGCTAAGCTCTGTACGAATTATGGTCGAGCAACGCACACATATATCATTCATGGACACGAAAGCTGGGTGGTGCAGATAAAGAGCTCAATAAGCAAATTCATAGTCCAAAAGTCGGAGAGTGACAGGTTACTTTTATCCCGGAAAAATAAAAAAATACTCTGTGATCTCAGACCAAATAAAAAAAGCAAGACAGAATGTAGTGAACAAACAAGTGAGGCCGGCAAAACTAAGCCTCGCCGTGTACAGAAACAACACACACGTGCAAAGAAACTATGCCTTGGCTCGTCAGTCGAACTTTGGCTGCGCAACACCGACGCACTCACACATGTATAAAAAACCGGCCTCACTTGTCTGGTCACGACGTTCTATTCTGTCTTGATTTTTTTATTTGATCTGAGTCTGTGATAGAAAAAAAAACAAAATAACTTGCGGGTGTAGCGGGTGTTTGCGGGTGCAGGCAAAAGCTAGTATGCCATAAATACACATAAGTATAGAGATGCACATGAAAAACTTTTAATATTGAACTTTTTGAGTTAAGGATTAAAGATTTAGCACATATGTGTGTTTTGCTTCTGTCATCTCTCTATTTTACGACTAGGTTCCCTAAGCACAGGCTATCGATTCCAGCACACGCCCGCGCTTCCGGCACTTTGTGATGCTAATGTAGTGGTTTAGTTATGAATATATTTACTAATTCAGGGTTACATGGATTGTGGATAAATGTGGTCACATGAAGACCATATTTCAAACCAGCTTTTGTAATAGTCTTCTACAGCAGGCCTGGGCCGCGGAGGAGTGCGGAAGCGTGCCCGTAGCCCCGACACATAGCGCAGTGGCGGACACAAAACACCCCAGGTTTTTAGTGGGTAAGCCACCGTCAGCTTTGGAGGCTCCCACATAACCACCGGCCTCCTCAGGTTTGGTGGTATCCATAAAGGATTTTCCTGGGACAAAAAAAAAGGCCTACCCACGTAGGGTGCTTATGCCTTAACCACCACGCTGACCCAGTGCGGGCTGATGGATTCACATACGCCATCGAATTTCTTTTACGGATGTATACATGTTGCCTCACGATGTTTTCTTTCAACGAAAAACGAGTGGTGAGATAACCCATACATAAGTTCCAAGGCACTCATTGGTACGGACCGGGATTTGAACCCACGACCTCATGCTTTTAAGGCTAGTATAACCACCACGGTTGAACGATACCACACTCTGGTCCGTGGTGGTCTAGTGATAATAACACCCGCCTTACAATTGTGCGACCGTGAGTTCAAATCCCGATCCCGTAACAATGAGTTCTTTGGAACTTTTGCGCTATTTCACACCACTGGCCTATGTGAATTCACCGCACTGGGCCAGCGTCGTGGATAGGTCTAAAAACCCTTAGTGGACAGGCATATGTTCAGCAGTACTTTTAAAAAGGCTGGTACAGACGCAGGTGTACACTGTTCAAGGACCTATATTTCATCTCAACAAGTAGTAATAATCAGCAAAGTGCGAGTCGGACTCACGCACGAATGGTTCCGTTCCGCTCTGCATAGGAGCGAAATACGTCTAAAAGTTCAGGTTTAGGTATTGTATGGGAGCGCCCCTTAATTATTTATTTTGTTCTTTTTTTAGTATCTGTTGTTATAGCGGCAACAAAAATACATCATTTGTGAAAATTTCAACTTTCTAGCTTTCACGGTTCATGAGATACAGCCTGGTGACAGACAGACGGACAGCGGAGTCTGTGTAATAGGGTCCCGTTTTTACCCTTTGGGTACGGAACCCTGAAAATAACCAGTAAATCTTCTTTGTTATTATAATAAGAGTAAATAGATCTTGTTCGGATATTTGTACTCATTTGTTATCCTTTTTCTGGTTGCTCGACGGAACGTAACATAATTAATCATATCTGCGGTCGATACAGATTATAAATAAAACATTTTGATTGCATTTTATTGTCCATGCCCTTTCTCTACGCGTTAATAATAATGATAAATCACCTTCTTTCGGATTATATACAATATAGTAAATATATAAAAGTAAAAGTATCGTGCAAATAAAGTATAGTGGGCAGGCTTAAGGCGATTGCAAGCCGACTACAAAGCCGCGCGACGCCAAAGTGCTCGGTTACAAGCACAAATTAGGTGACGTAACGTCGAGATTCGAGAAAACGGGTCATTGTGAATTATTTAATGTAAATACATTTCGGCGCTCGGACATTTTTTTACTACTTTCACTTAGGGACTGTGGCTCTGTAGATATTTGCTCGAAGGCTCCGTCCTACGAATTATCGATCAGCTATCTGTCCTGACGCGAGTTTCACATCTTTTACCCATCCCAAAAAGTGCACAACGCCTCTAAAGAAGTTTTCACTTCAAAAAACTAAATCTTAGTTTCTATTGCTCAGCATAACGTGAGCCCGGCCTATACGACCGGGTGGCTAGCCCGGTTGTCAAGGTTTTTAGGGTTCCGAACCCAAAGGGAAAAACGGGACCCTATTACTAAGACTTCGATGTCCGTCTGTCACCGGGCTGTATCTCATGAACCATGATAGCTATGCAGCTAAAATTTTCACAGATGATGTATTTCGGTTGCCGCTATAACAACAAGTACTAAAAACAAAATAAAATAAATATTTAAGGGGGGCTCCCATACAACAAACCTGAATTTCTAGACGTTTTTCGCTCTATATTAATAATGGTACCAGGTAGATGCTTGAAATTTTCACAGAATATTTAGTTTTATATTCTCTTCAATAATAAAATAAAAATAAAATAAATATTTAAGGGGGGCTCCCATACAGTACGGAACCCTCCGTGCGCGAGTCCGACTCGTACTTGGCCGATGAATTTTTCATGTTTGACATTTAACTTGAAATTTTGTGAACTTACAAATTGTTTCTTATACCTATTCAATAGCGAGAATGCCTAGGCCCCAAGATACGGGTGCTTCATTGTACCCAGTTTGGGGAATAGTGACTCTGTAACCATTGCATAATTTGTATCCTGTGACAATAAATAATTTTTGAATTTTTTTTTTGAATTTTGATTATTAAGCTATGTATTGAATAAACATCTTAATACAAGGGCTGCGTAGAAAATTAAAAAGAAATTAAAGGGCCTCATTTCGCCCACGGTGTAATTAAGAAAATACTTAGAAAACAATACAAAAGGGCCTATAGGTGTAATTATAAAACGCTCACAAAACGGCAATTTGAATACTAAATTGGTTTGAACACTCTTTGTTCGATGGCCAACAAAAACCGAACTATTTTGTGGTTAAATAATTTATTAGACTATGTACTTAAATAAGTTTGAACAAAAGATTCTGTAGGTACTTATAAAAAGTTTGTAAAATTAGAATGTAATATCCCCCTCTCTTACAACCGCGCGGCGAAAGCAAGTGTGCGTGCGTGAAATTGTATTTTAACACATACGTGATAGTAGGTACTTTATATTATTACTAGCGACCCGCCCCGGCTTCGCACAGGTGTATCATACATATAAACCTTCCTCTTGAATTACTCTGTCTATCAAAAAAAACCGTATCAAAATCCGTTGCGTAGTTTTAAAGATTTAAGCATACAGACAAACAAACAAACAAACGAAAATAGCGACTTTATTTTATACTATGTAAGGACATGGCGACAGATAGCGGGAAACGACTTTGTTTTATACTATGTAGTGAGCTCAAGTTTTTACTTCTGCCGGCACTCCCAGAGTGCAACCCGTTGGTTTTTTTTCAGTTTTTACTCAGCCATAAGACGTCCTATGCTGGACATAGGCCTTCCCCTGTAGATTTCCAATACAAGTACCGGTTTTAGCGGCTTGTATCCATCACGATCCTGGGGAATAAATACATTTCATTCACAAATACTGTCACAGAGTCCACGCAAGGAGTTTTTGTCAGACATAAAATCTTTTACACTATAGTAAGCTTTTTGTACAAGAAAATCTTTGATAATATTTTGGAACATTGTTTCATTTTTCCTTGTCACATTTTCTGGTATTAAATTGTAAAAGCAGATACTATTTCTTACAAATGAATTATCGGTTTTAGCAAGTCTCGCTTTTGGTAGAACAATTTTGGAGTTGTTCCTTGTATTGTAGTCATGAATATCACTTCGTTTTTTAAACTTGTGGAGATTCTTACGCGCGTACATAATATTTAAGAAAATATGCAAACTAGGTAATGGCATGATCTTTACTTGCGCAAAGATTTCTCGAAGTGATTCTCTATTCCTAAGTCTATAGATTGCTCTAACCGCACGTTTTTGTAAAGCAAAAAATTTTGTATAAGATCACCTTGTTGGTAGATGTCTTACGCTGTGCTTGCCATTTAACCCCCTTCGCACACGAGGCGTAAGCGTAGTCGTATCGTTAAGACGCAACGCGTACGAGACGAGTAGTGTTCCACACACGAATCGTCGCGTAGGCGTATCGTTTTGTAAGATCTCAGTTGAAATCATGGCTTTATATTAGCGTTTTAAGTTTATACGTTTATTTTAGACGATATTTCTGCCTAAGCTTTATCTGTAACAATTTTCCATGAATATTTACTCAATAAATGATTATATTGACAACGGAACGATTCAACCAATTTCACGAATTCAATCACTGTATCATTAATATTGAAATGTTTTGCTCGACTTATACCATATTAAATTTGCATACATAGCAAGATGATGTAATAGTGTTTGTTGCTAACGTCTCCGACTTGTGTTGGAGGAGAAGTCTGACGAACATACAAAAAAAAAATAAAAAAAATATTGAATTTAAAAGTCGTTAAAAGTTACAAAAATTTAAATTCAGTCAAATATGTAAAGAAATTAATCAACGTTATATTTTTTACACCTGCTTTTTTACGCCAGTACGCTACGCCAGTCGTGACGACGCCAATATAAATTAAAACGATTCGAGCGAAATATTCGAATTTTGTACACGATAAAAGGTGGTTTTCTCGTTTTTTTTTTGCGAAAAATAATTATTTTCTTTACTTTCGGGTTGGCCTCATAGTAAAAGTTGTTCGTAATGATGGCCCGAATCACCTCCTTTCGCCTTAATACTTCAGTTCTAAATAACACTGTTTAGCTAATAAGCTTTGCCGCCTATTAATGGACCTTATACCCGTATATGTCTGTAAGTATCTATAAGCCAATCTCCTGGGCCAAGTTAACCCTTAACTTGGCAATAAAGTTGAAGAGGTAAGTCCTTAATGGGAATTTTCTTCCTATTTAGTACATAATGATATTTCCTAATGCCTCCACACCTACGTTGATTCAATTTGCCTATGTTAAAGCCCCTCAGCGAAGCGGAATTACTCAAAGTAATAGTCCAGGAGCTAGCGGCTAAGAATATTTAGGTCAACCGTTAGGTTATGTTTATATTTAGCTTAAAGGGTTATGATAACACTAGCTGCCCGCCCTGGCTTCGTCCGGTTACGAATGAGTTATAGCTATAAACCTTCCAGAAGAAATATTCTAACAGACCGTGAAAACCGCAGTGTAATATGTTGTTTAATTTGGAAGACACAAGCGGATACACAGACAGATCGAACTATAAACGATAAACGAAACATCAAAGAGTTTTTTGAGTCGAATCCTTTTACTCGTTAAATGAATTCATGAAATTACGTCTCACAGAATCTTCATTCTGGCATGAAACTAACAAAAATAATTGATAAATGTAATTATGTACAGATTGACTTAAATAGCTTTATATTATTTTTCCTTTACTGACATGACTGATTTTTACAAAATATAACAATCAAATAATTATTATTAGCATTTTAAATCGTGTTCATTATTTTTAGTAATTCAGTTCGTTTTTGTCTGATGTTTTTAAACAATGTTGCTATTTTATTGTACACTTAATTTTTTAAGTCATTAGTTACTAAACACTTATTGTAAATGACTTGCCCAATATGACGAAATGTTATATTAAGGCCAATAAATTACTTTACCTTTACCAGACACACAAATGGGCAAATATACCTCAGTCGAGAGTTTTCGACCTAATCGCAGAAACGCGTTGGATGCAGGACGCTTCCAATTGAGCTTATAAATGCATAGGGGAGGCCTGTCTCCAGCAGTCGACGTCCTACGGCTTTTGAATGGTTGGATGGATGAATGAATGTTATGCATTACGCGTTGGTTTCGATTGTAATGACTAAATACAATAAAAAAATAATTCTATTTCGCTTCATTAGTTGCATCGGATTTTTTAACACAGGCTCAGCCTTAAAGCAAACATAGCAGTTCTTTATAAGTTGAGTTACATTAAATATCGTAAAATTGGTAATAACTGTAATGAGATATAGACTTAAATTGAATTAAATTAATTAAAATAGAAATTAAATTGTTAAGAAAATTATACGCGACATTTAATATCCTTACTAAATGCAGATTTGTTGTGTTACTTCCTGCAATTTATAACCCCCGAAGCGAAAACGACGGGGTGTTATGCTTTATGTATCTGTCTATATGTGTGTGTGTGTGTGTGTGTCTGTCTGGTATCACAGAACGGATGAATCGATTTTGTTTTTTTTAGTATGAAAGGTGAATCAACCAGGAGCGAGCTCCTGGCCTATTATTCAGTTGTACCAATTACTCGGTTAATTTCAGAAAATGCCTGAAGCTTTTAAAGGGTGGCGACGGGCAAAGGGTACGCAGAGTAATTGCTAATGTACTTGAAAGGTTCCGTTGGAGTAAACCGGAGTAAAACCGGAGTAACATCGGAGTAATTTTGACCCTATTTACTCTATTTATCGGATACGAAACACAAACGTTAAATTAAGCGAAATACGTACTTAAAAGCGTTTAAAGTGTGTGGAATTGCTGAAGGGATTCTGAGGGACCTGGAGTTCTATAATTGACTTTCGAACGGCTAGGTCGTATACGAAACTTTACGGATGACTTTACTTTTTGGGTCGCCATCTTTCAAATTTATTTAAAATTATCCATTTCATGAAGCACTTTAGTATTGGACACGGCTATTTCAAAACAAACGGTAAACTGCAAAAAGAGAAATCGTCAAATGGAACGTTAATTAAAATAATTGGCCAAGTGCGAGTTGGACTCGCGCACGAAGGGTTCCGCACCGTATGGTTGCCCCCCGTAACATGTTTTATCTTTATTTAATTATTTTTGAAGTGAATTTACCACTTAATGTTCTGTGAATATTTAAAGCGCCTACCTGTTACCATTGTTAAAATCGAACGGAAAGCGGCTCCAAATTGAGGTTTGTTGTATGGGAGCCTTCATTAAATATTTTTACTTCGGTTTTTAGTATTTGTTATTATAGCGGGAACAAAAAAACATCATCTATGAATATTTCTACTATCTAGCTACCACGGTTCATGAGATATAGCCTGGTGACAGGCAGACGGACAGACGCTAAACGGACAGCGTAGTCTTATTAATAGGGTCCCGTTTTAACCCTTTGGGTACGGAACCCTAAAAAACTAACAATATAAAAATAGCGAATGATTATCGAGCTGTCAAATTTGCTGCATAGTTCTTTTTTCGTTTCCTTTACGTTCCCAGCCGTATGAAAGTCAATTATACAGCCTCTGACCTCAGACCAAATAACAAAATAAAGACAGAATGTTGTGAACAAACAAGTGCATCTGGTAAAATTACACACACATACACGTACAACGAAACTACGCCTTGGTTTGTCAGTCGATCTATGGCGGACCAACACCGACGCACTCGCCACATATATAAAAACCCGGCTTCACTTGTCTGTTCACGACTTTCGTCTTGTTTTTTTATTTAGTCTGAGCCTCTGACCTCCACAGCTATAGGTTAGGGGTGAAGTTAAGTTGGTCAGGTATTTTAAAAGTGGTGTTTTATGACGTAAGTTTACTTATCGTATTTAAGATTTGATGACGATTACATCGAGTTTCTTGTTTTGAAGTCTTTTGATTGCCATCTGTATGATGCTTCTCTTGATGTGGGTCTGTGGCATAATTGCTAATATACTTGGAAGTTTTCGGTGGAGTAAACCGGAGTAATATCAGAGTAAGTCGCTTCCAACCGGTCTTAGTCGAGATCTATAGGGGAGGCCTATGTCCGGCAGTGGACGTCCAATGGCAGAAACGAAACGCCGGCGAATCTGTGCCATTGCGTTATAAGGATAAGAAAAAGACCAAAAGACAAAACGTCGTGAACAGACAAGTGAGGCCGGTTTTTTATACATGTGGTGAGTGCGTCGGTGTTGCGCCGCCATAGTTCGACTAACGAGCCAAGGCTTAGTTTCCTTGTACTTGTATGTGTGTGTAATTGTGTCTGTACATGGCGAGGCTTAGTTTTGCCGGTCTCACTTGTTTTGTTCACATCATTCTGTCTTGATTTTTTTATTTGGTCTGAAAAGAATAAGAAAATGTTTATTGTTAACGTTGATCACCGATAGACATTATTAAGTAAACATCATTGCTCTTGCAAGAGATTTCAAAATGGCCGCCCGCAGTGTATTTGTCCATCCATCCATCCATCAGCCGTAGGACGTCCACTGCTGGACATAGGCCTCCCCTATGGATTTCCAATAAGGCCGGTTGGAAGCGACTTGCATCCAGCGCGTTCCTGGGATTTTTATTATATCGTCAGTCCACCTAGTCGGTGACGTCCGACAAAGCGCTTGCTGGTCCGTGGTCTCCATTCGAGAACTTTACGGCCCCATCGGCAATGCGATCTTATCTATAGTGTATTTGTAATGTATTCTAATTCTGTTTACATTACGAACACTCTCACCATAGAGCAGTCGGTTTATGTAGATCGCATCTCACTCGCGCGTTTTATTAGCAAAACAATGTTGGACTGTCGCATTTGTATGCAACCTTAGCATAAGTAAGCAGTAAGGGAGTTTTGTGAAATCACTTCACAGTACAAGTAGCGGCACGTAAGTCTAGCGCTGAGGGTACTGTGGAGGGGACATTATAATGACTTATATCCATACTAAACTCATGCGCAGCCATCCCCTCCACACTTCGCTCAGCGCTAGACTTATATGCCGCGACCTGTATAAAACAAAGTCGTTTCCCTGTCTGTCTGCCCCTGTCTGTATGCTTATATTATTTAAACTACGGAACGGATTTTTATGCGTTTTTTAAATAGATAGAGTGATTCAAGAGAAAGGTCCATTTGTATAATACACCTGGGCGGGTCGCTAGTTCTATATAATTTTATTAACGTTATCATAATCATACATCTTTATTGTGTTAATGAATCGTGTTCCGCTTTAGAGCTGCGCTCGATAGAAAATGTAAAAAATAAATGAAATCATAGTTTACTTTGGAAATACTATGCAGATAAACATTAGGAAATTTTTATCAAAATACCTAATTTTTCAATTTCGTTGGAGTTGGTTCCGTAATCGAATTTGCTATATGACATTTCAGTTTTTGTTCAATTCCGTAAGAACTTCTAATTTTTTTTCTGACTAAAATTAGTAAATGAAAATGACACTCTCCGACCTGTCAATTACGAATATATTCATGCAAAAAATCTAGTCGATTATTCCCTGTTGCTGCGATGAAGAGTATTAAAAAAAACAATAAACATATATTTTTGAATTTTTAATATTAGTAAGGATAAGGATAGTGTGGCTTTATTCAATTTTTTACCGACTTCCAAAAAAGAGGACGTTTTATGTTCGTCTGTATGATCATCGATAATTTCGCCAAATGTGAACCGAATCAAAAAAATCTTTATTAATTCGAAAGGTTATTACTTCCGAGGTGGTTTAAATGTTAAAGAAATCGACTGAGCCGTTTGTGATAAATCAACAATAATGTAAACAATTTAAATATTCGAATTTTGTACACGATGCAAGGCAGTTTTGCCAATAATTGCGAAAAATAATTATTTTTAAATCAAGTCATAATTGTTTTTAAGTATTGTACTGTATCAAGCCTTTTATTAGTCCACTGCAGGACGTAGGCCTACCCACGAAGGGTGATTGGGCCATATCCACCACGCTGGCCCAGTGCGGGTTGGTGGATTCACATGCGCCATCGAATTTCTTCTACGGACGTATGCAGGTTGCCTCACGATGTTTTCCTTCACCGAAAAGTCAGTGGTGTTAAATTCCATACATAAATTCCAAAGAACTCATCGGGACCGGGATTTGAACTCACGACCTCACGATTGTAAGGCAGGCATCACTACCACTAGACCACCACGGCTACTATTTAATACTAAAATATAATATTACTATTAATTATTTTATGTAATACAATTGGCCTACTGCTAATACTACGAGTACGTTCCCTGCATTAATGAATTCTGTTTACGTACCATTGCGAAAGTGTAATAAAACTCGACAAACGTCAAACTGCACAATATTATCTGTGGCACAAATAGTAATGTGCCCGCGTGGGAATAGTGATGGGAAAGCTAAATTAAAGATGTTATTACCAACTAGCTGCCCGTCCCGGCTTCGCCCGGGTGCGATTGGCTAAAGAAGACAGATTTTATAAATATTGTGACTATCACGTATGTGTTTTCGAGTTAATTTATCGCCTATGACACTCGCAAAGAATGTGGCTTGCTATTGCTAAAAGAATTTTCAAAATCGGTTCAGTAGATCCAGAGATTACCCCCTACAACCTCACAAACTTTACCTCTTTATAATGTTAGTATACAAGTATAGACTACCGTACCGCCTTGACTTAGCATGAGTGGCACTAATTTTGTATTTATTTGTAAACTAGCAACCCGCGGCTTTGCACAGGTGTATTATACATATAAACCTTCCTCTTGAATCACTCTATCTATTAAAAAACCGCATCAAAATCCGTTGCGTAGTTTTAAAGATATAAGTATACATAGGGACAGACAGACAGCGGGAAGCGACTTTGTTTTATACTGTGTAGTGAAGTGGCACTAACCTACTTCAATCGTGTACAAAATTCGATTTTGTAGTTCGGGAGAATCGATGCATGCAATTTTGACATTATTGTTGATTACAGGCGAAATTATCAATGAACATACACAAAAAAATACATACAGACGAACATAGAACCTCCTCCTTTTTGGAAGTCGGTTAAAAAAGAACTCTCAATATGATGGTAAGCGGCAGGAATTTACGACCAAAAAAAGTGTGGATGAATTGTGTGAAAGATGACATGCGAGAGAAAGGAGTTGATGATGAGATGACGAATGATAGAGTGAAGTGGCGAAAGGAAACTTGATGTGCCGACCCCACCTAGTCGGATAAGGGCAAGATGATGATGATGATGATGAAGCCCCAATAAATATCTAATAAGACGTCCTACGCTACGTTTTCTGCAAACGTCAAACTATCTGTAATATTTATCTTCTTCTTCTTTTATGATTTGGCGTCGCATTATTGAGCATTTGACAGTGTCAAGTATTTTTAATATTTTATCAAAATAGTCAGTCGTAGTCACGTCTTAGTCCAATAAAGTCGCAATCAAGTCCAAACGTAGTCCAAGTCAAGTCATACCTCAGTAAATCAGTGGAGACTTTACTAGATACGTCTTTGGAGTATTGGTAACAACACGGAACAACATGATACGTCACATTGTATCACTTGCCTACACTCATGCACGTAAATCAGCTCACAATCAACGAAATATCACAATTTTTCACTAATTATCACTGATAAAAACAAAAGTTTAACAAAATAATACAATGAGGCGACATGATTTTTCCGCGTTCCCGCCAAAACCCCCTGTTAAATTATCTATGTTATAAATAGTAGATAAAATGTACCAGCGTGGGAATAGTGATGTGAAAAGCTTAATTGAAGATTTTATTACTAAATATTAAATTAAACCGAATCAGCTCGTTCGAATCGAATTGAATTAATTGAGGATCGAGACCACCCACGATGTTGCGATGTTTGTTTGTATCGATAAAATAAGGCTTTTAAAATGTAATTCATCTTGTTAGAACCAATTTGTTTCCGTTTTATTTGTTGTTAATGTTTTAGATTTCGACTGTTAGGTGCTTACTGCTTTTTTCTAAAGCGGTTTAATTCGGGAGGACTTACAGAAATGAATTTATTTATTATTTTTTTAATTAATTTTACGTTCTATCGTTTTTCGAAAGAAAAATAATTCTATGTATCAAAAAATATCATGTCGGTGGTTCTATGTACATTTAAAAAGTATAAACTCTGACACCAGGCCTAGCCATACGGCTTTAACGAACTTGTAATGTACTGTATAAGCCTTTTAATAGTCCACTGCAGGACGTAGGCCTACCCACGAAGGGTGATTGGGCCATATCCACCACGCTGGCCCAGTGCGGGTTGGTGGATTCACATACGCCATCGAATTTCTTCTACTGACGTATGCAGGTTGCTTCACGATGTTTTCCTTCACCGAAAAGCTAGTGGTGTTAAATTCCGTACATAAATTCCGAAGAACTCATTGGTACAAGACCGGGATTTGAACCCACGACCTCACGATTGTAAGGCGGGTGTCACTACCACTTGACCACCACGGCTACTAACGAACTTACTTGTGCACATTTTAAGCCTTCTCTGTATAGTAAAGCGTAGTTATAATCAAACTAGTGTTTCTTAGCGATCACCGAAGCAACTTTCAGTCAGTCTTCGTATGAGCGACCGCGCGTAACATTTTCAGCTGAGCGCTGCCGTGACTCGGTTGACCCGTTAGATTGTGGGTCCTGGTTGTTTTAACCGTTTAGCCATGTCAGAGGCCTTCAGGCGGCTTAAAAAACTCTAACACCAGCTTAGGCTTAGCTAAGGCTAGCCACCCGGCATATACGAACTTACTTTAGCCTTCTCCATACTATTCCACATGTTTGCCTAGGACCTCATAATAGCACATTGTTCACCGAGAGGAGAAAGTGACCGATTACCGTCGAGGGTGTCGTTTCGCACACCCGAGATCGGGAATCGCACTTTCTCTCGAGTGATACATAGTGCTTTATACTACACCTACGAGGAAAATAAAAAACTAAATCTTTACTAATTGAAATTTATATTGAAATTGTTGCAGTTAGTGAAGCTTAATGTAACACTTGAAAATGGCGCCAATGGCGTCTGCAATTTCCACATGTTCTTTTTTCAAATTGTTTGACACCATCCAACACACAGCTAGTGGCCAGTGTCATTTTGCGAACTTGGAGATAAAAACTCACTGTAAAAACTTTTTGGCTTTTGATATTTAGGTTACCAGCGCATAGTCTTACCCAAAATTAAAAAAGAAAAACCACGTAAGAAATGGACTTTCATAAACTTTTCTCTCCCGCTCAGATGCGTTTTCTCGCCGCATATTTGTTCTATATGCAATGACGTACTTTCTACCGTAAATTTGATAAAGTATCAAGGTACTTTCCGAGCAGGTGTAGTATAAAAGTACTTTTCTTTACATTTATATGAGACATTTCGTTTTCTTTTCTTTAGTAATATAATATGCCATTTGGAATCAAACTGTCATGTCCATATTCATTACAATAGCTTTTTCTGTTTACGACGTGATTTGATTTCAAGCAATTTTTGCATGTACTTGATTTACTAGTGCCTTTTTACGGTTTTGTCTACAACATATATTACTAGTATTATGTTTTTTAATCGTTAATTTTTAATGTAAATGTTTTTGACATGTAAATTATTTTTCACCAAATATACTCGTATGAGTATGAGTATTATTGTTCGTCTGTAAAAATATTTTTCGGGTATAAGTAATTAAGTAGTTATATTCTATTGACCAAAACGTGGTAGCGCGAAAATCTCAAGTCCGAAAGAAATATATTCACATTGTGTGAAAAAATTAAACTCTTTAAAAAAAAAAACGAAAGAACTCATTGTTCATACATGTTCGGGACCAGGATTTGAACCCACGGCCTCTCGATTGCAAGGAAATATCCTTGCAATCGAGGCCGTTAATCAAGGTTCTACTTTACCACGACCTCGTATTACCTTTGGCTGAAAATCAATAAACTGTATGTAAGGAATGGTTAATTTTTAAGGTAACATCATCTTATAAATAAATAAACGCCGGTTGCACGCACGAAAAAGTGTCACGTTCCACCTGAGCCTGTGGTGTGAAAATCCGTACATAAATTCCAAAGTACTCATTGGTACGGCAATGTGTTTAAATTTGGATGGGTGACCGCGGATGGCATTTTCCAACTGAACGCTACCGTGGCTCGGATGACTCGTTAAATTGGAGGTCTCGGTTGTTTTAACCGTTTAGTCATGTCAGAGGCCTTCAGGCGGCCTAAAAACTCTGACACCAGGGCTATCCACCCGGCCTATACGAACTTACTTACTTTATCTATAAAAGTAATAGGTATCTTCTAGGTAAGCGTGCTACACCCTAGACCGCATATCTACTTAACATCAGGCAGTATGTAGTTAAACGCAAACCTATACGAAAAAAAGGTACAACAGACAGACAAAACAGTGTATTTATACCTACAGTATATTTCGACCAATGGACTCCTTAGCATTAGAAAGCCATAAATTGGTATTTATTATCATTTCGTGTCGAGAAGCTAAATAGCCGTTATTGGATGCTAATAAAATGGATTCTTTGGCTAAAGGATACTATTGAAATATCGAGAGCTTCTCTAAACGACAGACTTATTGTTCTATGATATCATTGTCCTATTACGGAACCCTAAAAATGTTGAACTTCTTATTTGGAGCCGAAAATCCACCATTTTGTTTTTTGCTTTTAAGTAAGTGCCTATATAACGACTCTTGGGTTTTTGAGACAAGTCTAACCATACCTTAATCGTTGAAATACATAGTTTTTCGCTTGAAACGTTCCAATAAAGAAATTTACAAACAAACGTACAGAACACGCGCGAAAAACAATAACTTTTCTTGGCAGTCGGATAAAAACCGTCAACCGTACATACCGTCAAAGATATTGAAGTACGACACAGTTTGGCCACGGTAATGATACGAGTATCTGGTCTACAAGGGGGATTGATGTTGGCGGCAAGAAACTCAACAATTTGAGATTTGCTGACGATATTGTCCTCTTCGCATCAACTGCATTTGAACTACAAACAATGCTCCAAGAACTGAGCTCAGCAAGCCTCATGGTTGGACTGATGATGAACCAGTCAAAGACTAAAGTCATGACAAACAGCACAAAACGTAAGGTCGAGGTTGACGGGCAGATAATACAATATGTCGATGAGTATACTTAGGACAGATAGTCTCCTTCGAAAACAGACAAGACAAAGAAATTGAGCGCAGAGTCGAAAATGCATGGAAGAGTGGATGAAGGGTGACTTGCCGATATCACTGAAGCGCAGACTCATCGATATGTGTATTTTGCCCGTCCTGACCTACGGTGCTCAAACTTGGTCATTGACTGATGCTCAGAGGTTCAAGCTTGGGGTTTGCCAAAGAGCGATGGAGCGCAGTAATATGGGCATCAAAAGGACGGACAGATTTCGAAACACAACACTGCGTTCCATCACAGGTGTAGTTGACGTAGGCCAAAAAGCTGCTAAACTAAAATGGGATTGGGCGGGTCATGTGGTTCGTATGCACCCCGAGAGATGGGCCAGGATCGTCACACAGTGGTGGGTACCGGAGGGCAGACGAAAGCAGGGAAGGCCTAAAAGACGCTGGCGTGACGATCTTGACACTTTCCGGGAAGGTTGGCGGGATTTGGCTACAGAACGCGATAAATGGAAGAAAGTGGGGGAGACCTTTGCCCAGAAGTGGGACAGCATAGGTTGAGAAAAAAAAATGATATCTAACATTACCGTGGTTTGGCTCGCCAGTCGATCAGCGTCGACGAACCAACGAGCCAAAATTGTTGAACTTTAAAACCGTGTTTTTAATGTTTGTACCTGTTGTCTTATCCTCTAAACTCAGAATTAAAACAAGGATTTAAAACATATTTTGCACTTTACTTTCCATTTTTTCCATCATTACACACATCGAATAATAATAACATAATAATACCGCCCGATTCCTTGTCAAAGTCAGTGGCGAGTATCTGTCTGTGTTACCAGTAGTAGCCTTTCTAAAATATACCCAGATCAGACAGATGCTCGTCACCACAGATTACAAATAAGTAGAACTTAACTAGAACTTTAACAGTATTTTATATTAATTATGTCTGTAATCTTACATCTCGGCCATCCGTTAATAACAATTGTGTGTCCTCACATTTAGCAACATTAGTTGGAAGGAATAGAAAAGAAAAAGAAAATAAAAATAAAAAGATATACTGGAGGTAAACTGAATGACTGAACATGAAGTAGTGCTAAACTTATGACATTCAAAAATATGTATGCTTACAAAACTATTGAAAATCAATTACCACACAGTAAATATACCAACAAAATTGATTGAGTTACGACCATCAGTCTTCCTTCGGTTGAAATGCATAAATTAATTTCGCAATTTTTAACATTTCTGTTTCTAAGTTTTAGCAATTATTCAATTGAAGTTTAATGTACTACCCGTATTTTGAAAACATTGCAATATAAACTGCTATCTTAGACATAAGATAAACTAATAAATCTAGAATTTAACTTTAAACAATTTTTCAACTACTTAATATTAATGCGTTCGAAAGCTATTCATCATTCATACAATTAATGTGACCGAATTACAACTGTTATAATAATTGCATTTAGTACAAATCGATAAAATTATTTTTCATTGGCATTCATTCATTCAATGATTTACTAAAAACATTGGAGACAAGTTCTCTTACGTCACAGTAAATATATAATACTGTGCTTACGTTTATTGGTTCTATGCTGTTTCATTTCCCCTTACGACATGACATCCACCTTATCTTTTGTATAGGAATGTTCATCTTGGTTCTTTATTGTTGTATTACTATAACGGTTTTCATTAAATGTCTTGTCATATAAGGTGGCTCAACATTTGTCTTTTTTTACGTATTATTACCATAATATTAATACAGTAAGTACAGTAGGTAATTACTTATTCACTATCATGCATAGTCAGTTACGATCTGCAACCATCTATGCCGGTGCACTGATTGCTCGTACCTTACGCATCTATCGCAATACAATAAATCATAATAAATAAAGGGAATAAAATAAATCTTATCTATTTTACACAGTATGTTAAGATTACAACCATCTATGCTAGTGCACTGATTGCTCATAACTCACGCATCTATCAATCTATTTATGTATTAATCAAACAAGTTTTAGTAGGTACATTTTAAGAACACATTGACATCGAAGTAATGATAGAATTATTATCGTAATTCGTATTACAAACATTACTTAAAATGAAACAAGGTAGGCAATGTTTTTAATTCTGCTTTGTGAAAGATTAGGATTTACTCTACGGTCCGAATCAGTTTTAACTGTGTCTCGAACGGCAGTTTTTTTTTCGTTTATTCATTAATCAATTTGAAAATATGTGAACAACGGAGACAGATGTCAATGGGTTAATGAATTCTCATCATACGTAGTTTAAATACACAAAACAGACAATATTATTTAAGCCGACGACAGTAAATTAGACTGGTAAATGAGTACTAATAAAATAAATAATCAAACAGGGATACTTTTGGAAAACAAGAAGATAGAAAATGATATCACAAAATCTGTAATAAATATTATTTATCTATCTTGCAGTCTGTTACGATCTACAACCATCTATGCTTGTGCACTGATTGCTCATAACAGTCTGTTACGATCTACAACCATCTATGCTTATGCACTGATTGCTCATAACAGTCTGTTCTGTTACGATCTACAACCATCTATGCTTGTGCACTGATTGCTCATAACCCGCGCTTCGGGATCTCCGTCATAATCTCTGTATCTGTAAAATAAATAATCAAACAGGGATACTTTTGGAAAACAAGAAGATTGAAAGTTGATATCACAAAATCTGTAATAAATATTATTTATCTATCTTGCAGTCTGTTACGATCTACAACCATCTATGCTTGTGCACTGATTGCTCATAACAGTCTGTTACGATCTACAACCATCTATGCTTGTGCACTGATTGCTCATAACCCGCGCTTCGGGATCTCCGTTATAATATCTGTCTCTCATCGACTCTGTAAAACAAAATTATTAGCGTACACAAGACACATTTACTATTACTCAACGATAAAGCAAATGACGGTCATTACTTTTAGGGCTTATTTCAAATCAATAGGTGTTTGGCAACAATGTACGACCATTCATACTACACTGAATTGGAATTGATAATTAATATTATTCTTTATTGCAAAACAAATAATTATCATCTCCGTGCTAACCATAATCATTAATGGGGTTGATGCCATATACTCAGCTCAAGTATTTCCTCTTTTACATTCAATCATTTTCGAGACTCATAATCTGTAATACGTCGGGTGTCCCTTCATCTAGCTAGCACAATATTGTCTGATAAGACTAACTACGGATAACCCAGAGCGCCCCTTGGTTTACTTATAGTCTAACTAAAGGAATGTTACAAATATTTTCGTCGAACTATGACTCTTGGACTCATAATTAATTACTTAATCATTTTCAATTTGTCATTAGTGTAATTCGTGAATGCGGTACTAATTGAATAAATAAATTAAATTAAATTGGTGTTCAATAGCAGTAAAGTAGTTCAATAAGTAATACAATATGCATTGTACTACTTATGGTTACAGTCCATTATTTCCATCGAAGAAAGAGATACTTGTATATGCTTACTCATAATCGTCGATTATTACGGCACAAATATGTACCTTGCTGGCTTGATCAATTTCGTGTCAGAATAAGACATAGTTATGGCGAAGTATATATCTGTCAATTTTTTACAAGTCAAAAGAGTTCTTTTCGTGGCTTTTCGTGGTCGCATGCCAAGCTAGCAGGTATCTGTATCACAAGATACTACCAATCTATTTATGCTGCGGTAGCAGCACAATAAAAAGAAAACCTATAGCTGTATTGTGCAATGTGCATGCACGGCTGCGCCGTCACTATTACCTGGTATAATAAACAGTGTGCATCTAACAAACTAGGTGTTCTCACACCTAGTTTGATGGCCATGGCTACATATTTCATGTATTGTACTGAAAGAAATAAATAAATTATTTTCATTTACATTTTCAACTTGCCTCTCACTCACACGTGCCCTATTTCCGACGCGCCGACCAGTCAAATTCCCTCATATTTCAGAACTAAGCACAACAATTGATTCTAATCAGGACAAACCTATTCGAATCTGTGAAATTCGATTCAAGTCTTGTTACGAGTATGACTACCTTTCAAACAATATCCAAAATGAAGGAGTAGGTTTTATGTTCGTCTTAATGTATTTGGTTTTTTTATTCATCAATATTTTCGATAACTGTGATCAGATCTTTTTTTTTAATTTTTTTTTTTTTTTAAAAAAAACTTTTTTAGTGCAGAAGTTATAGGTACTCACGAGGTGGTCTTATTTCAATTTTGTCAAAAAATATTTTGAAAATAATAATCAATGGTGTAAAAATTATATACATACATCAATTCGAGTCAACCATACGAAGCTCGCGAATGATTGGATTCAGTTGTGCCATTTTTGTGGACAAAATAATATTAATTATATCAACAATGTTTCTATCTTTATATTAAGCAACATTCCGTACGGTCAGCCCTAGGATGGGTGACCGCAGATGGCACCTCCAGCCAAGTGCCACCGTGGCACTCTAAATTGTAGGCCCGATCGTTTCAACCGTCTAGCCTTCAGACAGCTTAAAAACTCTAGACACCAGGGCCAGCCACCCGGCCTATACAATTATCTTCATAACCAGTTCCTATAGGAAAGAAAAATGTCTCAAACCCTGGATTGCTACTGGCCTACTAGTATGCATAAAAAACTGCAATAAATATAGTCTTATTATGTACCACCATAGATAATATGGTATTCAAAAACTGTATGCAAATATTACATATCATGTGGCAATAATGAATCGAGTACCTACTGAAATCACAAATGTTTTCATAAGTTAGGCTCTAACTAATAATATAATTATGCTGCCATAACTAGTAACCATTATTTAAATCAGTCAATCTACTTGAGATTAAAATATTTTGCAATAAGTAGGTAATTCACTCAAACGATTGATGTACGAATTAGAAATGTATGTGTTTTTAAGACCTACAGATAATCGGAATTATTTAAAAGGTAATCATAAATATCTCACAAACCTCAGTTTCTGTTACCTAAGTAAAATAATTGTAAGCAACGGGTTCAGAATGTCCATAATCATAGTCAATGAACACACGGTAGGCATTTGATCCTCTGTGGCAATTTGGCAAATATCACTATATCCAACAACATTAATAAAATGTTTTATTAATGTCGTTGACTACATCCAGTAGACCTACATGATTATGCTGAAAATAAAAAATCAATCAAGCATCAGATCTAAAACAGTTAGTATTAATAATATGACACAAGTGGCATCTTGTTGCATTTACTTGTTGTGATGTATTATGATGGTACTGATTGCGTGATATAATTCTCTGGCATCATCTACCCACGGGTTGCAGGCAGGCACAAGCGACTAAAACTTACTATTGCACTATTAGTAACAGAAAAATGTAACACATTAGTATCATCATCGCATGGATATATTCACAAGTGAATATTGTGTTTCTCTTTTTTTTATACTCACATGAAACATTAAACCTAGAATCAATCAATGACAGTAAATAAAATATATTTAGAAAAAAATAACACCCAAAAGTTACAGGCATTGTAATCTTTCTAGACCACAGCAAACTACCCGAAATTATAACGTCATATTGTGTCTGTCTGCCTTAGAATGCTATGTTTTGTGCGAGACAGACAGAGCATCTATGTATCTATTGCTACCAAAATTATTATCAGCTTACAATCTCTGACATTATTCATGTTTATCAATTTACAGGTCATGCAAATTTCAATAATTTATAATTCACTATTCTAATGTTTGGTGAATCAAATACCTGTCAGCTATCCTTTCTGTATTGAATAACTGATTTTGTTGTTGAACTGCATTTTGTTGCTGATCTAAGAAAATCAAACCACTCACATATCCATTTGTCAACACCGCTGACAATGGCGACCGCAGTGGCCACTGTAGCCGCGGTTGTGGCCGCTCCATCCATCTGCACCCACAGCCAGCCGAGATGGCTTGCAAGGCGCCCGCCGCAGCCTCGAGGGCACATGCCGTGCCCACGGGGCGGCAAACACACGGTCTGCAGCGCTAGTCGCGATAGCACAGCGTCCGCAAGGCAGCCGCGGCACAGCGCCCGCCAGACCGCCGAAGCACTAGTGTTCAGATCACCAGCACCGTTACTCTATGGGCCATCACCAGACCCATTCCAATCCATTGCGTCGACTTGCACCGGTGCCAGCTATGACTCATTCTTATTCTCTTTTCTGAAGTTGATCTTATCCCCTCGTTTTTGCCGGAGTAAGGATACGGACTCGAGTTTCTGCTCTCTTCCATGGTTGGATGACTCGGGTAGCAACCTGCGGGGTATTGTTGGGAGGGTGCGAGTACCCAGGGCACCCGCGAGGGTGAACGGCTTCTCTCAGCACCCTCACTTGCCACACTCTGCGAGTCAACTCACTGCGTGTCTCTCTCACTATCTCTTACGTTTGGGACGTTCAGTTTCATTCGATCTACGATTGCTAATTTCATATTCACGACGGTACATACGTAAGACGAACGGTACCTCAACGTACGAATCCATGGATGCTTTTAAAAGTAGCTTCATCTCTTTTGCCTTCAAATATCTTCGGAAACGACTCCTTCGCTCATTAAAGTTGTTTTGTCAAAGTGGTAAAAAAAAATCCTTATTAGGTAAGTATATCGTATTTCGGTACAAACGTGGGTGTGTTTTCTTTATCCCACTTCTGAGATGTTGTCTTATCCTCTAAACTCAGAATTAAAACAAGGATTTAAAACATATTTTGCACTTTACTTTCCATTTTTTCCATCATTACACACATCGAATAATAATAACATAATAATACCGCCCGATTCCTTGTCAAAGTCAGTGGCGAGTATCTGTCTGTGTTACCAGTAGTAGCCTTTCTAAAATATACCCAGATCAGACAGATGCTCGTCACCACAGATTACAAATAAGTAGAACTTAACTAGAACTTTAACAGTATTTTATATTAATTATGTCTGTAATCTTACATCTCTACGTCGATGCGAGCCGCTTCCAACCCGTCTTATTGGAGATCTATAAGGGAGGCCTATGTTCAGCAGTGGACGTCCAATGGCTGAAACGACGAGGACGAAGGACGTCGATTAGAGGCTTTATCTCGAACGAAACAATGCGAAATCGATAGAACTACCGAGATAAATCGGTATATTGGCACCAAAAATCGGTTTGAAAGGATTTTCAGGTTTAAAACTACAAATTATGTACCATATACAGGGTTATTTCTAATCAATTAGCATCCTTTTAGGGGCATATTCTGTGTACAGAATAACACAAAACTCCAAAAAAACAGCTGTTCCATACTATTTGTCGAGGGTGAACGATATTTTTCTATGGAACAACAACTTTTTTTTTGAGAATTAATAAAAGTCGGAGAACAAAAGTTGTTAGTTTGATGTACAGAATAAGCCCCTAAAAGGATGCTAATTGATTAGAAATAACCCTGTATAGCCTGAAATCATCAAATCCTGGAGCAGGGTCTCAAACGGAGTATCAGCAGACTCTGATCACCAAACAAACAGCCAGTAGTCATATCCTCTTTTTCGTCTCGGCTCGCTAAAATCGAGAAATTCGGTATAAATTTGGTAAATTATTGTTCCAAATTTGTTTTTCAGAGGTGCCAAATAGGTAGAAATACCGAAAAATCGGTAGGTTTGAGACCACTGATCTTTGCGGCTTTAGAATGTTCTTTCTTGAAGGTTTATTAAAATACGTTTGTAGCTGGGCGAAAACGGGACGAGAAGCTTGTGGATATATGTTATTTTTAAAATAAGAAACACAGAGACAATACAGCTTGTTTTTTTAAATAAGAAGCTTGTGGATATAAATTGTACTTTATTAAAAATAACTACTTATTCCCGCCACTAAAAGATAACGTCCAACTAATTTAATGGGTTCTCTCCGTAGGCAGTCCATAGACTCCAAGACTTTGTCGGGCGACCGTATCGCTTTTTTAAGTAATGATTTTATTCACAAAGACCGCGTTTTACTTTTATTTTATTGAGACAACAGGCCGTAAAGTCGGGTTAGGGCCCAGCGGGATTAGGCTGGCTCCAACGCAGCGACCTTGTTCTATTTTTAAACGAATTTCAAATAAGTTGTCATGTAACATCCAGATTTCACCAAATGGGAATGAAAGGAAAGAGTCTTGTTTCCAGGAGATATAATCTAAAGTTTTTCAAAATCAGAATGAATAAAATCCTGATGGTCATCTACCTATCAGCCATAGGTCGTCCACCGCTGGACATAGGTAGGTCTTCTCTATAGATCTCCAATAAGACCGGTTGGTAGCGACTTGCATCAAGCGCGATCCCTGCGATCTTAATGAGGTCATCCGTTTATCTTGTGGGTGGACGTCTTACGCTGCGCTCGCCGGTACGTGGTCTCCATTCGAGAACTTTTTGACCCCATCGTTCATCAGTGCTCTGTGTTATGTGCCACTGTAATTTCAACTTGCCAATCCGTTGGGCTATCGGTAACCTTTATAGTTTAAAAATCTAAATTAGTGCGAGCGGGACCGCATAAAATGCGTTTATAAAATAATAGATAAGATGACTGGAAATAAAAATCATTGTTATTAGTAGTCGGTGAGTTAGATAATTAGAATATATAAGACAAGTATTTTTTCTTTTGTCAATCAAACTAAAAATAATATAGAAAAACCTTGTCAAAGTTTGAGAGTGGGGGCTCGTGACGTCACTTACTACTATCGGCTGCGCCACACAAGTTGGCGGAAATGAATTTAGCTACAAGCTGCGCAATATCCAATCAACACTCGGCTTTGTGTGAGCTTCAGTCAGGATTGGATATTGCGCAGCCTGTAGCTATCTTCATTTCCGCCAACTTATGTGGCGCGAGCTATACTAGTCGTGACTCGTGACATTACGCATAATTAACGGACCAAAGAAACACTAATAATAGTACTAATTATATTCATTTAGTCATCTAGCCTATTCTGTAACGTTTCAAAAATGAGCTATCTCTTCTGTTGAGATACGTCCTTTGGCCTATACTATGGCATCGGTAATGCTATCTAACAGTATTGTGACTCGGACTCGGCCCTGTCCTTGAAATATATATCTACAGCGCCACGTGGCCACGCAGAACGTATCACGCGCTAGGGCTGCCCGCCTTCAGTATTTTAATTTCATCTACTTACACATTACCTACTTCAGTTTCTTTCTAGTTTCTATCTATTATGATGTAAAATTATTAGTAAGCTTCAAGTAGCCCAACGAGCCATGGAGAGGGCTATGCTCGGAGTTTCTCTGCGCAATCGAATCAGAAATAAGGAGATCCGTAGAAGAACCAAGGTTACCGACATAGCCCAGCGGATTGGCAGGTTGAAGTGGCAATGGGCAGGGCACATAGCGCGGAGGACTGATGACCGATTTGGTCGAAAAGTCCTCGAGTGGAGACCACGTACCGGCAAGCGCAGCGTAGGACGTCCACCTACAAGGTGGACGGACGACCTCATTAAGACCGCAGGATCGCGCTGGATGCAAGCCGCTACCAACCGGTCTTATTGGAGATCTTTAGGGGAGGCCTATGTCCAGCAGTGGACGTCCTATGGCTGAAAGGAAGGAAAGGAAGGATGATGTAAAATTATTTTACAATTTATTACATAAAAGAACTTTGCTGTAAATGAAAAAACAAGCGTTCAATAAAAAATTGTGTTTTTTGATGTTTTTAGGGTTAGGGTAAAACGAGGAACCCTAAAAACATAAATCGCACGCTTACTCGTTACAAATCCACACGTTCGTTCGTCACTACGGCGCGCCGCGACTGACTAGCATACCGAGATCATACCGTACTCCGAGGCGCGTAGGTATGATTCGCGCTCCGACCGTTTGTATGAAGACGGAATACTGTTAGATATCATTACCATGCTACGACTGAGATGATAATAATGACGATGCGAAGTGCATATGCTTGTAAAAACTTTCAACACCTGATCATTTCAATAAATTATTATTATTACCTACTATCCTTACTAATATTATCCTTACTAATATTATAAATCCGAAAAGTTTGTTGGTTTGTTGGTTTGTTACTCTATCACGCACCAACGGAGCAACCGATTGACTTGATTTTTGGCATGGACATAGTTTAAAAGGCGGAAGGAGCTTTAGGATACTTTTTATCCCGAAAAATTGCATAGTTCCTGTAGGACAGGACAAAAACCGTCGAAAGCGAAACTGTCGCCACTATCACAAAGACGCTAAGTGATTAATTCCTCTATGACGCTAATATGGACTAACGAAACGTCACAGCCAAACGTAATTAGATGACAGGTGACATTGTCTGCAGACTTTTATAAATCACAAGTAGCATGGCAAGGGGACAAATTATTTTTCCACCATTATATCTCCTTGAAGAGGAAATAAAGTATGGATTGAAAATGACAACTGACATTAAAATTGGATAAAGTGTTATTTTCCCTCTGCATGCTATGTTACTATGACGTTTGATACCAGGCCGTCATTTTTTCTGACATTAAACATATTTTTAAATCTTTTATCACTAGAGGTTTAACATGTTTCTTTATTCTACCTTCATGGTACAGAATCATCATACTTTAATTTTATCAATCCGAAAAGTTTATTGGTTTGTTCCTCATTGACGCAGCAACGGAGCAAAAGATTGACCTGATTTTTGGTATGGATACCTATGGTTTAAAAGACAGAAAGTGATAAAAGGATACTTTTTTATCTCGAGAAAATTCGTGATTCCCATGGGATAGGACTATAACTGTTTCTCAGCAATGGAGCAACGGATTGACTTGATATTTGGGGTGGGCATAGTTTGGAAGACGGAAAGTGACATAGGATACTTTCCATCTCGAAAAAATTGTGGTTCCCATAGGACTTAACAATACATTTTTCTCAGCAACGGAGCAACTTGCCTTGGCTTATTGCATGAATATAGTTTGAAAGACGAAAAGTGACATAGGCCGCTTTTTATCGCAAAAACTTTAACAGTTCCCGTAGGATAGGATAAAAACTAAGTGAGCGGGCTGCGGTAGCAGCCGTCTAAGCGCCAGAAATAATCTGTCATGGCAAGTTTAGGACGTTCCTACATTTTTCGCACTCCTTCGCGGCACTCAACAGAGCTAGCCCAGACTCGGGCTTCATAACGGAGCTTGCGCTCTCGCCATAATGACGAAGTGTTTCGGAGCACAAGACACATCGTCATCCACCACTCGGGACTAACCAGTACTGAAAGTCAGACAGCATTCCGAAGCCCTGGTCCCAGTGCAGCGGGTCAGTCATAGTAGTCCAGCGCCTGCCTCTTCAAATGCAGAGGGCAGTGAGAACGGCCATCGCGATACCGACACCTCTCTTCCCCTGCAGCCCCACTGCGTCTGCCAACACGTTGACGACCTAGCGGAAGGTAGGGTAGGTGGCGGCACATACACCACCAGTTCCATATATCCCACCGCGGCCCCTAATCCTCGGCTGTCATTTCAGAGTCCAGGAAGCAGCCTTGCTTTATGAAACTGAGAAAGGTTATTCTCAGCAAGTAACTGGAGATAGAGAGACAGAAAAGAAGCCACACCCAGCGCAGCAGGAGGAGCTGGAGTTCATATGCCTGGCAGACGGAGCAGCACTAGAGCAAAATCTTAACCGAGAAATTGACATATTTACAGACGGCAGCAAAATTAAAGGGAAAGTTGGGGCGGCATTATCCATTTGGGATGATGCCTCTGAGATCAGTACCCGGAAGCTTAAATTGGCCGATTGGTGCTCCGTGTACAAGGCCGAGCTATTGGCACTTCTTGAGACTACCGAAAAACATTAAAATCCCCGAAGTCCAGCTACAGCATCTTTTGTGACTCCAGCTCTGCACTGGAAATGGTAGTTGGCGTCTCTTCCCTCCATCCCTTAGCAGTAAAATTCAAAGCCAACATAAAGTTACTACACGCACAAAATAAAATAGTGAAACTTTATTGGATTAAAGCGCACGCGGGGATGGAGGGAAATGAGAGAGCGGACCAGCTTGCAAAGGAAGCAGCACTGCACTCGAAGTGCAGACCTATTTAGGATAACTGCCCCGTTTCATTCGTCAAGCGAGAAATCCGAAAGGACTCTCTTGACGAGTGGAACCGGCGGTATCAGGATGGACACACAGCGGCGGTAACCAAAACATATTTTCCGGATGCAAGGGCGGCATACAAGATCGTAAGAGAAATAGCACCAGTGGGAATCATAACTCAAGTGCTGACGGGGCATGGTGAGTTTTCCCAATACTTACATCGATTTAAGTTGACGGAAAGCCCATCGTGCATCTGTGAACCCACAAAAGAGGAGACTCCCACTGCACATAATCTTGGAATGCCCAGTGTTGTAGGTTGTATATACACTTCCAACCGTAACTTACCTAACCAACAAAAGCATTCCTCTAAGGTGTTTTGATATTTTTCGGTTAGGTTAGGTTTCGCAGCCGACATAAACATAAGCCAAAATCAAAATATAACGCGGGCGAAGCCGCGGGTAAAAGCTAGTTAAATATAAATCAGACCAAACTGCGTGATTTCATACATTTTCGAATTGAATATTAAAATCGATCTCACATAATTTCTATTTAAATAAACTTAATTTTATTGCTACATCACACACGCACCTCGAAGAGCACGCATCGATAATTAATATTCTATTAAGTACAGTCAGCAGCATTAACTCTTTCTTTTCCTTCTTTCATTAATCTTTCTTTTTGTTCTTTACTAATTTTTGTAGGGTTCCGTACTAATAGGGTAAAAACGGGACCCTATTACTAAGATTCCGCTGTCCGTCTGTCTGTCTGTCACCAGGCTGTATCTCATGAACAGTTTTAGCTAGAAAGCTGTTCACAGAAGATGTATTTCTGTTGCCGCTAAAACAACAGAATAAAATTAATATTTGAGGGGGGCTCCCATAGAACAACCTGATTTTTTAGCCGTTTTTCGCTCAATAGTAATAATGGTAACAGTTAGATGCTTGAAATATTCACAGAATATTTAGTTGTATATTCAATTCAATAATAAATAATTAAATAAAAATAAAAATTAATATGTAACGGGGCTCCCATATAGTACGGAACCCTTCGTGCGCGAAACTCGTACTGGGTCGATTTTTTTGGTTTAATTTTACGCTTCTGATCTCGACTAGCTCTTTAAGTTATAACCTAGTTTTATTTACCAACGCGAAGCGAGGTCCGTGCTGCCACACGACGATTTTGCTTTCGTCTGTCCAGCTAGCTTAGCATACAACCACCAAAAAACCGTTTACGTGCGAAAAAGTGACAGAGTATACATGTACTTCATCATAACTCTGTCTCGTTCTAACACGTCGACAGAATTATTTCGTGGTGTGTCCAACCCTAGATACCACCTCACCTCGAGGGCAGGCGGGTGGTTATGTGGGAGTCCTGCCGACTGGACAGTGTACCCACCAAAACCCCTGGGTGTTCCAACACTGCGCCTGGTGTCGGGGCTACGGGCACGCTTTCGCACTCCTCCGCGGCACCCGACAGCGCTGGCCCAACTCGGGCCCCACCACGGAGCTTGCGCTCCCGCGGAGACTGCGGTATCGCGACGAGCGCGACACCGCAGTCCACCTCAGTCGACTTGCGACCTACTGGCCAGCCTCCGCACGGGCTTGTCGAGGCCCAAGACCCGGAGAGGCCGGCCCCACCTCGGGTTCCTCTTGGTTCACCAGGCTGGCGAGACCTGGCTACTAAGCCCCCCCGCCACGACAAGGCGGGAACCCACTCGGGGGGGTGGTGTGTCTAACCCGGCTGATGTTGATTTTTGTCTCAACGTTGCATTTTTCAACGAATTTCGAACTTGGTACTCGGGTAATTTTTTTTTGTAGTCGTCGATTTTTGATTTTGTATTATAATTTTCCCCTCAAAAAGAGGGCAAAATTGCTGTCGCGCTATTTATCAGCCGATTTCGATATTATTTGGTAACATTATTTAATATCTAAATCCTAACAAGATTTGCGTGTATGAACTAATTCTGTCAAGAGCGAGCGAGATATAGGCTTATGAAGATTCAGTAAAAGAGATGTCTCGCGAGATCTACTGGTTGGAGAACTACTAGTAAATTTATAACTATCAGTGTACAAATGATTACCATTCTTATATGAAAAAGTACTCATATAATGTAGCCGTGGTGGTCTAGCGCTGGCCGGTCAATCTTGTGGTCGTGGGTTCAATCCCGGTCCCGTACCAATGAGTTTCTTTGGCACTTGTGTACGGAAATTCACACCACTGGCTTTTCGGTGAAGGAAAACATCGTGAGGCAACCTACAAACGTCCGTAGAAGAAATTCGATGGCGTGTGCGAATCCACCAACCCGCACTGGGCCAGCATGGTGGATATGGCCCAATCACCCTTCGTGGGTAGGCCTACGTCCTGCAGTGGACTATCAAAAAGTCTGGTACAGTACTCATATAATGGATTTTCATGCGCTGTAAGTCTCACCATAACCTAGAAGATTTTTTCAACTTAACTTTGTCACTGACTGTACACAACAGATGCATGTGAGATAACTTAATTGAATTCTGATTTAAAATCCCAACAGAAATCCGAAATGGGGTAATAATTTAGAGTTTAAGTACCTGTTAATAATTTTAACCGGTTAATTGTCCCTATTACTTACCAACTGTCATTCCGTTGAAATACTGACATGCTCTTACCAGCCTTTAATAGTTCAGTGTTGAACATAGGCCTGCTCTAGAAGGATTGATTCTGTAGAGTTGATAAGGACTGATTGGGCCATATCGTTACATAAAAAAAATAGCCAGTCTTCGAATCGGTGACCGCGGGTGACGTTCACAACTGAGCGCTACCGTGACTTTACACGTTTAATTGTACAATAGAAGTAATTTTCTAACGTTTCAAGGATGGGGCTCTAAATCTGTGCCAAGGATGTGTGCAAGTGCCAGCGTGCAAGGAGTGGGGATGTGCGCAGTTTGTAGTAAACTTCAACGCCATTAAGTTTGATTCAGCCTATACATACTAGACAACAACCAAATGACACTTTTTCATGCATGCAGCCGGCGTTTACCGATTTATTAAGCCGTTATCACGTCAATAAAAAACAAACGAATTGAGGTATTTATTTATCTCGTAATTTTAGTGCTCGATTAGTCCCTTAGTACATAATAATAACAAACGAATCGTCCATACTGTGTGTATAATGTAAAGCCATCTCTCTTCTGTAACCGGCCTAACACCCGAAGTAACTTTATGCAAATTCGACAGTTTTATTTAAAATTAAGGAGACAGTAAGCGGCGTTATTGAATCATTAGCTAGAATTGAAATTTTACGACTTAGGGTACAGAGAAGTAGGGACCGAAAGCTGTAGACGTTCTTTAGGAGGAGTTTGAATACCGGTTTTAATTTTTATAGGGCAAGTGCCTTTATTAACTACCACTAAATACAAGACTGACAGTCTAAAACTACTACTATCTCAAGCAGTTGAATCATCCACAGACCCTCGAAGGTCTAAAGATAATCCAAATGCTCAAGCCCACTGCTAGTTGGCAGCGTGGTCTTAATTAGATCTTCGAATGATCGAAGCTTACCGATATTTAAGCTGTAATTAATAACTGCAAAACTAATGTCTAAATTTTTATTCGAAAGTGAAAATTGAAGTTAGGCAATTAAAATTTGTCGGTGTTGCAGCTTCATGCTGTTATTATTTATTCGACATTTCGCTGCCCCAAAATAAAAAGAGTTTACAGATTTGCAATGATGTCGCAGGCTTTTTGAGTGTTTTGTAAAAGTAGATAAATAAATTTAAATTATTACTTACGAAATCTCCTTTGCCAAAAATACTCTGAAGAAAAGATTCAAATCAGTTTTAGTAACTAAAATCTAACATTAAACCAATAACATAACTAAAAATAAAAAAGCAGTCGGTTTTGACGTGACAACGTCTTATAAATTGGTTTGCCGGGTGACACTTCAAGAAACTGCGTTACGCTCCTCGCTCACACTTCATGCGCTCTCATTCGTCTCAAAGTCGTTGTCACGTAAAACTTTCGCCCGTATACCGACTTTACAGGCAACCAATTTTTTGTTTTTACACACCTACGTCGGCTAGTTTAATGACTAGAATAGACTGTCCACGTATAGTTTGAAAGTATGATAATAACAGTACAAGTATTTACTATCAATTTAACACTTTCCACGACGACGACTTAGTTTAAGAAAATGCAAACGACATTGTACAATGTAGTTAAGTTACAGATAAACCTTGTTTAACTTCGATACCGTTTGTACCGTAATTTAATTTAATCGGTCCTCGCGCCAGGGTGCGAGGAGGAAATGAGACGTCCAGTATTTCGTTATACTTTTTCTCCAATATTATAGGTTAATGCCATGAATAAAACATCCAAGTTAAAAGGTTTCGCCTTGACAACTGTTTAAATCCGTATTGATCACGAACTTTTGTAGTAAAAATCGAAAACGAGTACTTGGGAACGAGAAATATAGGAGAAGCTCGGTCGTAAAAAAGTTTTTAATGTAGTAACAATGTTTGAATCGATAGATAAACCCTTTATGGTTCAATGCCTCCTTCATCTTGAGAGTCGGTTAAAAATAGCAAATAGAGCTACAGCCTACATTGCATTCTAAGAAACGATATTCTAACTGGTGTTGTTTCGTAAAGGGCAGGAACTTTTTATAGGTGTATAATTACTTTTATAGGCCTTTTATGGATACACTTCAGAGAGTGCGCCTAGTATTTGCACAATCTGGTCCCACCTGCCCCTTTCTTCTATCGTACGGCTAGACAGACGCGACCAACCACCATTCTATGGTGGACATTCCGCGCGTTAGAACCAAGCGTTTCAAATCTTCATTCCTCATACGAACAGCCAGAATGTGGAACGCTTTTCCTGGGTCTATGTTCCCGCTAAAGTACAACGTGGGTGTCTTCTAATCCAGAGTAAATAGGTATCTTCTCCGCAGATCTGCTTAACATCAGGGAGTATGTAGTCAAACGCAAACCTTTACGGAATAAAAATAATAATAATAACGCTCATCGTTATGAACAACTTCTACTATGGAACGAACTGTGAGATTTAGAAAAAAATGCCATGGAATGGTTGGATTTTAACGTTGGCATCGATTAAGTGAAACGTAAAAAAGTACGCGAAAAACCTATAAATAACTATAACCGGTAATAAACCGGTATTTTGATAGGCTTATTAACTGTAAGACAGCCTATAAAAGACAATGCAAACCTGATAGAGCTCTTCTTGCCTTTTCTGGTAAGAACAGCAATCGTGCAAAAGGATTGTGGCCAATCAGAAGCCCAGCCAATTTTGGAAAGATGCTTTCAACCAATCATTGGTATTTTTTTGATTGTCCGAAAAGGAAGTTCTTTACTGTTAACCAATAAGAGAATTCGGAAAACAGGTCCTAAAGTAATTACTTATTTTTGAACCTTATATGGAATATTTATTTACACTCAAATAATTATTGAGAAATGTTTATTGGCGGGGTCTTATATGTACTGTATATACATGTATGGCTTTGCATTTTTTCACTCTACCGTAATATACATCGTAGATCGTTTTAAGCAAGCATATTCAATATGGCGCAATCGCCCTTTGTGTGCACTTGTGCAGGCCTGTATTGAGCAGTGGACATTAAAATGCCGATTCAGTGTAGCACAGTAAAAATTACTTATAGGTATAAACTCAAATCTACGTTCTATACGCTCCTAAAGGCCGACAAACTATTGTCTCTTCTTGTAGTAAGAAGATTAATTAAAATTTTCAAAACTGTAACGTTACTTTGTAAGACCCGTGAGACATTTCAAAATAATGAGACTCCGGGTGCTTAATTAAGTCCGTCTTGAGACCTGGCTTAGAACTTCCAGATTAAGGTGGTACCAGGCACCCCATTTTCAGTAGACTTCTAAAGCCGGATACAGACTGCTGTAACGTAACATGCCATGTAACACGCAATGAAAGCATTTGCCGTCCACATCGTCGCAATGTATCATGCCGTGTAACAGGATTCCTATTGTGTGGACGCCTTGCGCGTACAAACCGTGCAAACTACGTGCACGAACAGAGACTTTCAACACGTGCGCGTCGCAATCCGCCATTTTGTCGGTTTCTTCACCGAAGTATTAAGAGCCCTCAGTGTGCACGGAGCGCCAGTGTGACGGGTTGTGTGTATCTGTATGTCACTATTGTAAGAGAATCAAACCAGCTCTTCAATTATTATCCTGTTTATTACCTATCCATTAACTTATCCAATCCTTAACTATAATCACAAATAGAATAGAAAACACTTTATTGTACACAGTAAAAATAAGACAACAGTAATACATGAAAAACTTATTAGTGTAGCTCAAGGCGGCCTTATCGTTGGAAGCGATCTCTTCCAGGCAACCCATGCACGGAACGGAATGATCTTAAAATATATCACGGGAGTACAATAATGTGATTGATACTCAAAAGAAATAAAGCTATAATTATTATAAACATAAATAATAATACTACATACTATACCTAACACACAATTATACTACTACTATAAAATAAACATACATAGTAATATACATAAAATCATATACGCAATGATCATAACGAAAGAAAACAATGATACAGCAAATTACTTATTTAGAGAGATAATGAATTATTACAAGTCGTTTGAAAGTTTCCAGTGAATGTGCACAAATCATTTAAGTTATTTTCCAACCAACACGTAAGTATTTTAGTAAGTTTAGTATTAAAAGTGCTTTAATCGCTTTTTATTTTTTGACTTTATTGCTTTTATCTCTTTTTTTAGACGTAACTTCCACATTTCTGAACCAAATTTTATATTGTGATAGTTTTAGTAAAGATCACACATTTAAATTTTTATTACTTTCAATTTTAGGGCTACTCCTAAAATGTAGCCACATACATGCAAAGTAGGTCCGAAACAGGGTCGCTTCGCTCGCACGGACAAAAAAATTGGTTGTCTGTTTTAAAGTCGTTTTACGGACGATAAAATTAAGTAATAATGTGAAAAGAAAACATTGTTGAAATAACAACTGAAACAAGCCAAACGTTTAGGCCGAACGTGCCTCTCTATCGCTAGTTCCGCGCTCTCGCTTGCACGCTCAGCTCAGGCGGAACATGACACTTTTTCGTGCGTGCAGCCGGCGTTCATCGATCTATAAGACGTTAATACAAATAGTATTACTTTGAGGTATAAGAGAATCAGTTTGCTGAAAATAAGATATTCTGTCCTCACCTTAACGTCATGTGGTGAGACTACCTATCTTACGAGTAGAACGTAGGTATTTAATCTTAACTTTAAGTTAAGCAAACTTCTTGTCTAAACTGAATACGCTGCTGCACCCAAACTCTCTACTTGTGTTCAATTTAATCTGCATTCAACTGTGACAGTTTAACGGCTAAACAGTACCTAAGAATGGCTTTATTTATCCGACTGATATTAATAAAGGCCGAATCATATAAGTCGGCGGATGTGAAGTTAGCTACAAGCTGCGCAATATCCGTCGAGCATATATCTACAGAGCAAAGAGTGACATCAAATCGAACCACTTTTACTATAAGATCAACCCCGAAATCGCGGGAAAAAATCTGCATATATGAAAAAGTCCATAGATTAGATTATCAAGAAATCCCTAGAAAATTTATGAAACAGCTGATTTTTTTTAGAGATTTCAGAGTTGGTCCCATAGTAAAAGTTGCTCGTCTTGCTGTTAGTATCTATACAACACATATTACATATACTTAAATACGTACATGTAGAATATCAGTCTCAGGCCGCCATATTACAAGCTTTACTTAGTTTGAGGTTAGAAATCATGTGTAAGATGTCCCCTGATACATTTACTTATTTTAATATTATACCTATTAGCAAAAAGTGCAATAATCATGATCATTATCACTACATACTATAAAACAAAGTCGCTTCCCGCTGTCTGTCCCCATGTATGCTTATATCTTTAAAACTACGCAACGGATTTTTATGCGGTTTTTTTTAAATAGATAGAGTGATTCAAGTGGAAGGTTTATATGTATAATACAGCTGTGCGAAGCCGGGGCGGGTCGCTAGTACTTAACTAAATGAGAACTATTGAGATTATCTTATTCACTGCTGTACTAATTGCATTGCATTTAATTCTGAAGTGCAGTGCAAGGTGCAAGTGCAGATGATTTTCAAGTATTTCGAAAATCTAAGTGGAAGCGACTGAAGCACGAATTAAACTTACAAATACTAATTTAACTTTGATTTGCTTCTTGAAATTATATACATGTAACGATATGTTATTTTTTTGAAGTGGTTGTAAATAAAGCGTTTATCTATTTAGCTGCATGAATTATATTTTTATTGCTGCATTTTATAAATTTTTGAATTGTCTCTACAATGACTGGTAACATTTTCTACAACAAAACCACACTACTACCACACAAAAAGCATTGGATAATCCACAGACCTTTGAAGGTCTAAAGAAAATTCAAATGCTCAAGCCCACTGCCAGTGCATGCCCAGCATGCTGGCTGCATTGCCACGCTGAATGGCAATGCTTATGCGTTGAGCCAAATAAACACCAGCAATTTCTGCCATATTTAGTATCATCGACTTAGCATTTTGTTTTTTGTACGACGAAACGGAGGAGGTACCTACTCAAATTGACGCGTTTTTTTTTAAATGTATAACTACGCATAACTTTTTACATAATAGTTCGATTTCGATAATTGTTTTTTTATTGGAAAGAGTATACTTCGAAGTTGGTCCCATTTAAATTTAATCAAAATTGGCTGAGCCATTTTTGATAAATCAACAATAATGTGAAAAATGCTACATCGATCCGTGCGAACTATTCGCGAATTCTGTGCACGGTTGAAGTCGGTCATGACATTTTTTGCAAAAAATAATTATTGGATGTTTCATTCGATGCTAATAGGTACTCACGTACAGGGCCCGTAAGTACCTAACTCTTATTTTTGTGTTTTTCATTAAATAAACTGGGTTTAAGTTACAATTGGTTTTTGAATAAACTTGTAGGTATTTTGCGCCTCAGATGATGATCATGAATAATTTTCTTATCCAACTAAAGAAAATAGCTTATATATGCATAGTGAAGTAAAGTAGACCGGACAATAAAATAATAATTACAAAAGTAAGAAGGTGTGATGTGCAATTATGAAAGTGTGAACAGGACGAAACTAATATCTTTTGTCTCAGTTTGCGTATACGCTTTAGACGTCGATGCCAGACAAATTTTACACGCCATAAACTACCGTTGAATTTTTGATGAGATGCTTAATAAATGCTTACCATCAAGCGAGTCGGTGGTCAAACGCGGGTTTCGTTTCGTTAAAAAAATCAACATATTTGTGAACTATTACCTATTGTTATCTATCACTTCTATTAGTATTATGCAGGTTTTTACTATTATTTAGAGTCTAAATATGATAAAATCATAACAACGTGTTTATAGCTATTTGTAGGTATGTATAGTATTCAGTTAGTTAAATAGACATATTTTATTTTATCGAGCCGCTTCTCTCCAATATTAGATTACGACACCTTGTTATGCATAGTATTAAGTTAGTTCAGTAGACACATTTAATTTTATCTACCTTATTGTTAAAAAGCGCCATAGCGATAAAACATTTTCAATGCCCGAAAAGGGCGACTAAATTTGTAAGTGCAATTTTTTAATATAAGATCTGTGTAATACTTAGAGGCGAATAAATAAATATGAATATTTATAGCACATCTTTTTTCTCCCACCCTATGCGCTAGTAACTTTTCCACCTATTCTCCTTCCACGCTTATATTATTATGTAACGGGCGCGGCAGTCCCACGGTAAAACATCGCAAACATTAAACGATTACCGCAGATCACCCCCTGTAGATAACCCAGAAGGTTAACTTTATAAGGGGAGCACAGATTTCCGATACACAAGCTAAAAGCTTAGTTCGGAACTCCATCACAAATATAGTACCTAATAAAAAAGTTCATTTAAGTTATTAATTATGTTTAATTCTATATATTTTATGTTTATTAGCGAATTGTAATTATTTGTGTGAACAAATCATTTACATTTAATTTTGTCAGATTTTTAAGGCCTCTGACTTAACTAAACGGTTAAAACAACCGGTACCTACAATTTAACGTGTCATCCGAGCCACGGTAGCGCTCAGTTGGAAAATGCCACCCAGCCTATAGATACGAACTTAAGTACTTACCCCATATAATTATCCAGTACGGCATCTATGTAGGTGATCCGTAGTAATTTTAAAACCATTTAAACTTTGACCACCTTTAGCCTATTTCAATTACAAAATGTAGCATAAATTCCCACACCTACTCTACCATAAACCTGATATTAATATATTCGAAACTAGTCTCTAAGTCAGAGGTCAATAAGAACTATAGTTGATTAAGATATATATTAATAGGCATCGTGCTATTGTAGACTCTCTAGTAGGGTGTGTAAGAGCTATAATAGTTTGAAATAGGATTCGGGGCTTCATGCCAATTTAGGCCCTATGTTTAGGTGTTAAAGGGCTATATTGCGAAATTTAATTTATATTGGACGGGCTATCGCCAGATGCAGTGCAAATAAAATTTTAGATAATGCAATCTATTGGCGACATGTGGTAGATGAAATTACTTTGATAGTAGTGGTAGCAGAAAAGTGTAGAATATTTTCAGTTTGGAACAGATTTGAAAATCAATAAAGTTAATTTGGCTGCATCTGTTTACATTTGTTTACACCTATTTAACCCACTACAAAGAATGTGGAGATGTTTTAAAAAGGTTTATTGCCCCTGGTCGCATCGCACCGTAGTAAACCATTGATCTGTTTTAATATATTGCCAACATTTCATCATCTGAATTGAACTTATTTGGATTTTACTTTTGATATAACTGTCTATAAATATTATCTTAAGTAATGCAAATGCAACTAACTAATTTTTCCGGGAGAAAAGAAAACAGTAAACCGAAATAGAGAGTTAACGGTTTGTTACCTCTGGTTATATCTTCGCGTAGTTTCGATTATTTCAGATCAGGTATCACCAACATTCCGCGGCACCTACACTGTACACAGTGGATTTCCCTCTGGACCCCCGGTACCTCGCAAAATGTAAATTCTACCGTTTTATGTATGAAAAAATGTTAGATTTGATATTTCAAGATTTGTCATGAAAATTATAATAGTATTAATATTACATTTTAAACACCAAAACCGAGAAAACATAAATGAAAAAAAAAAAAAACGAAAAAAAAAACACCAAAAGGTTAGCCACTCCTGGCTGTATCCATCATCACGTAGTTATTTTGCATTCTTAATACAGCAACAACAAAAAAAAAAAAAGTTTCACAGTAAGACTCAGTTAAACGTTTGCCACCCCTGGTTACGAGTATACTCGTATCGCCGCGTAGTAGTTTCGATTATTTTAGTTTAGGTATCACCAACATTCCGCGGCACCTGCACTGTACTCAGTGGATTTCCCTACAGACCGCCAGTACCTCGCAATATGTAAATTCAACCGTTTTATGTATCGAAAATTTCTGCGCAACTGCATTGAACTGGTAACGAAAATTTACATAAGACATCGGAGATGATTCTAAAGATTTAAAAATACAGCTGCGGAGGAAAATAATTATAATAATCGGCCAAGTACGAGTCAGACTCGCGCACGGAGGTTTCCGTACTGTATGGGAGCCCCCCTTAAATATTTATTTCATTTTTAATTTTATTATTTATTATTGAAGTGAACATAAAACTAAATATTCTGTGAAAATTTCAAGCATGTACCTGTTACCATTATTAATATAGATCGAAAAACGTCTAAAAAATCAGGTTTTAAAAATTAATAAAACTAATATTTTTTTAACAAATGATTTATTTATTATATTTACATTTATTTTATTTTGTTTTTATTATTTGTTGTTATAGCGGCAACAGAAATACATCATCTGTGAAAATTTCAGCTGCCTAGCTATCATGGTTTATGAGATACAGCCCGGTGACAGACGGACAGACAGACAGACAGACGGACAGACGGACATCGAAGTCTTAGTAATAGGGTCCCGTTTTTCCCTTTGGGTACGGAACCCTAAAAACGTACCGACCGACACATTGTGGTAGATACTGAAAATAAACTGCAATATTTCATCCTTACTTCCTTATTATTATCATCCTTACTATTTAATATAATATAAATCCGAAAGTGTGTTTGTTGATTTGTTCATTTTTCACGCAGCAACGGAACAACGGTCTGTCATCCCGCTAAAGTACAACGTGGGCGTCTTCAAATCCCGAGTAAATAGGTATCTTCTAGGTAAGCGTGCTACAACCTATACCGCTTATCTGCTTAACATCAGGCAATATGTGGTCAAACGCAAACCTATTCAGAATAAAAAAAAACGGATTGGCTTGTATTTTAGCATGGACACAGTTTGAAAGACGGAAAGTGACATAGGCTACTTTTTATCCCGAAAAAATAAAAGGTTCCTATGGGAAAGCACAAAAATCCAAATTTAACGCGGGAAAATCTAATCATCCATCCATCCATCAGCCATAGGACGTCCACTGCTGGACATAGGCCTCCCACATGAATCCCCAATAAGACCGGTTGGAGCGGCTTGCATCCAGCGTGATCCTGCGGTCTTAATGAGGTCATCCGTCCACCTTGTGGGACGTCCTACGCTGCGCTTGCCGGTACGTGGTCTCCACCCGAGAACTTTTCGACCCCATCGGTCATCAGTCCTCCGCGCTATGTGCCCTGCCCACTGCCATTTCAACTTGCCAATTCGCTGGGCTATGTCGGTAACTTTGGTTCTTCTGCGAATCTCCTCATTCCTGATTCGATCTCGCAGAGAGACTCCGAGCATAGCCCTCTCCATAGTTCGTTGGGTTACTTGGAGCTTATTAATAAGGCCCATAATAAGAGACCACGTTTCAGTGCCATAAGTCATCACTGGCAACACACTCTGATTGAACACTTTCGACTTGAGGCACTGAGGTATGTCTAATAATAGTATGTAGTAGACACACACGTCATGATCCATCAACCTGTACTGGGCCATCGTAGCAGTTCTGGCCCAATTGCCCTTCCTGGACTTATTTTCAGCAGAGGGCCTGTTACGTTACGGTTCATTATAGCTTAAAATACCCTTCTTTTACGTTTGTTACATCTGTATAGCTACGAGTATGTAAATCGTGTGTACGTGTTTTTGTTTTACGTCTTGTGTGAACAATAAAGCATTTATCTCTGTTTGTCTTTTTGTCTGAGGTTAAAAACGGCTTAAACGCTTTAATTCCACACAAAAAGGGAAACTGTAATACAAACAACAATACATTAACCCAACTTTTATCTAATACAATATCGTTTTTGTTTACAGAATGAATGCGAGCCCAAAACTAAGCATATCGAATAACTCTCAAAAAGGTTGCGCTCTCCTGACTACCCTCTTATTTATTTAGCGCGAAAGTTGGCGACCTCTGCTTAATTCGAGCAAATTATAAAGTTTATAGTATAAAAGTTAAATTTCCAGAGGTCGTGAGGCGGAGGTGCTATATAATAATGTGAACACAGTAGATAAACTTTGGACATTGGACTCTATTCCCAAAGGGGACGAAGCTTGGACAATATGGCCAGCACGGGTAGCATGGCAAAGGGAATCAATCGTTTTATCCACTTTTAATGTCAGTTGTCAATCCATACTTTATTTCCTCATCGAGAGGGTATAATGATGGAAAGACAATTTGTCCCTCTGTCATGCTACCCCTGCAGGTAGGGCTTTACAGACAGCTCGGAAACATCATGCATGCGAAGTACATTTTTTTTGACTTCACTACATAGTAAAACATAGCAAAACCGCTTTTTAACCCCCGTCGCAAAAGAGGGGTGTTATAAGTTTGACGTGTCTGTTTGTCTGTGTCTGTCTGTCTGTCTGTCTGTGGCATCATAGCGGCCGATCCACTGAACCGATTTCAGTTTAGTTTTTTTTTTATGAAAGGAGACTTAATCGAGAGTTATCTTAGCTATGTTTTATAAAAATCGATTGAGCCGTTTAAGAGTTATGGTGGGTTAAAGTGGGGATGGAAGAACCAAAATTCTACAAATGTGCCCAAAATGGTTGTCAATGTGCCGGGGTTTTTTTTAATTTTTAATGTATATCACTTGTTGTGTGTCTGTCTATGTATCCGCTAAAAGTATGTAAGTTAGTATAGGCCGGCTGACTAGCCCTGGTGTCAGAGTTTTAAGCCGCTTAAGGCCTCTGACATGGCTAGACTGTTAATACAACCAGGACCCACAATTTTACGTGTCATCCGAGCCACGATAGCGCTCAGGTGTAAATTCCACCTGCGGTCACCCATCCGAAGACTGACCGTGCCAAACGTTGCTTAACTTCGGTGATTGCTAGAAATCATTTAATCAAACTACGCTATGAGCGCTACCCGCTAGTTTTCTATAATCTTTTAATTCTCTTAGTAGGTAGGTCGTTATGTTCTCTAATCGAACAGCACCACCTCTAGTACTCTAAGCGATGTATTTCGATGTATGTTCCCACGTAACTTAATACTAGAGATAAGCGGCCGGTTCGCAGAAACAAACCGAGCACTGGTCTTATCAGTAGAGCTGACTATGCGTCTGCGAATAAGACCACCTAGATGCCTAAGTTATCTTGTAAGATGTATCAGTGTATTTTATTCATTAATTATAGTGCCTTCGCATCGGCAACATCTTAGTTTTATTTCTAGTTTTTAAGAAACATTCTCTCGCGCTTCCGAAAGTTAACTAGGTATTACCGACAGACAGCCTTGATTACAAAAATCTCTGAGTAAATATACCTGGTCTAGATTATTCAATCTCGCTTTTGTCCAAAAAAACTGGAGCAAAGAACTAAAATTAACTCTAAGATCAGGCCTTTGCTTTATCCACAAATATCACGAGACGGGCAATGTCACTATCTATAGTGAAACCGCTAAACTCAGACTTCGCCTGCGCGGGTACGGGGGCGCGGGGGTAGACGACAAAGAGGACTGAGATAGGTGCGGGCGCCGGGGACCCGCTGCCCGCGCCTGTCTCAGTCCCCTGTGTCGTCTCCCCCGGCGCCCCTGTACCGCGCAGGCGAAGTCTGAGTTTAGCGGTTTGACTATAGCAGGGATCTATTTTTACCGACTTCCAAAAAGGAGGAGGTAATATGTTCGTCTGTATGTATTATATTTAATTTTTTGTGTATGTTCATTGATATTTTCGCCAATATTGTGAACCGATTTAAAAAAATATTTTTTTAAACTTTTATTTAATTTCACCTGTCCCGTTGTCTGTCGGTCTGTAATCAAATCTTGAAAGTTAAATTTGATCCACTTCCCGGTTACCGATTAAGCTGAAATTTTGCATACATGTTTAAATCGCGTGACAATGCAATATTATGATGACATGGTGCTGATCTGATGATGGAGCTGGAAGGTGGCCAAAGGAACTTAGCAATCAAACGACACAACTTCATCGAGTTTGGGTTCATTTGAATGGTCTTGGCAAGTAGTTTGTCTTTTAATGGTAACCAGGTTTTGATGATGGAGCTGGAAGTTGGTCATAGGAACTCTGTAATGAAACGACACAACCTTATCGAGTTTCGGCTCGTTTGATTCGTCTTGGCGAGTACTTGTTCAGTAAAAGCTTGTTTTTTTTTTTTTAAATATAATACTTGTTTATTTATTATGAAAAGTCGGCCGGCTACGTTCTCCAGCATTGCGGCATCAGAAAAATATTCTCGACAACTATTTTTGACGTAGGTACTTACGTTTATGGTACGTTTTCCGTGCCTGATATGTTCCTAGCGTTCAAGTACATTGTAGTGGGCCTTCAGTAGGCCCAATATGAAGGCGCCATCGTAAATGTAATAGTAAAAACTTATCTAAAGTTAATAGTAACCTAAAAAGTGTTCTCTATCGAATGCCTAAAGTGAAAAAGAAGCAGAAATATTCTAAATTGCTAAATTAGCTACGATAGCGACTTCATAATTGGGCCTATAAAGGACCGGTAAAGAGAAGTCATCTCTCTAAATCTCTGTGACTCAATGAGACTCAATCACATAGTAAGTACCTAAGAAACTAACATTTGTGTTTAGTTAGCAGAAAGTTAATATTTGGCGAGCGAAGCGAAATGTTACTTATATTTACGTTAATATCAGATATCTAGGTTATCTACGCGATATATTAAATTACAGGATATTGCTGATTTCATATCCTAGGACAGGAGAGTAGGTATTTGATAATAAATCCTATATGAATTTTCGTATTTCTAATATATTAGTAGATACTCTAAAGTTTCTTTACGTAACTACTTTTTAACCGACATCAAAAAAAGGAGATGCTCAATTCGTCTGAATGTTTATTTTTAACCCCAGACAAAGAGAGGGGCGTTATATGTTTAACGTGTCTGTCTGGTGTCGTAGCTCCCAAACGGATGAACTGATTTTCGTTTAGTTTTTTTGTGTCATATATATTTTTATCCTCGTCTGTATGTTACGCGATTACTCCGTGAATAAAATCATGAACCGATTTTGATCATGCTTTTTTGATTGGTAGAACATAGTAGAGGTGGTCCCATTTAAATTTTATCGAAATCGACTGAATCGTTTATGACAAATCAACAATAATGTAAAAATCGGCCAAGTGCAAGTCGGACTCGCGCACGAAGGGTTCCGTACCATATGGGAGCCCTATTACTCTTGCTGTTGTTAATAGCGAGCAAAAAAAAAACCTAAAAAATCACGTTTGTTGTATGGGAGCCCTCCTTCAATATTTCTTTTATTTTGTTTTTAGTATTTGTTGTTATAGCGGCAACAGAAATACACCAACTGTGAAAATTTCAGCTGTCTAGCTATCACGGTTCATGAGATACAGCCTGGAGACAACAAGACAGACGGACATCGGAGTCTTAGTAATAGGGTGCCGTTTTTACCCTTCGGGTACGAAACCCTAAAAACTGGCTTCTCTTGTCTGTTCACGACGTTCTGGCTTGATTGTTTTATTTGGTCTGAGACGGACACAAATACAAATGCCACACTTACAACACTTTTCTTTAGGGTGAAGTCTAAAAATATATTGAGCTAAGTAACTGTTAAAACATATACTTTATCCGGGACAGGTAGTCGCGATTTACAAACTGAGCAAAGGGAAACGAAGGCCTAATTACACATGTTTAATTCAACCCTCTAGCCTTTAGAAAACTAATATTTTACCGGCAGGAATTATGATTCTATTAGTTTTCGTGAAACTCTGCTACGGTTTTATTCGGAAGCGTTTTTTAAATACCCCTGAAGGGTTGTATTTTACAAGCTTTTATATACGTTTCACCTGTCCCTTTGTCTGTAATCAAATCATGCAAGAAATTTGATCCACTTCCCGGTTACCGATTGCATACATGTGCAAATCGCATGACAATGCAATATTATGATGATATGGTGCTGATCTGATCATGGAGCTGGAAGGTGGTTATAGGAACTCTGTAATGAAACGACGCAATACGTTTCACACACACAACAAAACGAGTTTCGGCTCGTTTGATTCGTCTTGGCGAGTACAAATGTTCAGTAAAGCTTTTTTTTAAATATAATACTTCTTTAAGAATTTGTTAGGTTAGGTTAACTACCCCTTCTGTCGGGTCTCTCTGCGAGATCGTAACAGACTTGAGAAGAACCAAAGTTAACGATATAGTCCAGCGGATTAGCATGGTGAAATGTAGCTGATAGGGCATATGACACGGATGATTACTGATGGGGTTGAAAAGTTCACGAATGGAGACCACGTAGCGGCAAGCGCAGCGTAGGATGTCCACTGACTCGGTAGACGGACGGCCTACATAAACGCGCTAGATGCATTAAGTCTCTTCCATTAATGCCCTCTGAAATGTATCAATGGCGTTTTGTGCCCGTATGTTGTCCGTGAATAACAGTCCGTGTATCATTTCTGTTGCTGTTTTATTTTGGTGTTTTTATCAAAGTACCCCTGAAGGGTTATATTTATGGATGAGTTTAAGTGTATGTAGATTTAAATAGTACATAGGGCTATGGAGATCTTTACTCGAAGGATTTTTTAGAGATTCGGTTGCCATGACGTTGATCTAAATTCAAAATTTAGCTTGATGACATGTTTCCAAATTTTCCTTTAGACAAAAAGTATAAGCTATCATTTAATAATAATTCCTCTTTTTTTTTCAGGTAAGTCCCGATTTGTTGATAAGAAATCTTTACGACAGAGCGTCTCTACAGATTTGCTGTTCTACAAACTGGTAAATACAATTAGGTAAGAGGCATGCCAAAAAAGTGGAACTATAAAATGCATTGTAAAATATAAAATTCAATATAGAATTCAAATCTTTTCAATCTCAAAATATTTTGTAATGATTCCCTTTGCAATAAAAATTATTGCCTAAAATTTTAGTTTCACCTTTTCTTTTTGTTTGAAAAAGTTTGCCTGAAATAATAAATTCATGTACCCTCTTTATTTTTCTTTTGAGCTTGAAACGGGTCTAATCTAATTCTGGCTGAAAAAGAAATTGTTAAATTCTTTACATCTATCATCTTGACTTCTTGACCTCTCGACTTACCTAGATAGATCATACGGAACATTGAGAGTACAGAGGTAAAGTCACAGAATAATGATAAACGATCACTACGAGATAATACTCGTAGGCATGATGAATGGGTTAAAAAAACATTATCCATACCAATATTATAAAGAGGAAAGATTTGATTGTTTGTTTGCATCGAATAGGCTCCGAAACTGAAGCTATTTGGAAAATTCTTTCTCTGTTGGAAAGCTACACCATTCCCGGTGAATATAGGCTATATTAAATTTTAAAAAAAAATAGGGATCCTTACTATTTTTCTTCTTTTGCTAGTTAAAATTAATCCGTAAATTAGATTATCAAAAAACATTGGACACGTATTTTTACCCACGACGGAACAGAGACGGTAAATGCGTTTGGGGTGAGAGGACGTTTGTTTGTTTGTTCGTTTTTCTTTTGTCAGTCAAATAATAATTGACAAAGATAAACCTTGGCTAAGTTTGGGAGTGGGGTCGTGACGTTACTTCTCTAACATAAGTTAAAAGTTTAAACATTAATCAATTAGCATCCTTTTAGGGGCTTATTCTGTACATCAAAACTAACAACTTTTGTTCTGCGACTTTCGTCAATACTCAAAAAAAATTGTTGTTCCTTAGAAAAATATCGTTCACCCGCGACAACATGTATGGAACAGCTGTTTTTTTTTTAGTTTTGACAAAAGTCACCGAACAAATGTTGTTAGTTTTGATGTGACTTGTGACGTCAAGCGGAACTTTAAAGGGCTATATCTCTATAAACTTTTGTTTTATTGAAAAAGTAAAAAATAATTGTTTAATATTTTCCGATTATTTATCTGATGGACTAATTGTAGGTTTTTTTTTATTCATCTATCTAGCTTATTTTGTCACTGTTTAGAACGGAATATCCGAGCTCCGACACATCGCAGTATCGCTCGCCCGACCCTACCGAAACTGCAGAGTGACACCCCTGAGGGCTAAGTGGGAGTTTCTCGCTCGAACTCGATCGCGTTAACGTTTGATGTGATTTCTATGGAAATGGCACAGAATATTTTTTACGGTAATGTAACGAGCGCCAAACCGATCCAACACAAGCGCGGCAACGTCAGTGATTGGCTAACTCAAGCGTGTGTCAATGTGCTCTCGTGTGTGCTCGGCGCGCTCGGTCAACGCGACGTAAAAGTAATTCGATTTGATTTGCAACTCCCACTTGACACTCAGGTGGTATGAAACTTAACTTCTGTACTCTTGAGTGTTTCGTGTCTAGAAACTGTACTTTAGGCCCGATGTCCACTTACGCGACGTGATTCAATTTTAAATGAAGCAAAGAAGTTCATGCAAAGTTTGTCCAGACGTTGCACAGTAGCCGAAAAAAGCGTTAAAATTAGGTTAACAAATTAACAGCTAAAAACAACGGTAATTATTTTGGAATTTCATATTTTCTAATGAGATATTTGTTCAAGGCCGCCATCACGCCGCCATATTGTACAAGCAATTTCAAAAGATAATAAGATCCAAAAATATGAAATTCCTATGGAGATTGTTATTAAAGAAAATAATAGGGAAATAATTTTCCAAAACATATAAAGTAAATAACTAAATATTGTACAAGGTAATGGCCTAAGCTCGATATATTTTTGCATCATCTCTTTTATGAGTATTCTAGACGCAAGACATTTTAAACCGACTTCCAAAATGGAGGAGGTTCTATGTTCGTTTGTATGTTTTTTTTTGTGTATGTTCATCGATAATTTCGCCAATTGTGAACCGAATCGAAAAAATATTTTTTTGGTTCGAAAGAGTATACTCCCGAGGTGGTCCCATTTAAATTTTACAGAAATCGGCTAAGCCGTTCATGAAAAAACCAACAATAATGTAAGCATTTCGAGCGAAATATCCGAATTTTGTACACGATGAACATCGATAATTTCACCAATTGTAAACCGAATCGAAAAACTCTTTTTTAGTTCAAAAGGGTATACTCCCGATGTGATTCCATTTAAATTTTACATAAATTGGCTGAGCTGTTTTTGATAAATCAACAATAATGTAAACAATTCGAATTTTGTATACGATGGAAGGCGGTTTTGCCATTTTTTGCGAAATAAATTATTAAATGTTTGACATCTATCATACTCTTTCTTGGAATTTATGTAGATGGACATGTTTCGCACCACTGACTTTTCGGCGAAGGAAAAGATCGTAAGGCAACCTGAATACGTCCGTAGAAGGAATTCGGTGTCCTATGTAAATACACTATCCCGCACTGCGCCAGCGTGGTGGATACGACCAAATCACCTTTCTTGCGTAGGCATATGTTCAGCAGTTATTCAAAGGCTGATACAGTACAGTATTTTTTTTTTTTTTTTTTTTATTTCGAATAGGTTTGCGTTTGACTACACACTACCTGATGTTAAGCAGATATGCGGTCTAGGATGTAACACGCTTACCTAGGAGATACCTATTTACTCGGGATTTGAAGACACCTACATTGTACTCTAGCGGGAAGACAGACCCAGGCAAAGCGTTCCACATTCTGGCAGTTCGTATGAGGAATGTGGACTCGAAACGCTTGGTTCTAATGCGTGGGATGTCCACCATAAAAGGGTGGCGCTTTGGTCGCGTCTGTCTAGCCGTACGATAGAAGAAAGGGGCAGGTGGGACCAGATTGTGCAACTCCTGGGCGCACTCACTGAAGTGTATCCGATAGAAGGCTGATAAACACGCTACGCAACGTCGATGCTCGAGACTCTGCAGCTTCGACTCAGTCAAAGTTTCGTTGCCTATCAGCCTCCTGGCTCGCCTTTCAATGGACTCTAAAGCCTCCAGCTGGTATTTGGCAGAGCCATCCCAAAGGTGAGAGCAGTATTCCATGCAAGACCTGACTTGCGCTTTATAAAGACTAAGCAGTTGCTCAGGTGTGAAATACCGTCTCACCTTAGAGAGAACACCAAGTTTTTTTGAGGCTAATTGCGCTTTTGACTCTATATAAGAGCCAAAGTTGAGAGTCGATGATAGCGTAACGCCTAATAGTTCTAAGCTGTCAGTTACCGGAACGGATACACCACAGAAAGCAGGAGACAATTGGAAGGGCCTCTTTTTGGCCGAAAACAAACAGCCTTGAGTTTTCGTGGCATTAAACTTGACCAGGTTAGCAGCACCCCAGTCAGATACCGCCTCCAGACTCAAGTTGAGCCGTTCGACCATAGCCTTTCTGAGTGACTCGATCTGTGGCCCGCTCGTTCTAGCATCGGATGTGTAGCTCTCCACGACTGTACTGTCGTCTGCGTACCCAAAAATACCGGGCTTTAGCAAGTCGTTAATATGCAGTAGGAAGAGCGTCGCAGAGAGCACTGACCCCTGAGGAACACCGGCATTGATAGCCATTTGGTCAGACGAACAGCCATCTACAACTACTCGTATCGACCGATTCCTCAAGAAATCAGATATCCAAGCGCAGAAATCAGCAGGTAGGCCGTAAGAAGGAAGCTTGCCAATAAGACTCTCATGCCAGACCCTGTCAAATGCTTTGGAGATATCCAAGGAGACAGCCAGCGCCTCTCCGTGTTTCTCGATGACCTCACTCCATATGTGTGTGGCGTACGCCAGAAGGTCCCCAGTAGACCGGTTTCGGCGGAAGCCGTACTGACGGTCACTGAGTAGGTTATTCGCTTCTAGGTACGCTAGGAGCCTGTTGTTTAGAACACGTTCCATAGTATGGACGTGATCGAAATCGGTCTGTAATTGGCAGGGTCGGCACGGCTACCTTTTTTAGGTACAGGCTGCACGTTAGCAAGCTTCCAAGATTTGGGCACTTGACCTGTCTTCAGAGAGAGGCGAAAGAGGCGAGTCAGCACAGGCGACAACTCAGGCGCACAAGTCCTTAGTACAATAGCTGGAATACCATCAGGGCCACTGGCCTTGTTCACATCTAGACTGCGGAGAACTTTGAGAACCTCCTTTTGCCGGATATGTATTTCACTCATTGAGGTGCCACAGTTTGGCAAAGTTGGAGGTCTCGCACTACCGGGGTCCAGACGCGAAGACTCCGCAAATTGAGATGCAAATAAATTTGCCTTCTCAACCGCGGTATGAGCCAGCAAACCATTAGGTTTTCCAGTATTCCGCAGCTTTATATCTTTAACAGCTGGCGACAGTAAATCTCTTACTCTAGATCGAGCTGTAGTCAACAAAAACACTTAATTAAAATAAATTAACCAATCAATTTGTCTGTTTGTGAACATAAAATTGAAAACGCATCAGTACTTCAACAATTAACATGAATTGTTGAATTAATTGAAATTTTACTGAACCATTTAAACTGACGCATTGAACTATAAGTGGATGCAAATTAATGAGTTTAGTTGTTTGGTAAGTTTCCAATATTCATTAGAGTGCCGTTTTTAACCTATTTTAGCATCATACTCATACATCATCTTAAGTATTTATAGTGCGTTCCATAACCGCTGAGAACTAGGTTCGCCCCTAGTTCTCAGCGGCCTACGACCTACGAACTTTGACGAATATAATTACCTAAATAGGTTTGCTTTAAAAATATCACTATATTCTGGAAGTTTTTAAAAAATAAAAAATGCGTGCTGAAAATTGGTACTAATTATGTATTATTTTTACGACTTGTGCCAAATTTTTCAATAGATTTTCAACTGGTTTCATCTCAGCGGTTATGGAACGGACTATAGCTGTTATCATCGCACTATACGTAAGATGCTCACTGTCGGACCTAAGCCTCCCCTGTAGAATTCCAATAAGACCGGTTGGACGCGGCTTTCAATTTGTGCGTTCCTGCGATCTTAATCAGTTGTCTGACCGCCAATTCGGTGGCAGTCCTACGCTGCGCTTGTCGGTACGAGGTTTCCATTCGAGAAGTTTGCGGCTCCATTGGCCATCAGTTCTCCGCTGAGTATTAGTTGTAGTACCTACAGTAATATTTTTAAGTAAGCGTGTTGCTTATATTTCTTAATTTGGAAATCGTTTCATCGTGTAATTGGAATTGTTTACACAAACGATTCCAATTACTTACACGATGAAACAAAGAAAATTAGTCTGTTAGTATAAAACTAATAAGTTTCTTCTTTTAAAGATATTTAGTCGTAGTACTACTAGCAGTTTTAGGCCACGGTTTGGCTTGGCCCGCGTAATATTAGTAGGTAGAGTTTGTGCAAAAAGAGAAGCGTCGTAGGTGAGGTCGCCCGTGTGCCATTTTACTAATTTTGTTACGTTGACAATACTGCTCTGTCATTGTTAGTACTCGTACAACTAAACTGACTGAATGGCTCCCAATAGCAGATAAGCGTTCAATAGGCAGACCACCAGCCCGATGGGTCGACGACGTCAGATCCATCGCTGGTCAAGCGTGGATGCGATTGGCCCAAGATAGGGAACAATGGCACTTAAGAGAGGAGGCCTATACCCAGCAGTGGGTCCACACAGGCTGATGATGATGATGTACAACTAAAAGTGTTTGATACTTGGTAGACACCAGTTAGTTTTTGATCAGTACTCGCGTCTACCAAGTAGCCGGTAGGTACCTTGGCTACTGATTAAATTCTTATTGTTAGTTCACCGTAACGCCACGACGGTTCTCTTTTTGCACACACTATAGGTATAAGACACGCTGACTATTAAACTATATTCATGAAAAAAAATCGATCTGCTGCTTCATTGTTGCTGTTGACTGCCTCGGTGGCTCAGTGGTTAGTTAACCTGATTTCTGGATCACAGAGGCGTGGGTTCGATCCCCACCCAAGGCAAGTATTTATGTGATGAATGAACATAGGTGTTTGCTCTGTGTCTGGGTGTTATTTAGGTAAAACTATATAAGTATGTATTTAAAATATGTATATGTAGTATATCAGTCTCTGGCAGCCATATCACAAGCTTTGCTTAGTTTGGGGTCAGATACCGTGTTTAAGATGTCCCCCTATATTTATTTATTATTAATATTGTTGCGTGAATCAGGAATCGAATAATTTATAAATATAGAAAAAAACTATAGGACCAAAAATGCTAACTAACAGACTTGAAAATAAAAGCTAACCAAGATTCCAATTTTTATAGAACCAGTTTCATTCAAACGTTAGATATAATTGATACAATTTATTATTCACTCAAAAACAAAACAAAATTGTATTTATAATACACAATAAATCATAAAACAAACAAAAATAATTACCTTCCCACCCCGCGGGGTAACAATAAGGGATACCTCATAAAATCAAATATGAAGTCTTATTACAGTAAAATCCATAGATTTAAAGCGTCTCAGACTACGCAAGTCAACCGTCTGGGTATAGTGTCTGTGTCTCCTTATATTTGTATGTGATTCCATACATCTCAAATGAATGGACTGATTTTTTAGCTTTTGTTTTTCTTAGATGATTTATCAAATTTTAATTTACGTTACTCAATTCTACTATCCTACTACTATCCGCGAAGTTTTGTATGTATGGATATTTGTTACTCTTTCACGCACAAACGGCAGAACCGATTTGGATAAAATTCGGTGTGAAGGTAGCTTTTTTTTTATTTTTTTTTATTTCATTGATTTAATACACTGCACAGACTCCGGGGCCTGTGCTTTTTATGACATAAATTATTTTTTTCTGAGATTTAACAATATTTCTTAAAACTAAAGGCTTCACAAGAGGATAAATTTAATTTTTTTTTTTCGTGAAGGTAGCTTAGACCTTGGATTAATACACAGGCTGCTTTTTATCTCGGCTAACGCGGTTAACACCGCGGGGAGCTAGTTTAAACTAATTTGATTAAATTTGGTTCTTTTAATTTGATGAAATTACCAGGATTTTTGGGACCGAGTTGCCTTCGTCCGTGGGTAGGAACCCTATTATTTTTTGTTCCCCACACGTGGTCCTGGGTGGTGCTAACCAGGCAACAACCATACTGGTGGTAGGCTATAGCCGCGGCGAGAGACCACCCACCAGACTAAGCCGCGCCGCCAAGCGACTCTTTTGAGCTCGTGTTCCGGCGCGAAGTCTAGTGACGCCAATCTGGAAGTCGGGTCGGAACAGTAGCGTCCTCTGGAGAATCGAAAACGGTGCACGCATCGACTACCGCATCGGCCGACTAGTCGTGGAGAGCAGCGGGATCCGAGGCACGGTTTGTCGCTGGCCGACCGCAGATAGTAGGGGGCCCAAGTAGTGAGCTAGCCACTCATGAAAGGCTGCCCCGCCATCTGTCGAAAAATCCCAGGGATGCGCCATCGTGCCGGTTGGCGACCGGACGAGAGGGCCCGATGGACATCCTTGGGGGGGCTCGGGCGTCCCCGCGGTCTCCAGGCTAGTCTACCGTGGATGTGTGTGGTTTGTGTGTTGTGCCACTGAATCTGCAGAGTGACGTCTCGTTCCACTACCGACTTTCTACCTACTTCACTCCAAAAAATTAAACATGAGAAACAGTAGTAGAAAAAAAACGTATACACAGCGGCAGCACTCCCTCTCACTTAAAGTGCACCTGTGCAATATTCGGGGCCTGCACTCAAATCTCACGCCTGTCCATCATCATCTTGAGACAGATCGTCCCCACCTATTGTTTCTCACGGAGACGCAGATTGCTGGTCCATCCGACGTGTCGTATCTCTCCTACCCAGGGTACTCCCTGGAGCACTGTTTCAAACCACGTGCGGGTGTATGCGTGTACGCCCGGGATGACATTTGCTTTCTGCGCCTTCGTAGGTTTGAAGACTCCTCTTTTTCAGTGCTTTGGGCTCTGGCGGATACTGGCTTAGAGAAAATAATCTACGCTTGTGTATACCGATCACATAGTGGGGACCAGGAGACGACCAGACTCACCGAATACCTCAGTGAGGCGGCGGATGCTGCTCAGCTCAGATACCCTTCGGCCCAATTAGTGATCCTGGGGGACTTTAATGGCCACCACAAGGAGTGGCTTCACCCATACCTGGACACAAACCATGCTGGGCTTGAGACGCGCAAGCTTGCCTTGACATTTGATCTCACCCAGCTGGTTCAAGGCGCCACACGGGTACCTGACGTTGACTCGCACACGGCCTACTGCTTGGACCTTCTACTGACTACCGATCCAGACCGTTATTCAGTGTCGATTTCCTCACCGTTAGGTACATCTGATCACTGTCTGGTGAAATCTGTATCCGTCTACTCCCCATCAGACCCCAGCCCCAAAGGGTCAAGGCGGGTGTGGCGGTACAAGTTAGCGGATTGGGACGAGATGCGGTGTTTCTTTGCATCTTATCCTTGGCAGCCTGTGTGCTTCTCTTCCGATGATCCTTCTACGTGCGCGGATGCCGTGACAGATGTGCTTCGTACCGCCATGGAATACTTCATCCCATTTTCGGACGTGCCCCTGTCTAGCAAAGCTAGGCCCTGGTTTGGGCCTGAATGTGGACGCGCTGAAGCGCAAAAGCATCAAGCATACCTGGCTTGGGTCGATGCTCGAAACCGTAAGTCGAGGGACGTTCGTCTAAGGAAGAAGGCATACAATAGGGCTGCTAAGTCCTGCAAAAGGGTTATGCGGAGGGCTCGCTTTGATCACATTAGTCGAATAGGGAACAAGCTTGCTTCTTACCCTGCGGGTAGTAAGGCATTCTGGTCCCTAGCTAAATCGGTTGAAGCGAACTTCTGCCGCCCCTCTCTGCCTCCGTTGCTGAAACCCAATGGTTCGCTGGCCCATACAGCGGTGGAGAAAGCAAATTTATTTGCATCTCAATTTGCTGAGTCTTCGCGTCTGGACCCTGGTAGTGCGAGACCTCCAACTTTGCCAAACTGTGGCACTGTAATGAGTGAAATACATATCCGGCAAAAGGAGGTTCTCAAAGTTCTCCGCAGTCTAGATGTGAACAAGGCCAGTGGCCCTGATGGTATTCCGGCCATTGTACTGAGGACTTGTGCGCCTGAGCTGTCACCTGTGCTGACTCGCCTCTTCCGCCTATCTCTAAAGACAGGTCAAGTGCCCAAATCTTGGAAGCTTGCTAACGTGCAGCCTGTTCCCAAGAAAGGCAGCCGTGCCGACCCTGCTAACTACAGACCGATTTCGATCACGTCTATACTCTGTAAGAGTATGGAACGTGTTCTTAACAACAGGCTCCTGGCGTACCTAGAAGCGAATGACCTACTCAGTGACCGCCAGTACGGCTTTCGCCGAAACCGGTCTACTGGGGACCTTCTGGCGTACGCCACACACATCTGGAGTGAGGTCATCGAAAAGCACGGGGAGGCGCTGGCTGTCTCCTTGGACATCTCAAAAGCTTTTGACAGGGTCTGGCACGAGAGCCTTATTGGCAAGCTCCCATCTTACGGCCTGCCTGCTGATTTCTGCGCATGGATATCTGATTTCTTGAGGAATCGGTCGATACGAGTGGTTGTAGATGGCTGCTCATCAGACCAAATGGCTATCAATGCCGGTGTTCCTCAGGGATCAGTACTCTCTGCGACCCTCTTCCTACTGCATATCAACGATCTGCTAAAGCCCGGGATCTTTGGGTACGCAGACGACAGTACAGTCGTGGAGAGCTACACATCCGATGCAAGAACCAGCGGGCCACAGATCGAGTCACACAGAGAGGCTATGGTTGAACGGCTCAACTTGAGTCTGGAGGCGGTATCTGACTGGGGCGATGCTAACCTGGTCAAGTTTAATGCCACGAAGACTCAAGGCTGTTTGTTCTCGGCCAAAAAGAGACCCTTTCAATTGTCTCCCGCTTTCCGCGGTGTCTCCGTTCCGGTAACTGACAGCTTGGAACTATTAGGCGTTTCACTCTCATCGACTCTTAACTTTGGCTCTTATATAGAGTCAAAAGCTCAATTAGCCTCCAAAAAACTTGGTGTTCTCGCTAAGGTGAGACGGTATTTCACACCTGAGCAACTGCTTAGTCTTTATAAAGCACAAGTCAGGTCTTGTATGGAATACTGCTCTCACCTTTGGGATGGCTCTGCCAAATATCAACTGGAGGCTCTGGAGTCGATTGAGAGGCGAGCCAGGAGGCTGATTGACAACGACACCTTGACTAAGTCGCAGCTGCAAAGTCTTGAGCATCGACGTAAGGTGGCGTGTTTGTCGGCCTTTTGTCGGATACACTTCGGAGAGTGCGCTCAGGAGTTGCACAATCTGGTCCCACCTGCCCCTTTCTTCTATCGTACGGCTAGACAGACGCGACCAAAGCGCCACCCTTTTATGGTGGACATTCCGCGCGTTAGAACCAAGCGTTTCGAGTCCTCATTCCTCATACGAACAGCCAGAATGTGGAACGCTTTGCCTGGGTCTGTCTTCCCGCTAAAGTACGACGTGGGTGTCTTCAAATCCCGAGTAAATAGGTATCTTCTAGGTAAGCGTGCTACATCCTAGACCGCATATCTGCTCAACATCAGGCAGTATGTAGTCAAACGCAAACCTATATTGAATTAAAAAAAAAAAAAAAAAAAAAAAAAAGGATACAGCAATAATAATAATTGATATTTTTGTGCTGTTTGTAAAATTTAAAACACGGAATCCTTCAGCAGGGGTCACCAAATTTTAATCCGGACCTGCACCTGCGGTTTATTTTGTGCCTTGTTAAATATAGTACAGGTGACGGACCGCGACTTTCGTATCTATTATTTAAAAAAAACGGGTTGCCAATGATTGTAATTTCTGACCGTAGGGGTCAGAAAGTCTTGGAAACCGACATTCGCGAAAAACTTATTGTATAACTTTTGATCTTGATTAACTTTCCAAAGACACGAGATTATTTGAGACTTTTTAAGACAACTTTAAGGGCACTCATATAGAGTTTCCATCTTATATCTCTCATTCTGAGAATAAAGCCTTTTTGGGTAAGTAAATTATAAAGCTATTGATTTATTGCCATACTGTAGGTAAATGATGGTAAATATAATTTTGGGTACAGAGTGGCATAAGGACCCCGTCGGGCGCTGCAAAATCAAAAGAGAGGAAGCACCAATTATGACAATTTAATTTTAATTTTGTAATGATAATTTAGTAACGAGCCGTCGCAATGTAAATAATTTGCCATATCCTTAAAGTGTTTATTTTAACGTGTTATGAACCACATGTAAAAATTACATATGTTGCATTAAATAATTGAATTAGATCATTTTTATTTTTAATTAATACAACACGAAAGCGTAAATAAAAATTTATTTACGCTTCCGAGTTATAGATTAAGTGTTAACTGCACTATTGGCACGGATTGGCAAGTTGAAGTGGCAATGTGCAGGACACATAGCGCGGAGGACTGATGACCGATGCGGTAGAAAAGTTCTCGATTGGAGACCACGTACCGGCAAGCGCACCGTAGAACGTCCACGCACAGGGTGGACTGATGACCTCATTAAGACCGCAGGATCGTGCTGGATGCAAGCCGCTACCAACTGGTCTCATTGGAGACCTATAGGGGTGGCCTGTGTCCAACAGTGGATGTCTTATGGCTGATGGATGGATGGATGACTGCACTATTACGCAGATTAAACTAGATGCTTGAAATTGTTAACAAAACTCTTACCTGCGTTATCTGCCTACATCTGTGTACCAAGCTCCTGATAGTTTATCTAACCATAATATCTTGAACCCATGAGGGCCAATAAAACCCTTAAGTATGTGACCCTACGTCTGCCGCAGGACCATATGTGGGCTTGATGGGCCTGTCCGCGCTAGTTTATGGTCAAATTATAACATAAAACGTTATGGTTCGGGGGCGGTACTAACGGTTCTCTAACGCAAAATCAACTTATTCACAAATCAAAACTTAAGGGTTTGTTCTTGTTTTTTGGACATTTTACACACGGTCTCTGACCCCAAAATTAGCAAAGCTTGTGATATGGCTGCCAGAGACTTATATACTACATATAACATACTTTTAAATACATACTTATATAGATAATACCTAAATAACACCCAGACACAGAGCAAACACCTATGTTCATCACAAATATTTGCCCTGTGTGGAAATCGAACCCACGCCTCTTTGACCCAGGGGTCAGGGTCACTAACCCCTGAGCCATCGAGGCAGTCAAGGGTAAGGAATTTTAAGGATTAGGCCAAAGCCAACGGAAAATATTTAGCAGTATGTTAGACATATTTATCTATGTATGTAAGTGATCACTTGTGCTATATAGCATCTTACTCAATAGATTTTGATAAATGAAAATATATCTAATAACAAACTTACAAAAGTTACACTCTCAACAATGGTCGTCAGTACAGTATGAACATACCAATTACATTATTAAAAGTTTATTTACTAGTTATTATTATTATTTCAGCCTGCGTTGTCCCACTGCTGGGCAAAGGCCTCCCTTCCCTCCTTCCAGACAAAGATAATGGAAAACATGTTAAACCTTCATAATCATATTTACTAGTAAATATGATTTTTTTACTTTTTTGCGCACTCGATAGAGCTAGCGTAAACTACAGTTTTTTACGGGAAAACCTCTCATAGAGCTCTAGCGTAAAAACGTTGTACGGAAAAAAGAACCCATAAAGCTAGAGAACATAACAATTCTGTACGGAAACCTAACAAAAAAAATTGTAAATATATCCTTTAGAACTAGCGTTAACTACAATTTTCTACGAACAAAAACAACCCATAGAAAATTATAGTTTTATCAACTTTACAGACTTATATTTGGGGTAAAGTAACCAAGATTTTGTGACTTTTTCATCACGTTCTTGTACTCGCGTATTCTAAACCCTGCTATTTGTTGGTTACCATTCTCGATTGTATTCTCGATATTAATATTTCTCACCATCGAGAACCTGTGGTACCCCCCGTGCTAGCGGTAGTAACGACGCCCATTAACTCCCGACATGAATTTACGGGCGTGTTGCCCACCCTTATTTAAATTACCACATTTTATTCAAAATACCTGCAATCTGAGACTATCGAACTCTATCACTGGTTTAGATACTTTCATCGACGCCTTGCTTTTACACTTTTCTTTATTTGTTTGCCCTGTACTATGCTAAAAGGGAGTGATTAAATAAAAAAAATAATCGGCCAAGTACGAGTCGGACTCGCGCACGGAGGGTTCCGTACTGTATGGGAGCCCCCCTCAAAAAAACATTTATTTTATTTTTATTATTGAAGTGAATATACAACTAAATATTCTGTGAAAAGTTCAAGCATCTACCTGTTACAATTATGATTATAGAGCGAAAAACAGCTAAAAAAACAGGTTTGTTGTATGGGAGCCCTCCTGAATTATTAATTTTATTCTGTTATAGCGACAACAGAAATACATCATCTGTGAAAATTTCAGCTTTCTAGCTATAACGGTTCATGAGATACAGCCTGGAGACAGACGGAAAGACGGACGGACAAACGGACAGCGGAGTCTTAGTAATAGGGTCCCGTTTTTACCCCTTGGGTAAACCTACATGATCTACGCTCTGATTTTAGGTGTATTTGATAGTAATATTTTGACCCTTTTGTGTTCACCATTAATCACACCCGAAAACCCAGAGCAGTTAAATAGTAAACTTTCAAAAACATAATGAAACCTGCACGTAGGCAGAATATCTTTTTAGTCTGTGAACCTGCAGTTGACACAAAGCAACTAATCTTCAAAACACGTCATCCCGATATCCGTAAATGCGGTATCGGAAAAAGGTACCGGAAAAGCGGTATCGGAAAAAACCCGGAAAACTCTTATTTCCTCAAAAAGTTTGTAATAAATCGAGAAGCCCAATCTACCCGCGGCTAATCCGGCTTTTGCCCGGGTATCGTTAAATTTCTTCAATTTTACCGTTATTTATTTTATCCGGTATCGAAACTAGGAAAAATGTTTCGGGATAGTTCTTAGCATTGTGGCGAACTTAAGAGTTTTACCGCCTTACCACAAAAGATTTAAACACGCTTTAAACACAGTTTTACGGTGCAATTTGTACTGTTAAACATTGTCTAAAGCGCGTGTAAAACTCTTGTGGTAAGACTTGTGGTTTGCTTGCCTTGTCTAAGCCTAAGTGAAATTATTTTGACAAAATAAAATACTGGATGCTTTCAGATGGTTTTAAAGACGACGGACATATTCCAGACGGGTTAGCCCAGTTTTACACGTAAATTGAAACTACAGCTGTTTCCGTTTGGCTCTTCGAGCAAATACATATAGAGTCACAATCGTGAAAAAAAATTGTCCGAGCCAAACCTTGCCCAAACTACGTAGAGGGCAGGCTTCTGATATAGTCGTTAGGCGATTGCAAGCCGACTACAACGCCGCGCGTTGCGTAGAGATTCGAAAAAACGCATTATTGTGAATTATTTAACGTAAATATCTAAGTCAGTATGTATGACGGCGCTCGGACATTTTTTTACTTCCTTCACTCAGGGACTGTGGTTCTTTAGATATTTGCTCGAAGGTTTGGCTCTATATATTTTTGTACAGCGCCCCTGACGGAAACGATTTAACCAATTTATTATTGTCAAAAATCTAAAATTTTATCGAAGAAGAAAGAAGTTTTGTACGGAATATCGATTATTTTATGTTTTTCCTCATTTTCGGGTTGTTCCCTAAATTTTGTTCAGAATGAACACAACAATTCTTCATGCACGATACTCAAAATTATTTCGATGATCTCTATATGATAGATATTAAAAGAAATTCACTTAAATTGGTATTTCGTTCATGTGACTCGATTTTCTAGAAGCGATTTAAAACCTAATTATTTCTCTATAAAATCCTACGTGACATCACCATAAAACCGCTATTTTGACATGAAAATAACGTCGAATTTGACAAATCAATCATAAAACCTGGCCCCAGAGCCATTTTTCACACGTATCTCATACCCTGGCATCTATTACGTTTTAGCCGACTTTTATTAGCGGAAATATTTTACGCGCGACTGTACACAATTCCGTGTGTGGCCATAAAATGAGCGACGGGCGGGTAATACGCAGTGATGTGCTGGGGAGCCCATAATTTGAACACTATGATGGATTTTCTAAACAATAAATTTTGGTCTTCTGATATAGGCCGCGCCACACAAATTGGCGGATGTGAAGTTAGCTACAAGCTGCGCAATAGCCAATCAACGTGCGGCTTTATGTGAGCTTCAGTCAGGATTGGATATTGCGCAGCTTGTAGCTAACCTCATCACACAGAACTACTAGTTTATTATTATTAACAAGAGATCTACCCTCGAAGGATGACTAGGCCACGTTTGCCGCGCTAGCCCAGTTATGTATTTTTAAATTTTGTAACAAAATATATTAGAAAACCGGCAACTGTTCATAACATGACACAGTGTCCGCGAAATTCCTGCCGAATGGTCACCCTAGGTTGATGTATTATCCGATTGCTGTGTGCAATAAAAACATACAGTAATACAATGCTAGCAGTAAAGCCAATTTGGTCGGAGCGCAGGCCGAATTCCAGTTTATCGTTTTCATAAAAAATGCACTGCTAATTTGTAGAATTTAGTATGGGTATATAATGATGATTTTATTATACTTATGGTTCAGTTATTCAGTTTTAATTAATCACTTGACTTTGTCCGCGGCTTCGCCTGCGTAATATTGTGATTTTACAGCACTTCTATTTTTCCGGGATAAAAAAGTAACCTATGTCACTCTCCAACCTACTGGACTTTTGATGCCAAAAATCAAGTCTATTCGTTGTTCTGTTGCTGCGTGAAAGAGTAACAAACCAATAAATACACCTCCATTTTATTATAATTCTATTTCTAATCAATAAAATCATAATCTTATATAACCCGGTCAGAATATCTGTGCACCTCGCTGGAATGCGGCGCCTCTCCCGCTTCCCCTGTCACCTCCTCGCGCACTCCTCGGTGCGACAGTACGGTTAGCATCTTCGTTGCCGATACACGTCCCGATAATAATTTACGTCCGGACGGTATACTACACGTCCGGTAATGTATATACGTCCCGATAATTCGATATGACGTCACGAAGTCAGGTGCACAGATATTGTGACCGGGTTGTACTTAACAATTATTTTTTTGTAGGGGACGTCTTACACATGGTTTCTGATACCAAACTAAGCAAAACTTGTCATATGGCTGCCAGAGGCTGATATACAACATATTTTTAAAAACATACTTTTATAGAAAATACCTAAATAACACCCATGCACAGAGCAAACACCTATGTTCATCAAAATACTTGCCCTGTGTGGGAATCGAACCTACGCCTCTTTGATCCTGTAGGCAGGGTCACTAACCACTGAGCCACCGAGGCAGTCAAATTGAGACGAAGGAAAAGTATTCAAACCAATAAACAATTTAAAATAACTGCGGTCTTAATTCTGTGCAATCTGGTTTATTAGTACCATAAAAATTGCTCCTTCGATTAGTGACATGTTGTTGCGGCTTTTATTACACCTCATATCACAAAATAAATTAAGGTTTGTTTTTGTTGGGTATATGAAGTGCTGTTCCAATATGCTGCTTTGGGTGGGTGACCGTGGGTGGTATTTGCGATTTGACAGTTTAAGGCTGGGTAGACCAGCTTCAAGAAAGAGGCCAATCGCCGAATCCAACTCGGCTGGGCAGCGTTCGGAAAATTGCGTAACGTCTTCTCGTCCGACATACCTCAGTGCCTCAAGTCGAAAGTTTTCGACCAGTGTGTGTTGCCAGTGATGACTTACGGCACAGAAACGTGGTCTCTCACTATGGGCCTTATTAGCAAGCTTCAAGTAGCCCAACGAGCCATGGAGAGGGCTATGCTCGGAGTTTCTCTGCGCGATCGAATCAGAAATGAGGAGATCCGTAGAAGAACCAAGGTTACCGACATAGCCCAGCGGATTGGCAGGTTGAAGTGGCAATGGGCAGGGCACATAGCGCGGATGACTGATGACCGATGGGGTCGAAAAGTCCTCGAGTGGAGACCACGTACCGGCAAGCGCAGCGTAGGACGTCCACCTACAAGGTGGACGGACGACCTCATTAAGACCGCAGGATCGCGCTGGATGCAAGCCGCTACCAACCGGTCTTATTGGAGATCTTTAGGGGAGGCCTATGTTCAGCAGTGGACGTCCTATGGCTGAAAGGAGGAGCAGACCAGCTTTAAACTGAAAACAAACTCGGATGTGGCTGACGGACGCGACTGACAGTTGCGACTTATAGATATCTAGATAATTAATGTACACTGAGCCGTAAAACTATCGGACATAAGTCGCGGACGTCACCTTGGGCTGACCTTGAGCGTTCGGACGTCCGAGAGAGATCTGGCAAGCTGGTAACAAACTATCGGATGCGGCTGACGGACGCGGCTGACGGTTGTGACTTAGCAGTGTGCACAGTCTTAAAAAATCCGGCGCGCCAGATCTCTCTCGGAGATTCGAACGCTCTAAGTCAGTCCAAGGTGACGTCCGCGACCGATGTCCGATAGTTTGCACGGCTCAGTCGCGGCTGTCAGTCGCGTTCATCAGCCGCGTCCGATAGTAAGTATGTTTCCAGCTGCACGCCGGATTTTTTTGTCAGCTGAAAACGTCCGCGGACGATATGCACGGGTTGCGGGACGCGTCCGGCCGTCCGTGCGTCAGAAAGACGCAGACTTCGCGAGAGCTAGCACGTGCGCATATCGACGTAAAAAATCGGCCAAGTGCGAGTCGGACTCGCGCACGAAGGGTTCCGTACCGTGTTGGAGCCCCATTCCTCTAGCCGTTATTAATAGCGAGCAAAAAAACTCCTAAAAATCACGTTTGTTGTATAGGAGCCCACCATATTTTTTTTTTTTAGTATTTGTTGTTATAGCGGCAACAAAAATACATAATCTGTGAAAATTTCAGCTGTTTACCTATCACGGTCATGAGATACAGCCTGGTGACAGACAGACGGACAAACGGATATCGGAGTATTAATAATAGGGTCCCGTTTTTACCCTTTGGGTACGGAACCCTAAAAAAAGACGATCGAATTGTTGAATGACTGTATAATAATAAAGTAAAGGATGGCAAAATTGCTCCTTTTAACCCCGAACTGCGATTCAGGTTTTGCAGGTTCAAATCCTGATGACACGACTTTTTTTTAAATATTTTAGTAATATCTTTAACAGTTTTTATAACGTTTCAAACGATTTTTTTGGACTATTCAAACAATTTTAAATTATTTAAATATGAATTTATGGTATGATCTAATATGTTTTTGCTATAACTTAAGAATGTGTTGTTGGTCTGATGAATTATTCAAATAGTTTTATTGATTTCCTCATCGCAACAAAAAACTCCAGTGATACCGAGAACTGAGAAAAATAGTACATTAACCCTTAATAAGGCAAGGGGAAATTATTTCCCACCACGATGTTTTATTTTTAAAGTAAAATATTATCGACAAATTATTTGCAGTGAACGAATGAAAGACACCATAAATTTTTTGGACTTTTTTTTTCTTTTCCTGGCAACACTTTTTGCTTCATGGCAACCCTTGACTTATTTTTTTTATGTCAAAGTGTCAGTGTCAGAATTTCGAGTAAACGAGCGTTGATTTTTGTGACGATCCGAAGTAAAAACGAGTTTTTGTTCTACAAAAAATCCTGTAAGTACAATTTGATTGCTATATCTGGTAAAAGGTCTATTCTGAAGCTGTTTTATGTGTTTTCCAATGCAATGTAACAAACCATAACCTCAAAAAATGCAAATTTATAGGTGGGAAATTATTTCCCCTTGCCCGATAAGGTCATGATTTTTTTTATGGCTAACTAGCTACTGCACCCGACTTCGTTTGAATTTATTTTGTTTTATGTTTTTGCGGATGGTTTTCAGAACATTTTTTTTTTGGTGGCAAGCTCTTGCATTTATTATTCATCTCACCTGTTTATTTCTTTTATTTATTCGTTTTAACGGCACATGCAAGTTTCCCCTTTTCTTTCTCTGTCGCACGCTTTTTTCTTTACCTTCATTTTTTCTTTTCCTATTAGGATTGCCAACCATGAGTAAGAGAAGAAGTGTAATGAATAAGAGAGATATAGAAGAAGTGCTAGAAAATCTGTCAGATTTGTCGGATATAGACTCTGACGATGATGCTTACTATCAAACAGAATCAGATGGTACCATTCTTAGTTTTATAACACTAACATAACATTCGAGGTCCCACAGCGGAATGAAGAATGTTTTTTTTATGTTCCTTTAGGTAAGTATAAGCTTCTTAGTTTTATAAGCGAAATAAAACACTATTATAAGTAATTCTAAATTGTTTTAATCTTCTAGTTTACAAATTTATTTCAGGGGTCTACATAAAATAAGGCAAAACAGAAAATTTTATATAAGTAACAATATGACAAGACCCTTTTTTTTAGTTTACTTAATTTTTTTATAATTTTACAAAAAATACAAACCAAGCCACGGGCTAGTGCTTGTATATGGAAATAATGAAACTGAGGCTAAAAGTACAAAACCTAATCGGGCAAAGGGATATTATTTCCCACCCAAAAACCTAATGCGTAAACCTAATCGGGCAAAGGGATATTATTTCCCACCCAAAAAAAAGGTACTCCCCCCATGAAAACCCCCCCTTTTTTTTAATTTTTCATATTCTAGAGTATCAACTTACCCTAAATCAATTTCAACTTCTTCTCTAACTAGCCTACTGGCTCGCGCCTTATTAAGGGTTAAACAAATTATTTTCTTTTCCAAGAGGAAATGTTTCAGATGAAAGTTTCGTAGAAGCGAGTGGAGCGTTTCCTCGTTTTCGCCTTTTCAATTAACCTCGTGTCTGATTCTTTCTCTTTGTCGATGTTAGGTACAGTGCCACCAACTTAGCTGTGCAGTTGACGGCGTCGCTAGTTTCAAAATGGCGGCTGACGCACACGTAGTTCCAATTTTGCCCACTTGAGAGTTGGTGGCACTTGTATTTGATTTTCCCTGTATTTGGGGAAAAACGGAAAAATTCTAGAGCTGATTCTAGAGACGATCGTTTTGGTTGGTACAAGTAACGTCACGTAAGTCTAGCGCTGAGGGTACTGTGGAGGGGATGGCTGCGCATATTGACCGCCATACTAAACTCATGCGCAGCCACCCCCACCACACTTCGCTCAGCGCTAGACTTATATGACGCGACCTGCAATTGGTAAACATTTCTCGAAGAAAAATTGGCCAAAATCTAGAACTGATTGTGGAATCTATTGTGTAATTTTTTTCTTTGGGTTGCTTTTGTTTTGGTAGATTCTACTGGCGCACATAGGCCTTTTGTCATTTTAGTAGTATGGTTGTCTGGCGTAGTGCCTTGGTAAGAAGATAAAACAAGGTTTTGTTGCTAACCCTATTACGCAATTATTTTAATATTGTGAGTAAATTATATTAATTATTTAAGCTATTTTTTCATCATTCACTGCTAAAATTGGCTATGTCAACTATGTTATGACTCATGACGAGTAACCACTCAGATCCAAAAAATGGTTTCCGTAGCTGAAATCGCCGTGGAAAGCATCACGCCTCAATCAAAAATGTCTTAAAGTACGATTTACGAGTAAACTTAAGGGTATCTGCACACGAGCTGAGTCGTTGCACAGTAAGCGATTTCATATTACACCGGGAGTGAGGAGTGAGGTTTGCGCAATTTGTAGCTAACTTTACAGACGCCATTAACCTTGACTCGGCGTACCCTATTTTTCGCCGTATGGTCGTGGGTTCAAATCCCGGTCCCGTACCTGTGTTCTTCGGAGTGAGTGAGTTCGGTGAGTTCTTCGGAATTTATGTACGGAATTTAACACCACTGGCTTTTCGGTGAAGGAAAACATCGTGAGGCAACCCGCATACGTCCGTAGAAGAAATTTGATGGCGTATGTGAAAGGCCCAATCACCCTTCGTGGGTAGGCCTACGTCCTGCAGTGGACTATTAAAAAGGCTGATACAGTACAGTACAGTACTCTATTTTTTTGGACTTTATAACAACAGTATTGGTGGTATTGGCAACTTTGATCTCTATCTAGTTTTGTAAATTTCATTTTACGTAGCGGTTTCCTTAATCGAATCTGTTGTTAAAACTTTCAATGCAAGCAAGTATTTTTAATCGAAATTGGCTCGTGTTAAGTAAGTACATATAACTAAGTTATTTTATCTACATCCTGTTGCAAGTAGCAATTCGTGATAGGATAGAACCTTCGAGCAAATAACTATAGAGTCACAATCGTGCAAAAAAGTGTCCGAACCAAAACTCTACGCTACATAGTGGGCAGGCTTTTTAGTTGGTCGTAAGACGATTGCAAGCCGACTACAATGCCGCGCGATGCCAAAGTGCTCGGTTACAAGCACTAATTAGGTGACACAACGTCGAGAATCGAGAAAACGGGTCATTGTGAATTATTTAATGTAAATATCTAAGTCGGTATGTATGACGGCTCTTGGACATTTTTTTACTACTTTCACTTAGAGACTGTGGCTCTGTAGATATTTGCTCGAAGGATAGAACACGTTTATGTAAAGTACTTTCATAAAACATCCAAAAATACTCGAAAACACTTGGAACAGACGTACATGCTTTTCAACCGATTTGAAAGACAACGGGGCGGTTCTCAATTCGGCTCAATATCCTATTTTGCATTATCACAAGTCTTTGTAATAAAATAAGCAATGAATTTGATTTATCAGAATCCAACTTCTATAAGTACTTCTTTCTTTTTGATTTTCCCAATTTTAAAAAGTGCCTTTTAGAATGAATAAAACAAACCCGAACAATCACCTAGTACTTTTATACTATTTATAAACATATTTATCATTCTTCACGCATGTAGATACCTACACAAATTAGACGTATTTTTTTACCTCTATAAAAGAGAGAAGCCACTTCTGAAACTGGATAAGTGAGAAACCTGGATAAGTGAAAAACCTCTATAAGAGAGAATGAGATGGCGGTCCCTTCAACTCTCTCTTATCCAGGTTTGACTGTATTTTCATTTGTTTTAGGTTTGTAAATACATTTAAGTTCATGATTTTAACATTTGACCTTTCTATTTCGTTTTAGAGAATTTTTAAGTAAGTAAATAGTGACTTAGATAGTTACTTTACTAATTGAAAACTTTCAGCCTAAAACGTATGTAGAATCATTGACCTCAAATCCAATATCTCCGCATGTGTGGCGTAGTTGGCTTTGTAACTATTAAAACAAGGTGATGTAACTTCAATAATTGTTGTATAGTTCTTCGTTAACAATCCAGATAATATCCTACTGCTCTAAATGTAAAATCCTTTCCTCCTTTTTCAACAAACTCTTTTTTCCGAGTTCTCTGTCATGTCTGGTGTTGCCCGGTCTACCAGATCCAATTTCAACCAAAATCGACATAGTAAAAAAATATGATAAAATACTGAAAACCTTACACGTAACTGAACCGAGCAATCTTTCAGTCAATTAAAACAAAACAACTATCGAGTTCGAAGACCGTTTATCAACATTTTAATTACAATATAGATTGCAATTTAATCACTATCTGTTTTCAGTTAGGGAGCTTTTACATGCATGCCACTTTCTGACTGAGTTATTCTCTTATTCTACACTAGCGACCCGCCCCGGCTTCGCACAGGTGTATTTTATTTTATTTTATTCTATTACAACATTCAAAAACTTACAGTTAAAAAATCAAAACGTTTTTGAGCTCAAAAATAACTTATCTCTAAACACTTAAGAATAATTACAAATATCAGGCAAGTAAATAATACAATTTTGAACTATTTCATTGATTTTTGAAAAGAACAAATCGGTATCCGTTTGTCGAGCAATCAGTTCGTTGAGTAGTGTGAGTGCGTGGTATAAGCATACATACATGGAGACAGACAGCGGGAAGCGACTTTGTTTTATACTACTCGTATGTAGTATCACCTATGTAGTGATAGTGAAGAATTACTTATTTATGTTGATTTAGCTTATTGGAAAATTGCTAGACTAAAAGGGCGTAGTAAGTACCATTGTGTTAGTAGTTCGCAACGTGTACAAGTTACATAATTATTTTTTGCAAAAAAATGACAAAACCGCCTTCCGTCGTGTAAAAAATTCGAATACTTAGCTCGGATTGTTTACATTTTTGTTGATTTTTCAAAAACGAGCTCAATTAATAATTATATAATTAATAATTTCTGTAAAATTTTAATGGGACCACCTCGATTCGGTTCACAAGAAGCGAAATTATTGATGAACATACACAAAAAAAACATACAGACGAACATAGAACCTCCACCTTTTTGGAAGTCGGTAAAAAACTAAAAATACTGTTTTGTGCACTTACATCGATTTTTTTTAATGTTTTATACCAGCCTGGGTTCTTGCCCTTTCGAACGCCTCTTAATTTAAAATCTAAATTCATCATCATTATCATCAGCCTGTGTCGACCCACTGCTGGGTGTAGGCCTCCTCTCTTATGTGCCATTGTTACCTATCTAAATTAATTGTCTTTAATTAGTTTTGGTAACAACGTGAAGAGCATTTGTTTTTTTAAAACTTTCGTGATTTGAGTACACATTTATTGCGCGGCAAGTCCCGTAGTGTAAGAATAATGAAGAACTTACTTACGAGTCTTTATATTTACAGAATTACAATTTGCTGAAGCCGACAAAAAAATTTTTTTAGTACTTAGCGTAGAAGCTTCTTAACATACATATTGTACAAGTTGTACAAATATGGTTATGGACGAGGCACAAAGCAATTACAAACTGTATCGAGCACTGACGGCGATTGAAGTAATTGCACGGGATCGGGTGTACGAAGTGTGGCCACAAAGTTAGCATGTTGGGCATCAACATATTGATATTATTCAGGAGTTTCTCTAGACGATAGGCATAAACTAACATATAATTATACTCATCATTATGACCAAATTCTATGACCAATCCCTAAATACCGAAAAAAATGTCATGTGGTATTGTCATGAATACGGCCGTGTGTTGTACGTGAATACGTTGACGTAAGGAAAATGACCTCAAAATGGCGGCGCTTTCCCCGCGATGCGTCACAGTCGCAGTACTTACTCAAGTTATGAATTCTTTGATCTTGTAGCTATCCAACGGTGTAATTGAGTTTAGGACGGAGATGATAGATCTGAAGCTGCAACACCAAACTCTACCCCTATTTTGTTATTATTCGTTTTTTTTTTTACTTGTTATAGGGATATGTTGAAATTTGTAAATTATATTCACGTCTATAAATACACAGTGGTTTCCGACATAATGTTCAATTTATTTGTATTCTTAGTGGTACATAATGATGAGTAGGTACAATGCCCCTCTTTTGGCTTTGGGAGCTTTTTTCTTACCTGTACTAGCCTTTTTTTAATAGTCCACTGCAGGCCTACCCACGAAGGGTGATAGGGCCATATCCACCACGCTGGCCCAGTGCGGGTTGGTGGATTCACATACGCCATCGAATTTCTTCTACGGACGTATGCAGGTTGCCTCACGATGTTTTCCTTCACAGAAAAGCCACTGGTGTGAAATTCCGTACATAAATTCCGAAGAACTCATTGGTACGGGACCGGGATTTGAACCCACGACCTCAGGATTGTAAGGCCGGCGTCATTACCACTAGACCACCTCGTCTGTTTTTCTTACACTCTCTATAAATCGTACCGACAAACACTCTGTATCAATTTGCCTGGAAGAAATCATTATTTATATATATGGATAATTAAGGCCACTGGCTGTCGCACTGATTTAAAAATATTATACTAGTCACACTCTAAAAAATTTCTAGACGCGGTGACAAAAATCCCTTATCAAATGGGAGATTACTAAGGAAACTGAACACAGCGACTGCACAAATTTAGACGCTTGAAAATATCAATGACAAAGGAACTTATACACATTTTTTGTTGCCCCGTATTAGCCCCCTTTGAGGTTTGAAACTATCACAAACATTGTAGATATGACAACGCTAACTGTCCCTATGATAAGTCGCTATTACAAAGGTACTTTCACACTACGTTTTTGGCATGTTGTCATTTTGACCACTTTGCTTTGACCCAACGTTAAGGCACTGTTACTTTTATAATATAAAATGTCACCTTGTTCAATGGTAAATTATTTATTTGTCAACGTTGCGTTGTCACTGTGACAGAGTATGCTGTCTCACGTCAAGGCAGTGTCATTTTGGACAATACAACTTTGTCCCCATATTTAAAGAATATTGTTAGTTTGTCTACTGTATGATGTCCCTTCATCTTCTGGGTATTATCACAGCGACAGTGTATGCTGTTCCAACGTCTACGACGTGTTGTCACTGTGACAGTGTTTAACTGTCCTTACGTCCACTGGATGTTGACGCTGTGACAATTTATGCTATCCCTACGTCTACGGTGTGTTGTCCCTGTGACAGTGTTTTACTGTCCCTATGCCTACTGGGCGTTGTCGCTTTGACAATGTATGCTGTCCCTACGTCTACGGTGTATTGTCCCTGTGACAGTGTTTTGCTGTCCCTATGCCTACTGGGCGTTGTCGCTGTGACAATGTATGCTGTCCCTACGTCTACGGTGTATTGTCCCTGTGACAGTGTTTTACTGTCCCTATGCCAAGTAACATGCCAAGCCATGTAACACTGTCACAGTGACGGCACACTGTAGACGTTGGAAGAACTTACACTGCCGCAGTGACAACACCCAGTGTACGTAGAGGCAGCAACACCCAGTCTCCTTAGACGATGGCACCTACGATAACCCTCTCGACTTGGATTTGGACAGCTTCATAGAGGAGTATGTGGCTTCGCATCTGAAAATCCCAGGATGCCATCGTCATGGTAACTTTGTGGAATGTCAAAACTAGAAAAGAAATTAAAATCAGCAAATCGATTAAGATAGTTTTATTACAAATACAAATTAACGAAAGATAGAGTAATTGGTCTTACTTATACAGGATTATACGTAATGGCTATGCTAAGCTGAAAGGGGCTCAAAGTACTAATCATTATAAACAACTTTTAAAAATTACATGTTGAAAGTAGTATACCATTTTCATCGTGCGCGAAAACTTAAAAAAATAGCGGGCGGATATGCCAGCTTCCATAGAAAAATCTTCGAGCCCCTTAGTCTTATCAAGGATCATATGAAGAGAGGATTGACAATGGCCATACAAAAGTGTGTATCTGGCGCTGTGCATAGCATTTTTTTTTTGCCGAAAACGTAAGTTTATACTAGTCCATTACGATACACGCTCTATTGTATAGCTATTGTCTATCCTCCCATTATAAGATTCTTGGTCTTATTTTAATGATTATTTAGATATAAAAACAGATAGACAGACACACACAGAGACACACTGAATTGATCTAGCACAAACAAAAACTGTCGAAATCGCCTTACAACACAGTTGCGTTTGCGCCGCGGCCGGACCGGAGAAAAATGGCAGATTGATTGGCAGAGCCAGTGTTGCCAACGACTAATTTTTGACTGCCGTGTTTGGTAAGGGAAATTGCCGTGTTTGTAAAGAAAAGCTATCTTCGGCTGCCGTAGCAAATAAATAAAATAAAACATGTTTATTTTTAATTTTTATTATCATTATAATTAACCAAAAAAATCACAAAAATCAACAAAAAAAATTTACCTTATTTACCCAAATACATTTCTGATAGTCTCTACATACATAATCAATTTTAATTTTTATTCAGTTAGTATTTTTTTATCTTTTATTTTAGCGATTATTTCTTCGGTTGGAACAACAATAGTCAAAAGTCTATGTTTTTAGTATTATTTATTAACTTATTAACGGCAGCGAGAAGGAACTTTCGAAATTCAGTACAAATAACTTGATACTAGCGGTTAAAGTCCTAAGCTAAAGTATCTGCCATAAAACCAACCAATGATTCCCATGTCTGAGATTGCGCATTTAATTTTTAAAATTTTTGGCTTTGGCACTTTGCAAAGGCGATCTTTGCAAATTGCCGTAGATTTTGCTACGGCAGTAGATTGGGGTTAAAGGTTTAGGGTTACATATTTTTTTTGGATAAAAACAAGTTAATATAAACCATGAAATACCTATGATTATCACTGTTTTTATTTTATTTTATTTAAATGTATACTTTTCTTAGTTAGAAATGCAACAAACTGCAAAAAAGGTAACGTCCTGTCCCCTTTTAATTCCAAAGCTTACGATGAAAAATTTAAGTAAGTTATGTAATTGCAATAGTATACTAAAGTATACAATGAAAAACACTTTCAAAACTATATTTATGTCAGATTCGTGGCGAACTACTAGTAAAATACATTACAACAAAACAATAAATTTACTTTTATTTACAATCACTTTACTGCAAAAAATTGTTTACTTATGATCGTGTAATTTTAAGTTAACAAGTATCATAGTTTTAATTCAGGATCCAATCGATTTTGTTTAATCAAGTCGTCATTTCTCCTTAGAAAGAGAGGAAGTTGGCCATAATGGCAACATTGCAAAACACAAGCGGCCTCTGGCGACGGCATTTTTAAGGGCCAATGACGTATTCACTTCGGAGCGTTGACAGAAGCACAAAGGCCTTAGTGAAAATATTTTCTAATTATCCATAGGTATTTAAGCATTGCTTATGCTTCTAGAACTTTTTCAAGTTTCTATAGGTACATTTAAGCTATGGTATGACGAACGACGAAAATAAGTCGGTATGACTTATTTTTTAAAGGCTTCTGTTAAATCACAGAATAACGAATACTTTGTAGGTGCTCCATACAGAATCCTTAGTTTCTCGCCCCAGCGCGTAGGTACGGTAAACGCTACACTAACAGTTGAGAATATTGAAATATGCATAGATTGTTATATGCTAATTGCCAATAGCTAGGTAACCGTCAAGATTATGTAAATTTTAGAGAGAAACTAAGTTGTTGTTACATTTATCAGCATTTAAATAACATACATTTTTGTCAATAATAGCCCATACACTAAAATTATTATGTCGTACTTATAGTTACTGAATTATAATAAATTTCGACGCGATCCCTTTAGCTGATTTTGTCGTAGAGGCTTACCGGCTAAGTCGTAGTTACTAAATCAAAATAAAACTTGACGCCACGTTCAGTTGTAAAAACTATTCTGTCATTTTGTTCAAGTTGCTTGTGAACCAGCGTATAAGCTCATATTCTACCGTTAGTGAATTATGTCGTCGTAACTACCTTCATATGTTGTAGGAAATGAGCTAAAATAAAATTTGACGCTACGTACAAATTAAAAACTGACAATATTGTTGAAAAAAATATTCTGTGATTTTGTTAAAGTTGCTAGTGAACCAGCGTTCAAGCTCACATTTTACCGTTAGCGAATTTTGTCATGTCAACTAACCTAGTTTGTCATATCATCTAAAACGAAATAAAACTTGACGCCACGTACATGTCAAATATGAAAATAACTTTGTAAAAAAAGACTCTGTCACTATGTCAAAGCTGCTTGTGGACCAGCGTTCAAGCTCACATTTTACCGTTAAGAAACTCTGTCATGGTGACTACCTCCTATAGCGTAGTGACAAACTACTTTGTCGTAGCGACAAAATAAAAATAATCATAGACGCCACCTGCTCGGGAACCTAGTCGTAGTGACAAAAAACCGTTCGACAAAAAAGATTCTAATGCGGCGTTTAGGTTTATTAGAACGTACCGTTCAAAAGCTACGTCAGGAGCACAAAAAAAAAACGACAAAGGAATTTAGCACCTTAGACGACCGATTTTTTTTTGAGTGCATTTGTAATATTCTTGATTGTGTGAACAATAAAGCTCTCTATCTAAATCGCTAAATTCGTAGCTCCTCATGTAATCCGCGCCGCATTTCTCTCGAATAAATCATTATTGACAACTTTTACAGCGCAGTATCAATATAGCAATCCGAAGTACTTGATATTTGGATAAACACCAATTACGTGTATGGTGAAGATCCACTGAGGCAACGTACTCGTATCCACAGAGATACGATGCATATTTATTTATTTATTTTAAAATAATGTAGTTTGTGATTTTAAATTTAGTTTTATGTGTGATTTATTGATATTGTTTAATAACGTAGCCCCTAAACAGTGGATTTAAAATTACAAACATTACTTTGAAAACGTTATTGTTTACTTTGTTCAGGTATGACTTCACAGTACAGCTGATCGATGTTTTTTAGTGCAGAATATCTGCGGGTAAATTGTAAAATCTTCTACATACGAGTACATTCAAAATATTTATCGCTCTCTGACGCAGATACGAAATAGTTTTGGAACATAGTTTTATTTAGTTTTTATTTAATTATTGAATTTTAATTGATCTAATTGATTATTAATGTTATGTTTTATTTATTATGATTTTATTTTATGTTGGACGACTCCATAAATAGGAACACAGATGCTAATACATATTTAATTATATTTTGTTATCAATGTACTATTTTGACAATAAATGATTTCATTTCTTGCATGACGCCAGAGAGGCAAATGCACAAAACATGCGGGACGTTAGATTTTTTTGACGTGATAACGTCTTATAAATCGATGAATGCCAGCTGCACGTACGAAAAAGTAACACGTCCCCCTGAGCCGGGCGTCCAAGACAGAGTGCGAAAAAAGCCATATAGAGGAGCTCTATCGGCCTTAGCGTTCGGCTTTTTTACAGTTGTCGATTCTACAAAAAAATTTGACTGCCTCGGTGGCTCAGTGGTTAGGGACCCTAACTTCTGAGTCAAAGAGTTCGTGGGTTCGATCCCTACCCAGGGCAAATATTTATGTGATGAACATAAGTGTTTGCTCTGTGTCTGGGTGTTATTTAGTTACTATCTATAAAAGTATGTATGTATTTAAAAATAAGTATATGTAGTATATCAGTCTCTGGCAGCCATATCACAAGCTCTGCTTAGTTTAGGCTCAGAGGCCGAGTGTAAGTTGTCCCCAAATATTTATTTATTTTATTTTATTATTAATGTTTTCTTATGACGTCATCACGTAAAATTATCGTCAGCAAGCTGACTTTACAGACAACCAATTATTTTTTATACATAGCGCCCCTTCCGAATAAGAATAAGAAGACGCTTTCGGACATTAATGTAGGTACGCACCACTTAAACAAACTAAGGAAAACAAGTGTAACTTATGACTAGTGTATACCGTAAGTTTTGTAATGGCTGGCTGTATAGCCTTCAGGAAGGATGTATCTGATGACGGATGTATGAAGGATGTATATAGAAGGATGTATGTAAGGATGTACACTGTCGATTTTCCTTCGATACGTACGAAGCGGTTTGACTCAACATTTCTGATTCGTACCGCCAGGGAATGGAACAGTCTTCCTGCTTTCCTGTTTCCTAAGAGATGTAATCTAAAGCTTTTCAAGGTCAGAGTGAATAAGTATCTTCTAGGTCTGCGTGTTTCATCTTCGACCACAACGTCGCTTACCATCAGGCGAGTTGGTGGTCAAACGCGGACTTATTTGCGTTAAAAAAATGCATAATTAAGGATCGAACTACACCTACAGGTAAGTTATGTTTGATCATCCAATCGTGGTGTTTACAACTGAACGCTATTATGGCGCGTAAGGCCTGAGTAAGGACTAAGCTGACAAAAGGGCGTTACCATAATCCTGAACAACTTTTACTATGAGGCTAACCGGGATTTAGAGAATACTAGCGACCTGCCACGGCTTCGCACAGGTGTATTATACATATAAACCTTTGTCTTGAATCACTCTATCTATTAAAAAAAACCGCATCAAAATCCGTTGCGAAGTTTTAAAGATATAAGCATACATGGGGACAGACAGCGGGAAGCGACTTTGTTTTGTACTATGAAGAGATCAGCTGTTTCATACAATGTTTGTATGACCAATTTGTTGGTACATAAACGTAGTGCATATCGACCTTTAACACAATTATGTTCAATCACTACTGGCACATATTCTGTGAATAGCTGCATTTGACGTAGGTACAGACAGACAAATCAACGGACTTGATTGATCGATGAATACGCCGAGTTTTGAACCTTTACCGAGAAAGGAAATCAAAAATGCATTCATGCATTCAGGCATTGTACTTCGTCGACCTTTAATAGTCCTATTGAACATAACAGTTCAATAGTTTTAGATTTAGAGGCTTCTAGCGTAGTTTGACTAGGTGTTTGTTAGCGATCATCGAAGTTAAGCAACGTTCCGCACGGTCAGTATTTGGATGGGTGACCGCGGGTGGCATTTTCCAACTGAGGGCGATCGTGGCTAGGATGACACGTTATATTCAGATCCCGGTTGTTTTAACCGTTTAGCCATGTCAGAGGCCTTCAAGCGGCTTAAAAACTCTGACACCCGGCCTATACGAACTTAAGCAGAGGTTTACTCTGGAAAGACGAAAGCGTTTTTTTTTTAACGCAAATAAGTCCGCGTTTGGCCACCAACTCGGCTGATGGTAAGCGACGTTGTGGTCGAAGATGAAGCACGCAGACCTAGAAGATACCTATTCACTCTGACCTTGAAAAGCTTCAGATTATATCTCTTAGAAAACAAGAAAGCAGGAAGACTGTTCCATTCCCTGGCGGTACGAATCAGAAATGTTAACGAAAAGAGTAACGTAAGAATACTTAAGTAAAAATACTTGTTTCCTTGTCTCGTATAAAACCTTGAAATGGCCATCGTTGCTAATCCAATACTGTCCGTGCAGGGGACGGGAACTGATTTTATTTATATTTTGCAATAAAATAAACTGTATTCTTAGCCGAAAACATATCCAATCCGGAGTTATCGGGCGGACGTAATACCGACTCAGATTTAGGGTTACAATGCACCGGGACGTTGCGATGTCACGTGTCACGTTGGTTAGCAGTGATCACCTTGGAGCAATCGTCACGACTTATGTTAAGAAACCAATTTCTAAAAATCTAAGCTAGAATTATTCTGTTGGTAGTTCAAAATGTCACTTTTATAATCAGAGTGTTTCTTGAGTAGAGATTGGAACGAAAATGACGAGGCCTGTTGACGACCAATTGTATTGTAAGTATACTCGTATGCTGCACAATGCCCTATAAATTGCATAGTTTATATTCATGATTTCGGCAAGGGAAGTGACAGTAAGTATCGTACAAAGTCGTTTGGAATGGGTGACCGATTGGGCCGTAAAGTTTTCGAATGGATATCATGTCCATACCTAAGATAGCATCGTAAGAAGCACAGCCCGGACACTCCGCGATTTTTCATACAAAATCTGCTGTCTTACGCACACTAACACAGTACTTACTCACAGAAAACACACATACGCACGGTCGCTACACGTGCATTTGTGTGCGGAACGTCTATGGCTGTCAGCGATCACCACAACGTGACGTCATGCCGCGTGAGTGAGACAGTTGCGTAGGTATTCAATTTGCAAAAATGAATATAAATCTAGTGCTTAAAAAAGTATATCAATTACTTAATTTGGAAGTATTTTAGCAAAAAATAACCGATGTAATTCATTTGAAAGAAAATATCAAGAGGAAGTTACTGAATAATGTAAAATAAGTTTCGTTTAGTTATCCTTAGGGAAACATTAAAATTTCTTGTTATGTTACGTATCATTGATATTCAACCATACACAGTATAAATATTACCTATTGTCACAGTCTAGGTAGTTTTTATTAGAAAATCCACCGGCCAGTGCAGCCCACACCGCGGTGTACAAGCCTTGTCCGTGGACGCGGGGTGGAAGTGAGGAAGACTCTAACGGGTGGGGGGTAACGAGTGTCCGTTCTATACGTAGTATTATTATATATTCTTTGGTAAGAAGTCCATCGATAAGATGGAGGGAAGATCTGATCAAAACTTGAGAAATACGCTGGATGTGTGTGTGGTATAAGCCTGTGGTATCTTAGCCTGACATTTCAAAATCTACAAATGAGACCCGTATGCCTAACCACGTACTATTAAATACTGACATTACGACAACATTTCATTAATAGCATAGCCTTTTATTTTTTTAAGTGATGAGTCGCGACGTGACTCACTATTACGTGACGTCTCGTAGTTTCACCGTAGTGCGTTCTTATCTTCACCTACTTGACATTCGACTCACGGTGAATAGTACTCGCGTTGTGTAATAATCGGATGGGACATTTACATGACACGACCCGATATATGTAAACTATCTAAGATCGATTTAAAATATCAACTCAACATTGTGCAGTCCGATTACTTGCGGAAAATTGTTAGGTAGATTTGAAGTGTTTACGTGAGCCTCTCTTTTTTTAAGTTAAGCTAGAAATATTTGCGTGAATCGATGAACTATATTTTTTAAAGCATACCTAAGTCATCACAGTCACATTTGGTCTCATTCTGCATTCTGGATTTCTGACCTGCGCTGTGGCCTAATGTCAATTTGAGATGAAACCAAACTGAAACGAATATTACTTAGGTGTTCGTTCACTTTGCGGTAGAGAGGTACCCACCCCTGATCTGTGCAGCCATACCAAAGTGAAATATTACTGAAAAATTTAACATGTTGTTGATGTGTGATTTTTGTTGTTTCAAAAGGAGGCTTCCTCCGGGCGGATAAGTTTCAGTTTAGATTCATCTCATTTTGCTAGATTTGGGCCACTGCTTAAAATCCAAAGCCATTGAGGTATTGTTTATATGTATCATATCTGTATATTTTTTGGTAATCGTCACCAAGTGGTAGGCACTACCGAAGTCGTTATCGTGTCGTACGACTTAAAGGGTCGTTCATCAAGATATCGATATGGAATCGAGTAGCAACACAAATAATCGTAAATAGCTTTTGCTTGTTTGTAACACGCATCGTTTGCCCCCCTCCCCCTTCGCCCCGCTTACCCCCTCCACCCTTCAACTCCCCCCTTTCCCGGATTATGCGAATTACAGAATTAGTATACTGTGTACGCTTTCATTATTTACATTTGTAATGTCGGTGGTATTAAATAAGATAAATATCTTGAAGGTAATATGTTTATCTTAGATTGAGATGTGTTGGTAGAGGTGGCGGTAATGTCTTGGGTCCCATTTTGTTCAAAGAGAGGTTGACAATATCATAGTAAGCCAAAGTCGCGAGCCAATCCTAATAACATTAGGCAATCCGATATCCAATTTAATAGTAGTTTATGCAACTGTCATATAATGAAGGGTATTAAAACACGAGTGTGAGTTTATGAAAGGAGCGCAGCGAGTTTCATAATAGTAACGAGTGTTTTAATACCCGTGTTATATGCAGTTGCATACACTACTTTATCTTCACTAATAAAAAAGAAAAAAAAAACATATTGCGACGGGACGGCACGGGACGGGACGGGACGGGACGGGACGGGACGGGACGGGACGGGACGGGACGGGACGACGGGACGGGACGGGACGGGTTTTTGGGTTCTTATTCTTAGGATTCACGCGTACGTGTATTGTCACAGTGAACTTGGCGCCATTAAAATCTAACCAATGAGAGCGCAGCTGCGCGCGCAGGGCCAATCAGGAGCGATGTTATAATGAGATTTTACGATATCGATGTGGATATTATAACATCATGTGAAATTGCTTAAATTGAGTGTTTTGTTGTCTGCGCTATAACAGTAGTCATTATAAGTCAAGTATTGGAAACATAAGTAGAATGTTACAACATTAATGTAGATAAAAATTATTATGTAATAGTCATGGATATATAACGTTTGCATACAACATCCTTGTATAAGTTCTAAGCGTTCAGATTCGTTTCAGAGTAATTCCTATGCTTCCACTAGACACTAAAGAAGATCTTGCAACGTTGACCTAGACTTTGTACAGTAGTCCAAATAATCAGCCAAGTACGAGTAGGACTCGCGCACGAAGGATTCCGTACTGTATGGGAGTCCTCCTTAAATATTTATTTTATTTTAATTTAATTATTTATTATTGAATTGAATGTACAATTAAATATTCTGTGAATATTTCAAGCATTTACATGTTACCATTATTAATATCGAGCGAAAAACGCCTAAAAATTCAGGTTTCTTGTATGGGTGTCACCCTTAACTGTTAATTTTATTCTTTTTTAGTATTTTTTGGTATAGCAGCAACAGAAAGACATCATCTGTGAAAATTTCAGGTTTCTAGCTATAACGGTTTATGAGATACAGCCTGGAGACCGACAGACAGACAGACAGACGGACAGCGGAGTCTTAGTAATAGGGTCGTGTTTTTACCCTTTGGGTACGGAACCCTAGAAAGCGTTAAAATATGGTAAACAAATTCACAGAAAAAACAACGGTATTGTATGCATAATTATTATGGAATTTCGTATTACCTAGTTTGATTTTTGTTCAAGGCCGCCCTCACGCCGCCATATTTTACAAGACATTTCAAAAGATAATAAGATCAGAAAATATGAAATTCCTTAGAATGGAGATTGTTGCTAAAGAAAAAAATAGAAAAATCATTTTCCAAAACAAATAAAGCATATAATTTGATAGGTACTGCTCCTGTACAAAGTGGCCTATGCTCGATATATTTTTGCATTATCTCTTTTAATAAGTTGTATTGACCCGGTCCTTATGTGTATGTCTATGAATAGGAAAGTAGACGGTTATTCGGGAAAATTGCGAGACTTGTATGTAACTAATTAGGGATGTCTGATACTTGTTTTGAAGCTTTTTATGTACCATACAAGTTCGACAGCTTTTGTGGTTTCGCATCACATGTAGGTAGAGGTACATTACAACAGAAATTATCCTACTTACTTGTTTGTCTGCTTCACATGGAAGAAACAATCATTATCATCATCGTTTCAGACGCAGAACTTTTACCGTTGTACATTAACCTCATATAATGGCAATTTCCTACTGAGCGCTACCGTGGCTCGGATGACACGTTAAATTGTAGGTCTCGGTTGTTTTAACCGTTTAGCCATGTCAGAGGCCTTCAGGCGGCCTAAAAACTCTGACACCAGGGCTAGCCACCCGGCCTATACGAACTTACTTACCTCATATTATACTCGTAGATTTCCATAAGACTGGTTGGAGGCAGCCTGTATCCAGCGCGTTTCTCAAATCTTTCAAATGGACCAGGTGGACATCTTACGCTATGCTTGCTTTTGCAAGGTCAATATATACAGTCATAGGTATTAAACGCTTAAATAAAAAAAAAACGCTTTTCGATACATTTTGCCGCGCGTTGACGAACTTTTTGTATGAAAGAAATGATTATTTCTTCGTGATTTTCCAAAATTCCTAGAACAAAAGTTGTTTGTCTAGACGTACTAGACCCGCCCTTAAAAGGTTTTGCCTATGATAGAATGTTGCTTCGTAAACGGCAGTTTTCAAAGGTACATACATAGATATATATGGTTATCATTAAGATCAACTTTTACTACGAGGTTTCGTAATCGCAATAAAAGTCACCTGCTCCGCATGGAGCACAGGAGCAGGAAAAAATGCTTAATAATATTTATTTATTTGAGAGTAAATGATCTACTTGTATGGATCAATCATTTTATAAATAAATAAATAAATATCTTGCAAAAATAAATAAAGTATAAAGTAAAGTATAAATGTACCATTTTAATTTAATTTAAAATTACCATGCAAGATTGTATATGATTTTAATAATTATTTTTGTATAAATTAACAATCCTTACTATATACTATATACTATTATACTATATACTATATACTATATATACTATATACTATATATACTATATACTATATACTATATACTATATTATACTATATTACTATATATACTATATTACTTTACTATATAATATTATAAATGCGAAAGTAACTCTGTCTGTCTGTCTGTCTGTCTGTCGCGCTTTCACGCTAAAACTACTGAACCGATTTGAATGAAATTTGGTACACAGATAGTCTAGAGCCTGAGAAAGGACATAGGCTACTTTTTGATTCGAAAAAATAGTTTTAAAGGGTTAAAAACGGGGGATGAAAACGCATTGGCTAGAATCTTAGAAGAAAAAACTTATTTTCTACCATGACAAATGGTAATTTGCATCTTGACTTTCCAAATTACATTCTCTATGCCCAATGCCCATTCAAGGCTGCTCAAGTTGCAAATGTCAAAGTCAATCAATCTTTTCCTGTAAAATTTAGAGAAGGTGACATGTATTTTTTTCAGTTTAATTAAGTAGTTTTCATTCTAATAGGTATGCCTACAAAACGCAAATCGAATCTAGCGCGTAGTTCTAGCGGAGCTCGCGTAAAGAAAATTGCTAGAAGCCAAGAGTCTGAAGAGCACACTTAAAATGCGTTTGACAAAGATGCCGAGCGCCAAGCATCTCAAAGAGCTGCTGAGACTCAAGAGCGAAACCAAGCGCGTCGAATTTTAGATGCTGAGCGTCACGCAGCTCAGAGAGCTGCTGAGACTGAAGTTGAAAGTCAAGCGCGGCGACTTTTAGATGCTGAGCATCACGCAGCGCATTGAACTGCTGAGACTCAAGAGCATAACCAAGCGCGTCGAATTTTAGATGCTAATCATTAGACGTTAAGCAAAAAATTGCATAGTTCCTGTAGGACAGGACAAAAACTATCGAAAGCAAAACTGTCGCCACTATCACAAAGACGCTAAGTGATTAATTCCTCTATGACACTAACGAAACGTCACAGCGAAACGTAATTAGATGACAGGTGACATTGTCTGCAGACTTTTATAAATCACAGGTAGCATGGCAAGGGGACAAATTGTTTTTCCACCATTATATCCCCTTGAAGAGGAAATAAAGTATGGATTGAAAATGAAAACTGACATTAAAATTGGATAAAATGCTTTAGTCCCTCTGCATGCTACATGTTACTATGACGTTTAATAACAGACCGTAATTTTGTCTGACATTAAAAATAGTTAACATGTTTCTTTATTCTACCTTTATGGTACAGAATCATCATACTTTAATATTATCAATCCGAAAAGTTTGATGGTTTGTTCCTCTTTGACGCAGCAACGGAGCAAAAGATTGAATTGATTTTTGGTATGGATACCTATGGTTTAAAAGACAGAAAGTGATAACAGGATACTTTTGTATCCCGAGAAAATTCGTGATTCCCATGGGATAGGACAATAACTGTTTCTCAGCAATGGAGCAACGGATTGACTTGATTTTTGGGGTGGGCATAGTTTGGAAGACGGAAAGTGACATAGGATACTTTCCTTTCCGAAAAAATTGCGGTTCCCGTAGGATAAGACAATAACTTTTTCTCAGCAACGGAGCAACGGATTGCCTTGACTTATTGCATGAATATAGTTTGAAAGACGAAAAGTGACAAAGGCCACTTTTTATCCCAAAAACTTTAACAGTTCCCGTAGGATAGGATGAAAAGTAAGCGAGCGGGCCGCGGTAGCAGCCGTCTAAGCGCCAGAAATAACCTGTCATTTCAAGTTTAGGACGTTCCTACATTTTTCGCACTCCTTCGCGGCACTCAACAGCGCTAGCCCAGACTCGGGCTCCATAACGGAGCTTGCGCTCCCGCCATAATGACGGTGTGTTTCGGAGCACAAGACACATCGTCATCCACCACTCGGGAGTAACCAGCACTGAGCGTCGGACAGCATTCCAACGTCCTGATCCCAGTGCAACGGGTCAGTCATAGTAGCCCAGCGCCTGCCTCTTCAACTGCAGAGGGCAGTGAGAACGGCCATCGCGATACCGACACTTCTCTTCCCCTGCAGCCCCACTGCGTCTTCCAACAGGTTGACGGCCTAGCGGAAGGTAGGGTAGGTGGCGGCACCCACACAACCAGTTCCATCCCACCGCAGCCCCTAATCCTCGGTTGCAGCGTCGCAAGAGCGGCACTACAGCCCGCCTCAGAAGCAACACTCCTCATAAGGCAGGCAACCTACCGGCCATCCTCTCAGCTGCTTTAGTTAAAAGCGGCTGCACTACGAGTGCCGGCCTCTAAGCTGCCTTGGGGGAAAGACCCAAAGAAGAGGGAGACTTCTAGCGCCGCTTTTTCAGCTGCCTTAGACCTCCCCCGCCACGACAAGGCGGGAATACACAGGGGGGTTGTATATACACTCCAACCGTAACTTAACCAACAAAAGCATTCCTCTAAGGTATTTTGATGTTTGTCGCTTAGGTTAGGTTACGCAGCCGACATAAACATTAGCCAAAATCAAAATATAACGCGGGCGAAGCCGCGGGTAAAAGCTAGTAATCTATATAATCACCTGTTTGATCTAATTTATGTATAAATTTTGGGAGAAGCCACCGGTTTCCGAAACACAGTTTCTAACTAGTTCGGAATTGGTGGATTCAATCAATTTGCATGTAAATCTTTTGCACGAATAAACATTTTTGATTTTTTTTTTTTTTAACTGACTTTGTTTCGAGATATCGTAGATAGTTCCGTCGTAAAACTTGTTCCTAAAATTGTTATACCTCTGAAACTCTCGGCACGTTACAAAGCAACACTATGTAAAAAAAAAATATTATAAAATAAAACTTTTTAAACATAAGCTTTTGAGATCCTGGATATTATGTAGCATCAAATTGCAAAGACAAGTAAAACGAGCCCAAACACGTCGGGTCTATCTTGTTTAGTACAGGAGTTCCTATGGCCACCTTCCGACTCCATCATCAGAACATCGCCATGGTACCATATTATTGCATTGTCACGCAATATAACCGGTAACCGGGAAGTTGGTCAAATTTAACTTGCAAGATTCCACCCGAACTTACAAACATAAAGTCAAAGTCAAATTTTCTTTATTTCGTAGACACATTACGAGTACATGTTCTTGAAAACGTCCGATAACAATGCTTTTAATAATATGATTATAGAATTATCTCTTAAAAATTTAAATTCATTTCAAAACACACCTAAAAATTATCAAAACACAACAAATTAAAAATAGAACAAATTATTTACCAAATAAATACTATACAAGCAAAAAATAAATGTCAGTATCGTTTAAGGTGACAATCCGGACGTCAACAGGTACCTGTAAGAAACAAGTAGCATTTAAAACGTAACTGTTATTAGTATGTTATCGTTTAAAACGACCAAAACGTTACGTTATCGGCAACAGTATGTTAGTATGTAATATGTCAGAACTTACTAATAATTATCAAAAAATATCATGTCAGAATTAGAATATAAAAATAGGTATAATATAATCTTACTAAATACATACATTATACATCCATTGCAAGTTAAATAAAAGCTTGGAAAATAATAATGATTCCCTATTATCCAAATGCATTTGAATCCGTTAAAATCACATTCCTGATTCAATACCGATGCGCGATGACAAATTCAATATCGATTTACCATTAAATTCAACAATACGTATCGATTAAATGAATAATAGAGAGGGGTCGATGCTCCGGTCAAAACATAATCAAACAATTTAACAATGGAATTCGAACGTCTAAATCACAATATAAAATAAAATATAACCGTAATTGGAGAACGACTGCCACGAAAATGTTAATAAATCTGTCAAATATATCATCAAAATTGAGGGGTCGGTCGCGGATGTAGAGATAGATGATGTGTGTTTAGAAATTATATTATACTAGCTCTTAGTCGTGGCTTCGTCCGCGTATTTTGTTTGTGCCATCCCACAGGAACATTTAATTTAAGAAGTGTATGTAGTGCCGCAAGCGGCATTGTATCGCACTCGGTTCTGGAACCGTACGTAAGTTTTGCGGCATAATAGTGACACCGTCTAATCTGCCGTAAGGAGTTTGCATGGCGAAATAACGCGACCGTTTAAAGAGCCGTAAAGTTTGTATTGCATAGCACTGTCATTTGTTATTTTAATTTTGCTCGTGTGTCAATCTCAACAAATCATGTTGAAATTATGTTACCGGCTTCATTGGCGATGTTTTGAATGTGTGATTTAATACAAAAACACTATAATGACTGAATTTACGTCGTTAGAGAATTAAGATTCTTGTATTGAAGAGATGAAAAGAAACATTTCACACAGTTGTGGAAGCGTGATGCACGTAAGATTGAAACAATAAAAAAAAGGTATTTTGACGTCGTCGGTAAAAGGGTTTGAACATTGCCAAAAACAACCTGTCCTATGACGAGTTTAAGACACTCCCATATTAGTTCGATACATTTGTACACCATAACCATAACCAACAGAAGCACTTCTCTAAGGTGTTTCGACTCCAGTTGGTTTGGTTACGAGTAGGTTAGCCCCTTTGGTATCCTCTGGATCCTACTTTGGTCTTTGAAATAGGTACCTTTTTACATTATTATTTAGGTGATTGATGTTCCGTGCGGTTGTGTAAATTGTCGGGCAAGTAAGCCGCAAGCATACGGCGCGGCACTGTAACCGACTGCATTATGTACCCACTTACGGCTATTTCAAATTATGTACTATTGTGCCGTAACCTGACGGCATCGTAACCGATCGTGATACGTTACCGTTTGCGGCACTCTATATACTGCCTTTAATTTTTCATTATATTAAGTAGCCTAGAGCTATGTATTTTCTTTTTTTTTTGTCGAGGTCGCAAAGTGAGAAGATGGGAAGATGATCTGAAGTTGACTCTGGGTCCCCTTTGGCTAAGAATTGCAAACGATAGGAAACAGTGGAAGACGTTGGAGAAGGCCTTTGCCGTAAGGCACACCGAAATTAGGGACTTACTCGTATTGTGATTAATGAACTAGTGATTATTTAGTAGAACGAAAAAATTGTAAAATTTCGGAACAAAAGGCTTATTATTATTATAAAGCCATGTATTCACTGAGCAACAATTGTTATAAACAAAATCTACACGTTTCCGAAACATTAAATTATGTTTCATATACAGTTACATATTATGTTTCTGTAAACACTACTATGTGGAACACGGAAATAAATCAGTTCCTGGAAACATCTACGCGATGATTCAGAAACTGTGTATCCGAAACATAGTTGCTCAGTGAATACATGCCTTAAGTCACTCTCTGAGCTTTGTACTACGTGTCTATGCAAAAAACAAGTCACTTTCAAAAGCTTTTTGTTAAAAGAGTAAAACTATTTTCAAAATATATTTATAACTATCTAAATCGATAATAAAACAACTTGCAACATCTACCATTGTAAGTCTGCGTGAGATAACTCAGCCCCAATAAAAGTGACCCTGAATTACTGAAAGTGTCCGAAAGCCGCGCTTTGGTTTTAATTAAATACCAATGTCCAGAACCTTTGGCTTCTACAAACAGTAGGACAACTTTGTGTATTTTAATATGTAATTGGGTCGTTATAGATAAATATAATTAAATTCTTTTTTCTTTATAATTTTGTAGATTGCCGCATTTGATTTTGTACGATTCAATTGTCTGTGGTTAATTATTTTACTATAATGATGTTTCGTGTATGATATTTCAATGTTTTATTAGGTCTGCAGACCCTGATCGACGTAAAAAATAAAACCACGGTTTTAAAGTTTTCTCCACGGTATGACGGTATAAACACAGAGGAAACTTTAAAACCGCGGTTTTATTTTGTACGTCGACCAGGGGTTTAACAACAATTTTTTAGGTTTCTATTATCGTTTTATTTGTCACTGAGCGACTGTGTGACCTGTAAAGGCTTTTGTTGCTCTCTCCGAGGCATAAGCCAAGGCAATTGTGTATGTCAAATCAGGTTTGTTGTATGGGAGCCCCCCTTAAATATTTATTTTCTTTTCTTTTTGGTATTTGTTGTTATAGCGGCAACATAAATACATCATCTGTGAAAATTTCAGCTACCTAGCTATCATGGTTCATGAGATACAGCCCGGTGACAGACGGACAGACGGACATCGAAGTCTTAGTAATAGGGTCCCGTTTTTCCCTTTGGGTACGGAACCCTAAAAACATGCTCTTCACAACAATTAAGTGAGTCTGTTGCTACATAATATTACGATTAGTCTCTTGACTCATACCCTTTTTTACAAGCTTTTATCTAGTTTCACCTGTTGTCTGTCTGTCGGTCTGTAATAAAATCTTGCAAGTTTTTGATCCACTTCCCGGATACCGATTGAGCTGAAATTTTGCATACATGTGTAAATCGCGTGACAATGCAATAATATTATGATGACATGGTGCTGATCTGATGATGGAGCTGGAAGGTGGCCAAAGGAACTTAGCAATGAAACAACACAACCTCATCAAGTTTGAGTTCATTTGAATGGTCTTAACGAGTAGTTTGTCTTACAATGATAACCAGGGTCTGATGATGGAGCTGGAAGGTGGTCATAGGAACTGTAATGAAACGACGCAACCCTATTGAGTTTCGGCTTGTTTGATTCGTCTTGGCGAGTACTTGTACAGTAAAAGATTGTTTAAAAAAAAAGGTTTTTTAATGTAGGTAATACTTGTTTTCATTTCAGCTGATTTTATTGCTGTAGATTTTTATTAATGTGACTTGCCATGTCTTGTAATTTTTTCTTATTGATTGTAAATATTTATGTCCATATCTTATGAGTAAATAATGTTAATCTCAACATTTTAAGTCCATTACACATAGATAAAAGACATGTGACTTGGTGTACTGTTTTTTGTGTATGTAACGTCAGTAGGTAGGTACATAAAGTAAGTAACAGTTAGGAATCTCTTCCACTTACTGTTGTTATTGCTTCTGATGTAGTTCAGGCGATGGTAGGATACGCTAAATAAATAACGTTCAGTAATAAGGGATCTTTAAATTTGAAGATTTTTTAACATTAACATTAGGGAATGTTTTTCTTAAGATTGACAACAAAATATTGAATTCTACTTTTCCTCTTGTCAAAAGTAAATCGCAAAAAAAATACGCTTCTCCATATATTTTGCCGTGCGTTGACGAACTTTTTGTATGAAAAAGCTGATCTTTTTTTCGTGATTTTCCAAAAGTCCTAGAACAAAAGTTGTTTGTCTAGACGTACTAGACCCGCCCTTAAAAGGTTTTCCGTTTAATACCTATGACCCTGTACAGAACCTGTGTACCAAGTTTTGTCGAGATCCGTTGAAAAATTTGTCCTGTAGACGAAAATCAACATCTGGACAGACGGAAGCAAAATCGCCGTATTAAAATGAAGATCTTTCCTGACACTTGATCTATAAGGGTCAGAAAGATAAGTTAAAGGGTAAGCTGGTAGGTATTACGGGAACTAAACTGTGAGTAAAAGCTTGTAAAATAAATTTCTGAAATTAAGGACTCTACTCGTACCAATTTAAACGTCGGACAACTGCCTAACTTACCTAAATCATAAAAAACCAGAAATACCATCAAATAATGTTTTACACGATGCTTTTGCACGAAAACAGCTAGGTATTTCTGTCGTAAAGACTAGGGCGATATAAACAACAGAAGTCTGTTTGGCGGGTCTTATAGGCTTGGACTAGTGAGCAAGGGGACCTGACTCTACTTCACTTGTCACTTCTTAATTATCAAAATTAAAGAGTTATTTTTATGAGAATCATTTCAAAAATTCGTCGCGGATGCAGGACTCGATCCTTGCGTCTTCGGATCACTAGCTCGACGCTCTGCCAACTGAGCTAATCCGCAGTACTGACCCCGCGCCGAAAATTAATCAACGCTATAAGTTGGTTAAAATGATAAACACACAAATTCGTCATCCACGATGCATTTTTGAAATGTTTATCATAAAAATAACTCTTTGAGATAAACCTAGTGTGGGATGCACCATAAAATTAAAATCATTTCATTTGTCAAAATTAAACCCAAAAACTGTACTTACAGTAAGTACATAATAAATAAATAAATATTTGGGGACATCTTACACATGGTCTCTGACCCAAAACTAAGCAAAGCTTGTGATATGGCTGCCAGAGACTGATATACTACTTATACATATTTTTAAATACGTATATAGATAGTAACTAAATAACACTCGGACACAGAGCAAACACCTATGTTCATCACATAAATGCTTGTGCTGGGTGGGGATCGAACCCACGATTCTTTGACCCAGAAGTTAGGGTCACTAACCACTGGGCCATCAAGGCAGTAGGTATGTATGGTACACAGATTCTAATTCTGTATTCAATTATACATTGTCTATCCCAAAAGTATCGCTTAATATTAATAACGTGACATATAGATGCTTAAAATATTCACAGAATATTTAGTTAATTATTCTCTTTAAAAATACATAAATAAATTTAAATAAAATAATATTTAAGAGGGGCTCCCATACAAGAAACGTGATTTTTAAGGGGTACTTTCTACAGTACGGAATCCTTCGTACGAGAGTCCGACTCGCACTTGGCCGATTATTACTTTTACTCCACGCATTTACACAATGTCACATTTCTGGTAAATAGATGTACTCTCTTACTGGTTCCCTACATCTTTATTCGGTTTTTGTGTATATTTTCGACACTGAGCATATTATACTATCTATTCAAAGTGTTGTAAAGCCCAAAGAAAAACCACCAATGGCCTTACCACAAAATATTTAAACACACTTTGATAACTGTTTAACCGTGCATTTTGTACTTGAACATTGTCTAAAGCGTGCGTAAAACTTTTGTGGTAAGACGGTAAACGTCCTGTCCGTAGAGATGGCCCCATTACACTTCATCTTGATCTATTTCGCTCCTATGTTTCGCTCCTTCAGACTGGAGATCGCAAGGGGAGAGATGGCCGCTAGTCCAGCGTCTTACTAGTCCAAGATCCCGGTTGTTTGTCCTACCTGTCGCGTCGTAAAACAAAATTTAACAACAACTTAAGTGTTATCCATTACAGTCCGCCATTAACGAGTTTACTACTGGAAATTGCCGCGATAAAATATTTCGTTATACAAAATTTTTGGAGTTTAATTACTTTTACAATTTATTTGCTGGTTGTTTTATTATTTATGGTGTCGTAGTTGGTAATGGTGGTGATAATCTATTGTGCTTGTAATTGGGTTGCGATTTGATAAGAAAGTGTACGTGTTAAGTACTGGTCGAGTCAGAAATTAGGGGATCTAAAGTTGCCGCCATTACGCCGCAGAATAGCAAGTTGTAATATGTGCAGGCCGTACAAAACTAACTTACTTAATCATTTATTGCAACATGTAATATAAACTACCATTTTCCTGCGGCTTCGCTCTCGTTATATACAGGGTTATCGGCAATCAATTAGCATCCTATAGGGGGAAATTAAAAGGAGTTTATTAAATAGTACACGTGACAAAAAAATGCTCAATGAAAGCTAACATTCATTACAAAACCCTATTCAACGATATCTATCACTCGGGGGGAGGGGTAGAAAAAAAAATCATGCTCACTTTAAATGTGTGGGAGCTACCCTTTAAATACGTTATTTGAAAAATTTTACTTGTTTTAAATTGAGATCTATACTAATACTATCATAACCTAAAATTTCATGCAATTTGGTTCATAAATGTGGTAGATAATATAAGGCTTTGTAATGTTAGGACGGACACAACAAAGTTAGAGCCCATTCACACTAGGACGATTCGTGATTTTTGACGAATCGTTTTTTTTTCACAATTCGTGAAGCGTGTGAACATCTGAGGTGAACGTGGGCATTTAAAAAGCATTGCTACCGTCAAAAAAAGACGAATCGTGAAAAAAAACGAATCGTGAAAAAAAACGATTCGTCAAAAAACACGAATCGTCCTCGTGTGAATGTTCTCTAAGACTTCACTCAATCACGAAACAAATGTGAACATCAATTCGTGTTTTTTGACGAATCGTCAATGACGTATCCCATGTGAATGCGGCCTTATAAGTTCCTCGTTTTACCACGGAACTCTAAAAAGGCATCCGAACTGTACCAACTACTATAAGAGTACAAAAACATGGCAGACCATTTCGCCCCAATAACCAAACTAGTAAGTACTCTTGCCCACTTGTTTGGCTTCAACAAACAATTGGCCGTAATTGGCTGTGATTGGCTGGAGAGCCGTGACGTCACGACTATTCATGTTGAGTTTTCCGGCTTCCTCTATCAAGGACTTTCGAGACCTATTTACGATCTTGCGAGCTGTTTACATTTTTATAAAACGGGTTTGTTTTAGCAGTGATAGGCGAACTTTTATCTTTATAGAACTAAAACTGGCTATCTCGGTACAAACACGGTTTCGCACGGGTACTAGATGCGTATTATTTATAAACTGATGAAACGGAGGAGGTTTACTTGTCAACGCGTAGGTAGATTCTTAGGGATCCGTACCGAACTCCGCTGTCCGTCCGTCTGTCTGTCTATCTATCTATCTGTCACCAGGCTGTATCTTATGAACCGTGATAGCTAGACAGTTGAAATTTCATAGATGCTGTATTTCTATTGCCGCTTTATAAAAAAATACTAAAAACAGAATAAATTAATATTTAAGGCGGGCTCCCATACAACAAACCTGATTTTTTTGCCGTTTTTCGCTATATATTTATAATGATAACAGGTAGATGCTTGAAATTTTGACAGAATATTTAGTTGTATATTCACTTTAATAGTAAATAATAAAATAAAAATAAAATGGGGTCCCCCCATACATTACGGAACCCTCCCACCGACTCGTACTTAGCCGTTTTTTTTTATTCTGTTTGCGTTTGACCACATACTGCCTGATGTTAAGCAGATAAGCGGTCTAGGTTGTAGCACGCTTACCTAGAAGATACCTATTTACTCGGGATTTGAAGACGCCCACATTGTACTTTAGCGGGAAGACAGACCCAGGCAAAGCGTTCCACATTCTGGCTGTTCGTATGAGGAATGAGGATTCGAAACGCTTGGTTCTAATGCGAAGGATGTCCACCATAAAAGGGTGGCGCTTTGGTCGCGTCTGTCTAGCCGTACGATAGAAGAAAGGGGCAGGTGGGACCAGATTGTGCAACTCCTGGGCGCACTCTCCGTAGTAAATCCGGTAAATTATTTATTTATTGTTATGTTTGACCACGCATAACGAGGATTGTGTTTCGCGCAGCTAGTAGCAAACTTCAGAGCTGCCAGAAGTTTGTCGGCATATACAAAATTCAGTATGTCGAACATATTTTTATTACTTAACGCTCGTTCGCGTCAACGGTAAAAAAAAAAACAAAATTAATTAAATATCACATTTGCCAAAACGAATTTAATTATTTTCATTAGCGACGCAGCGTAGTACGTGACACATGCAAGGGCTTTTAATTACGCGGTGACGTCACAACGGTGACGTCACGGAAATGATTAACTTTGCTGTTGGGAATATATTTCATTATTTCAGCTAGTGAAATATGAGCTTTATTGTTTACGCGAAAAGGAAGTTTTGGTCCAGTTTCTTCAAAAACTTTTAAATTTAAGGAATAAATGTATAGGGATATAATTAATTTTCGCAAAAAAACTCGCAAACACCGACTTCCACCGTGTACAGAATTCGAATAATTTGCACGAATCGATCGAACAAAATTCTTCATAGATGTCATCATCTATGAAGATTTTTGTTGTTTTACCAAAAACAGCTCAGCCGATATCGGTAAAATTTAAATAGGACCACCTCGGAAGTATACTCTTTCGAACTAATTAGATTTTTTTAAATCTATTCACAATTGGCGAAAATATCGATGACCATACACAAAAAAAAAACTTACAGACGAACATAGTACCTCCTCTTTTTGGAAGTCGGTAAAGAACAGCGCATGTGGTATCGTAATATGTAGGAACTCTCCGGACCTCATCGTGATGAACAACTTTTACTATGGGGCCAACCCTATCTAAAAGTTGAATAGAATCAGCTGTTTCAATTATTTTGTTGAATCAAAGGAAACATATTATGTGGGATAGCTGGTTATTCTAGTAACTTCGTCGCCTGAGAGTATGGGGTCAATTAATTCAATTTCAAAAGTTCTTTATTAACACATAATTAATTTAACATATACAATACCAGTGTAAATTTAATCCTAGTACTATAAAAACATTACATAATGCTTGTTCTGCAAACACTTGGCTTATACAAAACTTAAAACATAAATCCATCCATCCATCCATCAGCCATAAGAAGTCCACTGCTGGACATAGGCCTCCCCTATGGATCTCCAATAAGACCGGTTGGAAGCGGCTTGCATCCAGCGTGATCCTGCGGTCTTAATGAGGTCATCCGTCCACCTTGTGGGTGGACGTCCTACGCTGCGCTTGCCGATACGTGGTCTCCACTCGAGAACTTTCCGACCCCATCGGTCATCAGTCCTCCGCGCTATGTGCCCTGCCCATTGCCATTTCAACTTGCCAATCCGTTGAGCTATGTCGGTAACTTTGGTTCTTCTACGGATCTCCTCATTTCTGATTCGATCTCGCAGAGAGACTCCGAGCATAGCCCTCTCCATAGCTCGTTGGGCTACTTGGAGCTTACTAATAAGGCCCATAGTGAGAGACCACGTTTCTGTGCCATAAGTCATCACTGGCAACACACACTGGTCGAAAACTTTCGACTTGAGGCACTGAGGTATGTCGGACGAGAAGACGCTACGCAATTTTCCGAACGCTGCCCAGCCGAGTTGGATTCGGCGATTGGCCTCTTTCTTGAAGTCGGACCTACCTAACTGGACTACTTGTCCTAGGTAGACGTACGAGTCAACGACTTCAAGAACCGAGTTCCCAACAGAGATCGGGGTGGGTACAACATGGGAATTACACATGACTTTCGTCTTGTCCATGTTCATCTTAAGACCCACCTGTTGAGAAACCCGATTGAGGCCTTCGAGCATCGTGCTGAGCTCTTCCATCGATTTTGCCATGACTACTATATCGTCGGCAAACCGAAGGTGAGTGAGGTATTCGCCATTGACATTGATGCCGAATCCTTTCCATTCCAGGAGCTTGAAGGCGTTCTCCAAAGTAGCCGTAAACAGTTTCGGAGAAATTACGTCTCCCTGTCTTACGCCTCTTTTTAAAGGGATCGCCTTGGAGCTCTCTTCCTGTACTCGGACCGACATAGTGGCGTTATTATACAAGCACTTCAACACTTCGATGTACCGATAGTCAATACGGCATCGTTGGAGAGACTCGAGCACAGCCCAAGTCTCGACCGAATCAAAGGCTTTCTCATAGTCCACAAACGCTAAGCAAAGAGGCAAGTTATACTCTTCGGTCTTCTGTATAACCTGCCGCAGCGTATGAATGTGGTCCATGGTGCTAAAGCCCTTTCGGAAACCGGCTTGTTCGGAAGGCTGGAAGTCATCAAGCCTGCGCTCGAGACGGTTCGTAATGACCCTTGAAAACAGCTTATAAACATGGCTCAGAAGCGAGATGGGTCTGTAGTTCTTCAATAAGGTGTTGTCACCTTTCTTGAAAAACAACACCACCACGCTTCTGTTCCATGCTTCTGGCGTGATGCCCTCGAGGACGACGGTGTTGAAAAGCTTCTGGAGGACTTTTAGTACCGGTGTTCCACCCGCTCTCAGAAGCTCTGATGTGATACCGTCATCACCCGGCGCCTTGTTGTTCTTAAGCTGATTCAGGGCCATTCTAATCTCGTACAGGCTGATGTCCGGGATATCTTCGGTGAAGTGTCGGGTCAGCTTGGCTCTTGGATCTTTGGCCGCGCTGCTAACAGGCTTAGCGACCGAAGCGTACAGCTGTCCATAAAACCTTTCGATCTCCTCCAATACCTCTGCCTTGGTCGACGCTATACTTCCATCTTCTCTCTTCAGCTTTGACAATTGGCTTTGCCCAATAGACAAATCTCTTGCGAACACTTTGGAGCCTTTGTTCCGCTCTATTGTCTTTTTAATATGATTAGTATTAAAAAGACGGATGTCGTGCCGCAAGGATTTCGAAATTTGTCTATTGAGCCGCCTATATGACTTTGCATCATCGGAAGACTGCAATCTTAGCGAGCGTCGTTCGGCCATGAGATTTACAGTGTGATCGGAGAATTTCTGCGGTTTATTTGAACGGCGGGGTCTAAAGAACTTAGCACCCACCGTTTGGACAGTTTCCACGAGCCCGTTGTTGATCTCGTCCACCGACGTAAGGTTCTCTAGGCAAGCAAAACGATTCGAGAGCTCGAGCTGGAAGTCATCGGTGTTTTGGATATGTTCACGAGTAGGTCGGAGCGTGGACTTCATCAAGCGGGACCTTTCGAGCTTAACATTAATATCTAATGTGCCTCGTACAATTCTGTGATCGCTGCCGGTTTTCACCCTGTGGATCACGGAGACATCATTAAATATTCGTCTCTCGGTGGTCATGATGAAGTCTATCTCGTTTCTCGTGGAACCATCAGGGCTCATCCAGGTCCATTTCCTATGAGGCGGCTTCTGGAAGAAAGAGTTCATCATAAAGAGTTCCTCTCTCTCCAGAAAATCAGCCAGCCTCTGGCCCCTAGGGTTCCGTTGCCCATATCCAAATTGCCCCACCCTCAGCTCATCATCGTTTTTTCTGCCCAACTTTGCGTTGAAGTCCCCCATAACAACAGTGAAGTGGGTCTTAGACATATGAATGGCCCGACTCACGTCCTCATACATAGTCTCCACTTCATCATCTGGGTGTGACGATGTCGGTGCGTATACCTGAATGACCTTCAGCGAATACCTCTTGGATATTCTGAGTATTAGGTATACCACCCTGTTCGACACACTTTCGATGGTAATAATGTTGTTGGTGAGGGACTTGTGAACGAGAAAGCCAACACCACCTTGGGACCGTTGGTCACCTTCCCGGTAGTAAAACAGGTTGCCGGATTTCAAGGTTATCGTGTCCTCCCCCTCTCTACGGACTTCAGACAACCCCACAATATCCCAACGCAATCTACTCAACTCTTCTTCCAACTCAGCAATCTTCTCGTCAGTCCTCAACGTGCGCACGTTGTGTGTTACCAGGGCCAGTCGTCGTTTGCGGGAGTGGTAGCCGGGCGTCTGCCAGCGATTCTTAGCACCCCCTTCTCCGCCGTTACCGGGGCCGCTACCGTAGCCCCGGGCTAGCGGAGCTGCTGGGGACTGGGGGCCTGGTCTATTTGTACTTTCCATATTGGGGTTTTTGCCCATAATCGCCGCGCTGGGCAGGCGTGGTGGCGATCGCAGAAACGTAGCTTCGCGACAGGGATGCTGCTCCCCATCCCTGCCCTGTGCCATTTTAGCTACGTTTTATTTGAATGGTTATACCGCCATTGGTCGGTTCCGCTGTACCTCAGTCGGCTCTTACGACACCTGGTACTAGAGGGGGGTGCTATTCTACTCTGCCGGCACCCCACGGCTTCTCTGCCGAACATAAATATAAACATTTAAAAAAAGGGCGTCTGATAAAAAATTAAAGATGATAACTAACATTTGAATTTGCTATTGCAAGCTTTTAGGAGAAGCATTACATTTAAAAATATATTATGAAACAAGAAAAAACAGCCCCTAAATGAGGGTAGGTATTAAAATAATACGTGAAAACGCTCGAAATCGGGCGGTTCGCAGCTAGCAACAGGCGTTATATACTCGTACCTGCAATGTTGGTATATCGCACGGCGCGCGCGCGGACCGCCGCCGCACGGCGCGCGCGCCACCTTCGCCCTTCGTACCGGCTGGTAGTGCGCGCACACACGTCACACTCTGCCTATTCATTGCGCTCTAAGAAATAGTGATGGGGCAATTTGTATCTATTGTAGTTGTCGATAAAAGGGAGATCGGTCATGCGAGTTTTACATAGATTGTTGATTAATTTATTCTTACTGCCAGCATTTTTATATATATAGAATTTTTCTGACAGTTTGTAAATATAAGCATCAATTTTAGGCAAGCCTATTTGAAGGTGCAATTTTTGGAGATTGGTGCGAAAAGGGGTTTTATAAGCATATTTAAGAGCTTTATTTTGTACTACCTGAAGTTTATTGATATTGCTTTTACACGTGCTGCTCCACACTGGACAAGCATACGTAATGCAGGGCCGGACCAAGGTGCGATAAATTTCTAATTTTGTGCGACTACTTAGGCAAGATCGTCTGTTCAGTACAGGATTAAGAGCATTGATTGCCTTGATACCTTTTGTATGAAGTTTGGAGACATTTTCAGACCAGTTTAATTTAGTGTCAAGAGTTGTTCCTAAATACTTGACAGATTTGCGCCAAGGGATGCTATACTCACCAATTTTTAATGTTCTAGATGGGAAAGTACGTTTCCTAGTAAATAATATTGCCTCAGTTTTTGACTCATTTATCTTCAATTTCCATTTATTAAAATAATCGAGAAGTCTTTCAATAGCTAGTTGAAGGCGACTTATGACTAAGTCACTATCAGAAGAGGACGTAAAGCACGCGGTGTCATCTGCAAAACAGGCTAGATTAGTCCGTGGTTGCAGGGGTATATCATTAATATAATAAACAAAGAGTACGGGTCCTACGATAGAGCCCTGAGGAACACCTGCAGGTACGGGTTTGAGCTCGGACGAGTACTCTCCGATATGGACCCTAAAGCTACGGTCGTCACACAAATATGATTTCGTTATTTTCACTAGAGAGATAGATTTGTTTGAGGTGATCAACTTATGGATTAAGCCCCGGTGCCAAACCGTGTCAAACGCTTTCTCAATATCTAAGAGAAACATTCCAGTGGAGTGTTTAAGATTGAGATTGTACGACACGGAGTGACCTTGACGGAATCCGAACTGTTCATCAACCAGGTCACTCTCAACAGATCTCAAGAGACGGCTAGCAATAAGCTTTTCAAATAACTTACCTAAACATGGCAGGAGGCTAATCGGGCGATATGAAGATGGGTTTGAAGAATCTTTGCCAGGCTTCTGTATCGCAATAACTTTGGATATTTTCCATGGGGATGGGAAATAGCTTAACACAAAACAAGCGTTAAATATTTTAGTCAATAAGACGATGCACTTTTGTGGTATATTTCTGATAAGAATGTTAGAAATTTGGTCGCAACCGGGGGCTTTGCGAGGCTTAAGGCTTAAAATATACTTTTTGACTTCTGAAGGGCGTGTTAGTAGAGAGGGATCGAATGTTATATTGTCGTCGTCTAAGGTTGATAGTGACTGTTCAACTACTGGAGTTTCAACGCTATCCCATTTGTCAGTTAGTAACATGTTATTTAGGAAAGTATTTGCTAATACTTCGCACTGTTCTTGTTGGCTTGTGGTTAGCGATCCATCTTCTTGCTTAAGTGCTGGAATTGAATTCGTAGTAGGCCGAAAGGATTTAACTAAGCGCCAAAGGTCAGAATTAGGATTATCGACCCGTTTGAGCTTTTGGTGCCATTCTTTATCGTTATAACTTTGTATTGCGGTTTTAATATCTACTTTTAGTTGGTTGATTTGTACAAGTAGCGTTTTACGTACTGTAGTATCTGATTCTAGGGAAGCATATCTACGAAGTCGGTTTTTAAGTCGAATTAGGCGTATAATACGACGTGGCAGTGAGAAGAAGTTCCAGGGCTTAATAGTTGTGATCGGAACACACAAATTTCTACCTTTTAGTAACATTTGTTGGAAGTTTTTGATCGTTTCATCTATTTCTTCAGTAGATGCGTAAGGTTTTGTGGACAGAAACGTATTATTATTTAGAAATTCTCTATACTTGGGCCAGTTTGCTCTGGCGTAGTTAAATTTTATTATAGGATTGCGTTGAAATTTTATGTCAAATTTTACAAAAACTGGGAAGTGGTTGGAAGATAAAGCTGGGATTGTGACTATTTGATCAAGACAGAAGATATTCTTTGAAATTAGTAAGTCAGGAATAGATTGATTGTAGCCAACGCAGTAGTGTACTAAAGTAGGATCATTGGGAGCATGAATAACAAAGTCGCTATTAAGCATGTGTTCATATAGAATTTTACCTCTCATATTACTTGTACCGGGGGACCATAGAGGGTGCTTTGAATTTAAGTCACCCATTGCAACAACCAAGTGACCTGACGAAAGGAGACAGTCAATGTCACCTGTGAGGAGAGGAAGGTTGGGAGATTGGTGAGTAGAATAGATATTAATATTATTATTACTACACTTTAAGGAGATTCCAATAGCTTCCAGGTTATGAGTACGTGGAATAGGAAGCAGATTGTGAGGCAGATCTGAACGAACAAATATGGCTACACCTTGGCCAAAACCATTACGGTGCTTATCCATGCGGTAGCAAGCGTAACCAGGTATTTTAAGAGATAGACGACTTGTTAATCGGGTTTCACAGAGCGCAATGATATCGGCTTTGAGGCTACTCACCGCGAGTTCTGCAAGTTCCTGTTGCTTGCTGTGAACGCCGTCAGCGTTCCAATACAAAACACGTAGCTCATGACAACTATACATAATGACCCAAATGAGTCAATATTAAAACAACTTTTTCCATAAAAGTTTTGCAATTCCTGAAGTCTTGCTTTATTGCCTGTATGGTCGTTAAGATCTCCAGCATCTCCGAGGTTTCTAAGTCCAGTGAAGACTTAACATGAGAACTCTGTTATTCTAGTAACTTCGTCGCCTGAGAGTATGGGGTGGTATGCGTCATCCGGTAGTTTTGATTTATTGCAGACTTGTTTATGATGCTGGCCTAATAAATAATCCAAGTTTGTGAACGCAACTTTTTCAAAAATCGAAAAAACTGCAAAAAAAAATCGTTATTTTTTATTAAACTTTGCCGATTAAAACCCTAAAGGACTAGTATTTGAAATAACTTTCCTAGGACGTTTTTAAAGTAGACTAAATTTGCTACAACATGATACTAGAATTGTCTCAGTAGACCCAATAGTTTCCAAGATTAAGCCTTTCAAAGCCACGTCTTTTCTCGAATTCCGCGTTGGATCCATAGTAAAAAGTTCGTTCTCTTTATCACCCCTTTTCAGCTCAGTATCCCTAGACTGTACTCTTTCTGAGTAAGTAACCCTTTAGTATGGCCCAACGCACCACGCACCGGCAAGTGCAGCGTAGGACGTCCACCCACAAGGTGGACGGATGACTTCATTAAGACCGCAGGATCGCGCTGGATGCAAGCCGCTACCAACCGGTCTTATTGGAAATCTATAGGGGAGGCCGATGTCCAGTAGTGGACGTCCCATGTCTGATGAATGGATGGAACCTTTTATATAGTAGCTGAAACCACCGATATAATGTTCGACGAATTCTCATATGCCAGAGGTGTCTAACCTTTTTGTGGAAACGTACTTTTTCTCACCTAATAAGTATCATGCCCATGGCTTGCCATTAAATAATAATTTTAGCTCTGAAATAGACCTTCTTATACATTTCCGATAGAAATTAATTATTTGGCAATAGGTAAGTACATAGGAAGTTTGTAGAACGTTTGTCTTGTGACTTATTAATTATACATATCATTACATATAGATGCGACGATTTTTTTAAGCATGCAAAGTATTTTTAACCGACTTTCAAAAAGGATGCGGTACTATGTTCGTATGTATTTTTTTGTGTATGTTCATCGATGATTTCGCCAATTGTGAACCGAAACGAAAAATTCTTTTTTAGTTCGAAAGGGTTATACTTGCGAGGTGGTCCCATTTAAATTTTATAGAAATCATCTCAACCGTTTTTGAAAAATCAACAATAATGTAAACAATTTGAGCGAAACATTCGAATTTTGTACACGATGGAAGGCGGTTTTGCTTTTTTTGCGAAAAAAAATTTTCTGTATTTTTTGGCATGGCCGAATATTTTCGACGCGTGCCACCTTGGACACGCGTGACAATAGTTCGCCATCTCTGCCATATGCCATCAAAAGAAAGACTGTATTACGAAATTCAATAAAATTTTAATCCGGCCCTCAAATTGACGATACATAACGTTAATAAATCACCGACGTCCAGTAATCCCACACGTGGTCCTTAATGCGGCCCGCACGGCACTATTTTAATCGCAACGGTCACTCGCGGTATTAATAAATGGGTTTTATAAGCGATTAATCACTCGATCTACCGATAAATTATAGCGGAATTACCCCGTATGTTGAAATACATTTTTGAATGTAGGTCATTTTAATTGTTTTGGAATAGATGAAAAAATCATCATAATTAAAACCTAACTTCAACGCTAGTTCAATGAAAGTTGGTGAAAACACATACGCAATCAATTTTTTTCTGCAGACGTTTGCAGGTTGCCAACATTCATGATGTTTTCCTTCACCGAAAAGCCAGTGTGTAAATACGTAGGTACATCAATTTCAGAGAAGTCATTGGGCGGACGAACGCTGACATGACGTTTTTTTAAACATAATAGGGCTGGTCTACATTTGACTATCAACTGGTCTGATGGAAAGCGATGTTGTATCCGAGCTAGTGTGTAGCCCTAGAAATACCCTCTTGCCGCAAAGAAATCCAGATTGTAATTGTCAGGAAACAATAAATGATTATGATAATAAACACACAAAAACTCGCACGTGCACTCCCACATTTACGCCCGTAAATACGAAGAATATTAATCATGAGATCTCATAACAGTTTTATATTCATCTCTACAGGATCCTATAAAAATACTCCAACGAGCTATTAAGGCCACCGTCGGCCTACTTTATATTAATTCCGCGCGGGCCGTATTCCGTAACGAGTGAGAATTACGCCCCAGTTCTTACAAAGGCCCCCCCAGCTCGGCTGTACCGTGTGTTGTAAATTGTAGGAGATGACGGGGAAAAATAAGGGCAGATGTGCAACTTTCTTGAATATAGCACTGTCATTCAATAACTAGTAGTTCTCCGAACAGTAAACCTCGCGACACGTCTCTTTATCGGAATCTTCATGAGCCCACACCTCGACTCGCTCTTGGTTCTTACTCGCAAATCTTATCAGAATTTAGATACTTAACAATCTTGCCAAATATTATCGAAATCAGCTGTGAAATAGCGCGACAGCAATTTCCCCCCTTTTTAAGGGAAATACCCTCCAATCAAAAATCTCCAAAATCTACACATTTTTTTGGAAACGCATTTGTTTATATTACCTGTGACGGGAGCAAAATGGATTTTTGTATAGGAACGCCATAGTGATCTAGTGCCTAGGGGAACCATAGATGTTATTTTTATTTTACACACACACCTTTTCCTTCATAGATGTACTTTTCAGCACAAACTTGTTTAAAATTATTCATAATCTTTCCACCAAGCGGTTTATCAATCCAGACAGCGTAAATTATACTCGTAATGTGTTGTTTTGAGTTTTGAGTTGCGCGACAAAACCGATCTTTAGTTTTCTTGTTACAGCCCGCTTACGAAAATGGTTTGGCATTCTTGCCTTGACTACCTTTTCTTAGATCTTGTGTATTATTTTGTGTACAGGGTTATCAGCTTGCTCTGTATAAAGCCCAACGAGGGTGATAAAGATCATAATTATTATCAACTTTTACTATGGGGCCAACCCAGAATTCCAGAAAACAAAATCAACTGTTCCATACAAAATTACAACTCGGATTCGACTAAATGTATGAAATAGCTTATATTAGGGTTCCTTAGTAAAACGAGGAACCTTTATAACTTCGTCCGTCCGTCCGTCCATTAATACAAAGCCTTTTAACCTCCACATTTATCAACCAAATTGCACGAAATTTGATATTATTTACAATAGTTTAAATATAGACCTCAAATTTAAATACTTCAAAATCAAAACGTGTATTGAAGGGGTAGCTCCCATTCGTGTAAAGTGGGGATGAAACATTTTTTCATGCCGTCATGTGGGGTATCGTTGAATAGGGTTTCTAAAATGAGTGTAAAATCTCCTGAACGGTGACGGTCACATGTACCATTGCTGAGATATAAGTCGACAAAGTTGAAAAAATGTTCAAACTTTCTAAGTTTATAGACCACATTAAAAACTTTGCCTGAAAAATGTTTTGAGCACTGTGACTAAAGAAAATATGAAATTTTTAAACATGCACATAGCTCAGAGGTCATTGACCTCACAAACATATTTCATACTCAATTACGTTTTTCTAGTAGTCAATCATCTAATGACATCGAAAAAACTGGTTTTTATCATCATCATAATCATCGTCACCATCTACGGAAGCCTATCATACGCGTGTCTCGACACGTACTTGACAACTTATTTTTCTCGGATTCTGGGTTGAACCCTTTGTAAAAGTTATTCATAAGACAAAACTTGTACAGCTTATTAGGGTTCCGTACCCAAAGGGTAAAAATGGGACCATATTACTAAGACTCCGCCGTCCGTCTGTCCGTCTGTCTGTCTGTCTCCAGGCTGTATCTCATGAACCGTTATAGCTAGAAAGCTGAAATTTTCACAAATTATGTATTTCTGTTGCCGCTATAACAACATAAACTAAAAACATAGTTAAATTAATGTTTAACACACACAAAAAACCTGAATTTTTTAATAGTTTTTCGCAAATGCTTGAAATATTCACAGAATATTTAGTTGTTCATTTACTGCAATAATAAAAATAAAATAAACATTTAAGGGGGGCTCCCATACATTATGGAACCCTTCGTGCGCAAGACCTACTCGTAGTTACTTGGCCGATTATTTTATTTATATTTATTTCTATACTAACATTGAACTGTTTAAAGAAAAATATGATTAAAATTCGATATAAATGATGAGATATTCGCTGATCTATTCAGGTATCTATAATTATTACTTTTAAAGTATTTTTCTAGAAAGTTAACCATCTGTAGTTTTCTATTGTGTGATGCCAGTTTATCTCAAACTTTGCAGTGTGTAGCTCAAGTAGCCTTAAGTATGAGCGCTTATTTTCAAATGTTTGCTAAATTGTTTGTATTAAAGCTTTCAAAGATTACTGAATACATTTTAATTTCGATATAACCCGTCTGCTGCTATCTGTCTGTTATTTTCTTATTTATGGTATTCACATTTTAATTTAGTTTTGACTTCCTTTGTCTTTATTTATTACTTGTGTGTGGTGCACAAAACCGGCAAAACTGAAAGATTCGGCAGACAGTCACAAACTACTCATGAAACTCATGACATCCCTCTTTTTGCCCTTGTGGTTAAAAACAAACACTAACCGCCTTACCACAAAAGATTTAAACACGCTTTAAACACTGCTTTACCGGGCAATTTAATCTAATTTATTAAAATTTAATATAATGAACTATAATATAATGAACTATAATATAATATAATGAACTTAAATAATTATTGACATTATTAACAATTGGAATATATAATATTAAAATAATTTGTAACTTTTTAAGGTGACTAATTGTATGCCACACCCTTATAGGGTCATATGTATATAACTATCTTAAACATGTAACTTGTGAACTGCATGTAATATCAACATTATGTTGCAAATAAATGATTGAAATTGAAATCGAAATTGAAATTGAAATTTGTACTGTTAAACATTGTCTAAAGTGTGCGTAAAACTTTTTGTGGCAAGACGGTAATTGCTCGTACAATCTCGTCGTCCTTTCAACATGAGTTTATAGCGCTCATAGCGTAGTTTGATTAGTTGTTTCTTAACGATCACCGAAGTCAAGCAACGTTCGGGACGATCAGACACCCTAATATGAAGGCGCCATCGCAATTATAATAGCTAATTAGACTATTTCTGTTTCTTTTTCACTTGAGGCATTCGATGGAGAGAATTTTTTTACGTTACTACGAGTATTAAATTTACGATGCATAATTGGGATACTTGGATTGAGTACTGACCGCAGCTGCGCAGGTGGTATTTACAACTGAGCGCTGCCATGCCTCGGATGACAAGCTAAATTGTGGGTCCCGGTTGTTTTAACCGTTATTCCGTGTCAAAATCTTTTAGGCGCCTTAAAAATTCTGACACCAGGGCTAGCTACCCGGTCTATCTACGAACTTACCCCTCTTTTTTTACAAGCTTTTTTTTAACTTGCAATGGATGTAGGTATGTAAGTTCGGGTGGAATCTTGCAAGTTATATTTGACCGACTTCCAAGTTTCCAATTGAGCTTTGATTTTGCACGCTTATGTATATCGCGTGACAATGCAATAATTTGGTACCATGGAGCTGATCTGAGTCGGAAGGTGGCCATAGGAACTCCTGTACTAAACAAGATAGACCCGTCGTGTTTGGGCTCGTTTTATTTGTCTTGGCTAGCACTCTGCTGATACATGATATACAGGATCTCAAAAGCTTGTATTTAAAAAGTTATATTACTAAGTACATAGTATAAAACAAAGTCGCTTACCGCTGTCTGTCCCCATGTATGCTTATATCTTTAAAACTACACAACGAATTTAGATGCGGTTTTATTTTAATATAAGTATAGAGTGATTCAAGAGGAAGGTTTATATTATGTATAACACACCTGTGCGAAGCCGGGGCGGGTCGCTAGTTTTCATTATAATTGTTTGAGCCTATAGTCAATTATTTTATTTTTCCCCAACAATGGCACAACCGAATTCCAGCTAATACAGAATTCGAATAGTTCGCACGAATCGATGTTTCATCTAAACATGTAGTAATTTTTCTATAATTGTTGTTTTTTCACAAACGGCTCAACCGATTTCGATAAAATTTTAATGAGACCATCTCGGCAGTATAGTAGGTACTTATACTCTTTTGAAAAAAAAAATTTTTAGATCGGTTCACAATTGACGAAAATATCTATAAATACACATAAAAAATACATACCTACTTACAAACGTACATAGCCTCCTCCTCTTTGAAAGTTGGTAAAAACAAACCCCAAGAGCTCCTATAGTCTCATCGTTATTTCAACATAATTTTTATTCGAAAAAAACTGCGGAGCTCAAGTAACAAAATACATCATAAAATTGTTTCGTCAACATTATAAAAATAGCTCGGAAAGGATTGAGATTAATATTATCAAGCGAGAACAACGACATGGCTACAGTGGCATTTTAATGCAGAAATACTTCTATCGCTTCACATCTTACACATTCTATCCATCCATCAGCCATAGGAAGTCCTGGACATAGGCCTCCCCTACAGACCTCCAATAAGATCGATCGGAAGTGGTTTGCATCCAGCGCGCAATGCTTATATTTGTGAAGATTTTGTTAGTGGACCTCAAAATAAAATAGGAAAGGAAAAATAATTAATACTAACGTGCTGTCACGTGTCCACTTTACATCTTATAATTTTTTTACATCTGCGACCTTCGTTAAAATGACTTCTAAAAAAGTGAAATTCCTTAGGTAGTCATGCATTAAAATAAACGACAAGGAATTAAAATGCATGACAGGAATTTTTTGACATTGGGTCCGTGGGGGCCGGGAGCTCATATCATTTTCAAAAGTCTTTCTGGGCGTCTGGTGGACGCGACGCGTGACCAAAATTCTGGCGTTTATTTGGCTCAACGCATAGGCATTGCCATTCAGCGTGGCAATGCAGCCAGCATGCTGGGCACGCTGCCAACTGACAGTGGCCTTGAGCATTTGGATTATCTTTAGACCTTCAAAGGTCTGAGGATGATCCAATGCTTTTTGTGTAATAGTAGTGTAGTTAATAAAGGCACTTATGCCCGATTAAAAAAAAAGGAATTTAATTATGCGTTTCATAGTTACCTCGTAAAATTGCAAATACAATATTGTTGAAGTTAAAACTTCTTTAGCGGCATTGTGCACTTTTTGAGATGCCTGCCTGACTGCCTGTCTGTCACCAGGCTGTATCTCATGAGCCTTGATAGCCAGGACGTTGTAATTTTCACATATGACGTATTTCTGTTGCCGCTATAAAAACAAATACTATAAACCGAAAAAAAATAAGGGGGCTCCAATACAACAAACCTGATTTTTTCCCGTTTTTCGCTCGATTTTATTAACGGTGACAGGTTGATGCTTGAAATATTCACACATTATTTTTTAAATTTTCACTTTAAAAATAAATAACTAAAATGAAATAAATATCTAAGGGGAAACGTGATTTTTTTGCTCGATATTAATAACAGCGACAGGAAGATGCTTAAAATATTAACAGAATATTCATTGCAAACTCCTTTCAAAAATAAATAATTAAATGAGGGGCTTCCATACGGTACGAAACACTTCGTGGGCGAGTCCAACTCGCACTTGCCCAATTATTTTATTTTAATTTCCGATTGTAGTTATTCAGCTGTGTAAACTGTGGCATCGTACTGTGCAACCCAGTGAGCTCGAAGGATCTACGCAGCTAATAAAGAAGGAAACGGAGACTCGAGTGGACAGGAAACCAATATGTTGACGGCGTGCGGTCAGAAATGAGATATGGATTCTTATATTTATGGACATTTGGCTTCGTTCACCTCACAATAAAATAGAGAAAAATGCAACATGATATAGAAAAATATTAATTTGCTGTCTGTAATGCATGTGTACGTAGATTTTATTTTATTAACCTCACAATAAATAAGGAAAAATAATTTATAGTAACGTGCTGTAACAGGTTCACGTTACACTTCATATTTTGGCCACTTAAGTTATCGTCGTTTATATCAGACGTTAACTAGGAACTTAATTATTTTTCTGTCGTAGGGTTTTCTAAAATAAGAGATTAAAATCTAATTTAAGGTTTTATTGGAGTGAAAAGAAGGAAACGGCGACTCGAGTGGACAGGAAACCAATATGTTGACGGCGTACGGTCAGAAATGAGATATGGATTCTTATATTTATGGACATTTGGCTTCGTTGACCTCACAATAAAATAGAGAAAAATGCAACAAGATAGAGAAAAATAATAATTTGCTGTCTGTGATGCCTATGTACGTAGATTTTGTTTTGTTGACGTTGCAAAAAAATAGGAAATATAATTTATAGTAACGTGCTGTTACAGGTCCACGTTACACTTAATATTTTGGCAATTTAAATTATCGTCGTATATATCAGACCTTAACTAGAAACTTAATTATTTTTCTGTCGAAGGGTTTTCTAAATAAGAGATTGAAATCTAATTTAAAGGTTTGATTGAAGTGAAAAGAAGGAAACGGCGACTCGAGTGGACAGGAAACCAATATGTTGACGGCGTGCGGTCAGAAATGAGATATGGTTTCTTATATTTATGGACATTTGGCTTCGTTGACCTCACAATGAAATAGAGAAAAATGCAACAAGACAAGAGAAAAATATAAATTTGCTGTCTGTGATGCCTATGTATGTAGATTTTGTTTTTTTGATGTTGCAAAAAATTAGGCAATATTATTTATAGTATCTTGCTGCAACGGGTCCTCGTTACACCTTATATTTTGGCCTCTAAAATTGTCGTACACCAGACGTTTACTAGGAACCTATTTTTTTGTAGGGCTTCCTAAAATAGAGAAGTCTAATTGAAGTACAAAGTTTGTAACGACGACTCAAGTGGAGAGGAAATCAATATATTTACGGCGTGCGCTCAAAAATAAGATATGGATGCTTATGTTTATTTGCATTTTGTTTCTTTGACAAAATAGAATAGGGAAAAATAAAATTTGCCGGTTGCGTGGCATGTTTATACGAATTTGTTGTAGATTTTGTAATGACTTCAAAGGTACCCGGAAAAATCATTCACGCTAAAACGTGTGTAACAGGTCCACGTTACGTGCAGCTATTTTGTTCTTGTATAATGGTTCCAACTAAAAATCTGGATGAATAGTTATTAATTAATCAACTATTTTTGGATATTATTATTGCCTTTTTGTGCAATATACATGACAATTTATGTAGAATTAGTTTCATCTAAACCTACTAAGAACAAAACAAAAAAATCATGAATGGTAACGCCCGTGCAACGGGACCATGTTATATATGCATCTTGTAAGATACATACGTGTATTTTTGTACTTTTTGTGCTAAAGACTTTACTTATAACGTTACACAAATTGTAAAAATACAACAGGAAAATGCTCTCCAATGCTTTGTAGTTGAGGTAAACATCGCAAAGTGTAGAAAAACAAAACAGTACAAACCGGTCTTATTCCCTGCAGTAATATCTTCCAGACAGTTAAACTTCAGTGCTGCCAGTATTCAAATACCGCTGGCAAACTATCAATAAAGTATTTATTTACTACCAGCCGTTTCTATGGTATCTTTCTTGTAGTTTTCTTAAAGCTTGTGTTACACTGTTCCGCAGGCAATATTAACCGTACCTTATTATACCTTGATAGCCCTATATCACCCTTTGTGGGCAGGCCTATGTTCAGTGGACTATTAAATGACCAGTACAGTACATACATTACTAAATATATTCTCATGAAATCGCAAAACAAAATTACGGCTGAATACAATTCGTTAATAACTTTTATCTACACTAATGTTGTAACATTCTACTTATGTTTCCAATTATACTTGACTTATAATGACTACTGTTATAGCGCAGACAACAAAACACTCAATTTAAGCAATTTCACATGATGTTATAATATCCACATCGATATCGTAAAATCTCATTATAACATCGCGCGCTCGCTCCTGATTGGCCCTGCGCGAGATTTTAGATTGGCCTTAGATTTTTTTTTTTTATTAGTGAAGATAAAGTAGTGTATGCAACTGCATATAACACGGGTATTAAAGCACTCGTTACTATTATGAAACTCGCTGCGCTCGTTTCATAAACTCACACTCGTGTTTTAATACCCTTCATTCTATGACAGTTGCATAAACTACTATTTTGTCCTAAATGCGTATCTGATACGGCTGACACCTACTTACGTTATGTAGGTATACATATGGAGTATTTGTATTACAAAAAAAAATCTGATTTCAAAAGCGCACGGCATCCGTTGCCTTCTGCGGTTTACCTCAAACAAATCCGCATAAGAAATATGTACGCTCCTTGCCGCGGTGTGGTCGCACCCTTACAATTTACGACGGCACGACCATTGGGTCAAAGCAATATATTCATCGCGTTCACACTCATACATTTTTGTTATTTATGGGCCTACTCATCCGCCATTTCAAAGATTTGTATTTCCTTTATTGTAGACTAGCTTTTAGGACTCCTATTAGCTACCTCCCCACAGGATCTTAATAGGTTTTAAAAGCAGCCTAAAACACGCTCTCCAACGTTTGAACTAAGTACTTATATCCGTGCCAATAAATATTTTTCACTGAAAATGGCCCGACCGACTTCTACCGTGTACAGAATTCGAATAATTTGCAGGAATCGATGTATGCTATTTCTAAATTATTGTTGATTTTTCAAAAATGTCTCTGTACTGTACCAGCCTTTTTAACAGTACATTGTAGGACGTAGGCCTACCCACGAAGGGTGATTGGGCCATATCCACCACGCTGGTGCGGGTGCGGGTTGGTGGATTCACATACGCCATCGAATTTCTTCTACGAACGTTTGCAGGTTGCCTTACGATCTTTTTCATCACCGAAAAGCCAGTGATGTGAAATTCCGTACCCTCATAAGTTCTAAAGAAACTCACTGGTACGGGACCGGGATTGAACCCACGACCTCAAGAATGTCAGGCCAGCGTTACAAACACCAGACCACCGCGGCTTTTGGCCAAAAATGACTCAGCCGACTTCAATAAAATTAAAATGGTAGCCCCTCTGAAGTAGCCATGATCTACCAAACAAAAAAAAAAGAATAGCCATAATTGTTTCATAATTGGCGGAGTAAAGTGGTCGGTCCAATAATTTAATTAATAGGTACTGGTTAAGGTCGTCCGTCTACCTTGTGGGTGCATTAAGACCGCAGGATCGTGCTGGATGCAAGCCACTACCAACCGGTCTTATTGGAGATCTTTATGGGAGGCCTATGTCCAGCAGTGGACGTCCTAAGGCTGAAAAGAACGAACGATCTGGTTGGAGGAACCAGCCAACTGTACAACGGCATATCGCCGGGACGTCTGTAATAATGTTGAATGCGGATCCCGAAATTGTTGGATAACAACCAAATCGAAACGTCTGTCTGGGGCTTTAAACCTTAGTTCACCGCACTAGCAAAATGCGGGTTCTCAGAATTCACATTTATTAGAACATATCTCTTGAATTTGAGTGGGTGTTAAGTTATGTGGGCGTCCTTATCTAATTTTCGTCCAACTGTGTTCTTTCAGTCTAAACAATTTAGAAGTAAAGTAGCCCTGTAAAAGGCTTTTAGGCGGCCTTAAAAACTCTGACACCAGAGGCTCTATAATTGAATTATTAGAAAGGCTGAATACATGCTTAAATGTTCACAATACCAAACAAGAGCTAAAGCGAGCATTGAAAATCTGTACTTATGTTAATGGGAGCTATCTATGATAGTTAGAAATAATTGTAACGTTCTAAAAATTGGCCTACAGGGGCTTTATTTTTAACTTTCGAACGGCTCGGACGTATACGGAACTTGTATGGAGAATGGAGATGGCTAGGGCGTACTCGTCGTATACGGAACTTAACGAATTCTCCAAACAATATGTCCAAGTTCCGTAAACGTCCGAGTTGTTCGAAAGTCAAAGATAGAGCCACATGGCTAGCCATTCGGTTTATACGACCTGACTTAGGTATATGCTTTTGTCTATTTTATTAGTAATTTTAGTACCTATATTCTGTATTGCAACTTTTTGTGATATCTGCAAATTGTACACAGACATCAAACAATAGACGTCTAATAAAACAAATCCTAATTGAACGCTGTCATTGCTATTTTACTATTGGATAAACACGAGTTCTTAGCTCTGTTCTGTGATGTTTCCAGCCAATGAACACGCGGTCAAAGCCCTTTGGAGCCAAATATAGTGTTCTTTTTTCTGTCAGCTATTGGCTTAATGTTCTAGACGGGTAATGTGATTCATAGGACAAATGTGGTGGAGCTGATGTAATCTGTTTGCGCTGTTCTCATTTGTTGTTCAGTGTTTAGTAAATGGCTAAGTAATGGCATATTCTTAGATTAATGATTGGTATCGCTACGCTCGATTAGACAGTAAACTAAAAATAAAATAAAAAAATATTTGGGGACATCTTACACACGGTCTCTGACCCCAAACTAAGCAAAGCTTGTGATATGGCTGCCAGAGACTGATATATTACATATACATATTTTGAAATACATACTAAGGTATATAGATAGTACCTAAATAACACCCAGACACAGAGAAAACACCTATGTTCATCACATAAATGCCTAATTGCCCTGTGTGGGCATCGAACCCGTGCCTCTTTGATCCAGAAGTCAGGTTCACTAACTTCAACTTCAACAATAGGTTGAACGCGGTAGTTAATATATACCCGGTTAATTATAATACCTGTAAAAGACTAATCACTGAGGTCCTTCAAAATATGTCGTACGATGATACAGACAAATTGTTGTTAATAGTGAAATAAGTTGAAGTTGAACACTTAAGCATTCCTAACTTTTATGTAGGTTTACAAATGTCACGTACTATTTTTAAGCTTTAGGTAGACATCTATTTTAACTTAGTCTTCGATTATTTTAGTTCTGTATAAAACGTTAGGTTTTTAGGTATTATCAGGTATATTGTTTAGGTTACTAAGTAAGTATGTCGCACTTTTGCACTGTAATCAGTTTTTAGAAGTATTTTACTAAGTTTAGGTAGCAAGTAGTTATTTTATTTAAAAGTATTAAATTTTCTTTTTTTGCTCTTTGTCAGCCTGAAGCACAGGTTTAACCTAGTTCAGGCAAATGTGTGTGTGTGTCCTTTTTTAAATTGTTTGGCTTTTTATATTGAATTATGGCATTGATGTTTAATTTATTTTATTTTATTGTTTTACTAACCACTGAACCACCGAGGCAGTGGCGTCATACTTGGAAAATGCAGCAATTTATAATGTGCTAGAACTTCCAGTTTTGGCTTCCCGGACCAGTCATGTTGAAGGCTGTGTATATGACGTGTACGTACCTCAGAATAATGAAAAAGAGTAGAAGTGAAATAAAGTAAAAAAGTAGTGATGCATGATTTCAGAAACAAGGCGTCGAAAACACATAGAAACTGCTATGTAATCTTGACACAAATGACACTTGAACTAGTGATCAAATGTCAAATTCGATTTCACAATAATGGTGGACAAACTTCAAACGTCTCTTAGCCGGAGTTTTATTTTGAACCCTAAGTTCATAGTAATAATGCCATGTCAATTCACAAAACACCGCCCCTAAAGGACGTACCAAATACTTAAATGTGAATATTTGAAAAAAATGACGTTTACGAATTTATCAATCTGTAACTGAGCTAACGTTCTAACACAGTACAGTAACGAACGCTTTGCCTGAGTCTGTCTTTCCGCTAAAGCACAACATAGGTGTCTTCAAATCTCGAATAATAGCTATCTTCTAGGTAAGTATGCTACAACCTAGACAGCATATTTAACATCAGGCAGTATGCAGTCAAATGCAAAGCTATTTGAAATTAAAAAAAAGTAAATTACTTACATGAAAAGTTAGATACAACAGTAGGAAGCTTCCTTACGTTGCTTACCATCGGGCGAGTTGGTGGTCAAACGCGAACTTACTTGCGTTAAAAAAAAAGCTTACAGGTACTTTTTATACCGAAATGTTGTCTGAACTTGTCATCCCTTGTGGTGTCTACGTAAAAGACACGGGTAAAGACAAGTCGCTGCTCTCTTCTGATTGTCTGCGCACTTGTTCTTGGAGTCATTGGTTCAGAAAATTGCCTACGTTTTTTTGTCGTGTATTTTGTTATTTTCATTTATTTAGTAGATTAATGTCAGGAAAAAATCTTTTAAGGGGCAGACATGAAAAATGCTTATAGAAGTGAAACGGCGTGTTATGATTTAGACTCGAAGAAGTTTAATTGGTATGAAGTTTTTCATAAACTTAAATTGCTTTGAACTATAAAACGACTCGATTAATTTTAGATATTTGTTGTTCTTCAGACGGACGTAAAAGATCCAGATCATCAGATCTCTGTGCTCGAGACATTTACATGTGTATCAAATACTCATAGCGCTACCGTGACTCAGGTGACACGTTTAACTGTGTTTTCCGGTTGTTTTAACTGTTTAGCTATGTCAGGGGACTTTAGGCAGCTTAAAAACTCCGGGCGAATACCCCGGTCTATACGAAATTATTTAAATACAAATCTTTACGTTTTTTTCAAATTTATAAACAATTGCCGCCTAACTACATACAAAAGATTTAAACACGCCTTATACACTGTTTAACCGTGCAATTTGTACTGTTTAAACATTGTCTAAAGCGTGCGTAAAACTTTTGTGGTACGACGGTTGACGTTAAGTATGCTAAGTAAAGCACTAAAGCAGTAGTAGTAGTTTAGTTTATAAAATCTGTTTTTTTTTGATCCGCCAAAAACATTTCATAACAAATTAAAATCTCATATTCTCACATTAAAATCAGTACTTACTGATAACTTACAGTTATTCTTTACGAGGCAATAAACGCACACATGCGCACACTGAAAATGTGTATTCATCGCACACAGTGGAAACGAATATGAAAAATTTCATTAAGGAGCCGAGTTGAAATGGTTCTAATAGCTGTTAAGGTTAGGGCAGACAGTCTTCTTGTGTGTTACTTTTATGTGTTATTCACATTTATGTGGACAGTGTGTTTAGTGGACAGTGAGCATTTGAGAATAATAATGAAATTGACGAGATCTCTGTTTTGTGTGATTTCTACCTATATATACAGTGTAAATTCTTTAATCAATTTACATTAAAAAAACACACAATTCACAATAATAACATAGAATTTGTGTGGTCCTTTTAACGTATTTTCAAAGTAGGTTACTTCGTTTTATTTTCTTCTTTTTTCGCTCCCCCTACCGACTTGTTTCCAAATGTACATGGCACATGTACATTTTTCATTATTATTGACTCACGGTAACTTTTTAATCAATTATATGTTGCGCTTAAATCCGAGTGTATGTTGGTTGCAGACCAAGAGCTAAGTTAGTTTAGCTTAGCTCGCATAGCTGACGCAGTTTTCCATAGATCGTGCATAGCTTGCAGTCTGCACAGGTCTATAGAAAACTGTTTCATCAAATATGCGAATGCGAGCTAACCCCGAACTAACTTAGCTTAGCTCTTGGTCTGCAACTCAGATAAACGCACTCTCTTCCTAACACTGAAATAAAAGTAATTAATGTTGCCCGAAATATATATTTCTAGAAATTGAACTTGATAAAAATATCACGTTTTAACCGACTTCCAAAAAGGAGGAGGTTCTATGTTCGTGTGTATGTATTTTTATTTTTTTATGAACATACATGTTCATCGATAATTTCGCCAATTGTGAACCGAATCGAAAAAATATTTTTAAGTTCGAAAGGGTATATATGTTACAGTCATAGTGATTAAATAGTTATTATACATAATGACTGGTCATTATATATAATATCTACTCAATTTAGATAAAGTGATAATTGACACAAAATTAATCACATTAACTAGCTATTTTATATAATATCTTCGAAGACTTGGATAATGTAATAAAACCAACTCGTAATAAGGACAGATTGTCTCTGGCGCTTCGCCGGCCGCTGCCGCGGCACGCTCGCTTCGCTCGCTCGGCTCGCGCGTTGTTGTCACTGTTCAAACCTAACCTAGCCTAGTAGGCAGATCAAGAGTCCAAGGAAACAAGCCGGGTCGTTGGGGAACATCAATAAACCAAATACAGAGTTTCCTTGGACTCTTGATCTGCCTACTAGGTTAGGTTAGGTTTGAACAGTGACAACAACGCGCGTGCCGCGACAGCGGCCGGCGAAGCGCCAGAGACAATCTGTCCTTATTACGAGTTTGTTTTATTACATTATCCAAGTCTTCGAAGATATTATATAAAATAGCTAGTTAATGTGATTAATTTTGTGTCAATTATCACTTTATCTAAATTGAGTAGATATTATATATAATGGCTAGACAGTATATATAATATCCAGATTTATTACTTTGGCTGTAACATATATACTCACAAGGTACCATTTAAATTTTACAGAAATCGGCTGAGCCATTTTTGATAAATCAACAATAATGTAAACAATCGAATTCGAATTTTGTACACGATGAAAGGCGGTTTTGCCATTTTTTGCGAAAAATAATTATTTTTCTATGCACTGCTGTGTACACATAAATGTGAAGTGTGTACTCGCCCTAGCCCCCAAGACGTTTGCTGCCCCACAAACGCTTCTTGTATGCAAATGTGCTCGTTTGTGGAATTATTATCATCAGTAATATGAGCCGACTGTAAAACAGACTCACTTTTCAGGAGACTGAAACAAAAGTCAAGCCTAATCTAGCAAATGAGCCAAATTCCCTAGGAAATTTATTACATACTGTTACGAGATGGATTTTTTGATAATCAGTTAAATGCCGATTAGTCACTTTATGAACTTTATTGCACACAATCACTCCAAAAAATCACAATAACACACGACCCACTTGGTTCGCACAAAACACTTCACACTGGCACTGATATTCACATACACTTTACCTCAAACTAATTTGAGCTTATGTATTCTTGTTCTTAGCTATAAGACTAAGCCGTCCAATGATGGACATAGGCCTCCCCTATCGCCAAAAAGACCCAGTTCGAAGAGGCTTGCTTACTATAGAAGAGGCCTACGTCTTTTATCCCACTTTCTAATAAGTACATACATAGGTAACGTCACCCCTCCATCCATTAACTGCTGGACATAGGCCCACCCTATAGAGCTCCAATAACACCAGTTGGTAGCGGGTTGCATCCAGCTCGATCCTGAGGTCTTAATGAGGTCATCCGTCCACCTTGTCGGTGGACCTCATACGCTGCGCGTGCCGCTAAGTACTAGGGTAACATAATTGCAATATAATAAATAAACAAACCTCTTTCAGGACTCTGTAGCGCTGCATGCATATTTAATAAAGGCCGTGTCACAGAACAAGCTACAGTCACTGCTGTATGAGGATGTACGGCTTATTCTCTTATTACTTAGTTGGACAGTGACGCTTTCGTGGCCCAAGTTGCAAGAGCAATCACCACATAGTATAAAACAAAGTCGCTTCCCGCTGTCTGTCCCCATATTATGTATGCTTATATCTTTAAACTACGCAACGGATTTTGATGCGGTTTTTTTTTAATAGATAGTACAATTCAAGAGGAAGGTTTATATGTATAAATATACCTACCTGTGCGAAGCCGGGGCGGGTCGCTAGGTATACTTATAACTTTGTAAGCTTTACATGCTTTCTCCATATTTCCCTTCCAATGCGCTCGATCCTCGACATCGAATGACAAAATAATCGGCCAAGCACGAGTCGGACTCGCGCACGGAGGGTTCCGTACTGTATGGGAGCCCCCCTTAAATATTTATTTTAATTTAATTTTATTATCCTTACTAATATTATAAATGCGAAAGTAACTCTGTCTGTCTGTCTGTCTGTCGCGCTTTCACGCTAAAACTACTGAACCGATTTGAATGAAATTTGGTACACAGATAGTCTAAAGCCTGAGAAAGGACATAGGCTACTTTTTGATTCGAAAAAATAGTTTTAAAGGGTTGAAAACGGGGGATGAAAACGCATTGGCTAGAATCTTAGAAGAAAAAACTTATATTCTACCATGACAAATGGTAATTTGCATCTTGACTTTCCAAATTACATTCTCTATGCCCAATGCCCATTCAAGGCTGCTCGAGTTGCAAATGTCAAAGTCAATCAATCTTTTCCTGTAAAATTTAGAGAAGGTTACATGTATTTTTTCAGTTTAATTACGTAGTTTTCATTCTAAAAGGTATGCCTACAAAACGCAAATCGAATCTAGCGCGTAGTTCTAGCGGAGCTCGCGTAAAGAAAATTGCTAGAAGCCAAGAGTCTGAAGAGCACACTTAAATGCGTTTGACATTAGATGCCGAGCGCCACGCATCTCAAAGAGCTGCTGAGACTCAAGAGCGAAACCAAGCGCGTCGAATTTTAGATGCTGAGCGTCACGCAGCTCAGAGAGCTGCTAAGACTGAAGTTGAAAGTCAAGCGCGGCGACTTTTAGATGCTGAGCATCACGCAGCGCAAAGAACTGCTGAGACTCAAGAGCAAAAAACCAAGCACGTCGAATTTTAGATGCTGAGCGTCACGCAGCTCAGAGAGCTGCTGAGACTTAAGGAGAAAGTCAAGCGCAGCGACTTTTAGATGCCGAGCATCACGCAGCGCAAATAACTGCTGAGACTCAAGAGCAAAACCAAGCGCGTCGAATTTTAGATGCTAATCATTAGACGTTAAGCAAAAAATTGCATAGTTCCTGTAGGACAGGACAAAAACTATCGAAAGTAAAACTGTCGCCACTATCACAAAGACGCTAAGTGATTAATTCCTCTATGACACTTAACGAAACGTCACATCGAAACGTAATTAGATGACAGGAGACATTGTCTGCAGACTTTTATAAATCACAGGTAGCATGGCAAGGGGACAAATTGTTTTTCCACCATTATATCACCTTGAAGAGGAAATAAAGTATGGATTGAAAATGACAACTGACATTAAAATTGGATAAAATGCTTTATTCCCTCTGCATGCTACATGTTACTATGACGTTTAATAACAGGCCGTCATTTTGTCTGACATTAAAAATATTTTTAAATCTTCTATCATTAGAGGTTTAACATGTTTCTTTATTCTACCTTTATGGTACAGAATCATCATACTTCAATATTATCAATCCGAAAAGTTTGTTGGTTTGTTCCTCTTTGACGCAGCAACGGAGCAAAAGATTGAATTGATTTTTGGTATGGATACCTATGGTTTAAAAGACAGAAAGTGATAACAGGATACTTTTGTATCCCGAGAAAATTCGTGATTCCCATGGGATAGGACAATAACTGTTTCTCAGCAATGGAGCAACGGATTGACTTGATTTTTGGGGTGGGCATAGTTTGGAAGACTGAAAGTGACATAGGATACTTTCCTTTCCGAAAAAATTGCGGTTCCCGTAGGATAAGACAATAACTTTTTCTCAGCAACGGAGCAACGGATTGCCTTGACTTATTGCATGAATATAGTTTGAAAGACGAAAAGTGACAAAGGCCACTTTTTATCCCAAAAACTTTAACAGTTCCCGTAGGATAGGATGAAAGTAAGCGAGCGGGCCGCGGTAGCAGCCGTCTAAGCGCCAGAAATAACCTGTCATTTCAAGTTTAGGACGTTCCTACATTTTTCGCACTCCTTCGCGGCACTCAACAGTGCTAGCCCAGACACGGGCTCCATAACGGAGCTTGCGCTCCCGCCATAATGACGGTGTGTTTCGGAGCACAAGACACATCGTCATCCACCACTCGGGAGTAACCAGCACTGAGCGTCGGACAGCATTCCAACGTCCTGATCCCAGTGCAACGGGTCAGTCATAGTAGCCCAGCGCCTGCCTCTTCAACTGCAAAGGGCAGTGAGAACGGCCATCGCGATACCGACACTTCTCTTCCCCTGCAGCCCCACTGCGTCTTCCAACAGGTTGACGGCCTAGCGGAAGGTAGGGTAGGTGGCGGCACCCACACAACCAGTTCCATCCCACCGCAGCCCCTAATCCTCGGTTGCAGCGTCGCAAGAGCGGCACTGCAGCCCGCCTCAGAAGCAACACTCCTCATAAGGCAGGCAACCTACCGGCCATCCTCTCAGCTGCTTTAGTTAAAAGCGGCTGAACAACGAGTGCCGGCCCCTAAGCTGCCTTGGGGGAAAGACCCAAAGAAGAGGGAGACTTCGAGCGCCGCCTTTTCAGCTGCCTTAGACCTCCCCTGCCACGACAAGGCGGGAATACACAGGGGGTTGTATATACACTCCAACCGTAACTTAACCAACAAAGGCATTCCTCTAAGGTATTTTGATGTTTGTTGCTTAGGTTAGGTTTCGCAGCCGACATAAACATTAGCCAAAATCAAAATATAACGCGGGCGAAGCCGCGGGTAAAAGCTAGTTTATTAATAAAAGTTAATATAAAACTAAATATTCTGTGAAAATTTCAAGCATCTACCTGTTACCATTGTTAATATAGAGCGAAAAACGTCTAAAAAATCAGGTTTGTTGTATGGGAGCCCCCCTTAAATATTTATTTTATTCTCTTTTTAGTATTTGTTGTTATAGCGGCAACAGAAATACATCATCTGTGAAAATTTCAGCTGCCTAGCTATCATGGTTCATGAGATACAGCCCGGTGACAGACAGACGGACATCGAAGTCTTAGTAATAGGGTCCCGTTTTTCCCTTTGGGTACCGAACCCTAGAAAACCGCCGAAGTCGGGCCGCCGACATCAGCCATTGCTGTTGTTATAGGACTGCATTTTAACGCTTTGTTATCCTTGTTAGAATCAACCAAGGCGTATGCAACAACAACTCAATAATGAGATCAAATCAATCCCAATCGATCCCTTAATTTGAATTATTGGGAATTTGATAGATAAAATACCTCACATACCGACATATAGGCCTCAAGACGAGAGTCCTCCATAGTTGTGTGTTGCCAGTGACATATGCAACTGAAATGTGGTCATTTACTGTGGGTCTTACTTATTAATCAGCTCAAGATAACCCAACGTGCTGTGGAGAGGGCTATGCTCGGAGTTTCTCTGCGGGATCGAATCAGGAATGAGGAGATACGCAGACGAACCAAGATAACCGACCATCCAGAAAAATCCATATCTCTAGCTTCTAAGAAATGTTCTAAAAGTAACATAAAGCTTATATCTTGTCCCAAAACTCCAACCCTGTTGATTTGATTCCTCCCGACCTTTCACTGGGCCTTGTCCAATAAAATGTTCATAATAAAAACCCTTTTTGAATATCCCCTCTTGATCTTTACTAATAAAGTATTTAATGGTAACCGTAGGATTTCGCCGTTTTGCCTGATATTGTGTCCTTGTACAGATTGGCTATTGAAAGGGACTTCCTTTGACCTATGTGTATTTATAGCACTTTAGTAAACTGTTATCTTTATTACCAGTCAGAAAACGTCCATTGACGTCCGTTTTCTCCACCCTATATTACAGTAGTTTAAGGTGCAACTAGTTGACGGCACGAACTCAGATTTGGCGTAGCTTAAATCCTACTATGCTACTAATATTTTAAACGTGAAAGTTTGTAAGGATGGATTGTGTAGCAGGGTTTCTTCCCTATGAAAGGGTGAGGATAAATATACCTACCCTTATAGACTAAGGTAGTTAAATAAAATCACAGCGTTTATCACCGGCATGTTTGTTTTTATTGTAAGTGTTTTTAAAGGATTATTATTCACAGGAACAGTGAGTTCACCATGGTACTTTTACAATGATAGTAGTATTTAGTAGTAGTATAATGGGAGTATATAGTAGTGTTGAATAGGTACCATGGGTAACACAGAATGTAGACGGGGAAGCCGTCTGACTCTAATATGTAAAATAGCGGTAAATAAAATAATAATAACGGTGGGTCGCTTGGTTATTTTACAATGGGTACTTAATGAATTAAATAAGTATACTAGGTAAGGTAGAATGTAGACGGGGAAGCCGTCTGACTCTAATATGTAAAATAGCGGTAAATAAAATAATAATAACGGTGGGTCGCTTGGTCGAGTTCTGTCCCTTCACTTAAATTATAAACAGCAAATGGGTGGATCCATCCGATGGTGTCACCAATAGGTAGTAGTTGACCGACGGTAATTAAGGGGAATGAAATACCTCTGTACGCGCCGCCGGTTAACAAATAGGAACTGGGGGTAGACTGCCAATACTCTGGCAGGGCTCACGTGAAGGTAAGTGGTCGCCCCGTTGACTGGGTGCACCAACGACGCCCAGGCGGCTAACCAAGGTAAGCCTGGTTGGGGGTATGCCCAAACATGCCGGCCTCACCTATACACCCTGAAATGGATGGAATGAATCCATGTTAACACCGTGTAGGAAGAAAAGTAAACAAAATTAAAATTACATTTTCTCAGGTCATAAATGAGAAAATGGGGTATAATTGGGCCTCACCACGTGCGGGGGCTTGTGGACAAACTATTTAATAAAGGTTTAATAGTCAAGTAGTATTTTAGAAGGGGGTATTACACGGAGTGTGTTTTTTACAAAAAGTCAAGAATCTCAGCGATTTTACATTAAAATCGGGGAAAATCACACCTCGCCACGACCGCAGGGTCGAGAGAAAAGTGTTTAGCACAAATGTGAACATCTAGGAACATTCCGGAAGGTTATTTTACACTAAGTAGGTTTTCTACCAAATGTCAAGAATTTCAGCGATTTTACATTAAAATCGGGGAAAATTACACCTCGCCACGACCGCAGGGTCGAGGGGAAAGTTTTTATCCTATATTCAATAGTTAAATAACGAAATGATTGTATTTTCAATCCATGTGGCTGGCCCAAAAACGCATTGAAATCACATGTTGAAGTGAACATTTCAGGGTAATAATTTAGTGAAATCGATAGAAAAAGTAGCTGCGCACGCGCTCAATGGAAGATAATACGATTTAGTATGTATTTCGTGCATTTTTTGACTACAAAAAGTACGAATGGTGACGCGTCCACATACCTTGTTAGGGGGAAAAATATAATATGGCGACTCGATGCCGCTCCACGCCAGATGAAGTGCGTGGCTCCTGGGGTCTTCTGCGGGATCCCCGGGTCGAAGATACGCCTTCCACCGCATTTTTGGTGCGAAAGAAAATCGGAGCCCCGGTCCGCCATATCGTCCTTTTGGTTTAATGATCTCTCTAACGCAGACGGTGGGGACAACGTTGAAAAAAAAACTAGCAATTACTTAACAAACAATCGAATTAGAATCGACTAAAAATAATACGATGAGAGGGAATTACTCCCAAAGAAAACGGATAAATGCTAAAAAGTGAGATTAATAATACTAAGGCTTATCCAAAGGTTTCACTTTGTTGAGTGGCTTTAAATAAGCGTTTGTTTATCAAAAGGAGACGCCGATATGAATTAATGAAAAAAATGATCGAGTGAAAAAATCGATAGTTTGTATCAAACGAGTATTGATTGGGAAACTGTCAATCACTCGACAGGTTGACGTTTCGTCCTGACCAATTAGAAGCGTTTACACTGTTGACAACTGTCAAATGAAAAAATAGCGTTCCGAATTATACATAAATTAGATATGTGTAAAATTTAATGCTACAATGGATGGATGTTTGTTACTCTTTCACGCAAAAACTACCGAACGGATTGAGATGAAACTTTGCAATTATATAGGTTAAATATCAGAATAACACATAGGCTATAAATTATAATGATATCGCGTAAATTTTCCACATTATAACAATAAGTGTTAAGTAAGTACGTAGGAAAAATTCTGCGATCTATTCTAGAGTGCGCTCCAAGAAATGTCAAAAAAGAACTGTCGAATCGAACAAATATCAAATCGTTTTTTTTTTAATTTTCCACCTCCTTCATTAAGGGTGGTAAGGTAGAGCCTCGAAATATCATGTGGGCGAAGCCGCGGGCAAAATCTAGTAAATCATATCTCAGTAGTATTGTCTGAAGAAGAGATAGATTCGATGATAAACAGTAGATATAGTGCGTGTGCACCCATTGCAATATAATTTTGTTTTTATTTGTTTTAAAATATCTAGGTGTAACTATTACCTAACATGGCTGCGTACTAAATAAGGTTTTCTCCGTAGTAAATTATAAAAAAAACTGTTGAATGGTTTTATTTTTAAATAATGGTTATTTGAATTAACGAATATATAAACTAGGCCGTGATTTTCATAAAAGATGACTCAGCTTAGTTCTTCTGTGTTTTTTTTTGCATCAAATGTTTCCAAAAATTAGAGTCAAAATTCAAATGTTCCAAGTTTCCAAGGCTTATATAATTCGAGTGGAGATTTTTTTCAGTTTTATTAGCAAGAAGCATTAGACATTCAACAGCAAACACTTTTTTTTCTGTTTTTGTAGATATTTGTTGTTATAGCGGCATCAGAAATAAGTAATTTGTGAAAATTTCAACGTTCTAGCTATCACGGTTCATAAGATACAGCCTGGTGACAGACAGAGAGACAGCTGGGTCTTTTGGATACGGATCCCTAAAAAAGAGAGAGGTTCACTAGCAAACCATCTCAGTACCGAAATTATTTAACCGACCAAGGTTTACATAACAGCCAGTACAGGCCGAATAAAACATCTTGACAGTTGTGATGTTAGCTACAAGCTGCGGATAACCCGAACCTCACTGAATCTCACTTAACAACTGCACGAGAATTGGGTTATCAGCAGCGCGTAGCTAACATCATAGCCATCAAAAAGTTAGTTTCGGCCTATAACTGGGGACAAAACTTCGAGCAAATATCTATAGAGTCACAATCGTGCAAAAAAAGTGGAAAAAACCGCCCAAGCTACGTAGTGGGCAGGCTTTTTAGTTAGTCGTAAGGCGATTGCAAGCCGACTACAACGCGGCGCGATGCCAAAGTGCTCGGTTACAAGCACTAATTAAGTGACATAACGTCGAGATTCCAAAAAAACGGGTCATGGTGAATTATTAGAGTTCCGTACCCAAAGGGTAAAAACAGGACCCTAACCTTAACAAGACTTTGCTGTCCTTCTGTCTGTCTGTCACCAGGCTGTATCTCATGAACCGTAATAGCTAGATAGCTAGAGAGTTGAAATTTTCATAGATGTATGATTTTCATGTATTTCGATTGCCGCTATAACAACAATTAATACTAAAAACAGGACATTTTTTTTTTGCCGAGTGGCTCCCATACGGTACGGAACCCTTCAAGCACGAGTCCGAGTCGTAATTGAACGATTTTTTTAGTGTAAACATCTTAGTTGGCGCTCGTTTATTTTTTACTACTTTCACTGAGGGACTGTGGCTCTGTAGATATTTGCTCGAAGGGACAAAATCATCGTGATTGTGTTGCGGACAATGCCTCCACAAGTTCAAGTACCTACCGCCGGCGCCACAATAGCAGGAGGCAGCTGTAGTGAAATTTATGACCACCAATAAAGGAGAGATCGCGATCGGACAAACAATTTAAAAGTTATAATTAACTGCGAGTGTCGGAAGGATGGCCAATTAAAAACACGGTCTCGTTTTATTTCTGTTTGTCTTTTTTTAGAAGCAAAACGAGACTGTTACTTGAGAAAACGAAACAACCGTCTTCAAGGAACAATGTTTTTGCTTGTAAAAGTAAGTAAGTTTGTATAGGCCGGGTGGCTTGACCTCATGTCAGTTTTTAAGCCGTATAAAGGCCTCTGACATGGCTTTAATGGCATGACATGACATTATACATTATGTATGGAAAATACAGGACGACGTTTGATTTCCCTGACCTTAGGATAAAATTATACTCATCACTATAGCGTAGTTTTACTGTGGTACTAAACTTGAAATCGGTAAAAAACGTAGCTGTTGTAGTGTCCGTCATGTTCGTGGTGAAATTACACCCTTGCAAAATGAAAATGATGCTCATAATGAAAAAGATGGTCACAAACGCCGAATTTATTTCGCGTAATATACCTACACAAAAAAACCTAGAACGAAATAAAAAACCTTTTTCTTTTTGAAAGTCGATTAATACAGGCTTCACTCGGGTCAGAAACTAAGTACAAAATGTACAAGTTTTATATGATGTGTTAAATATAAATTAGATCAGTTTGTTAGTGTTTGCTGGCTAGTTACCACGCTACGCAATAAGCAAGTTCAGCGAAACTTTCTGCAAACTTTCAGAGTAGATTTCTGTGAACCGAAGAGAGACTCAGACCAGGAGTGAGGAGATTCATAGGAACCAAAGTTACCGACATAGCCCAGAGGGCTAAGTGGGAGTTTGTCGCTCGAACTCGATCGCGTTAACGTTTGATGTGATTTCTATGGAAATGGCACAGCGCCATTTTGTGTCACGCACACAAAACTGAATAGCTAAGGGTAAGTATTTTTTACGGAAATGTAACGAGCGCCAAAAACGATCCAACACAAGCGCGGCAACGTCAGTGATTAGCTAACTCAAGCGTGTGTGTCAATGTGCTCGCATGTGTGCTCGGCACGCTCGGTTAACGCGACGTAAAAGTAATTCGATTTAATTTGCAAAACTCCCAATTAACACTCAGAAGATCAGCAAATTAAATATTGCGATTTCGGCTTTGGAACCGTCAAGGTTGGTCTTGTATGATCTCTGAGATCCTAGATATCAGATAATGCAGTCGCTTAAATCTAACTCATCTTTCGTACGCGTGAGTCGCAAGTAGCAACCAACAGAAATCTACCCAGAATTTCGCCTCATACATAAATATAGAAAACTTTACATTTTGCACAAACATCACGTGAGTACTAAAGCAGGAGCCAAATTTCATCCCGCGGTATTTTGCATGCAACTTCCCGTTTTATGCAATATTATTTTTTGCGAAAAATAGCATGACCGACTCCAACCGTGTACAGAATTTTGCGAATATTTCGCACGGATCAATGCAATGATGAAACATTTTTCACATTATTGTTGATTTATCGGAAATGGCTCAGCCGATTTCGATAACATTTAAATGGGACTAATTTCGAAGTATACTCTTTCCAATAAAAAAAAAGAATTATCGGAATCGGACCTCTACGTAAAAAGTTATGCGTGGTTATACATAAAAAAAATACGCGTCGAATTTCGTCCTCCTCCGTTTCGTCGGTCAAAAAGTAAAGCTATAAAAGACTTTTTAAACGATATTAAACGGGACTCACTCACGTGTTCGTATAGTCATAACACGACTATAGTTTCGATCGCGTTCGGCGACCTTTCTCAAGTTGGCGAGTGCTAACACGCGGAGCCGTCTCGCAATGCACTGCGGGCTGCGGCGCGTAGCGCTCGCGATGACAGCGGTTGCGGTGGCGGGGCGGGGGCGTGTAGAGAGGATTGTTGTGTCGGTGCGCACTGAATATCCTCTTCTTCCATATAACGGTCTCCGTCGGGGATACTCGTGGGGATACACGAGTATCCCCGAGTCCCGTTTAATATCGTTTAAAATGTGTGAAAACCACGTAAATTTCCATACTATAAAAGACTGTAAAAAGAAAGGACACCTTATTTTGTGCAATGAAAAGTTGCTCATTGTTGACGTAAAATAGGTTATATTGGATTCTTTTTAGTAGATATTATTCGGTCGATTTTATATTTTGCCTAGCGACCCACCCAGGCTTTGCACAGGTGTATTATACATATAAACCTTTCCCTTGAATCACTCTATTTATTAAAAAAACCGCATCAAAATCCGTGGCGTAGGCGTAGTCTTAAAGATATAGAGACAGACAGACAGGGAAGCGACTTTGTTTTATACTATGTAGTGATAAAAATCTTCCACGTACGGGTTCGATTTAAACCAAAAAAAAATGTGTTGCATTGTTTTAATGACATAAAAGAATGCAATCTAGGTACTATGTTGATACAGCAAATATTTTGCACTATTTTTATACGGCAAATGCCTTTATTAACTACAACAAAATACATTACGACTATAAGAAAAACTCCATATCCTTGAAATCATTGGTTTATTGTTTCACTTCGTACTTCCTTTAAACGTCACTTATAAACCATATCTCACTTAAATATAACTTATATGAATTTGGGCAGAGTAACAGTGTAAACACTGGAGGTGCACATCGCACCGCTTCACCGAACAGACTGCCGACTTTCTTTCGCTCCTCTACGGCCATGCTTTTTCCCCTTCCAATTTTAAGTCGGGTAGTCCTTCAACCGACTAGGTAGTCAAATCAAAGTCTCCAAATCAAAATAAATAATCGATTAATATCAGAGTCAAATTAAATACTTATTTTTAAAAAACAAATACCATTTAAATACTTAAAACCTAACACTCGTCCGTCCTGACCCCGTGCATGTCCTCATGCACGTTGCCAGGAGAACCTAACACATGGCCAGTCAAAAGCGAAAGAAAGATGCAACTGATGAAAACAAAACCATGACAATGAGTTTAGTCTACTTTAAATGGTGAAAAACATCAAACTTATATACAGAAACTGTCAAATCATATTGAAAAACTTACATCCATACAGTGTTTTTAGTTACTTTTACATTGCAAATCGAATATCTTTGAAAATAATTTATAGGTAAAATCAATTATGTTGCTGCGTTTTCCATTCATTTATCGCGGCAAACATTTCTTTTTCTTACTTGCCGTATTTAAATTCCATTCATTTGTTAGAAATCGATTTGCAATACAAAGTAATTCCATTCTTATAATATAGATTTTATAATTAATCGATCGATGTAACAGTGAAAATATAACATTTTAATACAAGTTATATTTGAAAAACTTATATTTTATCAATACACTGTATTTGGTTACTTCTACATTGCGAATCAATCAAATTATTTATAAATAAATCAATTGTGTTGCTCCGTATTCCATTCCTTTATCGCAACAAACATATATATATTTTTCTTACTAGCCGTATTCCAATTCCATTCATATGGCTGAAATCAATTCGCAATGCAAAGCAATTTCGTTCTTATAAAATATAGATCTTTAAGTATGTATTTTTAAATGTTTTTAGTAAAATTGCTTTCGCTAATTTCATCACTTTTATATCACTCTTTTTATCACGTTTTGTATCACTTTTTGGTATCACTTTTTGGTATCACTTTTGGTATCACTTTTGGTATTACTTTTGGTATTACTTTTGGTATCACTTTTGGTATCACTTTTGGTATCACTTTTGGAATCACTTTTTGTATGTTTCGGCGCGTGATTTGCTGGTCGCAGGACAGGCAAGTCGAGACCAAATGCCGTCTACGGTGAGGTGAGTCACCATGCGTCATTCGGATGTTGTCTGGAGCCCCCAGCGCCACACTGTCGCTTTGGCGCTTTGGCGCCCCGATGACCGCCGGCCATCGACGCACAGCTGCCTCAGGCGCCCAGCTGCCACAGGCGCCAGCTGCCACAGGCGCCAGCTGCCACAGGCGCCAGCTGCCACAGGCGCCAGCTGCCACAGGCGCCAGCTGCCACAGGCGCCAGCTGCCACAGGCGCCAGCTGCCACAGGCGCCAGCTGCCACAGGCGCCAGCTGCCACAGGCGCCAGCTGCCACAGGCGCCAGCTGCCACAGGCGCCAGCTGCCACAGGCGCCAGCTGCCACAGGCGCCAGCTGCCACAGGCGCCAGCTGCCACAGGCGCCAGCTGCCACAGGCGCCAGCTGCCACAGGCGCCAGCTGCCACAGGCGCCAGCTGCCACAGGCGCCAGCTGCCACAGGCGCCAGCTGTCACAGGCGCCCAGTTGCTACAGGCACTCAGCTGCTACATCTTGTTGGAGGTGCCCAGCTTGTTGTAGGCGCCCAGCTTGTTGGAGGCACCCATCTTGTTGGAGGCGCCCAGCTTGTTGGAGGCACCCATCTTGTTGTAGGCGCCCAGCTTGTTGGAGGCGCTCCGCTGCTCGAGGCGCCCAGCTGCTCCAGGCACCACTCAGCTGCTCCAGGCACCATCCAGCTGCTCCAAGCACCAAGCTTGATTCAGGCGTCCAGCTTGCTCCAGGCGCCAACTGCTCCAGATACCCAACCGCGTCGTGTCCCTTAGTCACACGCTATCGCCTGGCGGCACTGTATTGTTTCAGCCGCGCCCCAAAACCGTTTTACCCGTTCCAGCTGCCCGCACAGAAGAACTATATCGCCCGGCCGCGCCGTGTCACCCAGCCACTATTGTCGCTGATAACATGTTTTTTTTTTTAATGTTGAGTCTGTTATACTTGAATAAAATTATTATTTATTTATCCATTGCTGCGTAAGCCATTCCGTTTCCGCAGACCCATTTTTGTTTTTTTTTTTTATAAATTGTATGCCCATTCCATTCATACGGTAGAAAACTATTCATATTGCAAGCCTATTCCATTCTTGAATTACGAATATGAAACTATATGTGTGATACGAGCCTGTTCCATTCTCGTATCAGGAATATCTGTGAACAAAATTAACATACCATTAAAACTGCATTTTGTTCCATGAGATACTGTAATGCCATTACAACATGAAATTCAAAATGATATTCAAATTTTGACGCTAATCATAGTTGTAAATTACAACCGAAATGCTCTAAATTTTCTTTGATTACCTATTTACTCAATTAATGCGCTTTATAAATTCACTGCAACATTATAAAGTGCCAACTTTAGTATGGATTACTGTTAGGTACTCAATTTTACGTTGTAAAACATGAAGATATCTATCCAGTTACTGTGGAAGTTTAAATCTTTGTGTAGCTACCATAATTTACACATTGATTAGGTGTGTATGTTTTGAAGAACAAAGACTATTTATTTTGTTGCACTGACACAGTAAGCAGCATAAATTTGCTTTCCTTTAATATTATGTGAAGTTCACATTAATATTCAAATTATGGCAACATCAATAATTACCATGAAAATAATTTACACGATGTTATTATATACATACAAAACAATGTTTTGCAAATTCATCGATTTTATTTGATGAATTAAATTTTGTTTATTCGACTGAAAACATTATCACAAATTTTTCGTGAATCCATTGACACCGACTAGTATAAGAATGTCTAGTTATTTCTTGTAACTTGTTTGTTACTTATATTCTATAAATATTTCATAAAATACTGGCAATATTCCAATAAAGTTACTGGAATATTTGAAACTGCCATATCTAAAATATTGGTATCTTTATCTATAGTTAAGTTATTATGTGTAGGCTGTGAAGCAATTCTCACAGAATACTCATCTGTAGCCTGAAGTATCGACGTGCAGTCAATTCAAGTATTGCATCCCTTCCTTTTTTTAATTTAGAGGACTATTACTTATTTGAACATTCAAATCATCACTTTAATGGTTCATTTAACTGTTTAATTTAATTTAAATCTCCATCGTATTCCCCTGAATCAAATATTTACCTTTTTTTTAAATATTAAACCTGCAGAGACACTTTAGGTAGGTAAAGTTATCTTTCAAGCAAGTGCAAGTGCTATATTTATTAATTGTATCACTCATCAAATAACAACGCCATGAGGGACAACGTCGTACTGAACATTATGATCAATACTTATCAATAGGGTGACACTGCTCCAACGTTATTACAACAATTTCACCCAGATTAGATACGTTTAGTTATAGTTATAAACAGGATAATTTCTTTTATAAATTTTGTACTTATTTTCATAACTAAACGGTGTTTTTTTAAATCTGATCCATATTATATAGCTTCTATACACATAATATGAATATATTGATATTTTATATTAAAAAAAATTGCCTTGAACCAAATGAGACGACCCGATAATCATAGTTTGCGATTTTCCATGCCAATCAAACAAAACTAGTCAAAATCTGTACGAACAAGTGTGAATGCTAGTATATTCTTGCAATGTTTGGAATCAAACTCATTAAATATGAATTGTGACCCTTAAATGTATGTGTATCAATTTAATATAATGTTTTTCCATAATCAAGTGAGAAAATAACAGTAACGAATATGAACAAAGTTAAACATTACTGTGATAATGTCAGTTATCGAATGTTTATTTCATAAAACTTGCATAGCCTTCCTAACGTAGGCACGCATTGAATTTCCCTTTTTTTTCACGGCATAGGTGTGTATCATTCATTAATTTAGACTTGTAATCATTGCTATTATGCAATAAATAAAATTATCTATCATAACTCGCGGCAAAGTTGCTGAAGCATTTGCTGCCTATGATCTTTTCTATCTTGTGAATCCTGTAATATTTGTATTTTCCAATTTATAGCTATATGAGCTTTTAGCAAAACAATCTTGTCCAATTATAGTTTTGTATCTGGTGTACATGGACCTTAAATCGACTTTCTAGTGTGTATAATGTTACTTTATGTTTACTTTCACAAATGTAGGTAGGTGATCAAATTTTCTTCAGTTTGACAACATTATTCAAGGCTTCACACTCATTAGGTACCCCAGAAGCCACAAATCAAGAATTGATTGATTGATTAGGTACCCGTTTATTTTGACGAAGATTTAGGTTTTCCTCTTAACTTATAAACTGATCCCCGATACTTATTAGAATTTCACAACTAGGTATAGTTAGAAGTGTTCCCTTTGACTACTACTCATGGTATATGTCACGTCATGATTTACATTGAATATGGTGCTATCTATAAAATATAATTTCATTACATATTTTTCCCAACATAATGTATTTTGTCGTTATTGTAATAAAATACACTAATTTATCCCAATGCTAATGATTCTGCTTACAGTTATTTGTTTTATGTTTCTGTAATACAATTATAGGTACTTATTTATTTCAATATTTTAAATTTTTAAACCACTAAATCATTCATTACTATTATTTTTCGAATTTGAATTATCAGAGTAGGTAGCAATGATTATCAGTTAATACATTTTGGCATACTGTTGTGAATGAAAGCTCTTTTTTTTTTGCTGTTGTCAAACACACATTTCTTTTCTCAATGATTTCTCAAGAAAACTCACCCTGTTTTGGAGTTTAATTAAACAAAGGCCAAAATGAATAAGCCATAATTATGCGAAGTCATTTTATAAGTCTGCTGAGGTTAAGTATAACACTGGACGGTGTATACCAAGATGATTGCAAAAGCAAGTATTTGCAACTTGTTTATTTGCAGTGAGTAAACTCAATTAACGGTAAAATAGATTCAAGTGTGTCCGATCGAAGTTTTGGTCTTAACCATTAGAATGTTGAGGTAAACAAAATTGAATGCAAGTCCACTTTTTTCATTGTAATTAAACGGTTCCATGAATAAAAATTTACATTATCAAAGCCTTATGACGTCCACTGCAATTAGACAACGTATAGAGCCATATTTGGTAGCTTTATCTCTTCCACGGATCTTGTCATTTCTAATTCGATTTTGATATAATCAATATTTATATATTATTTTAATCACTTTTCGTCTCAAAGCCCGTCGTTCAGCATAGGACTATTAAAAAGCTGTACAGTACACTCCAACTACAATAAATTATCAATAGCAATTATTTATCTGATAAAGATATGATTATGTATAAGCGTTATTTCCCCATTCTTTCATTAATATCAATAAATAGTAAAACATACACACATTTTCAATTTTAAGTTATCAAGTCTACTAAAATTAAAATGGAATATGTATCTTTAATACGTAAATTACTATTTTCATTACGAATTTGTAGGTAACTAGAAATAATTATTTTCTCTCATATACCACTGTGAGCAATATCAGTTACGATTGTATGCTATCATACGCTATTTGTCAATGTAGGTACCCATATAAATTGTATGAAATGAAATTATTCAAATAAAATCTTAGATCTATAATTAGAAAATTGGAACGCATATATTCATCTTATACTGTCAATCTAAATTACGCGAAATCTCAAAGGGGACAAAGAATCTATATTAATTGGCAAATATGAACGAACACTCTGAAGACGTCTGTTGAACAACTACAATTATGAGACGATTTTTCCTTACCCGATCCATTTCGGAAATAAAAGGTTGAATTAGTTCCAGCACAGTAAGGTAGTTGTATTATTATTTAATCTATCAATTTTGCACTAAAATTCACAGATTCAAAAATATACTATAATCTTAGTTGATTTTGTCACATATCTAATACTTGCAGGTAGATTGGAACTTTAACGTTCTTTGTTTTTTTTTTTGTTTAATTATAATGATAATTACCCATGAATCAAATTTGTACAAACATAAAATACTGCAATAGATTACTGCGTAAGTACATTTTTTTTACAGGTGATAGATCTTGTTATTTTAAAAACTTGTTCCGACTGAGTATTTATAAATTACATTTACATTTATTTAACCATCTGCAAAAATTGCAAGAGCCAGCTAAAGGGTCCAAGATGTATTTTTGAAGGTGCACTTAACATTTTAAAGTACCCGCTACTTGATACTGTAATTGTATGAATTTACTTCTGACAGTTATGTCAAATACGCTATTATATAATGCTATTATGCCTTCACTTTTATTAAGCGCCGATAGACAAAGGTATGAGACCTTCGCCTACAGCCAGTTGTCGATGATTATGTAGTTTGCTAGGCATAAAAGAGCTCTTGACTTCGTAGATATCATAAAGGAACAAACTCACAGTTAGCTCTGCAGACGGAGTATACTCAGGCTCGGGTACTCCGCGTTGACCATGATCCGCATGTGGCACGTAGGTCTTGGCACTTCTGATTATAAGAAAAACTCCATATCCTTGAAATCATTGGTTTATTGTTTCACTTCGTACTTCCTTTAAACGTCACTTATAAACCATATCTCACTTAAATATAACTTATATGAATTTGGGCAGAGTAACAGTGTAAACACTGGAGGTGCACATCGCACCGCTTCACCGAACAGACTGCCGACTTTCTTTCGCTCCTCTACGGCCATGCTTTTTCCCCTTCCAATTTTAAGTCGGGTAGTCCTTCAACCGACTAGGTAGTCAAATCAAAGTCTCCAAATCAAAATAAATAATCGATTAATATCAGAGTCAAATTAAATACTTATTTTTAAAAAACAAATACCATTTAAATACTTAAAACCTAACACGACATACTTAAGCTACTCCTCCGTGAAAAGCATTTGCTTCATCCACAGACACTTGAAGGTCTAAACATAATCCAAATGCTCAAGCCCACTGCCAGTTGGCAGCGTTCCCATGTCCAGCATGCTGGCAGCATTGCCACGCTGAATGGCAATGCTTATACGTCGAACCAAATTGGAGGAAGCCGTAGTGGTTTAGTGGTAATAACATCAGCCTTACAATCGTCGTGGGTTCAAATCTCGGTCTCGTACCAATCAATTCCTTGGGATTTATGTACGGAATTTCCCACCAAATACTTTTCGGTGAAGGAAAACATCGTGAGGCCCAATCAACCTTCGTGTGTAAGCCTATGTCCTGCAGTGGTGAAAATAAGTGGTAAAGTACAGAGCCAAATTAACACCAGCCATTTGATAGCACGTCAGGTACACCAGACGCTCAGAAGGATTTTTGAAAAGAGACAACATATCTACAATTAATCGTTCTCTTTCAATTTAGAAAAGAAAGATATTTCTGTATTTTTCATCGCTCCATGTCCTGAATTTAATTTAACTTTCCATAAAAAGTGCAAAAGGTTGAACTGCACAAATTGCGCGGTACAAAAATTTTACATTGCAGTTTTCACAAAAAGTAGAGTGTACATTGTGCAAATAGTGCGGTATAAACATTTGGAAGAACAATTCGTTGGTTGTCGTTGGTCACAGGTGGCAATGCGATTTCAAGAGGTTGTAAATTACGAACCGTGGCAGCTTCATGCACGTTTTAATTTATCCAGTAAAATATTACAGTTTGTGTGTCATATAATATATGAAACCGTGGTGGTCTAGTGGTAATCTGGTAATGACACCCGCCTCACAATCGTGGGGTCGTGGGTTCAAATCCCGGTCCCGTACCAATGAATTCCTTAGAATTTACAAACGGAATCTAACACCACTGGCTTTTCGGTGAAGGAAAACATCGTGAGGCAACCTGCATACGTCCGGAGATGAAATTCGATGGCGTGTGTGAACCCACCAACCCGCACTGGGCCGCGTGGTGGATATGGCCCAATCACCCTTCGTGGGTAGGCCTACGTCCTGCAGTGGACTATTGAAAAGGATGTTACAGTCTGTTACCGTACAGTAGTGTCATATAAGGTATGCCTAGGTAAGTTTTGCATTGTTTCCAACTCTACTCCAAACATAAGAAAGCAACAAAATTAGTATAAAAATAAGTATTAAACACTAGATTAGCGACGTTGTTATTCTCAAAAACTGCAAACTTAGACCTACATAAATAATATCTATATTTTTCATCGTTTCATATTCTGATTTTAACATTACAGGGTACAAAATTTTCACATTGCGATTTCTACAAAAAGTGCAGTGTACAAAATGCGCGTTGTAAAAATTTCGTAGAGCAATTCGTTAGTTGTCTATGGTCACAGGTGGCAATGTGACTACAGGAAGGCTGTTAATTAATTATTGATTAAGGCGAGGTTACTTTAAGCATGGTTTAATATGTTTACTACCAGTACATTACATGAAACACTGTATAGCTGTGTCACAGTCACAAATATACTCGTAAAAATAATATACTCAGCTACCTATGTGAAAAACTGTTGCGCTTGAACAGTGAACTAGTATCATGGTTTTATGGGAAGAAAATGTACTACCTAACCCCTATACAATAACAGATTGTTTTGTAATTTGGTTGATAATCGAAAAATAAAAATAAAGCAACAGAGGTTTAAAATCAAGACCTAGCGGTGTTCCTAAAATTTGGTAGAGCAATTCGTTAGTTGTCGGTGGTCACAGGTGACAATGTCACTACGGCAAGGTTGTAAATTGTAAGGCGAAGTTGCTTTAAGCATGATTTAATTTCTTTACAACATTACATATACATACTGTATATTTGTGTCCCTAATATAAAGCTATTATTATACTCAGCTATAGGCATGAAAAATCAATTGTCGTGCTTGCAAAACTGTTGTTCACTGTGTTGAAACAATATTTATTTTGTGGGCAGAAAATGCACTTTATTTTTCTGTACTTGTTTTCCGAAGCTCTGTATCATAAACTCGAGACACAGACGAAAAAGCTAGAGATAGACCCACAGAATTTGTTTAAAAATGTAAGAAAAATAAAATAGTATCTCTATCGTCTTGCTTTGAAAAGCTATAAACCATGTCTAGGTTACTTACTACTTTTTTCATCGCATCAGGCTCTGAATTTAACATTTCAGTTTGCATATAAAGTGCAAAAAGGGGGTTGAACATTTGTAGTATATCCACCCGCCGCCCTTTAGTTTTTATTTTATTTTCCGCGCACTATGTTAGTAGTATATATGAGTAAGGGACACTTGTACACACAATAAATATTTTGTACTATGGTGCCCCAAGTATCCCATTCTCGAGTTATTTGGATGTAAAGATCGCTGTACGATAACTATGCGATCTTTACACTCAAATATCACGAGAACGTGACACTTTAGGGCATCATAGTACTGAACAACTGAACAACAAAAAGGCCCCGAATATATCTAGACACGGCGTCCACAAGCACTTAAGTCATTTTTTCTCAAAATGCTAAAAAACTCACAGGGCTTTGCTTTTTGTACATTCTATCGGCGGGAATAAGAAACCAAGTCATAGGGCTTCAAATGGCGAGCCGACAATCTTACGCACCATACAACTTATGTTTTTGTAACATTTCCAGCGCCAGTGAATAAGCACTTAAGTGGACGTAAGTAGTTTTGGTCGAAATAGTTTTAACTTTTGTTGTGACTTCAGACATCTGACTTGAGTGATTTGGGCCGTGAGATTCTCAAGTACCCTCTATATTTTATTGCTTAAATGCATAATACGGGGATTTTACCACACAAGGTGTGAAGGGTCCACTTGAAGATTTTGTTTCAAGCCACTATTATACATTTTTCTGTTCTCTACAGTGGTTGTGTTTTGCGATTTGTGATAATTTTATTTTGTTATTATGGAATCAAGAGGAAGAAAATTACTGAAGCTTGTTCTAAATCCAGAAAACACTAGTACTGGTGACCAAGGTACAACTACTACTGTTCAACCAAGGACGTCTCGGACGCGGGACCAGGAATCAATAACATCTGTTGAATCAAACAATGAATTTCCTGACGTGGCTAATCCAACAAAATCACCAACCAGCCCCAGTCTGCTTACAGAAGATATCACTGTTCGTAATAGATCAACGGATGATCAAAGTATATTCTTTGATCCTCAACCAAGTACATCTGGAACACACCAAACACATACAACTCTTGACGAAACACCAAGTGACTTTTCAAGTGATGCCTCTGTGAATGACCCAACATACTCTTTAACTAACCTGACGTACACTGTACCAAGTCCCGACCTACCTGCGGAAGATGTAGAACAGCCACAACAGCTACAAAAGCAATCAGTACACAGCCGAAAAAGAAAACGAGAAAATAAATTGAAACGAAATCTTGGTCTTACGTATGTGACTGCTTCTGGGAAAAACATAGAAGAACGAAAAATGCAGGAATTACCAAATTGTCGAAATAAATGCCGGGAAAACATTAGTGATGTGCAACGTGCTATAATACATAAGGAATTTTGGAATCTTGGGTCTTATGATTTAAGAGCAGCCTTCGTTTCATCTCTGATCACTATCCATGAAAAACAAACAGAGCGACGTCGCGTCTCAGATCCTGATCATCAGAGATTTAGACAGTGCACCTACAGGTATCATTTGGACACTAACAGTCAAAAAATATCCGTATGTCAAGGTTGCTTTTTAAAAACGTTATCAATAACCGGTAATTTTGTGAAACTGATAGGGTTGAAAAAACGCAGCACTTCCAGTGGTATAATACAGCCAGATAAACGTGGAAAAAAGACCCCAACAAATAAACATTCAGATCTAAAGATTCAAGAAGTAATAAGTCATATTAATTCATTCCCGTTATACGAGAGCCACTACACAAGACGAAAAAGTAACCGAAAGTATTTACCATCACACTTAACAATTTCAATCATGTATTCTCTATATAAGACGTCTCATGAAAACCCCGTCAGTGACAAAATTTACCGAAGAGAGTTTCATAAATTAAACTTGAGTTTCAAAAAACCGAAGGCTGATACGTGCCACAACTGTGACGTCATTAAAATGAAGATAAGTATTGCAAACGACGAAACAGCAAAAACCACCCTTGAAACAGAACGCGAGTCACATTTGCTAGCAGCTGATATGGCTTATAATGAAAAAAAATGTGATAAAATGACTGCATCAACAGACAAAACTTTAAAGTGCCTGTCTTTTGATCTCCAACAGTGTCTACCTACTCCAGCTTTAGAGTCATCCGTAGCTTTTTATAAAAGGCAGCTATGGACATTCAATCTCACCGTGCACGACAATGCAACAGGGTTGTCTACACATTACATGTGGCATGAGGGTATCTCGGGTCGAGGTGCTAATCAAGTGGCATCTTGCTTATTCATTCATCTTAAAGAACTGCCTCAGGACATATCAGAAGTTATTTTATACTCTGATACATGTGGAGGTCAAAACAAAAATACCCACGTGGCCGCAATGTTTACGTACCTGATGACACTAAAGCCCTCGTTAAAAAAAATTCACCACAAATTTATGGTGCCAGGCCACACTCATATGGAAGTAGATTTAGATCACGCCATCATTGAAAAGAAAAAAAAGAAAACTGCTATTCAAGTATATCACCCGCATGACTGGATGCAATTAGTAAGGTCAAGCAGTAAAAAGTTTACAGTGCATGAAATGCAACAAGTGGAGTTTATGGACTTTGCGAGTCTGTTGAAAGGGCCACTAATAGCCCGAAAAAAAGACACTGATAGCAAGGACTTTAAATGGCATGATGTGAAGTGGCTGTGCTACGAATCGAATTTTGGTATAATAAAGTACAAAAACTCGCTGGTCAGAGATGAGGATTTTAAAGCTATTAACTTTAGAAGACATACACGAACCGGCGACACCATAAATTTTAATGTATCACCTATTACAACTGACCCAGTGCCAATAAGTGTCGAAAAAAAACGGGACATTATTTCCCTTTTACCTCTCGTTCCGGAATGTTTTCATCATTTTTATCAAAATCTTATAACAGCAACAGATGCTAGGAACGTTGACCCTGATTTACAAAGCTCGGAAGATACCGACTAATGTTTATTTTACTTTACGTGATTAGATTATTTTACTGAGTAAGTTATAGTACAGTTTAGTATAAATGAACATACAGTATGTGGGACTTTCAGTACATACTTATGTGTAAGAAACACGTAAGTCATATCTAATAACCAAAATTAATCTAAAGCTTCGACGGTCAACAAAACTTAAGTCAGACTATATTATGTACTAATAAACATAGGGCAATAAGATTTATTTAGTGTATAATAAGGTAGTAAGGGAGTAATAATAAATAATAAAAAAAACCCTGTCAGTACGTTTTTTTTACACCAGTCATTAAAAACATCGCCCTGTAAACTTTTCTATTTACTAGATTGTTGACTTAAGTGCTTATGGGTTCCGGGTCTAGATATGTCAATTAAAATATATAACAAAATCCCCGACTCGCTAAAAGACGAAACTTCAGACAAAGCATTCAAAAACAAATTACGCCACCTCCTAACGCAAAAGTGCTGTTATACCCTAGATGATTTCTTCGAAGACAAATTATGAACACTAGATATAATTCAACCTACTTATAGATATGACTTATACATAAGGGTCTAGTAATAAAGCTCAATTAAATAAGGTCAGCCATATAATTACTATAATTATTGTAGTTCTATTTAGATATAATATATTGAGGAGTATTCAATGTAATGTACCTACATTAAGTACTACTATGCTAATGTACATACCTTATTATGAAAATTATAATTTTTATTGTTAAATTTAATACACTGTCTGGCATTAATTCTGTTAATACTCTAATAATAATTATGCTACGCCCTATTAAACAGGGTGAATATGTACAACATTTAGCAATAAGTATTATTAGTCTTAAAACGCTAAGTACTAATTGTATTGTATTTGTACATATATCTAGCATAAATAAATAAATAAAGTAAAGACCGAACATCTATTGTTTGTATAAGTATCCCCTACCTATATATACTACTTTCAATGTGCGCGGAAACTTATAAAAATAATATTGGCCAAATGCGAGTTATACTCGTGCACGAAGGGTTCCTTACCGTATGGGAACCCCTTAGCCCCTTATAAACATCTACTTGTTGCCGGTTAATAACATCGCGCAAAAAACAGGTTTGTTTTATAAATATAATCTGTTTTTCGTATTTGTTTTTATAGCGGCAACAAAAATTCATCATCTGTGAAAATTTCAGCTGTCTAGCTATCACGGTTCATGAGATACAGCCTGGTTACAGACAGACGGACGGACAGGAAGTCTTAGTAATAGGATCCCGTTTTTAACCTTTGGGTACGGAACCCTAAAAATGGCGGCGGGTGGATATGCCAGCTTCCATACAAAAATGTTCAAATCCCTTTGGTTTAGTACAAATTGTGCCATACAAAAATTTCACATTGCAGTTTCCGCAAAAATTAAAGGAGCAATTCGTTTGATGTCGGTGGTCACAGGTGGCAATGCGACTACGGGGAGGTTGTAAATTGCAAGGCGAGGTTGCTTCCTGTAAATCCACATTCCACGTTTGTGTGGTGGAGGTTTACCGTCTCACCTGGGAGATATGATATACAGAGGGGTTACTATGAGATTACACGAAAACGGAAAATACAAAGTTTCCGTAAGGCTCCATACATTTTTTAAACTGCCACTGGTAGTACTGTAACAGCCTTTTTAATAGTCCACTGCAGGGCGTAGGTCTACCCAAGAAGGGTGATTGGATCCACCACGCTGGCCCAGTGCTGGTTGGTGGATTCACATATTTTTAACAAATAATGTATTTTATAAATTGAGTGAGTTTTTAGCGATGAAATAAAATGATAATTCTTTTGATGACTAATACAACAACATTATTTGATGAGTAATACAATAATATTTGACATTGATTCGATAATTCCATAATTGCATGCAATTCCAGACATTTAGAAAGGTTCCACTACAAGACATTTTTTATGACTAATGTGTTTTTTATGAATTCCTTTAACATGTATCTGATTTATTTTTGTTATTATTTAATTTTTTATTGAATATTATTGTTCATGATTAAGAATTTTCAAATTATATTGTTACTATATTTTAATTTTGTAAACTGACTTGCCTTGTATGACTGACAGGTTATAAATGGCTAATAAATGATCTGAATCTGAATCACACGCCATCGAATTTATTCTCCGGACGTAAGCAGGGTGCCTCACGATATTTTCCTTCGCCGAAAAGCCAGTGGTGTTAGATTCCGTACATAAATTCCAAGGAATTCATTGGTACGGGACCGGGATTTGAACCCCCGACCCCACGATTGTGAGGTATCATTACCACTAGACCACCACGGCTTCTGGTAGGTATAGGCCGAATCATTCAACTCGGCGGCTGTGATGTTAGCTGCAAGCTTCAGATAACCTAATCCTGACTGAAGCTCACTGAACAGCTGCGCGAGGATTGGGTTATCCGCAGCTTTTAGCTTACATCACAACCGCCAAGTTGTATGATTCGGCCTATACTAGTAGCAATTTACAAAAATGTATGGAATCAAACGGAAACTACTGTAGTGTCTCTTTACGAGTAATCTCATAGTAACCCCTCTTGTAGGTGGATCTTCCAAGTGAGATAGGCGACACAATAGGCGACTTTGTTAGACAGGGTCATCTGCTTTCCCTGTGCTAAGCCAAAAGTGGTCATTAAGACCATCATTATGAACAACTTTTACTATGGGACTAACCAGGAGAAATAATTCAGCTGTCCCATACAAATCACCTCGGAATCGAGAAAATGTATGAAACACATTTTTTTTGAATTCCGGGAAGGCCCCCATAGTTAAAGTTGTTCATAATGATGGTCTGGATCACCTCCTTTCTTCATAGTACATCAGTTCTGGATAACTCTGTATAATGCCACTGGTGGAAAGGGGTGATTATGAGACCATCGTTATGAACAACCTTAACCATGGGGCCAACCAGAAATTCGAGAAAAAATCAGTACTCCCATACAAAATCGCAACTCGGATTTGACGACATGCATTTTTTAGGGTTCCGTAACCAAAGGGTAAAAACGGGACCCCATTACTAAAACTCCGATGTCCGTCTGTCCGTCTGTCCGTATATCACCAGGCAGCCTCTCGTGAACCGTAATAGCTAGATGACTGAAATTTTCACATACGGGGGCTTCAACATGGCACGGAACCCCTCGTGCGTGAGTCCGGACTTGCTCTTGGCAGATTATTTACTAACAGCTGTTATTTTTTCTCGAATTATGGGCGGCACTCATAGTAAAAGATGTTCGTAATGAAGGTATTAATGACCCTATTTACGGCTTAGTAAAGGGCGATTAGATAACCCTGTATGTGTCGTAGAAAGATTTGATAAACCGTTTTTTTGTTTGCAAAAATCCTAGAAATTTTGCAAAAACACTGATAATTAGACATTGCCTATGATATTTCTCTATCTTACTGAAAAAAATTAGAATTTTTGCATAAATACGAATTGTTTTAGTAAGATTTGATAACGATTTATAACGTTTACTCTGATTGGCTTGATTTTGGTTTACTGGCCAATAACAGTTGACCTCAGATTACTGTATGTGATCGGTCCATATTTTTTTTTAAATAAATAATCTTTATTGAAACTAAAATACAGGAAATTTACAAAGAAGTGTTAGCACCCGGACAAGAAATTCTGATTCCCGCATGCTAACTTCTTCCAACGTGCTAATTAACATTTAATTTAAAGTAAATAAAAAACTGAGAAAAAAATAACAATTAAAAAATATGACGGCGATAATTGATTGGACTGTTTGATTCAAGACCCATTTTGTGCCGAGGATTGGAATCTGATTGGCATTACAGCGCATAACATAACGTTGCGTTATTATTCTCCTCGCCCGACTACCCACGCCTATCCGCAATCAAACATGGATACTTCAGATGAAACCATTGATACTTCTGATGATATGGACGCCTCTCATGTCCCTTCAAATACATCAATTTCATGTGATAAATACATACAATATACAATGCTGAGAGAATAATAAAACTTAAATTACACTATTTAGTATTTAGTTCTTGAACAAGAATAAATTACAAATTATAAATAACATGTTGTTTATTTTTTTTGGGTATTGTTCTGGCCTGGATTCTTGTTCTTTTGGCCGCTTTTTAATTCACCTTCTTGAAGCGTCCCGCAGAAATGTACAGTCAGCTCTTTTGACAACTTAGTACGGTAATAACCGAAATTCTTATTTTAATTGTTATTCTCTCTCTTGGTATATTTTTCACGGTCGGGTCCCTGTTTTATATTCATAAGCTAGGGTCCTGCAAACTCCGTAAGTAGCAAAGGTCGCCATAAGCTGCCAAGGCCAACTTCCCTTGTTTTTACGGGATTATTTCACTTCAACATGAAATAATAGACTTTTCTGAAGGCTCTCATCATCATCATTGTAGGCCGTAGGACTTCAGCTATACAGGGTTATTTCTAATCAATTAGCATCCTTTTAGGGGCTTATTCTGTACATCAAAACTAACAACTTACGTTCTGAGCCTTTTGTCAAAACTCTAAAAGAAAAATCAGAATTCACAATTTTTTTTTTTTTAGTATTGACAAAAGTAGCAGAACAAAAGTTGTTAGTTTTGATGTACAGAATAAGCCCCTAAAAGGATGCTAATTGAAATAACCCATAAATCAGTTTGTAACTAAGTATTCTGATGTTTAAACATTACTATTGCAAAGTTTGAAATCAATCCGTTCAGTAGTTTTTACGTGAAAGTGGAACTAACATACATACATTCAAACTTTCGCGTTTATAATATTAGTAGGACTCTGCCATAACAACATTATTATTACATTTCAATAATCGGCCAAGTACGAGTCGGTCTCGCGCACGGAGGGATCCGTACTGTATGGGAGCCCCCCTTAAATATTTATTTTATTTTAATTTTATTAGGTTTACGCGGTTACTCCACCAATAAAATTATCAACCGATTGTAATGATATTTTTTTAAGTAGGTCATACTAAATGTCAACAATAATGTAATAAAATACTACATCGATGATACATTTGTGAGAACTATTCGAATTTTGTACCCGGTTCAAATCGGTTATGCCTTTTTTTGGCAAGATAACATTGTTCCCTTTTGATGTACGGAACCCTATAAAACAAGCAAAGTGACCTTTACCTCGAGCCTACAAAGAATCCTAGCTTTGAATATAAAACAGGGGCAGAACCGTGAAAATATAGGAAAAGTAAGGAATGAAAGGTTTTCCCGTGAAGGTACTACAATTTGTATTATGTTTGTAACTAAGTAACCTTAGCGCTTATTACGTAGTTTGACAAGAGGCCCAATTATGAAGGCACCATCGTAATAATCATAGCTAATTAGAATATTTCTGTTTCTTTTTCACTTTAGGCATTCGATAGAGAGAACACTTCAAATTTACGATAGTGCCTTCATAATTGGGCCTAAGCTGTTCCTTACACCGATCACCAAAGTTTAGCACCGAAGTCTTCGAATGGGTGACCACGTGTGGCATTTAGAACTGAGCGCTGCAGTGGCTCGGATGACCCGTGATATTGTTACGCCAATATCTCAATCGCAGTTACGTAATCTTTTTTAGGGTTCCGTACCCAAAGGGTAAAAACGGGACCCTGTTACTAAGACTCCGCTGTCTGTCTGTCCGTCTGTCCGTCTGTCTGTCACCAGGCTGTATCTCATAAACCGTTACAGCTAGAAAGCTGAAATTTTCACAGATGATGTATTTCTGTTGCCGCTGTAACAACAAATACTAAAAATAGAAAAATAATAATATTTAAGGTGGGCTCCCATACAACAAACCTGAATTTTTAACCGTATTTCGCTCGATATTTATAATAATAATAGGTAGATGTTTGATATATTCACAGAATATTTAGTCGTACATTCAATTTAATAATAAATAATTAAATTAAAAGAAAATAAATATTTAAGGGGGGCTCCCATATACAGTACAGAACCCTTTGTGCGCGAGTTCTACTCGTACTTGGCCGATTATTTTAATTATGTGCGCATCCTAAACTTTATACGTGCAATTCAATCAATCTGATCATTGGACTTACGAAATTCTGGTTCTACGAGGTCTATTGTTCAGACAAATACTAGTATAATATTATCATTAAAAATATCGCTAGCAACAAGTTTTGTTTGACTACGAATTCTATGAAAGTTTTTTCAAACTACCATTATAAGTAATATTATTATATTATCTTTATCTTAATAGAATATGTTCTGAGAAATCTCGTAGAGAAATGAAATTGACTAAAGCTACTTTTCAAAGAAACTTGTTCTCAAAGAAGCTTGTAAGGAAGACTGTAAATTGTGTAATTTACCCTATTTTGTTAAATTACACGCGCCTTCTCGATAATTAGGAACACACTTCCATATTTCACCACCTCTTGGGTGCTTCCATTGGACTGAGATAGTAACTCGTTCCATTCACTTGAGTAGTGGACTGGAATGAAGTAAGTACTGTAGCTGTGGAAGCACATTTCAATGTAAATCAAAATGACAGACAGCAAAGCCCATCACGGTCATGTAGTTTACGTTACTTTCTTTTTCATTTCAGTTCGTTTCAGGTAGATTTATTTTCATGACTGAGTAATGTAAAACTCACTTAAAGCAATTTTTGGATTTCCTAGATTTGAATGTGTTGAGATTTGCTTGCATAATATCATTTCTAGAGAGAGGGCTATGCTTAGCGTCTCTCTGCGAGATCGAATCGAAATGAGGAGATCCGTAGACGAACCAAAGTTACCGACATAGCCCAGCGGATAGCAAACTAAAGTGGCAGTGGGTAGGGCACATAGTTCGAAGAACGGATGGCCGATGGGGCAGTAAAGTTCTCGAATGGAGACCACGGAGCAGCAAGCACAGGGTAGGACATCCACCGACTAGGTGAACTGACGATATAATATAGATCGCAGGAACGCGCTGGATGCAGGCCGCTTCCAACCGGCCTCATTGGAAATCCATAGGGAAGGCCTATGTCCAGTAGTGGACGTCTATTGGATGGATGAATTTAATTTCGAATGTGCTCGTTGTTATACAAAGTTGGTAAATCATAAATGTCATATTAAAATTATAAACCTGTAGTAAATTTTCTTTGAAACAATATTCACAAAAAAATAAATATATAGATCAATAGTCACTATTCCAGTTATAGGCTGAATCATACTTCTTGCCGGCTTGAAGTTAGCTTCAAGCTGCACGAAATCCAACCCTCGCGCGGACGGTAAGTGAGCTTCAGTCATGATTGGGTTTTGCACAGCTTGTAGCTAACATCATAAGCGCCAAGGTAGTTGATTTGGTTTATATGTACTGGAAACCTACTGGAACATATTAGGTATTCTCTTTGCTGGAAGATTGCAAACATTTTTGCAAGCTTTTATTTAGTTTCACCTGTCCCGTTGTCAGTCTGTCGTTCTGTAATCAAATCTTGCTAGTTAAATTTTATCCACTTCCCGGTTACCGATTGAGCTGAAATTTTGCATTCATGTGTAAATCGCGTGACAATGCAATATTATGATGTCATGGCGCTGATCTGATGATGGAGCTAGAAGGTGGCCAAAGGAATTTAGCAATGGAACGCAATGGAACACAACCTCATCGAGTTTGAGTTTATATGAATGGTCTTGGCGAGTAGTTTGTCTTTCTGTGGTAACGAGGGTCTGATGATGTAGCTGGAAAGTGGTCATAGGAACTCTGTAATGAAACGACGCAACCCTATCGAGTTACGGCTCGTTTGATTCGTCTTGGCGAGTACCTACTTATTCAGTAAAAACTTGTTTTTTAAAAAAATGTTTTTTTTTTAATATAATATTTGTTTCAGTCTTAACTCAGAGCAAAACTAAATAGAGCGTAATTTCAGTTCAGCTCAGTTCATCCCACCACGCTGGCCCAGTGCGGTTTGGTAGATTTACATACGTCATTGAATTTCAATTATGAACGTAGGTACGCAGCTGTGCTCACGAATCACGATGTTTTCATTTCACAATCCTTTCTTCACGATTTGTTTTTTGTTTGATGTTACTATTCCAGTTCCTGAAAAAAACAAGTCCTCTACTGGAAGATGGTAAACATTTTTTCAGTCTTAACTCAGAGTTCCGACAAAATAGAGCGTAATTTAATTTTAATGCCCACGAAAGGGGGCAGCACCCCTGACGTATGGTTTTGAACGGGGGTGGCTCTGTATGGGTAAGGCCGTATTCACTATGGGCCCAATTTTATAGGATTAACAAGTTGTAAACATGTCGACGCTGCATGTTTAGGGGTTTTCAGTGAAGTACATTTTAAGACCTGAAATTCATCATCTCAGTGTCGCTGGACATAGGCCTCCCCTATTCAGTAACATCCGTTCAGAAGAAGCAACTTCTATCCAGCGCGTTGGTGCTGTTTTAATCAGATTTGTCAATCTGCGTACTTTGTGGGTGGACCTATGCTGCGCTCTCACGTATGTAGTCTTCATTCGAGAACTAATCTGCTACTTCAGTTTGGTAATCCAAATTGCACAACTAAAGTCCTTTTGCTTCATTTTCGATTACATCGTCGCTTGCCATCTGGAAAGATGGTGATTATATTGAGGAAATATTCGCAAAATATGAATAAATGAGGGATTTGTTTAACTATTTAAAAATGTTGTTGACGTGATAACGTCTTATAAAGCGATTAATGCCGGCTGCACGCACAAAAAAGTGTCACGTTCCACCTGAGCCGAGCGTGCAAGCGAGAGCGCGGAACAAGCGACAGACAGGCCTAAGCTTTATTTTTTTTAAAAAGAATGAATTACTTTTATTTTTTCTCATAACATAATTCTCTATTAATGCATTTCTTTCTAAGCTTTATACGTTTCCTAGATGACCTAAATAATGTAGTATGTCACGCAGTGAGTACAAAGCTTTACCCACTTTTCCAGGGGCGGGAGACCCCTTATGGTTTTAATAAAGAAAGTAGGGTAATTTGGATACAAGAGTGAAATATTCCAAAGGCTTGTTTGGACGCCTAGGGCTACATTTAATACAAAATACGTGTATGAACCCGTGTTATGCACGATCTTTAATATGGTTCAACGCGGTCTTTACTCATCTTTGATTGCAGTTGTGTCACAACACAAAGAATAGCTAAAAAAATTAAATTGTGCATAGTTGTGCTTAGTTTTGCCATTAGGAACACGTATTTTGGATGTCCAACTAGTTGTACGAAAGCAATTGCTCCACGAGGAACACCTCCTCTTTAGTAGGTCGAATTTAATGTAGTTATTAATAATCTTAATCATCCGATGGACGTCTAATGCTGGTCATAGGCCTCTCCAATAGATCTACATAAGACCGTATGGAGCGGCTCGCATCCAGCGCAATCCTGCGGTTTTGATGAGGTCCTACGCTGCGCTTGCCGGTATGTGGTCTCCACTCGAGAACTTTTTTACCCCATCAGTCATCAGTCCTCCGTGCTATGTGCCCGGCCCACTGCCATTTCAACTTACCAATGCGCTAGCATGTCGGTAACTTTCGTTCTTGTACGGATCTCGGCATTTCTAATTCGATTTCGCAGAGAAACTCTGACCATAGCTCTCTGTGTACTACTACCTACTTAGTAATGTTATTTTTGTGATAAACACTTCAAAAATTGACGCCCTCGCAGGATTTGAACCTACGAGTACATCTCTCTGGGATTCCGGCCCAGATGCTTTTTCCAATTAAGCTAGAACGCTATACTACGAACCCGCCAAATTAGTGAAGTGTTTTATCATTTTACTATCAACTTCTACAGTGTTGGAAATTTGGCGGGGTCGTAGTACAGTGTTCTAGCTTAAGTTGGACAAAAGCATCTGGGCCGGAATCCCAGAGAGATGCAGGTGCAAATCCTGTGAGCGCGTCAATTTTTGGAAATGTTTATCACAAAAAGAAAATGTCTATAAACCTAGTGTGTGAAGCACGATAAAATCAACTATCTAATTACTTTACTTTTTTAATAGGCATGATGAATGGGTAGTAAAAATTATTATCAGTCCGTTAGATATTTATCTTAAAATATCATGACATGTATTTTTTATTCTATTGTCAATCAAACAATAAATGACAAAGATATCCCTTGTCCCTTGATAAGTTTGGGAGTAGGGGCTCGTGACGTCACTAGTGCGACGTAGTCTGTACATTTGTAGTGCCTTCATGAAGTCACACGGAACTTTAACAAGCTATATCTTCGTCAATTTTTGTTTATTTGACAAAAATACATATCTAATATTTTTTTAAATCTAATGATATTTTACAAACTTTTATTTAGTTTCACCTGTCTCGTTGTCTGTCTGTCGGTCGGTAATCAAATCTTGCAAGTTAAATTTGATCAACTTCCCGGTTTTCGATTGAGCTGATATTTTGCATACATGTGTAAATCGCGTGACAGTGCAATATTATGATGACATGGTGCTGATCTGATGATGGAGCTGGAAGGTGGCCAAAGGAACTTTGCAATGAAACGACACAACCTCATCGAGTTTGTGTTCATTTAAATGGTCTTGGCGAGTAGTTTGTCTTTCAATGGTAACCAGGGTCTGATGATAAAGCTGGAAGGTGGTCCTAGCTATAAACCATGCGACCACGAAAAGCGAAAAAAAAACTCATTTCGACGTGTGAAAAGTGACATTTATATACTTTGCCATAACGCTGTCTCGTTCTGACACTACGAACGAAATAATTCGTGGCGCGTGTTAGATCAGGGTCAAAAGAAGGCGGTTACTTTGTCTATTTTCTATCAAAATATCACTGTTAGGATGGAAATCTTACTTTAAACTAATGCAGCAACCCTGATTCTAACTTAATAACAAAGAAACTCTTCAATCTGATCCTTTAAATGTTTGTGAGGGTAGTTACCTAACTTGAGGTTTCTAAATTAGTAAAGGAAACAAATAAGTAAGTATACTTTATATATTTTTTATACTTCATGGGTCCCTCGAGGGTACCACCATGTATTGCAATAATTATGCCACGTTCGCAAGGCCCTAGACGTTTTGAGAAGAAGTGGCAAGAAACTCAAGACGCCATCAGTATAATCTTTAGATACAATATACACCTTAATTTAGATATTACACAAAGTACTTAACTTTAGCAACATGGCGACGTCCACTCGGCTTGGCTTCGAATATAAAAAGGTACCGACACTCAGCATAACTAGCTAAGCAAGACTTCAACGTTATTATCAGAATACCGGGAGAACACCAAGAGAGATTCAAAGATACTAAGCGATATTAAGAGACGAAGCCGCGCCAACAGACTGTTTTATACTGATTTCACAAGCTTCCACCATGCCTTACCACCACTGCTCGATGTTAACTTTACTAACAACCAATAGGAAACGAGCAAGATGGCGGGCACGGTGGTAGACTCCATTTTACACAATTGTTAAACATAAAATCATCTTAAACTGTATTTCATACTTATTAGAATTATTAGAACAATTATTGATACGTTTCAAGTCATCTATAACATTATGAAATCACAGTATTAAATAAATAGTGTATGTAAACAACAATGGCCGACATTCGGAAGTCATGATTTAGTTACCAATAAGTCTTATATTACTTAATACATCTTGTAATCGTTATTAAATTAAATATTATAATAACATTATTATTCTAACACGCGCATACTAGCCCGGCTAAGAACTCTGTAACGAAACGACGCAAACCCGTCGAGTATCGGCTCGTTTGATTCGTCTTGGCGAGTACTTGTTCAGTAAAAAGCTAGTTTTAAAAAAAGTTTTTTTTTATTATTCTTGTTTTTAGTCATCACGCCTATAATTATCATGTAAACCCAAAGAATCACAGGTAAACAGATGACATCACCCGCCAGCCGTATAATCCAGTAAAATAACAGGATTACTCCGCTCCGGAAATGCCGGATCCGGAAGTGGGTTAAATACACAGAGATGTCAAAACTTAAACAAGGAGCTTTTGTTCGAGTCCTGCTTAATTCCAACTGGGAGGTGTGATAAGATAGCTGTGAGAGCTAGGACAGAATGGAAGAATTGTTTTTTTAGCTATTGTACTAGAAAAATCGGAAAACACCTTTATTTTCCAGCGATTTCGTTTAGCGGGTTAGCATAGACGGGATAATTTGTTATTTTTTGACCGACTAAACGGAGGAGGTACTCAATTCGTCGCGTATATATATTTTTAGGGTTCCGAACCCAAACGGGACCCTATTTATACTAAGACTCTGCTGTCCATCTGTCAGTCTGACCGTCTGTTGTCATCATCCGTCCGTCATGAGATACAGCCTGGAGACAGACGGACAGATGGACAGACGCCGTGTCTCCAGGCTGTATCTCATGAACCGTTATAGCTAGAAAGTTGAAATTTTTACAGATGATGTATTTTTGTTGCTGCTATAACAACAAATACTAAAAGCAGAATAAAATTAATAAATAAGGGGGGCTCTCACACAACAAACCTGATTTTTTTGCCGTTTTTCGCTCTATATTTGTAATGGTAACAGGTAGATGCTTGAAATTTTCACACAATATTGTGTTGTATATTCACTTTAATAATAAATAATAAAATTAAAATGAAATATATATTTAAGGGGGCTACCGTACAGTACGGAACCTTACGTGCGCGAGTCCAACTCGTACTTGGCCGATTATTATGTATAACCACGCATAACTTTTTACATAAAGATCCGATTTTGATAATTCTTTTGTTATTGGAAATAGTACACTTCGAAATTGGTCCCATTTAAATTTTATCGTAGTCGGTTGAGCCATTTTTGATAAATAAACAATATTGTAAAAAATGCTACATCGATCCATGCGAATTATTCGCGAATTCTGTACACGGTTGAAGTAGGTCATGCTATTTTTTGCGAAAAATAATGATTAACTAACGCGCTAGGATAATCGGAAAACACTTTATTTTATACCGACTTCCAAAGAGAAGGAGGAGACTATGTTCGTCTGTATGTATATTTTTTTGTGTATGTTCGTCGATATTTTCGCCAATTGTGAAGTGAATTCAAAAAAATATTTTGATTCGAAAGGAAATACTTCCGAGGTGGTTCGGTTAAAATTTAATCTAAATCAGCTGAACTCTTTTTGATAAATCATCAATAATGTACATGAATGTCAATGTGCAAAATATTCGAATTCTGTACTCGGTGGAGGTATTTGAGTTTTGAGTAAAGTCGCAGAACAAAAGTTGTTAGTTTTGATGTCCAGAATAAGCCCCTAAAAGGATGCTAATTGATTAGAATTAACCCTGTATGCTACGGGACTAATCGCGCACTAAAATTAGGAGATAAATAAATACCGTTTTAAATCTTCCAACCGTCCATAAAAAACACAATGACACAGAAATTCATACGCATGCTTAGCCGTGTGTCCTGAAAAGCAAGAATGGCTGAAAAGATTCGTTTTATGGCCCCGGAATGTCGGAACGATGCCCGGGGGACGCTCCTGGGACATAAATAACGCAAATAGACCACTCTTACTTAAGGGTTTAAAAGGCTAGTTGGCGAAAAGGACAGAGCTATACAGGGTTACCTATTCCTAATCAATTAGCATCCTTTTAGGGGCTTATTCTGTACATCAAAACTAACAACTTTTGGTCTGCGACATTTGTCAAAAAAAGCAGCTGTTCTATACACTTTCTCGCGGGTGAACGATATTTTTCTATGGGATAATTTTTTTTTTTGGTTTGACATAAGTCGCAGAACAAAAGTTGTTAGTTTTAATGTACAGAATAATCCCATAAGAAGGTGCTGATTGATTAGGAATAACCCTGTATAAGGTGCACCCTCACTCCATAGTATGTCATATAGGTACATATAAGGTTGGCTGGAAGAGATCGCTCTTAGCGATAAGACAGCGATTTGTGCCTTTTTAGGGTTCCGAACCCAAAGGGTAAAAACGGGACCCTATTAATAAGACTCCGCTGTCCGTCTGTCTGTATGTCTGTCCGTCTGTCTGTCTCCAGACTGTATCTCATGAACCGTTATAGCTAGAAAGCTGAAATTTTCACAGATGATGTATTTCTGTTGCCGCTATAACAACAGATACTAAAAAAATAGAATAAAATAAATATTTAAGGGGGGCTCCCATACAACAAACCTGAATTTTTAGCCGTTTTTCGCTCAATTTTAATAATGGTAACAGGCAGATGCTTGATATATTCACGTAATATTTAGTTGTATATTCACTTCAATAATAAATAAATTAAAATAAAATTCATATATAATAAGGGGGCTTCCATACAGTACGGAACCCTCAGTGCGCGAGTCCGACTCGTACTTGGCCGATTATTTGTTATTTTGACCACGTACCGGCTAACTACGATTGCAGATCTCTTAATTCCTTATTAGATCTCGCAGAGAGACTCTGAGTATAGCCCTCTCCGTAGCACGTTAGACTACTTTATAGCTTTCTCTCCATTCCTGATCCAATCTCGCAGAGAGATTCCGACCATAGCCCTCTCCGCAGTACTTTATTTGCTGTGTGATTTTTGGTAGCTTTATTTTGTCTGTACTCTTAATATAATCACTATCACTACATAGTATAAAACAAAGTCGCTTCTCGCTGTCTGTCCCCATATACCTATGCTTATATTTTTAAAACTGGGTACGTAACGGATTTTGATGCGGTTTTTTTAATAGATAGAGTGATTCAAGAGGACGGTATAATATACCTGTGCGTAGCCGGGGCGGGTCGCTAGTACTTAATAAAGTGCTATCTACCATTTATTCATTAGATCTTAAAAGCTCTTTCTCTCTATAATTTCAATTAGGTTTAAGTAGAAGTACTTATTTAGACCTCACTAAAATTGAGAAATCCTCTTATTTATTCTGATCTTAACAAATTAATTAAAGAACTATTACTTAAATATAAAATCTAGAGCGCTTTTCATCTTCTAAGAGTATTTATTACTTTTGTACTCAATTTAGTTAAAACCTACCTACTTTAAATCATAAATCTGTCTACTCTCAGTTTCGACATGATTAAAATAACCCTTCTGTATTTAAAACTGGTTCTTGTTTGCGTCAAATAAACCTTCAAAAGGTTGGTAATGAATCCATTTCAATATCGCCGACACAATCAAGTCATTTCTACTCAAAAATTCCCCAAATCGAACCATTGACGTAAACGCACCATTTGACAGGCCGCCATCTTTGTTTTCTTTTTTTTTCTAGCGGCAAGCGTCAATGGCGTCTCATTATTATTCCCGAAAATAATGATGGAAATATAAATCTCACCGATTATCTGTTCCCAGAACGATTGGTAGATTGTACCCAACTAAATTATTTGAAAATGTGGGTAGATCTTAGAATTAAAAATTTTGTTTGATAGTTTGATGTTTTTGCTTAGAAATTACGCCGGTGGCGCTCTCAGGCAACTTTTTGGGAAGTTAGTCGAGTTGGACCAAGCGCGGGTCGCTTTTGTTGCCGACGGATCGAAGATTGAGAACACCTGGTGATCGAGTTAGTGTGGCCCCCGTATCGATAAAATATGCAAAACGCTATCGATTAATTTGCATATTTTTGTGATTCGATACAACTGTTGCGTATCGATATCTGATCGTTTGATTTAAATGGCTGTGATTAGGTACCAGGAGAATAATAAAATAAGAAATAAAATGGCGATTAATTGGGCTGAGTAAAGTTTTACGTTTCGTGTATGTTTTTTATCCCACCGGCAATGTAAATGATACATTTAAAAGATACGATCTACATTTTTAAAATGTCTGTTGGAGCACATAAATTGATGGTATACTCGTAATTTGGTTACAAACTGCACACTGCAATTTAGATATCCTGTGGTTTTTTTTTAAAATACAAGGTTTAATTTAATTACTTTTTCTTTTATTCAATAAAAAATAACGTATATACAGAATGACTATACTGACTAGCCTTGGTGTTTGTTTTAAGCTGTTGAAATTTATCTCTTACACATTCAACATTTTTTAAAACAATCAAATGATTATTGTGAAGCAATTTGTGACCGAGTGTTTTTTTTTAAATCTGTATAAGTTTTCGTATGGTTTAAAATTTCATTGGCAAGTACCTATTTAATAATTATGATTATTTTTAAGCTTGATAGGTCCGGTCCATACGTAATTTGAAATATCGATAGCTCGTCGCAACACTAGCAAGTCGCGTCCGTGTTCAATAAAGGTGTTCAATCGTAAAAACTAGTAACAAAAGAATTCCTCACCGTCGCATAATTCGTGAATAGGCTCACACATGCACAATAAGTTACGAAGTGTGTCAGAAATTAAACTTGCAACCTTGGCGGGATTTAGATTTAGTCGTCAGGCAAATAAATCATTAGTCGTCTAACTATATCGCATAGGTACATATATTATGTGGATGTCTTGTCTGGACTGTGACGAATCCTTCGACGCCTTACCTAATTTATGAATGATATTGACAAATGAATCCCGGAAAATAATCTGGAATGCAATAACGAGGTCTGGGTATCGGACCGTTGATCGCAGATCGCGTTTTTGTCTTGTTGCAACGCCATCTATCGACAAGACAGTTGAATGAATTCTTGTAATAGGAAGCGAGTGCAAACAATCGAGTGGAGATTCTGACTGGATGGGCTTGGGAAATGCTGTTTTTAAGGAAGAATTTAATCTTAAACAATAATAAATAATAATTCGTTTGTTTACTCTTATAAAAATTAATCCTCACTAACCCGAAAGTGTGTTGGTTTGTTGCTTTGGCGCTGCGACAGAGCAACGGATAGACTTGTAGTGACATGTACTACTATTTATCTTGGAAAAATTAAATGCTTCCTATGAGATAGTAAAAACATCAAAATACACGCGGGCGAAGCCACGGGCAAATGCTAGTTTAAATTATTATGCTTAAGGCCTCATTCCTAATTCAATCTCTTAGAGGAATGAGGAGATTCGCAGGCTAACCAAAGTTACCGACATTGACGGCCTCGGTGGCTCAGTGGTTATAGTGAACCTTACTGGGTCAAAGAGGCGTGGGTTCGATCCCCGCCCAGGACAAGTATTTATGTGATGAACATAGGTGTTTGCTCTGCGTCTGGGTGTTATTTAGTTACTATCTATATAAGTACCTATGTGTTTAAAAATTATGTAAAATTAGTTTATCAGTCTCTGGCAGCCATATCACAAGCTTTGCTTAGTTTGGGGTCAGAGGCCGTGTGTGAGATATCCCCAAATATTTATATTTATATAGTCTAGCGAATTGGCAAGTTTAAGTGGCAGTGGATAGGTCACATGGTTGGTAGAGCGGATGGCTGATGCGGCCGTAGAGTTCTCGAATGGAGACCATGTACCGGCGTAGCATAGGACGTCCACCGGCAGGGTGGAACGATGATCTAATCAAGACCGCAGGAGCAAGCTGGACGCAAGCCCCTTTCTAGAGTTTGTGCAAAAAGAGAACCGTCGTGGCGTTACGGTGAACTAACAATAAGATTTTAATCAGCAGCCAAGGTACCGACTACTTGGTAAACGCGAGTACTGATGAAAACCGAATTGGTGTCTACCAAGTATCAAACACTTTTAGTTGTACTAGCAATGATAGAGCAGTGTTGTCAACGTAGCAAAATTAGTAAAATGGCACACGGGCTCACCTATGACGCTTCTCGTCTTGCACAAACTCTAATGTTCTTTCACAAATCCATACGGGAGGCATATGTCCAGTACCGGACGCCCTACGGCCAATAATGATGATGATGATAAACCACCAACTTCAAAAGAATTTGACAAACAGAATATAGGCAATCACGCGATAGGTACTCTGCGTTGTCATGCTGTTGCATACAAAACGGTGAGTCATATTCTCAAAATGTGTCATTTACTGAATCCAATGGTCCATTTTCAAAATTTACAACAATATTTTCCCAATATTTGACGATTTACAAGGCCCGCTCATACCACATTACAAAACCAAGAAATAACAAAAAGAGGATAAATCTCTCGCTTCGTGGGTGTTTAAAAAGGACGCATTATGTCGTGTAGCCGATGTAAAACTTCTATTATGCACAAGCATTGCAAATCAGCGTGTATGGATGTTTGGACCTCGAGGAAAAAACATGCAAGCCTTCTTGGAAGTAGACCATATAATTCATATACAGTATCCGTTCTTGGGACACAATCAAAATCAAAAATACTCTAACCTCTCTCTATGGTACAGTCGAATTCTTTAAAATGTAACTATGTACTCAACAAAGGGCACAGACCCTGGAGTCTGTGGGTCAGAAATTTAAATATATAAAGAAAAAATGGATATTTTATTTTCAGACACAATCATAGGATCCATAATTTCGTACACATTTAATTTAAAATTAGTATTTGAAATTGCTCAATTAAAATTAACTGAATACATAAAATTACGCATGTAACACATTAATAAATTATATTTTACATGTCACAGCTAATCATTAACCGACTTCCAAAAAGGAGGAGGTTTTTTGTTCGTCTGTATGGATTTTTGTTTATTTTTTTTGTCTATATCATCGATAATTTCGCCAATCGTGAACCGAATTGAAAAGTTATTATTTAGTTCGAAAGAGTATACTCCCGAGATGGTCCCATTTAAATTTGACAGATATCGGCTGAGCTCTTTTTGAAAAAAATTATAATAATGGAAGCAATTCGAGCGATATGTCCGAATTTTGTACACGAAGAACATCGATAATTTCACCAATTGTGAACTGAATCGAAAAGTTATTTTTAAAGAGTATACTCCCGAGATGGTCCCATTTAAATTTGACAGATATCGGCTGAGCCGTTTTTGAAAAATCAACAATAATGTTAATAATTCTAGCGAAATATTCGAATTTTGAACACGATGGAAGGCGGTTTTGCCATTTTTTGCGAAAAATAATTATGAGCCTATGATAATAAAGAACTAAAACTAATTTTTATTGGGCCCAAATTCAGGGGATCTATAATAAATAGAATTTCGAAAGGCCTCAAACGTATACGAAACTTTGATAGATTGTATGGAGAATCCGCAAAGTTACGTATATGTCCTAGCCGTTCGAAAGTCAATTATAGACCCCCAGGTCCATATTAAACATTGTAATAAAAAAACAAAATTTGAAAGTTCGCTGTAGTTACTCGCGGAATATTCACGCCTTTGGTAGGCTCGTTGAGGGTTTTTACCCCCTGAAACCAAAACTTGATTACGTCTTTACGTGCATGCTGCCCCGTTAATAAATTGAAAGATGTACCTTGTAGCATTAAATTTTACACATATCTAATTTATGTATAATTCGGAACGCTATTTTTTCATTTGACAGTTGTCAACAGTGTAAACGCTTCTAATTGGTCAGGACGAAACGTCAACCTGTCTAGTGATTGCCAGTTTCCCAATCAATACTCGTTTGATACAAACTATCGATTTTTTCACTCGGTCATTTTTTTCATTAATTCATATCAGCGTCTCCTTTTGATAAACAAACGCTTATTTAAAGCCACTCAACAAAGGGAAACCTTTGTATAAGCCTTAGTATTATTAATCTCACCTTTTTAGCATTTATCCGTTTTCTTTGGGAGTAATTCCCTCTCATCGTATTATTTTTAGTCGATTCTAATTCGATTGTTTGTTAAGTAATTGCTAGTTTTTTTTTTCAACGTTGTCCCCACCGTCTGCGTTAGAGAGATCATTAAACCAAAAGGACGACGAGATGGCGGACCCGTGGTTCCTGCCTTGTCTTTTGCTCCAAAAATGCGGTGGAAGGCGTATCTTCGACCCGGGGATCCCGCAGAAGACCCCAGGAGCCACGCACCTATAAATGATCCGGCGTGGAGCGGCCTCGAGTCGCCATATTATGTATATTTTTCCCCCTTACAAGGTATGTGGACGCGTCACAATTCGTACTTTTTGTTAGTCAAATAATCACGAAATACATACTAAATCGTATTATCTTCCATTGAGCGCGTGCTCAGCTACTTTTTCTATCGATTTCACTAAATTATTACCCTGAAATGTTCACTTCAACATGTGATTTCAATGCGTTTTTGGGCCAGCCTTATGGATTGAAAATACAATCATTTCGTTATTTAACTATTGAATATAGGATAAAAACTTTCCCCTCGACCCTGCGGTCGTGGCGAGGTGTAATTTTCCCCGATTTTAATGTAAAATCGCTGAAATTCTTGACTTTTGGTAGAAAACCTACTTAGTGTAAAATACCCTTCTGGAATGTTCCTAGATGTTCAAATTTGTGCTAAACGCTTTCCTCTCGACCCTGCGGTCGTGGCGAGGTGCAATTTTCCCCGATTTTAATGTAAAATCGCTGAGATTCTTGACTTTTTGTAAAAAACACACTCCGTGTAATACCCCCTTCTAAAATGCTACTTGACTATTAAACCTTTATTAAATAGTTTGTCCACAAGCCCCCGCACGTGGTGAGGCCCAATTATACCCCATTTTCTCATTTATGACCTGAGAAAATGTAATTTTAATTTTGTTTACTTTTCTTCCTACACGGTGTTAACATGGATTAATTCCATCCATTTCAGGGTGTATAGGTGAGGCCGGCTTTGGGCATACCCCCAACCAGGCTTACCTTGGTTAGCCGCCTGGGCGTCGTTGGTGCACCCAGTCAACGGGGCGACCACTGACCTTCACGTGAGCCCTGCCAGAGTATTGGCAGTCTACCTCCAGTTCCTATTTGTTAACCGGCGGCGCATACAGAGGTATTTCATTCCCCTTAATTACCGTCGGTCAACTACTACCTATTGGTGACACCATCGGATGGATCCACCCATTTGCTGATTATAATTTAAGTGAAGGGACAGAACTCGACCAAGCGACCCACCGTTATTATTATTTTATTTACCACTATTTTACATATTCAAGTCAGACGGCTTCCCCGTCTACATTCTACCTTACCTAGTATACCTATTTAATTCATTAAGTTACCATTGTAAAATAACCAAGCAACTCACCGTTGTTTACATATTAGAGTTAGACGGCTTCCCCGTCTACATTTTGTGTTACCCATGGTACCTATTCAAAACTACTATTATACTACCATTATACTACTCCTATTTACTACTAAATACTCCTAAATACTACTATCATTGTAAAAGTACCATGGTGAACTCACTGTTCCTGTGAATAATAATCCTTTAAAAACACTTATCAATAAAAACAAACATGCCGGTGATAAACGCTGTGCTTTTATTTAACTACCTTAGTCTATAAGTGTAGGTATATTTATCCTCACCCTTTCATAGGGAAGAAACCCTGCTACAACCTAAGGTTTCTTTTCGAAATTGAGTTTTAAATATTACTGGTAGGCGTGCCCTTGTTCTGATTTTGACAATATTGTTACATTACCCAATTAATGCTTTTTTGAACTAGGGGCAGATCAGCCATACTGAATAATCTTATAATTCAAAAACCGAGAACTCGGTTACTGTTTACTTTTGTACGTTAGTGAGCATTTAATGCAGGCTTAAACATGGCAATTTAAACGTTAACAGGCTTAGGCAGAAGCGTGAAATTACGGCAGCATTCTTGTTACAATGTTCTTAATGTACCAGCCTTTTTAATAGTCCACTGCAGGACGTAGGCCTACCAACGAAAGGTGATTGGGCCATATCCACCACGCTGGCCCACAGCGGGTTGGTGGATTCACATACGTCATCGAATTTCTTGTACGGACGTATGCAGGTTGCCTCACGATGATTTCCTTCACCGAAAAGCCAGTGGTGTGAAATTCTGTACATAAGTTCCAAAGAAACTCATTAGTACGGGACCGGGATTGAACCCACGACCTCAAGAATGACAGGCCAGCATTAAAACCACTTGGCCACCACGGCTATTGTTCTTGATGTTCTTATTGCTATCTCTATATTACGATATATTTCTATGAACAGTACACTCATCTTCATCATCCACAGCCTTCTTTATCCCACTGCTGAGTATAGGCCTCTCTCTTATAGTGCCATCTGCGTCGGTCCTCTGCCAATCGTGTCCAGGTTCGACCCGCGATATTGACGATATCGTCGACCCACCATGTTGCCGGACGACCCGCGCTCCGCTTACCGTGTTTATGCCACCACTCTATGTTATCGCCTTGCTCCACCTGTCGTCACTTCGACTTGCCACGTGTACACTACATAGTACACTACAATATAGTAGTTTATGCAACTGTCATATAATGAAGCACGCAGAATATACGCACTCGTTACTATTATGAAACTCGCTGCGCTCGGATCGTTTCATAAACTCACACTCGTGTTTTAATACCCGTGTTATATGCAGTTGCATACACTACTTTATCTTCACTAATAAAAATAAAAATAAAAACATATTGCGAAACATTAAATTCACGCGTACGTGTATTGTCACAGTGAACTTGGCGGCATTAAAATCTAACCAATGAGAGCGCAGCTGCGCGCGCAGGGCCAATCAGGAGCGAGCGCGCGATGTTATAATGTGATTTTACGATATCGATGTGGATATTATAACATCATGTGAAATTGCTTAAATTGAGTGTTTTGTTGTCTGCGCTATAACAGTAGTCATTATAAGTCAAGTATTGGAAACATAAGTAGAATGTTACAACATTAGTGTAGATAAAATATATTATATTCTCTTTTAAAACATTGCAAGTTCGTATACGACGGGTGGCTAGCCTTGGTGTCGGAGTTGAAGGCCTTTGTCATGGCTAAACGGTTAAAGTAGCCAGGGCCTACAATTTAACGTGTCAACGAGCCTCTGCGCGCTAAGTTATAAATGCCACCCGCGGCCTATCCGAAGACTAAACATTGCTTAACTTCGATGATCGCTAACGAACACCTAGTCAAACTACGTTAGGCATGAGCGCTACACTACGCTATACTTATATTAAGCCCGATTACAGAGGCGCCATCGTAATTATATTAGTGCATAGTGTGCCTGTTTCGTTTTCACTTTAGGCATTATTTTTACGTTGCTATTAAATTTTCGCTGGCGCCTTTAAATGTAGATATGCAAGGTGTTGATTTGTAAAGTGCAGAAAATTACATTTACATTGTACAATTTGCACATTAGTTATTTGTAGAAGAACCAAAGTTACCGACATAGCACAGCGGATTGGCCAGTTGAAGTGGCAGTGGACAGGGCACATAGCACGGAGGACTGATGACCTATGGGGTTGAAAGTTCTCGAGTGGAGACCACGTACCGGCAAGCGCAGCGTAGGACGTCCACCCACTAGGTGGACAGATGACCTCATTGAGACCGCAGGATCGCGCTGGAAGCAAGCCGCTTACAACTGATCTTATTCGAGATCTTTAGGGGAAGCCTATGTCCAGCAGTGGACGTCTTATGGCTGAAACGACGACGACGACTAAGTTAAATAAATAAATATATCTTTATTGTACACAATTTGACAAAACTACACAACATACAATATGTTGTACAAGGGCGACCCTAACGCCTTTGGCGATTTCTACCAAGCAATTACAGGTACATAATATAGCTTTTACTATGGGACCAACTGTGAAATCGCGAAATAAAAATCAGCTGCTCTATACAACTCATATTGTCGAGGTCAATGAGCACCGCAATTAGTTTTTGACAAAAGTATACATACTTTTAATGGCTTTTCCTAAATGATCAGAATGTCGACATAAAACTTTGATAATGTCATTAACTCGATGAGACTTTCGATTAATCGATTTAAATCACGATTAGCTTCTCGATTAGGCTGCGATTACGATTATCTATTCGATTATGTGACATTCCGATAGTTAAGAATTTCATGGGAACTGGACTAAGTAGCAATTAATACGTCTCATTCGAATGTTTTAGTAATTAATTTACATTCGGTGCATGTTATCTGTTTCTTAATTAAATTATAGTTAGTAAGTTCGTATAGGCCGAGTGGCTAGCCCTGGTGTCAGAGTTTTTAGGCAGCCTGAAGGCCTCTGACATGGCTAAACGGGACCTACAATATAACATGTCATCCGAGCCATGGTAGCGCTCGGTTGGAAAATTAATTAAATTATAGTGAAGTATAAGCTAACCAGCCGGGCTAGAATGCGCACCACGTAATATTTCTTTCGACGTGTCAGAACGAGACAGAGTTATGGCGAAGTATACAACGTGTAACATAACGATTGAAAAATACTTAAACCACACATGCTCAGACATATTTAAAACTTACCCCATAAGGTCTCATAATCCTCAGTATGTTAGATTACGAGTTATACCAAGTTAAAGTTTTGCGTAAAATAACCTGATGTCAACCCTAAATGTATCAGCTGACGGTAGTGGCCTTGACTGACAAAGAATAATAACTAGTGCTGAAACATTTTATTTTTGCCTACGAAATCGTGGACGGGCTTTTACACACAAACATTTAGATAAGTAGGTACCTACATGGTTATAGGTACAAGTTACAAGGTCATAGATTGATGTACCTAACTCATCTGAACTGCCTGGACTAGAACATGTTATAAGTACCTACCTGTCGCATAAAATGATTACATCGTCTATGTAATACCCTTTCTTATGTAGCAGGACAATAAAAAAATGATTCACAAAGTTAAATAATTATTTTTTTTTGTCACTCATACTTATTTGTATATCTGTCACTTTTTCATACGTAGAAAAGAATTCTTTCTGTGGCTTTTCGTGGTCGCATGCTTGGCCTACTGGACTTGATTGGCACAGGACCGAAGCAGATAGCACAGAAAGAGAGAGGCCTATACCTAGCAGTGGGATAAAGCATAAAGAATACTGTGGATGATGATGATGATGAATCATAAAAAAACATATATTAGGTACATTTTATGTTGGTATTGTTGTATATTTTGTCGATTACGAATTGCGATCATGTATGTGAAAGCTTAAATCGAAGTAACTAAGGCCGAATTTTTAAACTTATTTTCGGCAATTGAGTTTTACGCAAATTCCGAATTGGCCCCATAGAAAAAACTGATAAAAATTATGATAATAATGATAAACAGAATGATGGTCGGAATCACCTCCTTTCGGCTACTAGACCAGTTCTGGATAACCCTGCACGGCCTTACTTTTACATCCCCTCTTTGTTGTCGCGGTTAAAAATGGCAAAATGGCTTCTGATGCAAAACATCAATTTTCCTTGATATTTCTCACTAGCGACCCGCCCCGGCTTTGCACAGGTGTATTATATATAGAAACCTTCCTCTTGAATCACTCTATTACAAAACCGCACCAAAATCCGTTGCGTAGTTTTAAAGATGTAAGCATACATAGGGACAGACAGACAGGCGAAGCGACTTTGTTTTATACTATGTAGTGATGATACCTTAAGGCCCTCAAGCTCGGTACAAAACTTACTGTGATTCGATTATATCAGCTTGAAAAGATGCAAACCCTCTTCTTTAGATGATTATCAAGTAGTAAATCAACGGAGTGGCCAATTGTTACCTTTATCTCACTTATCTGGGGAATCTGCCTCCAGCTTAGTAATAATCACTCTCTTTCTGCTCACTAAAGCCTATGCAAAAAACTCTGTAGGTATTGTATCCGTTTGTAAAGATGCAAACCCTCATCTTCAGATGATTATCAAGTAGTAAATCACGTGTGAAGTGGCCAATTGATACCATTATCTCACTTATCTTGGGGAATCTGCCTCCAGGTTGATGAGAATATAAAGCTAAGGGAAGATGCCCACAGAGAAAAAGAAAATTGCTTCGTAAAAAACTAATAATCGGCCAAGTACGAGTCGGACTCTCGCACGGAGGGTTCCGTACTGTATGGGAGCCCCCCTTAAATATTTATTATATTTTAATTTTTTATTATTGAAGGGAATCTGAGCTAAATGTTCTGTGAAAATTTCAAGCATCTACACTCTAAAAAATTTCTAGACGCGGTGACAAAAATCCCTTATCAAATGGGAGATTACTAAGGAAACTGAACACAGCGACTGCACAAATTTAGACGCTTGAAAATATTAATAACAAAGGAACTTATACACATTTTTTGTTGCCCCGTATTAGCCCCCTTTGAGGTTTGAAACTATCACAAACATTGTAGATATGACAACGCTAACTGTCCCTATGATAAGTCGCTATTACAAAGGTACTTTCACACTACGTTTTTGGCATGTTGTCATTTTGACCACTTTGCTTTGACCCAACGTTAAGGCACTGTTACTTTTATAATATAAAATGTCACCTTGTTCAATGGTAAATTGTTAATTTGTCAACGTTGCGTTGTCACTGTGACAGAGTATGCTGTCTCATGTCAAGGCAGTGTCATTTTGGACAATACAACTTTGTCCCCATATTTAAAGAATATTGTTAGTTTGTCTACTGTATGATGTCCCTTCATCTTCTGGGTATTATCACAGCGACAGTGTATGCTGTTCCAACGTCTACGACGTGTTGTCACTGTGACAGTGTTTAACTGTCCTTACGTCCACTGGATGTTGACGCTGTGACAATTTATGCTATCCCTACGTCTACGGTGTGTTGTCCCTGTGACAGTGTTTTACTGTCCCTATGCCTACTGGGCGTTGTCGCTTCGACAATGTATGCTGTCCCTACGTCTACGGTGTATTGTCCCTGTGACAGTGTTTTGCTGTCCCTATGCCTACTGGGCGTTGTCGTGTGACAATGTATGCTGTCCCTACGTCTACGGTGTATTGTCCCTGTGACAGTGTTTTGCTGTCCCTATGCCAAGCAAAACACTGTCACAGTGACGGCACACTGTAGACGTTGGAAGAACTTACACTGCCGCAGTGACAACGCCCAGTGTACGTAGAGGCAGCAACACCCAGTCTCCTTAGACGATGGCACCTACGATAACCCTCTCGACTTGGATTTGGACAGCTTCATAGAGGAGTATGTGGCTTCGCATCTGAAAATCCCAGGATGCCATCGTCATGGTAACTTTGTGGAATGTCAAAACTAGAAAAGAAATTAAAATCAGCAAATCGATTAAGATAGTTTTATTACAAATACAAATTAACGAAAGATAGAGTAATTGATCTTACTTATACAGGATTATACGTAATGGCTATGCTAATCTGAAAGGGGCTCAAAGTACTAATCATTATAAACAACTTTTAAAAATTACATGTTGAAAATAGTATACCATTTTCATCGTGCGCGAAAACTTAAAAAAATAGCGGGCGGATATGCCAGCTTCCATAGAAAAATCTTCGAGCCCCTTAGTCTTATCAAGGATCATATGAAGAGAGGATTGACAATGGCCATACAAAAGTTTGTATCTGGCGCTGTGCATAGCATTTTTTTTTTTTTGCCGAAAACGTAAGTTTATACTAGTCCATTACAATACACGCTCTATTGTATAGCTATTGTCTATCCTCCCATTATAAGATTCTTGGTCTTATTTTAATGATTATTTAGATATAAAAACAGATAGACAGACACACACAGAGACACACTGAATTGATCTAGCACAAACAAAAACTGTCGAATTCGCCTTACAACACAGTTGCGTTTGCGCCGCGGCCGGACCGGAGAAAAATGGCAGATTGATTGGCAGAGCCAGTGTTGCCAACGACTAATTTTTGACTGCCGTGTTTGGTAAGGGAAATTGCCGTGTTTGTAAAGAAAAGCTATCTTCGGCTGCCGTAGCAAATAAATAAAATAAAACATGTTTATTTTTAATTTTTATTATCATTATAATTAACCAAAAAAATCACAAAAATCAACAACAAAAATTTACCTTATTTACCCAAATACATTTCTGATAGTCTCTACATACATAATCAATTTTAATTTTTATTCAGTTAGTATTTTTTTATCTTTTATTTTAGCGATTATTTCTTCGGTTGGAACAACAATAGTCAAAAGTCTATGTTTTTAGTATTATTTATTAACGGCAGCGAGAAGGAACTTTCGAAATTCAGTACAAATAACTTGATACTAGCGGTTAAAGTCCTAAGCTAAAGTATCTGTCATAAAACCAACCAATGATTCCCATGTCTGAGATTGCGCATTTTATTTTTAAAATTTTTGGCTTTGGCACTTTGCAAAGGCGATCTTTGCAAATTGCCGTAGATTTTGCTACGGCAGTAGATTGGGGTTAAAGGTTTAGGGTTACATATTTTTTTTGGATAAAAACAAGTTAATATAAACCATGAAATACCTATGATTATCACTGTTTTTTTTTAATTTTATTTAAATGTATACTTTTCTTAGTTAGAAATGCAACAAACTGCAAAAAAGGTAACGTCCTGTCCCCTTTTAATTCCAAAGCTTACGATGAAAAATTTAAGTAAGTTATGTAATTGCAATAGTATACTAAAGTATACAATGAAAAACATTTTCAAAACTATATTTATGTCAGATTCGTGGCGAACTACTAGTAAAATACATTACAACAAAACAATAAATTTACTTTTATTTACAATCACTTTACTGCAAAAAATTGTTTACTTATGATCGTGTAATTTTAAGTTAACAAGTATCCATAGTATTAATTCAGGATCCAATCGATTTTGTTTAATCAAGTCGTCATTTCTCCTTAGAAAGAGAGGAAGTTGGCCATAATGGCAACTTTGCAAAACACAAGCGGCCTCTGGCGACGGCATTTTTTAAGGGCCAATGACGTATTCACTTCGGAGCGTTGACAGAAGCACAAAGGCCTTAGTGAAAATATTTTCTAATTATCCATAGGTATTTAAGCATTGCTTATGCTTCTAGAACTTTTTCAAGTTTCTATAGGTACATTTAAGCTATGGTATGACCATACCGACTTATTTTTTAAAGGCTTCTGTTAAATCACAGAATAACGAATACTTTGTAGGTGCTCCATACAGAATCCTTAGTTTCTCGCCCCGGCGCGTAGGTACGGTAAACGCTACACTAACAGTTGAGAATATTGAAATATGCATAGATTGTTATATGCTAATTGCCAATAGCTAGGTAACCGTCAAGATTATGTAAATTTTAGAGAGAAACTAAGTTGTTGTTACATTTATCAGCATTTAAATGACATACATTTTTGTCAATAATAGCCCATAGACTAAAATTATTATGTCGTACTTATAGTTACTGAATTATAATAAATTTCGACGCGATCCCGTTAGCTGATTTTGTCGTAGAGGCTTACCGGCTAAGTCGTAGTTACTAAATCAAAATAAAACTTGACGCCACGTTCAGTTGTAAAAACTATTCTGTCATTTTGTTCAACTTGCTTGTGAACCAGCGTATAAGCTCATATTCTACCGTTAGTGAATTATGTCGTCGTAACTACCTTCATATGTTGTAGGAAATGAGCTAAAATAAAATTTGACGCTACGAACAAATTAAAAAATGACAATATTGTTGAAAAAAATATTCTGTGATTTTGTTAAATTTGCTAGTGAACCAGCGTTCAAGCTCACATTTTACCGTTAGCGAATTTTGTCATGTCAACTAACCTAGTTTGTCATATCATCTAAAACGAAATAAAACTTGACGCCACGTACATGTCAAATATGAAAATAACTTTGTAAAAAAAGACTATGTCACTATGTCAAAGCTGCTTGTGAACCAGCGTTCAAGCTCACATTTTACCGTTAAGAAACTCTGTCATGGTGACTACCTCCTATAGCGTAGTGACAAACTACTTTGTCGTAGCGACAAAATAAAAATAATCATAGACGCCACCTGCTCGGGAACCTAGTCGTAGTGACAAAAAACCGTTCGACAAAAAAGATTCTAATGCGGCGTTTAGGTTTATTAGAACGTACCGTTCAAAAGCTACGTCAGGAGCACAAAAAAAAAACGACAAAGGAATTTAGCACCTTAGACGACCGATTTTTTTTTGAGTGTACCTGTTTATTGATATCGATCAAAAAACGGCAAAAAAATTAGATTGTTTGTATGGGAGCCCCCCTAAAATATCATTTTTATTTTATTTTTAGTATAGGTAGGTATTTGTTGTTATAGCGGCAACAGAAATACATCATCTGTGAAAATTTTAGCTTTCTAGCTATAGCGGTTCATGAGAAACAGCCTGGAGACAGACAGACAGACAGACGGACAGACGGACTTTGGAGTCTTAGTAATAGGGTCCCATTTTTACCCTTTAGGTACGGAACCCTAATAAAAAGTATCGTATTAACCAAGTGCTATCCTACAATGGCGACCTTTTTTTAGAAATTACCTTAGAAATCATAAAAATAAACAGTTCCGATTCAAACAAACATTTCCAAGTATTTCCATTTTTCGCAAAAAATGGTAAAACCGCCTTCCATCGTGTACAAAATTCCAATATTTCGCTCGAATTGTTAACATTAAGTATTTATGATTTTTCAAAAACGGCTCAGTCGATTTCTTTAAAACTTCGGGAGGATACCCTTTCGTTATCATACTACTACACGGGACTTATCGCGCAATAAAACTTGAGATATGAGTTAATTAAGTACCTCTTTTTCTCCTCCCGACGTATACGATACCCTTTCGAACTGAAAAATATTTTTTTTATATTATTTTTTTCGCCGAAACTGCCGGAGTTTGTTCTAAAACAATTACAGCTTCGAAAAATAATATTTTCTAACCATGTTCTATGTCTACTAACTATCTAACAGTGTGTAGTTATGGCGAATTGGAGTATGATTGTCTGTAAAGCCGTACTGAGCAAAAACAGCAGAACATAATCTCTCATCCGTAAGTTGAATTTTTGATGATACACCTTAAGTAAATCAACAGATTTGTGAACTATTATTTATTTTCTATCACTTCTATATTATGCAGGTTTTTACTATTATCTAAATAATCTATACTCTATACAAACATATATATAAATAAAATTGGAGTGTCTGTCTGTAATATTGAAATAACCGTTTTTTACTACATGCACTCTAAAAAATTTCTAGACGCGGTGACAAAAATCCCTTATCAAATGGGAGATTACTAAGGAAACTGAACACAGCGACTGCACAAATTTAGACGCTTGAAAATATCAATGACAAAGGAACTTATACACATTTTTTGTTGCCCCGTATTAGCCCCCTTTGAGGTTTGAAACTATCACAAACATTGTAGATATGACAACGCTAACTGTCCCTATGATAAGTCGCTATTACAAAGGTACTTTCACACTACGTTTTTGGCATGTTGTCATTTTGACCACTTTGCTTTGACCCAACGTTAAGGCACTGTTACTTTTATAATATAAAATGTCACCTTGTTCAATGGTAAATTGTTTATTTGTCAACGTTGCGTTGTCACTGTGACAGAGTATGCTGTCTCACGTCAAGGCAGTGTCATTTTGGACAATACAACTTTGTCCCCATATTTAAAGAATATTGTTAGTTTGTCTACTGTATGATGTCCCTTCATCTTCTGGGTATTATCACAGCGACAGTGTATGCTGTTCCAACGTCTACGACGTGTTGTCACTGTGATAGTGTTTAACTGTCCTTACGTCCACTGGATGTTGACGCTGTGACAATTTATGCTATCCCTACGTCTACGGTGTGTTGTCCCTGTGACAGTGTTTTACTGTCCCTATGCCTACTGGGCGTTGTCGCTTTGACAATGTATGCTGTCCCTACGTCTACGGTGTATTGTCCCTGTGACAGTGTTTTGCTGTCCCTATGCCTACTGGGCGTTGTCGCTGTGACAATGTATGCTGTCCCTACGTCTACGGTGTATTGTCCCTGTGACAGTGTTTTGCTGTCCCTATGCCAAGCAAAACACTGTCACAGTGACGGCACACTGTAGACGTTGGAAGAACTTACACTGCCGCAGTGACAACACCCAGTGTACGTAGAGGCAGCAACACCCAGTCTCCTTAGACGATGGCACCTACGATAACCCTCTCGACTTGGATTTGGACAGCTTCATAGAGGAGTATGTGGCTTCGCATCTGAAAATCCCAGGATGCCATCGTCATGGTAACTTTGTGGAATGTCAAAACTAGAAAAGAAATTAAAATCAGCAAATCGATTAGGATAGTTTTATTACAAATACAAATTAACGAAAGATAGAGTAATTGGTCTTACTTATACAGGATTATACGTAATGGCTATGCTAAGTTGAAAGGGGCTCAAAGTACTAACTTTTAAAAATTACATGTTGAAAGTAGTATACCATTTTCATCGTGCGCGAAAACTTAAAAAAATAGCGGGCGGATATGCCAGCTTCCATAGAAAAATCTTCGAGCCCCTTAGTCTTATCAAGGATCATATGAAGAGAGGATTGACAATGCCCATACAAAAGTGTGTATCTGGCGCTGTGCATAGCATTTTTTTTTTTTGCCGAAAACGTAAGTTTATACTAGTCCATTACGATACACGCTCTATTGTATAGCTATTGTCTATCCTCCCATTATAAGATTCTTGGTCTTATTTTAATGATTATTTAGATATAAAAACAGATAGACAGACACACACAGAGACACACTGAATTGATCTAGCACAAACAAAAACTGTCGAAATCGCCTTACAACACAGTTGCGTTTGCGCCGCGGCCGGACCGGAGAAAAATGGCAGATTGATTGGCAGAGCCAGTGTTGCCAACGACTAATTTTTGACTGCCGTGTTTGGTAAGGGAAATTGCCGTGTTTGTAAAGAAAAGCTATCTTCGGCTGCCGTAGCAAATAAATAAAATAAAACATGTTTATTTTTAATTTTTATTATCATTATTACAAAAAAAAATTACCTTATTTACCCAAATACATTTCTGATAGTCTCTACATACATAATCAATTTTAATTTTTATTCAGTTAGTATTTTTTTATCTTTTATTTTAGCGATTATTTCTTCGGTTGGAACAACAATAGTCAAAAGTCTATGTTTTTAGTATTATTTATTAACGGCAGCGAGAAGGAACTTTCGAAATTCAGTACAAATAACTTGATACTAGCGGTTAAAGTCCTAAGCTAAAGTATCTGTCATAAAACCAACCAATGATTCCCATGTCTGAGATTGCGCATTTTATTTTTAAAATTTTTGGCTTTGGCACTTTGCAAAGGCGATCTTTGCAAATTGCCGTAGATTTTGCTACGGCAGTAGATTGAGGTTAAAGGTTTAGGGTTACATAATTTTTTTGGATAAAAACAAGTTAATATAAACCATGAAATACCTATGATTATCACTGTTTTTTTTTATTTTATTTAAATGAATACTTTTCTTAGTTAGAAATGCAACAAACTGAAAAAAAGGTAACGTCCTGTCCCCTTTTAATTCCAAAGCTTACGATGAAAAATTTAAGTAAGTTATGTAATTGCAATAGTATACTAAAGTATACAATGAAAAACACTTTCAAAACTATATTTATGTCAGATTCGTGGCAAACTACTAGTAAAATACATTACAACAAAACAATAAATTTACTTTTATTTACAATCACTTTACTGCAAAAAATTGTTTACTTATGATCGTGTAATTTTAAGTTAACAAGTATCATAGTATTAATTCAGGATCCAATCGATTTTGTTTAATCAAGTCGTCATTTCTCCTTAGAAAGAGAGGAAGTTGGCCATAATGGCAACATTGCAAAACACAAGCGGCCTCTGGCGACGGCATTTTTTAAGGGCCAATGACGTATTCACTTCGGAGCGTTGACAGAAGCACAAAGGCCTTAGTGAAAATATTTTCTAATTATCCATAGGTATTTAAGCATTGCTTATGCTTCTAGAACTTTTTCAAGTTTCTATAGGTACATTTAAGCTATGGTATGACCATACCGACTTATTTTTTAAAGGCTTCTGTTAAATCACAGAATAACGAATACTTTGTAGGTGCTCCATACAGAATCCTTAGTTTCTCGCCCCAGCGCGTAGGTACGGTAAACGCTACACTAACAGTTGAGAATATTGAAATATGCATAGATTGTTATATACTAATTGCCAATAGCTAGGTAACCGTCAAGATTATGTAAATTTTAGAGAGAAACCAAGTTGTTGTTACATTTATCAGCATTTAAATGACATACATTTTTGTCAATAATAGCCCATACACTAAAATTATTATGTCGTACTTATAGTTACTGAATTATAATAAATTTCGACGCGATCCCGTTAGCTGATTTTGTCGTAGAGGCTTACCGGCTAAGTCGTAGTTACTAAATCAAAATAAAACTTGACGCCACGTTCAGTTGTAAAAACTATTCTGTCATTTTGTTCAAGTTGCTTGTGAACCAGCGTATAAGCTCATATTCTACCGTTAGTGAATTATGTCGTCGTAACTACCTTCATATGTTGTAGGAAATGAGCTAAAATAAAATTTGACGCTACGTACAAATTAAAAAATGACAATATTGTTGAAAAAAATATTCTGTGATTTTGTTAAAGTTGCTAGTGAACCAGCGTTCAAGCTCACATTTTACCGTTAGCGAATTTTGTCATGTCAACTAACCTAGTTTGTCATATCATCTAAAACGAAATAAAACTTGACGCCACGTACATGTCAAATATGAAAATAACTTTGTAGAAAAAGACTCTGTCACTATGTCAAAGCTGCTTGTGAACCAGCGTTCAAGCTCACATTTTACCGTTAAGAAACTCTGTCATGGTGACTACCTCCTATAGCGTAGTGACAAACTACTTTGTCGTAGCGACAAAATAAAAATAATCATAGACGCCACCTGCTCGGGAACCTAGTCGTAGTGACAAAAAACCGTTCGACAAAAAAGATTCTAATGCGGCGTTTAGGTTTATTAGAACGTACCGTTCAAAAGCTACGTCAGGAGCACAAAAAAAAAACGACAAAGGAATTTAGCACCTTAGACGACCGATTTTTTTTTTGAGTGTGTAAACGAATCTATATATATGATACATACAACAACATTACATTTTATATAATTTTTGTCTGTCTGTCTATTCCGGCTAATCTCTGAAAAGGCTGAACTGATTTTGACGGGACTTTTATTGGCAGGTAGCTGATGTAAAATAAGGAGTAACTTAGGCTACGTTCATTTTAGAATACTTCTTTTTATCTCGGGCTAACGCGGGTAACACCGCGCGGCGCAATTAGTATATGATAAAATCATAGCGACGTAAATAGCTATCTAAGTATGTATAGCACATCTTTTTAACCCCCGACGCAAAAGAGGGGTGTTATAAGTTTGACGTGTCTGTTTGTCTGTCTGTCTGTCTGTGGCATCATAGCGCCCGAACCACTGAACCGATTTCAGTTTAGTTTTTTTTGGATGAAAGGAGACTTAATCGAGAGTGTTCTTAGCTATGTTTTATAAAAATCGATTGAGCCGTTTAAGAGTTATGGTGGTAAAATTCTACAAATGTGCCCAAAATGGTTGTCAATGTGTCGGGGGTTTTTTAAATTTTTAATTTATATTAGTTATTTCACACTCTAATCACCCTATAGCTACACGCTAGTAATCTCTCCACGATGAGATCTAATAACTTTTAGACAGCGCGAGCTATATGGTCTCGTCTTGGCAACATTTAAAATATTTATTATCATTCTGGATCTCTAAGATTTTCTCGAGTGGGTGCTAGCCTTATTCTAGTTTTAAAACCACCTGTACCAGCCTAAAACCTGTTGTTAAAATAATAACCTTAAAGAAAATCAAGTAGCCGAAAGGCAAAGAAGACATAGAGGCTAAAATTACGTAGCCCAGGGAGTAATTCCAATTACTGTTGTTGACTTGTTATGCTACCCTGGTATAAGCTGAATGGATTCTAAATTATAAACAATCACTACATAGTATAAAACAAAGTCGCTTCCAGCTTTCTGTCCCAATGTATGCTTAAATCTTTAATACTACGCAACGGATTTTGATGCGGTTTTTTTAATAGATAGAGTGACTCAATAGGATTGTTTATTTGTATAATACACCTGTGCAGAATACTCACTATAGGTACTAGAGAATGTTTTTCGACAAAAGTAAGGCTTCACTGAGTAATAGTTTCTGTTTCTGCGCAATAACAAATTTCCCTGAAAGTGCTGACTCCTGAATGTTTAATGTGATTACCTTTTGGCACGGGAACCTGGCAAATGCGGCCGAATTTCATCTACTCTCTGTTTTACATTCGTGCTTTTGAGCATAGTAGGAAGTTTTCTAACTCAAATGTCTAAAAGAACGCGGCGACAAAAGTAGTTTTAATATTTACCGGAACTGCCTAAACTAGCAGTTATTTCGAAATTCGAGAAATTCTTACTGTATAAAATATATCTTAAAGAAAATATAACGAAATATTTAACTGCACATGCTTCCGTTTTTCTATGACAAAAGGAACATTGTGAGATGGTTATAAATTTTAAAATATTTTGGTTCAAATTCATGAAAGTACAGAAATTCATGCAAAATTGCTACTTTCGCTCACTGCGTTCCATTACCTTTATGGAGTAGTTATGTTGTTAGGTATTTGTCAACAAAAAATGTGTGTTACACTTAAACTATGATAATATGACTATCTTAAACTATAATAATATAACTATTTTTAGAACATCTTGTCAAATCTAATTGATCAATGGGACAATAGTAATCGTGGAAACAGCACTATTGAAATTTTTGAGCTGCATGACTCATAGTTTGACATTTGGAATAATATGACAATAATTTAATTACTTTGACATTACGATTTAATTCCTGACATTTTTTTTTTTTTTTTTTCTAATTGTATCATTTTATTGTATTCTTATCTTAATTTATTGACTGTATACTTATAATTTTGTGAGATAAATGTAAATGTATTGTATTCGTTTTTATCTCAATAAATAATTTGAATTTGAATCTTGGGCTTGAACAGGACGTAGTAAGTTAGTAACTAGTCAAGCAAAAGTCCAAGATCGGACCCACAGTACAGTCAAAGCAAATCCTAGTCTAGTCGAAATCACCTTCCTTAATACACGACAATAAAGTCCCTTTTCCCTTGTTACAGCCCAAATTGAGTCCCTCCACGCACCGACAGGGGGCGCGGTGGAGCTGCCCTGTGACGTCACTCCGGCGCTGCCTGGAGACGAGATGGGCCTCGTCATCTGGTACAAGCAGGGACATGATACGCCAATCTACTCGTAAGTACTATCGAAATAAGAGTGATATTCCTATAGCAGCTTCGAGAGAAGCAGAAAAAAACAACTGGCCAATCAAAATCATTCCGTTCCGTACAAATTTAAAAATTCTCAAAATCAGAGAATAAATTGTTAACCCCTGCAATGGTGGCGTGATCATCCTAAAGTTATGCGGCAACACCTGGATGAGACCAGCAAAGGATCTGGGATGATTGGCGTAAGGGGGAGGCTTATACTCTGGAGTGGGCCAAATCGCGCAGCTTGTAGCTAACTTCACATCCGCAGACGTGTAAATGATTTGGCCTTTAACATTCACACCATGGTATGATAAGACAGTCTAGTGATCTAGTCAATTTCATTAAAAATCAAAAGCAATACTCACACACACACAGCTACACTACACACTTTTCATTTCCCATCCATAAATTTTCAAACGTTTCATAATTATAATTACCTACTCCTTTTGCATTGTATTAAAATATGACTAGATCATTTGTCCGGCGGAGAGTATTGCTATACCAAAACACAAGTTAGTTCCTAGCTTGGATAGCAATGCTTCTCAACCTGCAACATAACCTAGGATATACAAATCATTGTTAAACAATAATGATATACTGATGTTTGTGAGCGCTAATAAACTTCATTTTCATTTTTCAATTACTTCTTTCTTGTACGATTACCATTAATTAACGACCTACTCGTACAGTAACCGATACCTACTCGTACATCTAAAACACACCTGGCATTCACGTGGAAGTTGTACCTTATGTATTTAGATATGTAGTCCTAAATAACACGGGTGTACTAGATTAGCTAATATATTCGCTCCCCGTCGTCGATAGATCAATCGGCTACATCAAACGGCACAAATTACAGACATTACGGACACCTGGCGGTTGACAATGGCCCATCGGACGCTGTGTTTACATGGACTTTCATCATCATCAGCTCAGCCCTCACTCTATGAACCTCTCACGTCTCTTTAGATGAAGTCATGTCCAAAAAGTAAAGTAGTCGGACCCTACTTTTGTATTGATCCTAGGTTGATCCTCGAAAAGAGCCAAAGTTAAGACTACAGGTTTACAATGGCTTATCGAACGCTGTGTTTACATGGACATTCATCATCATCAGCTCAGCCCTCACTCTATAAACCTCTCACGTCTCTTTAGATGAAGTCATGTCCAAAAAGTAAAGTAGTCGGACCCTACTTTTGTATTGATCCTAGATTGATCCTCGAAAAGAGCCAAAGTTAAGACTACAGGTTTACAATGGCTTATCGAACGCTGTGTTTACATGGACATTCATCATCATCAGCTCAGCCCTCACTCTATAAACCTCTCACGTCTCTTTAGATGAAGTCATGAACAAAAAGTAAAGTAGGGACCCTACTTATGGATCTGGGCTCCTAGATTGATCCGCGATAATTATTTTTCGCAAAAAATAGCATGACCGATTTCACCCGTGTAGAGAATTCGCGAATATTTCGCACGAATCGATGTTACATTTTTCACATTATTGTTGATTTATCAAAAATGGTTCTGCCGATGTCAATAAAAATTTAATGGGACAAATTTCGAAGTATACTCTTTCCAATAAAAAAACTAAAATAAAAAATTTAAAAAACCCTACCTAACTCAGACTCAAAAACCTACCTAAAAAAAGAACGAAAAGAATTTTGGTTCTTCCATCCCCACTTTAACCCACCATAACTCTTAAACGGCTCAATCGATTTTTATAAAACATAGCTAAGAACACTCTCGACTAAGTCTCCTTTCATCCAAAAAAAACTAAACTGAAATCGGTTAAGTGGTTCGGGCGCTATGATGCCACAGACAGACAGACAGACAGACACACAGACAAACAGACACGTCAAACTTATAACACCCCTCTTTTGCGTCGGAGGTTAAAAAAAGAATTGTTAGAATCGGACTACTACGAAAAAAGTTATGCGTGGTTATACATACAAATAAAATATATACACTCTAAAAAATTTCTAGACGCGGTGACAAAAATCCCTTATCAAATGGGAGATTACTAAGGAAACTGAACACAGCGACTGCACAAATTTAGACGCTTGAAAATATCAATGACAAAGGAACTTATACACATTTTTTGTTGCCCCGTATTAGCCCCCTTTGAGGTTTGAAACTATCACAAACATTGTAGATATGACAACGCTAACTGTCCCTATGATAAGTCGCTATTACAAAGGTACTTTCACACTACGTTTTTGGCATGTTGTCATTTTGACCACTTTGCTTTGACCCAACGTTAAGGCACTGTTACTTTTATAATATAAAATGTCACCTTGTTCAATGGTAAATTGTTTATTTGTCAACGTTGCGTTGTCACTGTGACAGAGTATGCTGTCTCACGTCAAGGCAGTGTCATTTTGGACAATACAACTTTGTCCCCATATTTAAAGAATATTGTTAGTTTGTCTACTGTATGATGTCCCTTCATCTTCTGGGTATTATCACAGCGACAGTGTATGCTGTTCCAACGTCTACGACGTGTTGTCACTGTGATAGTGTTTAACTGTCCTTACGTCCACTGGATGTTGACGCTGTGACAATTTATGCTATCCCTACGTCTACGGTGTGTTGTCCCTGTGACAGTGTTTTACTGTCCCTATGCCTACTGGGCGTTGTCGCTTTGACAATGTATGCTGTCCCTACGTCTACGGTGTATTGTCCCTGTGACAGTGTTTTGCTGTCCCTATGCCTACTGGGCGTTGTCGCTGTGACAATGTATGCTGTCCCTACGTCTACGGTGTATTGTCCCTGTGACAGTGTTTTGCTGTCCCTATGCCAAGCAAAACACTGTCACAGTGACGGCACACTGTAGACGTTGGAAGAACTTACACTGCCGCAGTGACAACACCCAGTGTACGTAGAGGCAGCAACACCCAGTCTCCTTAGACGATGGCACCTACGATAACCCTCTCGACTTGGATTTGGACAGCTTCATAGAGGAGTATGTGGCTTCGCATCTGAAAATCCCAGGATGCCATCGTCATGGTAACTTTGTGGAATGTCAAAACTAGAAAAGAAATTAAAATCAGCAAATCGATTAGGATAGTTTTATTACAAATACAAATTAACGAAAGATAGAGTAATTGGTCTTACTTATACAGGATTATACGTAATGGCTATGCTAAGTTGAAAGGGGCTCAAAGTACTAACTTTTAAAAATTACATGTTGAAAGTAGTATACCATTTTCATCGTGCGCGAAAACTTAAAAAAATAGCGGGCGGATATGCCAGCTTCCATAGAAAAATCTTCGAGCCCCTTAGTCTTATCAAGGATCATATGAAGAGAGGATTGACAATGCCCATACAAAAGTGTGTATCTGGCGCTGTGCATAGCATTTTTTTTTTTTGCCGAAAACGTAAGTTTATACTAGTCCATTACGATACACGCTCTATTGTATAGCTATTGTCTATCCTCCCATTATAAGATTCTTGGTCTTATTTTAATGATTATTTAGATATAAAAACAGATAGACAGACACACACAGAGACACACTGAATTGATCTAGCACAAACAAAAACTGTCGAAATCGCCTTACAACACAGTTGCGTTTGCGCCGCGGCCGGACCGGAGAAAAATGGCAGATTGATTGGCAGAGCCAGTGTTGCCAACGACTAATTTTTGACTGCCGTGTTTGGTAAGGGAAATTGCCGTGTTTGTAAAGAAAAGCTATCTTCGGCTGCCGTAGCAAATAAATAAAATAAAACATGTTTATTTTTAATTTTTATTATCATTATTACAAAAAAAAATTACCTTATTTACCCAAATACATTTCTGATAGTCTCTACATACATAATCAATTTTAATTTTTATTCAGTTAGTATTTTTTTATCTTTTATTTTAGCGATTATTTCTTCGGTTGGAACAACAATAGTCAAAAGTCTATGTTTTTAGTATTATTTATTAACGGCAGCGAGAAGGAACTTTCGAAATTCAGTACAAATAACTTGATACTAGCGGTTAAAGTCCTAAGCTAAAGTATCTGTCATAAAACCAACCAATGATTCCCATGTCTGAGATTGCGCATTTTATTTTTAAAATTTTTGGCTTTGGCACTTTGCAAAGGCGATCTTTGCAAATTGCCGTAGATTTTGCTACGGCAGTAGATTGAGGTTAAAGGTTTAGGGTTACATAATTTTTTTGGATAAAAACAAGTTAATATAAACCATGAAATACCTATGATTATCACTGTTTTTTTTTATTTTATTTAAATGAATACTTTTCTTAGTTAGAAATGCAACAAACTGAAAAAAAGGTAACGTCCTGTCCCCTTTTAATTCCAAAGCTTACGATGAAAAATTTAAGTAAGTTATGTAATTGCAATAGTATACTAAAGTATACAATGAAAAACACTTTCAAAACTATATTTATGTCAGATTCGTGGCAAACTACTAGTAAAATACATTACAACAAAACAATAAATTTACTTTTATTTACAATCACTTTACTGCAAAAAATTGTTTACTTATGATCGTGTAATTTTAAGTTAACAAGTATCATAGTATTAATTCAGGATCCAATCGATTTTGTTTAATCAAGTCGTCATTTCTCCTTAGAAAGAGAGGAAGTTGGCCATAATGGCAACATTGCAAAACACAAGCGGCCTCTGGCGACGGCATTTTTTAAGGGCCAATGACGTATTCACTTCGGAGCGTTGACAGAAGCACAAAGGCCTTAGTGAAAATATTTTCTAATTATCCATAGGTATTTAAGCATTGCTTATGCTTCTAGAACTTTTTCAAGTTTCTATAGGTACATTTAAGCTATGGTATGACCATACCGACTTATTTTTTAAAGGCTTCTGTTAAATCACAGAATAACGAATACTTTGTAGGTGCTCCATACAGAATCCTTAGTTTCTCGCCCCAGCGCGTAGGTACGGTAAACGCTACACTAACAGTTGAGAATATTGAAATATGCATAGATTGTTATATACTAATTGCCAATAGCTAGGTAACCGTCAAGATTATGTAAATTTTAGAGAGAAACCAAGTTGTTGTTACATTTATCAGCATTTAAATGACATACATTTTTGTCAATAATAGCCCATACACTAAAATTATTATGTCGTACTTATAGTTACTGAATTATAATAAATTTCGACGCGATCCCGTTAGCTGATTTTGTCGTAGAGGCTTACCGGCTAAGTCGTAGTTACTAAATCAAAATAAAACTTGACGCCACGTTCAGTTGTAAAAACTATTCTGTCATTTTGTTCAAGTTGCTTGTGAACCAGCGTATAAGCTCATATTCTATCGTTAGTGAATTATGTCGTCGTAACTACCTTCATATGTTGTAGGAAATGAGCTAAAATAAAATTTGACGCTACGTACAAATTAAAAAATGACAATATTGTTGAAAAAAATATTCTGTGATTTTGTTAAAGTTGCTAGTGAACCAGCGTTCAAGCTCACATTTTACCGTTAGCGAATTTTGTCATGTCAACTAACCTAGTTTGTCATATCATCTAAAACGAAATAAAACTTGACGCCACGTACATGTCAAATATGAAAATAACTTTGTAGAAAAAGACTCTGTCACTATGTCAAAGCTGCTTGTGAACCAGCGTTCAAGCTCACATTTTACCGTTAAGAAACTCTGTCATGGTGACTACCTCCTATAGCGTAGTGACAAACTACTTTGTCGTAGCGACAAAATAAAAATAATCATAGACGCCACCTGCTCGGGAACCTAGTCGTAGTGACAAAAAACCGTTCGACAAAAAAGATTCTAATGCGGCGTTTAGGTTTATTAGAACGTACCGTTCAAAAGCTACGTCAGGAGCACAAAAAAAAAACGACAAAGGAATTTAGCACCTTAGACGACCGATTTTTTTTTTGAGTGTATAAACGCGACGAATTGAGTACCTCCTCCGGTTTGGTTCGGCGGTCAAAAAGAGCCAAAGTTAAGACTACAGGTTTACAATGGCTTATCGAACGCTGTGTTTACTTGGACTTTCATCATCATCATCTCAGGCGACATCTCGACTGGATGAGGGCGTCTAAAATCCGATTATCACCGTTTTCGACTGTCAAAAAGGAGGAGGTACTTTGTTTGTCCGTATGTTTTTGAAGTGAATACTTCTTTAGCAGCGTTGTGCACTTTTTGGGATGGGTAAAAAATGTTAAACTCGAGTCAGGACACGAGACCTGATCGAAAATTCGTAAGAAGGCGCAGGCCGCTTGCGCGAGTGAGCGTGTGTGAAATTGTATTTTACCACACAAATGATAGTATTTTATATGTTTAAGTTTTCACTTCTGCCGGCACTCCCGGAGTGCAACCCGTTTGTGTTTTTTGTGTATGCCTATATTTTCGCCTATTGTGAACAAACAACAAACAAACAACAACACTTTATTAGACAACCACATTATATAAAAAAACAGATTATAAGGACAAAAACAAAACAATAGGTATCTAATTGGCGGCCTAAACCGATTAAAAAATATTCGAAAGGGTTTTAACCCTAGGTGGTGGTCCCATTTCACTTTTATCGAAATCATGTACAATGTTACCTGGACCGAGGCAGATGGCACAGTAAAAGAGAGGCCTAAACCCAGCAGTGGGATAAAGAAAGCTGTGGATGATGATGATGATGTACAATGTACAAGTATATACATACAATACATGGATGTCACATTAATTCGCGCTAGCTATTCGAATTCTGTAGGTACATGGTGGAAGTCGGTGATTCCATTTTTTGCGAAAAATAATTATGGCTGTCATTTTTAGGGTTCCGTACCCAAAGGAAAAAACGGGACCCTATTACTAAGACTTCGATGTCCGTCTGTCCGTTTGTCTGTCACCGGGCTGTATCTCATAAACCGTTATAGTTAGAAAGCTGAAATTTTCACAGATAATGTATTTCTGTTGCCGCTATAACAACAAATACTAAAAACAAAATAAAATAAATATTTAAGGGAGGCTCCCATACAACAAACCTGAATTTTTAGACGTTTTTCGCTCTATATTAATAATGGTAACAGATAGATGCTTGGAATTTTCACAGAATATTTAGTTTTATATTCACTTTAATAATAAATATTTAAGGTGGGCTCCCATACAGTACGGAACCCTCCGTGCGCGAGTCCGACTCGTACTTGGCCGATTATTTTATAGTTTACTAATTTTGAAGCATCAGCATGAAAATTGCAGCGTACATAAAAATCGAAAAGCAAAAATATCCTATTAGAAAGGAGTTGGCTTCGAGAGGGCTTAAGGTTGATTTGAGCGTCCCCCAGACTCCTGCACCCTGCGGCTACGACCTGATTAACGACCAATCACAGATCATCTTGATTTAACCTTTGCTTTAACCACTTCGGCCTTTATAACTGTTCAAACATTAAGCCGCAATTATCTGGACAACGACGCTTGTATGACGTCTTTCAGACACTTTCGTCAGAAACTGAGTTTTATATATACACTAGCTTTTACCCTCGGCTTCGCCCGCGTTATATTTTGATTTTGGCTAATGTTTATGTCGGCTGCGTAACCTAACCTAAGCGACAAACATCAAAATACCTTAGAGGAATGCTTTTGTTGGTTAAGTTACGGTTGGAGTGTATATACAACCCCCCTGTGTATTCCCGCCTTGTCGTGGCGGGGGAGGTCTAAGGCAGCTGAAAAAGCGGCGCTAAAAGTCTCCCTCTTCTTTGGGTCTTTCCCCCAAGGCAGCTTAGAGGCCGGCACTCGTAGTGCAGCCGCTTTTAACTAAAGCAGCTGAGAGGATGGCCGGTAGGTTGCCTGCCTTATGAGGAGTGTTGCTTCTGAGGCGGGCTGCAGTGCCGCTCTTGCGTCGCTGCAACCGAGGATTAGGGGCTGCGGTGGGATGGAACTGGTTGTGTGGGTGGCGCCACCTACCCTACCTTCCGCTAGGCCGTCAACCTGTTGGAAGACGCAGTGGGGCTGCAGGGGAAGAGAAGTGTCGGTATCGCGATGGCCGTTCTCACTGCCCTCTGCAGTTGAAGAGGCAGGCGCTGGGCTACTATGACTGACCCGTTGCACTGGGATCAGGACGTTGGAATGCTGTCCGACGCTCAGTGCTGGTTACTCCCGAGTGGTGGATGACGATGTGTCTTGTGCTCCGAAACACACCGTCATTATGGCGGGAGCGCAAGCTCCGTTATGGAGCCCGAGTCTGGGCTAGCGCTGTTGAGTGCCGCGAAGGAGTGCGAAAAATGTAGGAACGTCCTAAACTTGAAATGACAGGTTATTTCTGGCGCTTAGACGGCTGCTACCGCGGCCCGCTCGCTTACTTTTCATCCTATCCTACGGAAACTGTTAAAGTTTTTGGGATAAAAAGTGGCCTTTGTCACTTTTCGTCTTTCAAACTATATTCATGCAATAAGTCAAGGCAATCCGTTGCTCCGTTGCTGAGAAAAAGTTATTGTCTTATCCTACGGGAACCGCAATTTTTTCGGAAAGGAAAGTATCCTATGTCACTTTCCGTCTTCCAAACTATGCCCACCCCAAAAATCAAGTCAATCCGTTGCTCCATTGCTGAGAAACAGTTATTGTCCTATCCCATAGGAATCACGAATTTTCTCGGGATACAAATTAAGTATCCTGTTATCACTTTCTGTCTTTTAAACCATAGGTATCCATACCAAAAATCAATTCAATCTTTTGCTCCGTTGCTGCGTCAAAGAGGAACAAACCATCAAACTTTTCGGATTGATAATATTAAAGTATGATGATTCTGTACCATAAAGGTAGAATAAAGAAACATGTTAACTATTTTTAATGTCAGACAAAATTACGGTCTGTTATTAAACGTCATAGTAACATGTAGCATGCAGAGGGACTAAAGCATTTTATCCAATTTTAATGTCAGTTTTCATTTTCAATCCATACTTTATTTCCTCTTCAAGGGGATATAATGGTGGAAAAACAATTTGTCCCCTTGCCATGCTACCTGTGATTTATAAAAGTCTGCAGACAATGTCACCTGTCATCTAATTACGTTTCGCTGTGACGTTTCGTTAGTGTCATAGAGGAATTAATCACTTAGCGTCTTTGTGATAGTGGCGACAGTTTTGCTTTCGATAGTTTTTGTCCTGTCCTACAGGAACTATGCAATTTTTTGCTTAACGTCTAATGATTAGCATCTAAAATTCGACGCGCTTGGTTTTGCTCTTGAGTCTCAGCAGTTCTTTGCGCTGCGTGATGCTCAGCATCTAAAAGTCGCCGCGCTTGACTTTCAACTTCAGTCTCAGCAGCTCTCTGAGCTTCGTGACGCTCAGCATCTAAAATTCGACGCGCTTGGTTTCGCTCTTGAGTCTCAGCAGCTCTTTGAGATGCTTGGCGCTCGGCATCCATGTCAAACGCATTTTAAGTGTGCTCTTCAGACTCTTGGCTTCTAGCAATTTTCTTTACGCGAGCTCCGCTAGAACTACGCGCTAGATTCGATTTGCGTTTTGTAGACATACCTATTAGAATGAAAACTACGTAATTAAACTGAAAAAATACATGTCACCTTCTCTAAATTTTACAGGAAAAGATTGATTGACTTTGACATTTGCAACTCGAGCAGCCTTGAATGGGCATTGGGCATAGAGAATGTAATTTGGAAAGTCAAGATGCAAATTACCATTTGTCATGGTAGAAAATAAGTTTTTTCTTCTAAGATTCTAGCCAATGCGTTTTCATCCCCCGTTTTCAACCCTTTAAAACTATTTTTTCGAATCAAAAAGTAGCCTATGTCCTTTCTCAGGCTCTAGACTATCTGTGTACCAAATTTCATTCAAATCGGTTCAGTAGTTTTAGCGTGAAAGCGCGACAGACAGACAGACAGACAGACAGAGTTACTTTCGCATTTATAATATTATTAAGTAATTAAGTAATTAAGTAATAAGTAATTAAGTAATTAAGTAATTAAGTAATTAAGTAATTAAGTAATTAAGTAATTAAGTAATTAAGTAATTAAGTAATTAAGTAATTAATAATTAAGTATATTAAGTATTAAGTATTAAGTATTAAGTATTAAGTATTAAGTATTAAGTATATTAAGTAATATTAAGTAATTAAGTAATTAAGTATATTAAGTATTAAGTATATTAAGTATTAAGTATATTAAGTATTAAGTAATTAAGTAATTAAGTAATTAAGTAATTAAGTATATTAAGTATTAAGTATATTAAGTATTAAGTATATTAAGTATATTAAGTATTAAGTAAGGATACCTAATCGAAATAAAGAATGCCAACATTAATTACGGAACAAGTGGCTGCCTTATCGATTAAAACGAATTAGGTTATTAATAAGGCGTAGAATTATGCTCTACGCAAATCTCTATAAGCAAATTGGTAGTAAAGATAACATGATAATACGATTAATTTATAAAACTCGACGCTAGTAGGCAGCTCCGACTAGTCACAGTGACTATTAAAACTAACGATATTACATTAAATTTAAGTATGAATGGACTAGCAATGAGTCGCGTTTTTCTTGCATTAAAAATCACTCAGGTTGTGATGTATTAGATGGAGGTAGAAATGATTGTCATCTACCCGCATATTATATATAGCTTGGTTCGAGAATAATAAAGACCATTCTGCGATAGACCGTCTTTTACTCAACACTTCACAGGTGCTCTATATTAACCAACTTCCAAAATGGAGGTTCGTCGTCTCTATGTTCGTCTGTATGTATTTTTTCTGTATGTCCATCGATATTTTCGCCAATTGTGAACCGAATAAAAAAATCTTTTTTATAGGCAAACCATTTAACTCGCGGAACGCCCGCGGGGTAAGAAGGGAGCGGAGGGAGATGTTATCGGGTGAGTGACAGGGGTGAGATGTGAGCTCTCTGCTCCGCGTACCCCTGTTACCCACCCGGTAACATCTCCCCCCGCTCCCTTCTTACCCCGCGGGCGTTCCGCGAGTTAAATGGTTTGCCTATAGTTCGATAGGATATACTTTCGAGGTGGTTGTATTAAATTTTTATTGAAATCGGCGGAGTTGTTTTTGAAAAATCAACAATAATGTTAAATTTGTATACATCTATTCGAACGAATTATTGGAATTTCGTACTCGGTGGAAGTCGGCTTTGCAGTTTTTTGCAAAAAATAATTATTATTCAACCTATAGCCCGCTAGGATGTATGCGTAAATAAGTGGTCACTAGATTGTGAATATAAGCAGGAGTACCAGCGAGCATTCAAAACCTATTTAATGCGAACGCGATAGCATGCGATTGTACAAGTCATTTTCAAAGGTTTCAAAAGCGAGCTCCTGGTAGCAAACCATAACATAAATATTTGTATCTCTAAACGACGGATATATCCTAGGATATGACTGAAATCATCATTTTGACTATCATTTACTATGGAACCAAACTTGAAATCGACAAGACAAGAGAAAATCAGCTTTCATACATAATGTTTATTAACCATGGAAAATTTAAGGATATTTGAAATGGGGCTATTCCGGAAACCGTAAAAACTATATTTTTATGATTTCCGGATGAGGCTACATTGTAAAAGTTTGTTTTCATGAGAATTTAATGAAATCATAACGATACAAATGTACACAGGTATAGAGAAACACAAATAAATAACATTTTTCCGAGCCTTTTCGCTACTGTATTAAAGACGAACAACCTAACAAATTCAGATTCGGAATACATTTTCGATATTTAAATATCAGTAGTTTATTAAAGTACTAGCTTTTCCTGGTTTCGCCCGCTTACGGATGAACTTTAGCTACAAATCTGAAGAAAATTCAGGAGAAATATTCTAACAGATAGTAAAGTAAGTTCGTATAGGCCGGGTGGCTAGCCCTGGTGTCAGAGTTTTTAAGCCGCCTGAAGGCCTCTGACTTGGAAAAACGGTTAAAACAACCGGGACCTACAATTTAACGTGTAATTCGAGTACGGTAGCGCTCAGTTGGAAAATGCCACCCGCGGTCACCCATGCAAATACTGGCCGTGCGGAAAGTGGCTTAATATCGGTGATTGCTGATAAACACATAAAAAGATAGTGAAAACCGTATTGCAATCTGTTGTGTAGTTTGGAAGAAATAAGCGGATACACAGACAGACACACAAAAATGGCGGTTTTGCTTTTTACTATGTAGTGATTATAAATAAAATGAAATAATTTATAAATATTATGTCGAGTTACAACCACTTCTTAAATTAATAGTCAGTGTTGAGCGTCAGACAATACCTCGTCCCAAAATTGACAAAATAAATTATAATAAACAGTAAATTTAACAATATAATCGGCCATGTACGAGTCGGACTCGCGCACGGAGGGTTACGTACTGTATGGGAGCCCCCCTTAGATATTAATTTTATTTTAATTTTATTATTTAGTATTGAAGTGAATATAAAACTAAATATTCTGTGAAAATTTCAAGCATCTACCTGTTGCCATTATTAATATAGAGCGAAAAACGTCTAAAAAAATCAGGTTTGTTGTATGGGAGCCCCCTTTAAATATTTATTTAATTCTCTTTTTAGTATTTGTTATTATAGTGGCAATAGAAATACATCATCTGTGAAAATTTCAGCTGCCTAGCTATCATGGTTCATGAGATACAGCCCGGTGACAGACAGACAGACAGACGGACAGACGGACATCGAAGTCTTAGTAATAGGGTCCCGTTTTTCCCTTTGGGTACCTAACCCCTAACGGAACCCTAAAAAACAATATAATATAAAATAGTTGATAAATTATAAACCATGTTCTTCTAATAACAACTAGTTTGAATTACGCCTTTCAACTCCCAAAAGCTTTGCTTTAATTTTGAGAGAAGATTTTTCACAATTTTATCTTAATTTCGATAAAAGGTCTGCAAGTTATTGCTCCAGCTCTTAGATCGAGAGTTATCAGTTTTATATAAATGGGGCGATTTTTATCAAGAAAATGTGAAATTAAGGTGGGTTTAGATAGTCTTGAATGATAGTAATCGCTACTTCGCTACTAATATTATAAACTAGCGACCCGCCCGACTTCGCACAGATGTATTATACGAGTATAAACCTTTCTCTTGAAACGCTCCATCTATTAAAAAAAAAAACACGTCAAAATCCGTTGCGTAATTTTAAAGATATGTACAAGCATACCTACATGGGGACAGACAGCGAGCGGGAAGCGACTTTGTTTTTGACCGACGAACCAAGACGGAGGAGGTACTCAATTCGACGCGTATTTTTTTTAAATATGTAACCACGCATAACCTTATTAATAGTAGTCCGATTTCAATAATTCTTTTTTTATTGGAAAGGGTATACTTCGAAATTGGTCTCATTTAATTTTTATTGAAATCGGCTGAGCCATTTTTGATAAATCTTTAAACAATGTGAAAAATGCTACATCTATCCGTGCGAAATATTGCGAATTCTGTACACGGGTGAAGTCGGTCATGCTATTTTTTGCAAAAAATAATATACTATGTAGTGATGTGAAAGTAAGTTTGTTTGTTACGCTTTCATGCAGCAACAGAGCATCGGTTATACTTGATTTTTAGCATGAAAATAGTTCGAAGGCTGGAAAGGGACATAGGATTTTGTATTTGTAGTTTTGAAACGTTAAAAAATGGATGTTCGCAGCTTTGGTAACCTTTTTGCGCTAAACACAAATTTTGCAAACACAATGTGGATTTTGACAATGCTCGCTCGTGCACTTCCTTAGTTTCTTGACGATTTACGTGTACGTCTTAGTTCCTATCAATTCAAAAATAGAGTCCTTGATCGTGTGCAATTACCTTTACTAAAGAAGTGTCACCTTAGTGACCTTGAGCCTAAAAATAGGTACCTTGTCGAACGAGACCTTTATATTTTGAAACCGACTTTCAAGGAGGAGTTTTCAATTGCTTCATGAGTTTTTTTTTTGAAATAACTTGATTTTCTCATTATTTGTCAGCTGGACCGATTCACGACTTTCTTTTTTCAGTCAATAGATAGAGAATCCTCGGATGCCTTTAAAATCTTAAATTGTATAGCCCGAGTCACACAAGTTGGCGGAAATGAAGTTAGCTACAAGCTGCGCCATAGCCAATCCTGACGGAAGCTCTCACAAAGCCGCGCGTTGATTGGATATTGCGCAGTTTGTAGCTAACTTCATTTCCGCCAACTTAAGCTCCGGTTGTTCAAATTGCTTATTCTATTGTATCGACTAGTCTTCAATTGTCAATTGCTGAACATAGGCTTGCCCTCGAGCAATATTTTTCTCCTTAACTTACTTTAAAAAATATACAGAAATAAACATTCTTACTTGAAATTTTCACAAATATACTTATGTGTTTAATGCTTAATTGCACATGAATCGTTGCGCTAATTTTTAAAAGCTCACTCGAGTTTGTTTACATGCATCACTGACCTCATTTCTTTTGAAGATAGATAATTTAAATAAATACAAGTTCAATCACTTCAAAGAAATTCATATTTATAATAACACAGAACGATAGAAATTAACTCATATTAGGTACCTAAACAGGGTTATTCCTAATCAATTGGCATCCTTTTAGGAGCTTATTCTGTACATCAAAACTTTTGTTCTGCGTCTTTTGTCAAAACTCAAAAATAATCAGCTGTTCCATACATTTTGTCGCGGGCGAATGATATTTTCCTATGGAACAACATTTTTTTTTCAGTTTTGGCAAAAGTCGCAAAACATAAGTTGTTCGTTTTGATGTACATAATAAGCCCCTAAAAGGATGCTAATTGATTAGGAATAACCCAGTATACTTGACAATTTATTTATTTTTAACTTTAATTCCCAACGAGCTGGCCGTGATAATCGAGCCGGTCACAATTATCATCTACTTAACTTTTTTTTAGTAAAAATGTGTAGTTACTTATATTTGTTGAAAATTGTAGGTACAATACGTTCTAATTTGTTTGATTTTGTTGTGAACAATACCGAGTTGCCTAGTGAGTACACTTAGTGAGATTATGACGGAACTTAAAGTAGGGACAAGATAATAGGTCACTTTTGACATTTCATTTTATGCAAAGAAAAATATACCTTGTACTAAAGGAATAAAACTCCAAGCCGTATTCGAGAACACTTATCGGTCGTCGTCAATATTGTTTTCATGAGTTTTATTCCTTTAGTGTAAGGTATATTTTTCTTTGCATTCATGAACTGTCAAAAGTGACCTATTAAAATGACTCCACTATAGTATAATTAATATTCCGGGGGTTTTATTTCCTTACAGAAGGTATGAAAAGTAGAGTATGCACCACTAGAACAAAGTCTGTCTTCGTGTTGGGTCAAGTTGGGTGGCTTCATCTCCTTCACTGGAGGCTTCGCTTCACTCAGGACTCTAAAAACTTCTAAGTAACTAAAGTCTCTCGCTGCGCTCAGGGTCCATTAAGTCCCGCGTGACGCAAGACACAACTTTGTTCCCTAGGTGCATAATCAACTGTTTCTGGATTACTGTTAAATATTCGTCTAACGTGTTATAGCATTTGGATAATCATAGAGATACCAAAGGAATAATGTTGTCGATCGATAAAATCTGAACGAGATGTATCTATTTAGTAAAGAGACATGAATAATATGTACCGGTACTATGCCGGATTTTTATGAAGATAACATCAAATTTCAGTACGCTATTGACAGTTTTGACAGCAGTTTTGCAAGATTTTCCATTGTCCATTCTTGTAGTTAAAAATTGCCTGAAATGACAACAGCATTATCAATATGTTATTATTATTAGATATCTGTGTGTATAATAATAACAACACTGAACACCGACTGTCATTATACATTAAGGTGAATTACTCATCCAAATTTCCCGCAATACATGGCAACACCAGCTGTCATTGGCTTTGCTCAGTTGTCAGTTGCCATAATAATTACAAATTGTGCGCAATTGACGCAAACAGTTATACATTGCCAGTACCAACATTACGAACAAGACGTTGAAGTAAATTTGCATGTTGGCAACAATTAATTATAATACATAATCGGCTGTGTCATGATGACTAATTTAATTTGTTAGTCTCTGTTTTGATCATGGATGAGAGAAAGCGAGGATAGGGCTAAAGCTTACTTGTTATAGGCCGAATCATGCAAGTCGGCGGATGGGAAGTTAGCTACAAGCTGCGCAATATCCAATCCTGACTGCAGCTCACATAAAGTTGCGCGTTGATTGTGTTTTATGCAGCTAACTTCACATCCGCCGACTTGTATGATCCGGCCTACAGGTATATTAAGCCCGATTACAGAGGCGCCAGCGTAAATTAAATAGCTACCTAAAAAGCGTTCTCTCTATCGAATGCCTAAAGTGAAAAAGAAACAGAACTATGATATTTAGCTAATATAATTACGCTGGCGCCTCTGTAATCGGGCTTAGTATAACTTTAGTTGTATGTACGGATCTCCTCATTTCTGTTTCACAATTAAATCGATTTATATTACATTCTACTTAAACTACATTCTGATGTAAGTAATAATCCTGTGTATAATATTTTACAGTCATGTGCACTAATACGTGTATATGTATGATAGCGCTCATAGCGTATTTTGACAAGGATCTTGTCAGCGATAATCGAAGTTAAGCAACGTTTAGCACCTTTTTGACCGACGAACCGGAGGAGGTACTCAATTCGACGCGTATACAGGGTTATTTCTAATCAATTAGCATCCTTTCAGGGGCTTATTCTATACATCAAAACTAACAACTTTAGTTCTGCAACTTTTGTCAAAACTCGAAATTTTTTTGTTGTTCCATAGAAAAATGTCGTTCACCCGCGACAAAATGTTCCATACAGCTGATTTTTAGGGTTCCGTACCCAAAGGGAAAAACGGGACCCTATTACTAAGACTTCGATGTCCGTCTGTCCGTCTGTCCATCTGTCCGTCTGTCACCGGGCTGTATCTCATGAACCATGATAGCTAGGCAGCTGAAATTTTCACAGATGATGTATTTCTGTTGCCAATGTAGCAACAAATACTAAAAACAAAATAAAATAAATATTTAAGGGGGGCTCCCATACAACAAACCTGAATTTTTAGACGTTTTTCGCTCTATATTAATAATGGTAATAGGTAGATGCTTGAAATATTCACAGAATATTTAGTTTTATACTCACTTCAATAATTATTAATAAAATTAAAATAAAATAAATATTTAAGGGGGGATCCCATACAGTAGTTCTGATAAAAGTTGCTAATATTTTGATAAAGGATGCTAAAGTTTTGATGTACAGAATGTGCCCCTAAAAGGATGCTAATTGATTAGAAATAACCCTGTATAAATATAAATATATATTTATGTATAACCACGCATAACTTTTTTTCACAGTAGTCCGATTTCAATAATTCTTATTTTATTGGAAAGTATACTTTGAAATTGTTCCCATTTCAATTTCATTGAAATCGGCTGAGCCATTTTTGATAAATCATCAATAATGTGAAAAATGCTACATCGAACCGTGCGAAATATTCGCGAATTATGTACACGGGTGAAGTCGGTCATGCTATTTTTTGCAAAAAATACATTCTACGTACGGTCATTCTTCGGTTGCTATAACCGTTTTGACATATTAGAGACCTTCAGGTGGCTTAAAAAACTATGACACTGGGGCTGGCTAGCCGCGGTTTTACCCAACTTCTACGAACTTACATACTGTTATGTGCAATGATTATGTCTCACAGTAATCTGGTACATGATTTGGCAAAATGAACACAGTTTCAGTTCCCGAGAAGTTGTAATGTTCGGTCCCCGAGGCTTAACATAGTTCTGGATCTAGACAATTACGACTATCTAGGGTTAGAGCTCTAGAATATTGAAGACAAACTCAATACTATGGTTTCACTTGTAATTTTTGACCGAGGAAACGGAGGAGGTACTCAATTCGACGCGTAAGTATATTTGAGAGTCTATTAATAAGACCCTATTACTAAGACTCTGCTGTCTGTCTGTCTGTCTCCAGGCTGTATCTCATGAACTGAATATACAGATGATGTATTTCTGTTGCCGCTTTAACTACAAATACTAAATACAGAAAAAAAATATTATTTTAGTAAGGGGGGCTCGTATGTATGACATTTTTTTACTATTTTCACTTAGGGACTGTGGCTTGTAGGTATTTGCCCGAGCCCACGACTGACAGAATTGTCACATAATATGTCAGAAGACTTAAGTTCTTATTCTATGCATAATATGTGCAAAAGCGTGCAGTTAAATTGAAAACCTCCTTTTTAGGGTTCCGTATCCAAAGGGAAAAACGGGACCCTATTACTAAGACTGCGATGTCCGTCTGTCTGTCTGTCTGTCGGTCTGTCACCGGGCTGTATCTCATGAACCATGATAGCTAGGCAGCTGAAATTTTCACAGATGATGTATTTCGGTTGCCGCTATAACAACAAATACTAAGAACAAAATAAAATAAATATTTAAGGGGGGCTCCCATACAACAAACCTGAATTTTTAGACGTTTTTCGCTCTATATTAATAATGGTACCAGGTAGATGCTTGAAATTTTCACAGAATATTTAGTTTTATATTCCCTTCAATAATAAATAATAAAATTAAAATAAAATAAATATTTAAGGGGGGCTCCCATACAGTACGGAACCCTCCTTGCGCGAGTCCGACTCGTACTTGGCCGATTATTATATTAGTCGGACAAAGGAAAAACAGACAAACTGTCAAACTACCCCTATAACATTAGGATAACTACACATTCGAGGTAGGTCATTAGTGTCTCACACTAGTTAGTTTATGTCTATCTAACTACCGAAATATCTTGTTTTACTGTGAATATCTTGCTTAAGTACCCACTCTAAATTGTTAGACGAGAAAATCATTTCAGTTTCAAGTAGTAATAGTATTTTAACTTTGTTTATGAATGTAGTTGGTAAAGTAATAGTGAGATGAAATTTTAGATTATGATGAAGGTATTAAGTGCTTGTTTTCACTGCTCTACTTAATTAATTATTATTTTAATCTCTAATAATTTTGTATAAGATAAAGTTCTAAGTTCTTTGGTAGATATTGTTTTGAGAAAATTGTTTAGCGGTTACGAGCTTTTCAATGAAAGAAACATTGTCTTTAAACCTAAATACACGTACGTGTGTAGAAGATATTTGATGGCGTATGAAGAATCAAACCAACTGACACTGGGCCAGCGCGGCAGCGTATTAGATACGGCCCAATCTTCCTTCGTGGATAGACATTATGTTAGCAGTGGAGCATAAAACGTGGAGTATAGTTAGGGTTTGCAATGTTTAGATATAAAAGAATGAAAGTTTTGTTTGTTTCTCTGCTATCATAATTAATAATAACACGATATTATTGTAAACGAATGAGCGAATGGTAATTGAAATAATTATTTTGTACAAAAAATGACACCACCTGCTTCCATCGTGTACAGAATTCGAATAGTTTGCACGAATCGATGTGACATCCACGTACATTATTATTGATTTATCAAAAACGGCTCTGCCGATTTCGATAACATTTAAAAAGAGTCGGTAAAAAACTGAAATGATTTTTTTTGTTTGGATGTTGATACTCGCGTAGAGATCGAATTTTTAATCTGATCTAGTTAAAACTTGGCACGTATGGTCTACAATATCTCTGTTTTTTGCTCTAAGCCATTTTTTGGGGAAGGTACCCTCCCCAAAAAGGGAGAAACCCCCTCTGCTCCAGTTTGTTCTGGCTTCATTATATTGGTTATCTCGTTTTTATTTGACCTTTTGACTTTGGGGTTTGAGGTGTCAGCCCAACCGGCACTGGGTACTTTTTTTTTGTTGACAGAGGGAATACTTTTTTTAGATACCTAGCTGCATTGGGGTGCAACTAAACCCCCCTCGGCAGCCGCTTCTATGTTTTTAGACGGCACTAGGGTCTTCGTTAGAACTCACTAGTGCCTTCTAACATGTAAATTGACGTCCCAGGACTATACACTACAACAGGCCTGCTTACAACGACGCTGATTATAAGCCATGCCATTGTCTCCCCCGGACTCGATTGGGTGAACTCATCCCCAAATACGACCACCCTCGAATCAGGTGCCCCTTTTAGTCGGCTTTTACGACAGGCAGGGGATACCGAAATCGTATTCTAACACCCTGGTTCCAGGGTCCCCTGGCTGGTCTACTGGCACTGGGCTAACGCTGAGGATATGGTACCATCGTACTTGTTGAAATGAAACTTCTAATGCGACTTCCAACAAGGTTGTGTTAAACGTTTAACGCCACCATGGAGGGGATATGAAAGCACTGTTGCGTCGAATTTCACTTCTTCCACGCGGAGGGACTCCACTTGCACTTTTTGGGTATGGCTGTGTTCAGCTGCGAAATATTCAAAGTACAGTACAGCACAGTTACCGTATAGTACAATTTAACCTTAAAATAGTAGGTGCCAGTCGTTTTACCCGTTTAGTCATGACAAATGCCTTCCGGCTTAAAAACTTAAATAGTGTTTTTCTATAATTTCGTGCGGTAATGGAAACAGTGTCAATTATTAAAACAACTAAGTGCACTGAGCGTAAAGCGTCATCTTCACGGCGTTTTTGATCTCCGAATTAAGGCCATGACGGCTTATACACATCAAAGACGTTTGAGTACCCCTTAACATCTGTCAGTGGCTGTCAAACAAAATTATGACATGTATCTACGGGATAAGGTCTATTCTTGTACTAAAGATGGTTGATAAGCCTTAAGAATGTGATCTCAAATAATTTAAGGTGATTGATTCCTTCCGCGTAAGTTAGTTTTGATTGGTTATTAGGAATTTTATGATACAGTTTGGTTTATTAAAATTAGTTTTTTACGTTTGATATATTTCGTCGTAAAATGTTAAGTTAGATGATTGCTCAAAATTTTTAAAAGTAAAATGTATTCTACTCATCGTTGAAAGTAAAAATCGGCCAAGTGCGAGTCGGACTCGCTCACGTAAGGTTCCGTACCGTATGGAAGCCCCCTTAATATATTATATTTGAGTTTAATTATTTATTTTGGAAGTGAATATTCAACCCAATATTCTTTGAATATTTGAAGCATCATCCTGGTGCCGTTATTAATATCGAGCAAAAAAAAAACACTTTTCTTGTATGGGAAATACCCTTTAAATATTTATTTTTTTACATTATGTTTATTATGTGTTTTTATTTAAACTAACCTCTCTCTATAGTACCTACAGTCGAATTCTTTAAAATGTAACTACTCAACAAAGGGCACAAACCCTGGAGTTTGTGGGTCAATAATTTAAATTAAAAAAAAAAAAAAAAAAAATTTAATTTAAGTGAATATTTAACTAAATATCCGGTTGATATTTTAAGCATCTACCAGTCACTATTATTAATATCGAGCGAAAAACGGCTAAAAATTACCACCCCCCCAACCATTAAACATTTTTTTTTCTGTTTTTAGTATTTGTTGTTATAGCAGCATAAAGCTTGGTGAAAGACAGACAGACGGACAGCAGAGTCTTAGTAACAGGCTCCCGTTTTCACCCTTTCGGTACGGAACCCTAAAAGAGAAAACTGACTGCATGTGTATTAGGTATTTAAAAACAACATACAACAAACTTTTTTTAGTGCGTTACTTCATTCTTCAGAGAGTGGCTCTAGGGTTAAGATTTAGTATTTTCAGTAGTTTTTTCTAAGCAAGCTCTAAATTTATTTGAATTTCTTATATCAGTCACGGTTTGATGTAACGCTTCTAATTACTCGATATCTTAAAGTTTGTTCAAGACCTGTAAAGGCTTGTTAACTAAAAATATATAATTAGTCCGTCAAATAGATTGTCAAAAAATATGAGACACGTATTTTTTCTTTTGTCAATTTCACAAAAATTGATGAAGATATAGCATAGCATACATCATTGTAATGAATGTATATTATTTGACGTGTAAATTGACATTTTACCAATAAATGACTTATGACTTAATAAAGGCACTTTTGCCCGATAAAAAATGTAACCATGTAACCATGTATGTATGTAACCATGTTAAAGTTCAACGTGACGTCACTAACGGCTATCAAATGTACCGTCTAGTGCCATCACGAGCCCCCACTCTCAAACTTTGACAAGGTTTATCTTTGTCACTAATTGATTAATTGACAAAAGAAAAAATATGTGTCCAATGTTTTTTAAAAATCTAACTAACGGACTAATTATAATCATGATTTTTATACCTAGTAAACATCCCTATTAATTGATTGTATGCTGGACCCAGTTTTCTGTTGAGATAGCACCTTAAATCTTTTTCGCTTAGCATTGGTCGTAGGAATAATCTAAGAATACAATACTACCTATAATAAAATACTTTCCGCCAAAACACAAGGATTATATGACGTCATAAACTCAACTTAATAAAAATAGTAGTCTAAGAGCCAGGCTGCTTAGTGCTTAACCTATACATATTACAGTGAAACCTGGATAAGAGAGAGTTGAAGGGACCGCCATCTCATTCTCGCTTATAGAGGTTTTTCACTTATCCAGGTTTCTCACTTATCCAGTTTCGGAAGTGGCCACTCTCTCTTATAGATGTTAAAAAATACGTCTAATTTGTATGTAGGTATCTACATGCGTAAAGAATGATAAATATGTTTATAAATAGTACATAGGTACTAACTGTTTGGATTGTGTTGATTAGAATTGAACATAGATGATAGTTTGTTTTATTCATTCTAAAAGACACATTTAAATATTGAGAAAATCAAAAAACTATTTTTTTTTATATTTTTCCATGCCCTTTAGAGCACTGAGACCTTATAGGGACCATATATCTTTTGATTTTATAATTTTATAAAAGTAATTCTGTTAAGTCAAATTCATTGCGTATTTCATTTCGAGATTTTCCATCTTTGAACGCATACAATACCTAGCTATCTTAAGCTTATCGCTTAACGACTTATTTATTTATTCCTAAAGATATATTTACTAACACCGAACTTTCTCCTCAATTAATACTTATCAACTGGAGTAAGTTTGACCAATAAGATAGTATAAACGCACGTGTAGCTATTCCAAAAGAATGTGATACAAAAATAATGTTAGGTAGATTAAAGAAAACCACAAAATAATTTTAAATAGAACACTATTTCAACAACCAGGATAGTTTAGACGCACGTGTGGCCATTCCAAAAAAAATGCGATACAAAAACAATGTTATACTTATTTCCACAAAATACAAAAAAAAAAATGTTTGAATAGAACACGATCCGAAACCAACGGTAGTTAGTTCCACGAAATTTAAGAATGGATCATAAAGTGCAGATGTTTCATTACCCTCAACTCTCCCTTATAGAGGTTCAGACAAGTAGTACTCTCAGTTATAGAGGTCCATGAGGGAAAAACGACTCTCTCTTATAGAGGTTTTGGTCTCTCACTTATAGAGGTATTTGAGGGGTAAAATGACGGGACCTGGCAATTACTCTCACTTATAGAGGTTTCTCACTTATCCAGTTCTCAGTTAGCCAGGTTTGACTGTACTTGTAAGTTAACAAAAAATGTTATAACCATATTACGACGCGTGTAAAAAAATTGTTGTGAATGTAATACTACCTACTCAATTTTAATATTTTATTTTTCCAAAATTTATATTTTCTTCTTTTTATAAAATTTAGTAATTTCACTAAAACAATACATATATTCCAAGTTCATTTATTATCATATTTTGTAATTTCGGCTAAATTCATCATAATTTTATATAACTTCAAATAAAATAATATTTCCGAGCAAACCCGACGCGCGAGGCTTGTTAAGCGAGTCGCCTGCCGCGCGAGCGCAGCGCTATTTGTTCTCTTCGGTAAAACTCGCTGGCGCTCGGGCCGCTCAGGCTCTCGGCCGCCTCAAGCCAGTGCGATACTAGCTCCACGGCGAATGCACGCAACTTGGCATAATTTTTCGTTCTATTGATTCCCTTCGTTTTATGTTAAAATTGTGTTTAAAATTAAGCTAAATTATTTGTATTATATTTGGACCTTTTTGGACAATACAGTGTGGTGTTTCTACAGTGTGTGTGACTTTTATTTACTGAAACATTCAGCGTAGGACACCATAAAGTGTTAATTTTCAGATCGCTCTACAAGAGATTTATAGGTTTTCAGAAGCATATTTTATTCTATGCGTAACTCATGTACTTAATTAAAAATGGCAATTCTTATAAGTATAGAAATACATTTTGACCCTAAAGCATTTGACCACCTTGTGTAAAGCCAAGCCAAACAGCCATTGCAATATTTGAAGCTACAGAAATATTAAACTATCTTTCTTTCTACCAAACCTTCCATAGTGCTTCAACGAATTAAAAAGTACTTTTCGATATATCTCTTGGTATTTCCACATAACAAATAATTATCTGTATTACTACGAGTACATATAATAAAAAATCTCCACATAATAAAGAGTTGTTTTTATTTTTAATTATAGTAAAGAACTTGTAGTTTTCGTTCTAATTCTTCATCATATTATATTCTTTTTGATTTTTAGATAAATACCGAGGAATTTGTTGTAAACTGTAATTTTTTGGGTCACCAGCTCCTCGCTTACGAAGGGAATTGAAAACTTGTACACGGGAAACATAAAAAAACTTTGTACATAAAGACAAAACAAGTAGACTTTATTGTGCATGTTTTAGGCAAGCGATGTTACTTTTATCGAGGAAAATATAGTTGCAGATGAGCACACTGGTGTTTTATTTTGGGTTATAATAATTTCTTGTTTTGAATAAATATTTAGTGTATTTCCGCTCTGTCGTAGTCATATAAGTTAAGGGTACCATTCAAAATCCAAATTAAATCACAAACAAAATTAGTAATTAATCATCAACCTGTATCATGGTTCGACTATGGTTAGGTCAGGCTAGAAAAGAAAAAAAAAATGTTAGGTTAGGCTTAGGTATGTTTACAAAATATTAATGAATAACCTAACAAACCTAACCTAAGCCTAACCTAACAAATTTTTTTTTCTTTTCTAGCCTGACCTAACCTTAGCCTAACCATAGTCGAACCATGATACAGGTTGATGATTGATTACTAATTTTGTTTGTGATTTAATTTGGATTTTGAATGGTACCCTTAACTTATATGACTACGACAGAGCGGAAATACACTAAATATTTATTCAAAACAAGAATTTGAAGATGAACTTCCGCAAAGTAACGCCTGATTCAATAAACTATAATTTTATAGGTGGCGTGGTTTAGGTCGAAGGAAACGTCTTGGCAGCTGTGAAACAAACTCAACACCCTATCCTGGCTGAAGGTCTCGCGAGAATTGGGTTCGGCGCAGCTTGCTGCTAACTTCACAACCGCCAACAAGTTTGATTCGGCCTATATAGTAGATACACACAATAGCCGTGGTGTTCTAATGGTAATGACACTGACCATAAAATCGTGAGGTCGTGGGTTCAAATCCCTGTCCCGTACCATGACTTTTTCCGAATCTACGTACGGAATTTTACACCACTGGCTTTTCGGTGAAGGAAAACATCGTGCGTGAGGCAACCTGTATATGTTCGTAGATGAAATTCGATGGCGTATGTGAATCCACCAACCTGCACTGGGCCAGCGTGGTGGATATGGCCCAATCACCTTTCGTGTGCACGCCTACGTCTTGCAGTGGACTATTAAAAAGGCTGGTACAGTAGATGCACCGATTGTGACCACTGCCTCGGTTTTGGCAATTTGTTATAAAAAATATTGTAAAGATAGTAAACAATGTATCACCATAAATATTATTTGTGTAAATGTCAGCATTTGAAAATTTCTTAAAAAAATATTGTAACATTAAAACTGTCTTCACAATTATTTAAGTTCTAAGTGGCCAAAATTGATATTAAGATGGCCACAACCTGTGCATCTACCCTACTAGTGGTACTGTCCGATATCTTACTCGTCCGCGCAAGATGCAAAACTCTGTTTCACGGAGTTTTCTATCTGCTGTTTCACGGAGTTTTCTGTCTGCTATTTCACTGAGTTTTCTATCTGCTGTTTCACGGAGATTTCTCTCCGCTTTTTCACGGAATTTTCCATCTACTGTTTCACGGAGTTTTCTATCTGCTGTTTCACGGAATTTTTCTATCTGCTGTTTCACGTAGTTTTTAAGTGCTGTTTCACGGAGTTTTTTTTCTGCGGTTTCACGGAGTTTTCTATCTGCCGTTTTCACGGAGTTTTCCATCTGCTTCTCTCCATTCACCGCGCTTATACTTAGACTTAGGGATATTTATTTTTATCGAGTTTAAAGTTGAAGTTACCTGGGGTGCAGAATGGAGCAAATTTCCTACTGATTCGCTGTTTGTTTTCTGAGGAATTTTCGGAACACTTTGTGTTTGTAGGTACTTTTTATAACAAAGGAAATCGTATCACGTCTTTTCTTAGTTTTTTTTTTGCATTTCTGACTAAATAACGTAGTTGTAAAGAAGCACAGTCGATCGATTTAGAAATCAGGTGATCTTTAGGAGAACCATGATTATTGACATAGTACAGCGGATTGGCGAGTTGAAATGGCCGTGGGCAAGGCACATAGCACGCAGGATTGATGACCGATAGAGTCGAAAAGTTTTAGACTGGAGAGCACGTACAGACAAGCACCGACTTCCACCTAAAAGGTGGACGGATGACCTCATTAAGACACCTACTACCTCAGCATGCGACCACGAAAGGCCATGAAAAGAACTTTTTTCGACGTGTGAAAAAGTGACAGATATATGTCACCATAAGTCTGTTTCGTTCTGGCACGTCGAAACAAATATTACGTGGTGCGTATCCTAGCCCGGCAGGATCGCGCTGGATACAAGCCGCTTCCAACCAGTTTTATTGTAAATCCATAGAGTAGGCATATGTCCAGCAGTGGATTTCCTACGGCTGTTGGATGGATAGATTAAACATAGAAGAAACAATCAGTAGATTTTCAAAAACAAAAACTTTGCCTATCCACTGGAGCGGGCGTACAAATACGAAAATACAAATAGGCGAAAAAAGAGAATCGTCAGCAGTATCATGAGTTCCAGATTTCGTCAGATCGTCAGTTTGGAATTTCTAACGCTAAAATATTATGTCTACATATTACAACATATACATGTTGTATATGCACATAACGAGGATCGTCTCGAATATAGAAGATGCACCGGTAGTGATCACTGCCCCGGTTTTGGACATTTGATGTCTTTTGCATAAATAGATTATAAACAATGAATCACCATAAACATTGTGTAAATGTCAAAGTTTGAATATTTATAAATTACATAATATATATTATTACTTAGATTAATTAAAATTGTTTAAACAATAATTGAAATTCAAAGTGGCCAAAACTAATTTTAAGATGGCCACAACCGATTTTCCAGTCGGTACTCGTACTGGAAGTAGATTTTCAAAAAACTTTGCCTATCCCATTCACGTCGGGATTTCCTCACGGAAAGCTGGCACGAAAATGCAAATAGGCGAAAAAAGGGAATCGTCAGCAGTATCCTGAATTCCAGATTTCGTCAGATCGACAATTTGGAATATTGAATGCTAAAATATGTCTATGTCGTAGGAAGATGGAAAAACAGATTTATTACAAAAATCCTAGGAAATTTGCAATTACACGAATAATTAATTAAACATTGGCAATAATTAATTTAACATATTTGTGATCTATATCTTAAAAAAAAAGTTAGGACGTTTTAAAAAACACGAGTGGTTTAACTTTAACTCTGATTGGAGTGATTGGCTTGATTTTGGTTTGGTTAGTTTAATAATTATTTTTCGCAAAAAAATGGCAAATCTGACTTCCATCGTGTAATATTCATGTCTCTTTCTAGCTCGTGCTATTTTAAATCGATGCATCTCTTTCAGATTTCCTCGATCTACCACATTATTCCTCTGGGATTTCTGTGGTTTTATTTTTTAAAGGCGGGAGCCAGTAGCTCAAAGGAGGGTCTGCATAGGGCTGCAGAGTTTCTGCAGTCCCGGAAAATTTAAAATTTTTTGAAGCGCTTTCTTTAGGGGGTTGAGCACTTTTTGCAATGGCTAAAAAATGTTAAACTAGCGTTAGGACACGTGACCAGATGGAAAATTCGTAAGACGGGGCAGGGCGCTTGCGCGTGTGCGCTTGTGATATTGATGTTCAAGTTTCCACTTCTGCCGGCACTCCCGGAGTGCAATCCGTTGCTTTTTTAACGCATGAACTTGACTGATTTTAGACTTTTATTTTTGTAATATTAATTTGATTCGATTTAATAATAATAAATAGAGCTGCCAGTAACGTTGCACGCCTTGAATAGGCAAGTTTGTATTGAGCCATGATTATACATTTATACCACCAATGTAACATGCAAACTGCAATATAAATTGTGACTTTGACTTTGAAGAGATCTCTATGAGATAAACCTAGTAAGTAGCACAGTAAATAAAATTAAATGTACATAATTTTATACACCTACTCTTTTTTTGCCGAGGATTAAAAAATAGAATACTGCAGCAAAACGGAGTGACACCTGATAAGTAAAATGGGTAATACGTGGGACAATCTTGATACTTGGAACTTCCTGCGTCGGCTGTCACTCGACAAGAGTTGATCCTTTTCTCTAATCACGTAATCGGGGCTTACGGCTCGTGACGAAGAGATTTGTAACGATGCTTTACTAATGCATTCATTATGAGATCTAGCGGTACATACCTACTTAAAATAAATCGGGTGGAGTCAAGTTAAGATAAATAGGTGAGATCCATTTAATTTTCAGGGTTCCGTACCTCAAGAAGGAAAAACGGAACCCTTATAGGATCACTTTGTTGTCCGCCTGTCCGTCGGTCCATCTGTCTGTCTGTCTGTCCGTCTGTGTATTAATACCTTCTATCTCGATAGCGCGTAAAGATAATTATCTGGTTGAAATTAAAACCCTATACGCAGATCTATAACCGCTTGCAGTTGTGAAAACATCAAACTTCTCGGTTATCGTGAAAAAAAGGAAAAGCAGTTTAGATCACAAAAATCCGCATATTTCGTTACTCACAAAGGAAACAATACCTATGGTTATTTCCCGTTGACTTAAAACTATAAAATTTGGCATGGACTATCGTCTCGTCTTAGAGAAATAAATCTAAAAACTGCAAATTTGTAGTTAGATCACGAAAATATAGGGCCTAAATGTAAGAGATAACGGTCCAAATTTTAAAAGGAGTTAATCGTATCACGCGTGGTGTCATATGAAAGAGCTTTACTGGCACAGGTTAAAACTAGTTTTTTATTATTCCTACGACATAAGACTTCTGATTTATGACGAGAAAATAAAAAATAAATCCCCTTTTTGTGCGTTTTAAAGGACAACTAACGCCATCGCGTAGACAATCGATGACCAACTTCGCCCTAAGTAAACTAGTTCCCGTTTTTTGAGAATTTTCAGGATTTGTACGGAACCTTCGCTGAGCGCAACTAGCACTTGTCCGGTTTTTATTTATCCATTCATCAACCTACTTTCAAAGAGTAAGAAGTCTTCAATTTGTCCAGGATTGTTTGTTGTTCCTATTTTACCCGATCTGTAGTGAGTTTGTTAAACTAATATTTGTCTTCAGTAATTGGAAGCCTTTCTTATGAAAGCAGAGCTTTGGAAAACTTACGGCTGGAATGAAAAATGAAAATGTAAAATAATATTTTTCTTTTAGTAAATAAATAAATTAATATTAGCAAAGTTTGTGATATGTATGGTTGCCAGAGACTGATATACTTCATGTACATATTTTAAATACATACTTGTATAGATAGTACCTAAATAAACACCCAGACACAGAGGTAACACCTATGTTTATCACACAAATTCTTGCCTTGGACGGGGATAGAACCCACGCCTCTTTAATCCAGAAGTCAGGGTCACTAACCGCACTGAGCCACCGAGGCAGTCTTAAGTAGTAAGCAAGTCTTAGTAGCAAGTTCGAATAGGCCGGGTGGCTAGCCCTGGTGTCAGAATATTAGGCCGCCTGAAGGCCTCTGACATAGCTAAACGGTTAAAACAAACCGAGACCTACAATTTTGTAGTGAAACACACGCAAGTTAGTTGAACACTGACGTTATTGTTATATGTTTAACGTGTTATCTGAGCCACGGTAACGCTCAGTTGGAAAATGCCAATCGCGGTCACCCATCCAAATACTGTTATTTGGATGGGTGACCATCCAATTTCATTTGGCCATCAAACTAGGTGTGAGAACACCTGTATTTTGATGGATAGCCTTCCTAATAATTGCATTGCTAATGTTATTGTAAATAGTTAAAGCAACAGTTATTTCACTGAGGGCCTCGTGAATAAGCTCAAATTAGCCCAATGTGCTATGGATCAGGAATGAGGAAATTCGCAAACAAACCAAAGTTCAAAACATAGTCCAACGGATTAGCAAGTCGAAATGACAGTGGACAGGGCATTTCAGTTTGAAGAACGAAAGGCCAATGAGGCCGTAAAGTTTTCGAATGGACATCATGTACCGCAGTAGCGTAGGATGTCCACCGACTAGGTGGTACGACGTTATATTTAAGACACCAAAACGCGCTGGGAGCACGCCGCTTCCAACCGGGCTTATTGAAATAATGGAGAGGTCTATGTCTACCAGTGGACGTCCTACGGCTGATGGATTGTAGTGATAAACAGACATACACATTTTTTTTATCGCGAATAAGTCCGCGCTTGACCACCAACTCGCCTTATGGTAGGCAACGTTGTGGTCAAAGATGAAGCACGCAGACCTAGAAGATACCTATTCACTCTGACCTTGAAAAGCTTTAGATTATATCTCTTAAGAAACAGGAAAGCAGGAAGACTGTTCCATTCCCTGGCGGTACGAATCAGAAATGTTGAGTCAAACCGCTTCGTACGTATCGAAGGATCGAAAAATCGACAGTGTAGGGGTGGTAATGAGGCGTCTTCCTACTTGTCCTGTAGTAAAAAGGGGATAGTAGGATACGGTCGTGCAGCTCAGACACACACTCTCTATAACCGCTGAGCTCAACTAGTGGCTAGTACAATAACCTTTCAATGTAAGTCTATTCTGTACTGTACCGGTAAACATCTATTCAATACTTCAAAGTAATGTAGATTACCGAGAAGTTGTTTCAAGTTTAATACCGTAATATTCAATACACTATTTGTTTATAGTCTATTCAAATTAGCATAATGAGCTTAGATTTGACAGTTTCTGTGAATTGGCCGGGACTATGACCGACGCCTGATATGGAGTTTTTACCGAAGAAAAAACGGAGGAGTTTCTTTATTTCTTTATTTATTTATGCAAACATTATACACATGAAAAATACAAATTAGAGCTTAAATCTAATACGTACTATTCAGAGGTGTACATGTGTGTAATAGGGCATAGCATAATTATTATCTAATGTAATGGGTACTTAATAATACTTACTTATCATGCGAATCCTAAGTTATAAAATAAGACTAGCTAGGTACATTGCAGTGGTTGTTAATTTTTATCTTCAAAGAATTCGTTTAGTTTGTAATGTAACACTTTTGTACTAGGTAATGACCGAGTTTCTTTTGGAAGCTTTTAAATGATGTTTCTCTCTTTATATCATTAGGGATACTGTTATATATATTAATTGACGTATACAGAGGACCTTTTTTGAACATTTCTAGACGCGGCTCTGGTAGTTTAAATTTATATTTTCTGTGGGAATTCGTTTCAGGTGTGTTTCGGAAGTCGACGTGTTTATTTTTATGTATGATCACGCATCGTTTTAGTAGAGTAATTTCATTTATCTACACTAATGTTGTAACATTCTACTTATGTTTCCAATACTTGACTTATAATGACTACTGTTATAGCGCAGACAACAAAACACTCAATTTAAGCAATTTCAAATGATGTTATAATATCCACATCGATATCGTAAAATCTCATTATAACATCGCGCGCTCGCTCCTGATTAGCCCTGCGCGCGCAGCTGCGCTCTCATTGGTTAGATTTTAATATCGCCAAGTTCACTGTGACAATACACGTACGTGTGAATTTAATGTTTCGCAATATGTTTTTCTTTTTTATTTTTATTTTTATTAGTGAAGATAAAGTAGTGTATGCAACTGCATATAACACGGGTATTAAAACACTCGTTACTATTATGAAACTCGCTGCGCTCGTTTCATAAACTCACACTCGTGTTTTAATACCCTTCATTATATGACAGTTGCATAAACTACTATTATATAATTCGATTTTTATTAGACAGGATATATCTCGAAATTGACCCCATATAAATTGTATCGAAATTGGTTGAATGGTTTTTGAATAATAAGCTTAAAGTGGAAACATCCATTTGAAAGAACTATTCGAATTATGTGCGTATATTATAATTTTAAAACAGAAAAAATGCCAAGGCGATGATTGTAATGGTTGAAGTTGGTAGTACCTACCATCTTTGGTGAAAAGTAATTAATTATTACATTGACTTTTTACTACCAGCAAGCTCACCGCAGGAAGTCCATCCACGAGGTGGACTGACGGACGATCTCATTGATCATAACAATTTTTATTGGTAATATTGAACTACAAGTCATAATTTTTTTTTTAAATTTATTATGGCTGCTATCCCTGGATCTTTTTTTCAGGATCATATTACAGACACGTCTCTTCTTATTCTATTTCTACATTTCTGTACATATTATGTTTCATGCCATAAACTATTTCGTGACATTCCACATCTCATATTGCACTTTTACACAACTTATACAAAACAATATACATCCGCCTTTTATTATACTTGTTTTTTGTGGCTAATTGTCTAATATGGGTCATACACGTCATAATATAGATAAATTACAAATTATTTTTACCATTAAGATCGAGTACTTCCACTCTGCCCCACCAAAGCGCCCCACTGGTGGGGCAGATTTCACTTCTTCACAGGATCGCGCTAGTTGCAAGCCGCTTCCAACAGGTCTTATTGGAAATCCATAGGAAAGACCTATGTCCAGCAGTGGACTTCCTCCGATTGATAATGATGATTATCTTCATCAATTTTCTCACTAAGTCTGTCCATACCCCGACCACTTGCCACGGTTCATAGATCAAAAGGTAAACGCACAGACGGCCATTTTACGACACTCATAAAATTAATATTGCCTAAAGCTACTTACATTTAATCTTCAATAAATGGCATCACTTTGAACTTTAAGTTTAACCTACAATACGAAAGCAATGAGAAAATGTCAATAGATATTTTAACAATGGAGCTGTGTATTTTAGAGAGGATAAATGTGTTTTACGTTCATAAATGTTCAGTTTAATCTTTGGTAATTTGATACCCAACGTTTATGTCAATAGAGTAAGTTATGGTTATTTTTTTATTCTGTGATGGGGAAAGTTTGTTGGATACTAAATGTTTTGTGCTACTATTATTGCTGTTAAATGATTTTGACCTATGACCAGTGAATGTGAATTATTTGAATACTTAGTGGTTATGGCTAAGATTTTGTGCCATATAACATGCAAGCAGGTAGCGATTCGATAGTATAATCGATAAGTGGAAAAACAGGGATTGAACAAGGCTCACGAAAAAGCATAATTTATTTATTTAATTATAGGAAAATATCAGCCGTAAATGGAACTGAAAAGTAGTTTTTTACAATGCCTTATGATTAAGCTCAAGATAGCCCAAAGCGCTATGGAGATGGCTATGTTGCGAGATAGAATCAGGAATGAGGAGACTCGCAGACGAACCAAAGTTACCGACATAGCCCAGCGGTTTAGTAATTTGAAATGGCAAAGGGCAGGTATATAGCTCAGAGAACAGCTAATGGCCGATGGGGCAGTAAAGTTCTCGAATGGAGACCACGCACCGGCAAGCGCAGCGTAGGTCGTCCACCGACCAGATGGACCGACGATATTATTAAGACCGCAGGAACGCGCTTGATGCAGGCCGCTTCCAACCGGGCTTATTGGAAATCCATAGGGGAGTCTTATGTCCAGCAGTGGACGTCCTACGGCCAATAATGATGATGATAAGTAAGTAAGTAAGTTCGTATAGGCCGGGTGGCTAGCCCTGGTGTCAGAGTTTTTAGGCCGCCTGAAGGCCTCTGACATGGCTAAACGGTTAAAACAACCGGGGCCTACAATTTAACGTGTCATCCGAGCCACGGTAGCGCTCAGTTGTAAAATGCCACCCGCGGTCACCCATCCAAGTACTGACCGTGCGGAACGTTGCTTAATTTCGGTGATCGCTGACAATCACCTAGTCAAACTACGCTACGAGCGCTACATGATGATGATGATCAGCCGTAAAGTTCTCAAATGGATATCACTTACCGTAACGTTGGAAATCCGTAGGTGAGGCCTACGTCCAGAAGTGGTCACCCTACTGCTGATGGCTTGATGTATGTAGCCGTACAGACATAATTAAATAAATACCTTATCTGATCTATTAATTGGTATTTGATTGTTTTTTTCTTTAATTTCATAATATGCTCCACAGACTCCGACAGGATACGTGTTCTTTGTTATATTACATTTTATAAGCGTTGTTATTGGTTGATTTATATAATCTTATGTTATTTTTGTCACCAGGTTGGACACTCGGGAGGGGGTGACGTCACACTGGTCGGACCCTTCCACCCTGGGCACGAGGGCTGCCTTCCGAAGTGAGACCAGACCAGCTGTGCTCGTCCTCACTAAACTAAGGTAAGCTAGGTATTTCATTATTACTGTATCATACAGCACCTAAAGCATAACAAAGGGATAAAACCATTTTATCCATGTTTAATATCAGTTGTCGATGTCAATTCATACTTTGTTTCCACCCCAGGTAATTAACCCCGATAATAGGCGGAAAGACAATTTGCCTATTTGCCATGGCGCAAAATATAAATTTATAACTCGGTTATACCCGCGGGTTCGTCCGCGTGATGTTCTGGTTTTTGTGGTATTTCATAGAAACCTTTTATTTTCCCGAAATAAAAGTCGATCCCTCCACTGTTGCTACGGGATAAGAAGTGCAGTTTCCGTCGCAATCCAAGAATAAGTTGAAAAGTTCGTAATCAGTAATGCCTATTACTCTCCGAAAGAGTCGTCGTTCAGGATGTTTACTGCTCGACATAGGCCTCCCCTATAAATCTCAAATGAGACTGATTGGAAGTGGCTTGTATCCAGGGCGATCCGCAATATTAATGAGGTCGTCCGTATACCTTTTGGGTGAACGTACTACGCTGTGTTTACCGGTTTAACAGTAAGGTAAACGCTTTTCATCATCATCATCATCATCATTATCAGCCATAGGTCGTCCACTGATGAACATAAGCCTCACAAATAGATTCCCAATAATGTTCAATAACTATTTATCAACCGTTTTTAAAGTCGATTAAATAATTGTATTCTCACTTCAGAATTCCCTCTAAAACATCGAATAAAACTCGTCAAAAAGGGCCATTATTTAGAGTTTCTTTGTCTATTACGATTTATTATATTTAGAAGGCCTTCACGTAAATTCTGGAGTATTTCCCGGCAATAAATAAAAGGAATCAAACAGATCGGATTCACGTTTTTAGGGTTCCGTTAGAGATAGCGAGACCCTTTGGAGTAATTTGTTTGTATCTATTTGGAGGAATATTTTTATCGAATAAACTGAGATTGCTATTTATATTTTGATATTGATTATTTACATTACTTTTCAATAAGGGAATAAAAAGATATTCTTGGTTACAAGCGAAACTTTCACCGACACCTTAAACACGGACTCTGACACCAAACTAAGCAAAGCTTGTCATATGTCAACCAGAGACTGATATACTACACATACATTTATTTAAATAAGTACATACTTGTATAGATAATACCTAAATAACACCCAGACACCTATGTTAATCGCATTAGTACTTGCCCTGGGTAGGAATCGAACCCACGCCTCTTTGATCCCGTAGTCAGGGTCACTAACCACTGAGCCACCGAGGCAGAAAAATGGAATAAATGTGTCCTGATTCTGGGTGTTAGTTGTCTTTTGTGTTGTATTCCGCGGCACTATCGATACAGGCAATCCTAGAAACGAAATAGAACGTGGAGCAAAATTATTTATTGGTACAGAACCTTCAATAGCTAAGTGTAGGTCACCCTTGTCTTACCCTCAATGATGTAAATCTACAACGGAGGTATCGTGTTCTCGCCCCTCTATCGTTAATAACGTAACCTTAGAGCCTTAACACAGCTGCTGAGATCGTATATTTTACACAACTGTCTAAAAAGGAGGGTAATGTTATCAAATGTAGTACGTAATTTCTTACGTACCTAGGAGTCTGTCTGAGAGTTCTTTCATGTTAAAATGTAAATGTGGAACAATTTTTTCTGGATCTATCTTTCCATTAGTAGTACTAGTACATCAGCCGGGCTAGTATGCGCGCCACGAATTATTTCGTTCGTAGTGTCAGAACGAGACAGCGTTACAGCAAAGTATATAACTGTCACTTTTTCATACGTCGAAATGAGTAGGTACTTTTTGTCGCGTTTCGTGATCGCATGCTTTATAGCCAGGAGTCTTTAAAACGAGAATAAAAAGCAATTTAGACAACAGTGCTACACCCTAGAATCTTCTGCTTACATTCCATACATTTTGTCGAGGGTGAACGATCATTTTCTATGAAACAACTTTTTTTTGAGAATTACTTAATAAAAGTTGTTAGTTTTGATGTATAGAATAAGCCCCTATATATAAAATGATGCTAATTGATTAGAAATAACTCTGTAGTACAATGTTGTACCTAAATATACTGAAAAAATAACAGTTTGATTCGACTAATATAGGTACTCTGAGTTTAGCGCTTCCCGTAGTCCTACTCGTATGAAAAGTACTCGTATGTATTTGAGTCTAGATTTATTCCCTTTGAATATGCAAATTCAGGACAGTTGGTTATCGCGGCTCCACGTTCCTTCCGCATCACTAATCCCCATACATCTCGAAAGACATGACATTTACCCCTTCCTACCCTTACAGTGCCAGGCCTTCTATATGGCACATCATTGACGAAAATGCAAACAAAAAACTAGTCCTATTTCCCTTTCAATGTATTTTATTTGGCATCATGGCGATGACACTATCAGATTAATACAATTGACACTAAAAAAACAGTATGGAGTTTTATTTTTAAAATTACCTATGTAAGGGATATTGGCATCGCATTTTCATACATTTGCCAGTTTCAAGGCGAGCTAAGAAGATATTTATGTTCGGAGCTTTAATCAGTAAACATTTTGCAGGAAAATCGGTATTACGTGCCTAGGTTTAATAAATATGTTTTACCTTTTTTCTTTACCTATGAATGGCTATATTAATAAAATTCAGAAATGCAAATTCAGGACAGTTGGATATCGCGGCTCCACGTTCCTTCCGCCTCACTAATCCCCATACATCTCGAAAGACATGACATTTACCCCTTCCTATCCTTACAGTGCCCGGTCCGACATTTGGCACGTCAGAGAAAAGCTGAGGAGACTATCGCACAATAAATTGTCTAACACGAATAACAGAATTGGCCGGGTGGCTAGCCCCGGTGTCAGAGTTTTTAAGCCGTTTGAAGGCCTCTGACATGGCTTAACGGTTAAAACGAGCGGAGCCTACAATTTAACGTGTCTTCTGAGCCGCGGTAGCGCTCAGATGTAAATTCCACCCGTGGAAACCCATTGGAAGACTGACTGTGATGTACTTTCCTTAGCTTCGATGATCGATAACGAACTACGCGGTTATACCAACGAAGACGCTACCGTAGCGTCTTATGGCTGACATGGTGATCATGAATCATATTTATGACAATAATCATCAAAAAGTTAAAATACTATTGAAAAGCGCCCAATAAAAAGCCACGTACTGTATTTACCCTTCCGTACCCTTTGCCAGTCCTAATTCCATAAAATAGATAAAAACCTATCCAACTCAACGAATTAACACAAAGGTTCTACATCCACATACTTTTTCTTCTGGTGTTGATTTTATTAAAAAAATAATCGTGTTACGATTCGATAAACTTCAACCGTAGGCACATGCTCTCAGTAAGCGAGCGAAATTCATGTGTTACTGTTGTTGATTTCTTAAAAATTAACTAATTAATAATGATAAAATTGAGGTATAAAGGATAAGGGGTATGCTTTCCAACAAAAAAAAAAAATAGGTAATCAAAATCGGACCACTCTGTTTAAAGTTATGCGCTTTCAACATAAAAACAAAATACACGTCGACTTGAGTACCTTCTCTATTACGTAGACAAAAAGAAATGATAATCAGGATTGCACTTTTGTGTATTTAAAAACTGACCAACATTTTGGTCTAAATGTGTACTCGTATTCAACATTCATTGATTATACTCACCATCATTCGTGGTCCCAAAATAAGTCTTCAAACGTTTATGGCCGAGTGCATGTCGGACTCGCGCACGAAGGGTTCCGTACTGTATTAGAGCCCCCTAAGCTTAAAAGACAAAAAAAAAACGTAGGTTGTATGGAAGCTCCCCTGAAATGTTTATTTTATTCCGTTTTTATAGCGGCAACAGAAATATATCACATGTGAAAATTTCAACTGTCTAGCTATCACGGTTCTTGAGATACAACCTGATGACAGACAGGCAGACGGACGAACAGACGGGCAACGGAGTCTTAGTATAGGGTCCCGTTTATACCTTTTGGGTACGGAACCCTAAAAAACTAAGAAAATGTTGACTGAAATAATGATTTAATTATTTACTTTTTTTTATATTTTCAGGCCAGAAGACAGCGGGCAGTACAGGTGCAGAGTCGACTTCATAAGGTCCCCTACAAAGAACACCAGGCTCAATCTTACTGTACTAAGTAAGTATTATTTTGTCTTTATTTTTCTTATTTACCGTCCAGCTAGCTTTGCATGCGTCCACGAAATAAACTACATCATAACTCTGTCTCGTTCTGACACGTCGAAAGAATTATTTCGTGGTGCATATAATTCTTTCGACGTGTGTTTCGTTTAACCTCAAGCCGCAGGTCCTAAAGCTGAAGTTTATTTTAGTAGAAACTAGCTGCGCCCCGCGGTACTACCCGCGTTATCCCGAAATAAAAAGTAGCTTATGTGTTAATCCAAGATCTAAGGTACCTTCAAATCGAATTTCATCCAAATTTGTTCATCCGTTTGTGTGTGAAAGAGTAACAAACAAACATACTTACTCACAAACTTTCGTGTTTACAATATTAGTCGGATGTGGTCGGAAATGGTGCATCATCGTACGACTGTGATGATGTCTATTCCTGTATGGGAGTAGTTATTTCCCACCCACAGATCGACACACCAATGGCTGTTGCAGAAAAACATCATAGCGCTCATAGCGTAGTTTGACTAGGCGTTCGTTAGCGATCATCGAAGTTAAGCAACGTTCAACACGGTCAGTTTTTTTGTTCATATGGCATTTTACAACTGAGCGCTACCGTGGGTCTTATGACACGTTAAATTGTAGGCCCCGATTGTTTTAACCGTTTAGCCATGTCAGAGGCCTTCAGGCGGCTTAAAAACTATCAAAACACCAGGGCTAGCCAAGCGGCCCATACGAACTTAATTACTATGAGGCAACCTGCATAATCAACTACGTCCGTAAAATAAATTCGAAGGCGTATGTGAATCCACCCGCATGACTGGGCCACCATAGTGGATAGGCCCAGGTTCAGCAATGGACCATTAAAAGGCTGGTTTAGTAAAGTACTGTATTTATTTTCTAACATTCTGTGTCGGATGACCTTAGCAATACCGCAGGTTCGCAATGGGTGCAAGTCGCTACCAACCGGTCTTATTGGAGATCTATAGAGGAGGCCTATGTCCTGCAGTCCTGCCGTCAGTCCTATTGTGGCTGACTAGCTGTGCCCCGCGGTTTTACACGCGTCAGCCCAAAATACGAGTAAAAAGTATTATATGTGTTAATCCAAGGTCTAAGCCTAAGCCAACCAGTATATATGTGCGGTACATCCCTATATAACCATCTACCGGAGAGCATAAAGGATGCAGCTTCAAACACAATTTTTCAGCGAAAGCTAAAGCTCCTACTTACTAGTAAGGCGTATTATGCGAAGCGAGGAGATAGCCACTCATTCAAGTACAACCTCCGCAATGTGGACAAACTCGTGGTGGCCAGCACGCGACTCACGCGCTCCAGGAAGCTGACTCACGTGGTGGGACCTGCAGTGTGCAACTGTCTGCCGACTGACATCACTGATGCAATCAGTGACAATATATTTAAAACTAAATTGAAAAACTGGCTTGTCTCAAAGACATATTATTCTATTGACGAATTCTTCAAAGCGGAACGAAAATGTTATTTAAATAGTAACGGCAGAGACCTTGTGACTTAGTGAATTGTAATTTAACTTATTGCGATTGAATTTTATTATTATTTTAATTTTTAATTATTTTTTTTCCAAATCAAAATTAATTTTGTAACTTTAATTGTTACGATTTGAATACTCACAAACTTTCGCGTTTATAATATTTGTAGGATGGATAGATGAGTTATGTTAAATTTTACTTACTTTCTGCTTTCCCAGTACCTCCTGAACGTCTGATCATCCTTAACCAGGAAGGCAACGAAGTGAACGGCGGCATCCTAGGACCTTATGACGAGGGCACAGAGGTCAATCTCACTTGCGTCGCCGTTGGAGGTAAAACATTTTTTTTCCTGACCTAACCTAACCTAACCTTAACCTAACCATAGCCGAAACTTGATTCAGTTTGATTAATTAATTACTACTTTTTTTGTGATTTAATTTGGTTGGTTGGTTACCCTTAACTTATATGCCTACGACAGAGCGGAAATACACTAAATATTTATTCAAAACAAGAATTTGAAGATGAACTTCCGCAAAGTAACGCCTGATTCAATAAACTAATTTTATCTACACTAATGTTGTAACATTCTACTTATGTTTCCAATACTTGACTTATAATGACTACTGTTATAGCGCAGACAACAAAACACTCAATTTAAGCAATTTCACATGATGTTATAATATCCACATCGATATCGTAAAATCTCATTATAACATCGCGCGCTCGCTCCTGTTTGACCCTGCGCGCGCAGCTGCGCTCTCATTGGTTAGATTTTAATGGCGCCAAGTTCACTGTGACAATACACGTACGCGTGAATTTAATGTTTCGCAATATGTTTTTTTTTTATTTATTTTTTTATTAGTGAAGATAAAGTAGTGTATGCAACTGCATATAACACGGGTATTAAAACACTCGTTATTATTGTGAATCTCGCTGCGCTCGTTTCATAAACTCACACTCGTGTTTTAATACCCTTCATTATATGACAGTTGCATAAACTACTATAAAAATAATCTCATCGATTCGAACGAACTATTCGTAAGTATTCGAATTTTGTACACGATCGAGTCAGTTATGCATTTTTTTTTTTTGCGAAATTTAAATAAGACTTATTTATACGTAATACTTAAACTGTTTATTTTCAAAAGACGGAAATATTCTAAGTATCTTTTATGTCACTTACTCACTATTATGTCCCACTTTTACTGTGGGGTCAACCCTAATATCATGGGAAAAAATTAGGTTCGATAAAACGATGAATGTGTTCTATTGAAGTATATCTATTTTCTAGGAAATTTAGGGTATCATCTCCGATAAAAGGACCAAATTTTAAGAATAGTCCAACACAGAAAATATTTAAAAATCTGAATCTACATAACGAGACATATTCTAAGATATACAGAGAAACAGATAACATATAGAGAGATATAATAACAGCCAGAATGTGGAACGCTTTGCCTGGGTCTGTCTTTCCGCTAAAGTACAACGTGGGTGTCTTCAAATCCCGAGTAAATAGGTATCTTCTAGGTAACCGTGCTACACCCTAGACCGTATATCTGCTTAAAATCAGGCAGTATGCAGTCAAACGCAAACCTATACGAAATAAAAAAAAAGATATATTAAATAACTATCTTTTGCCTGCGGGTTTGCTTGCGTGATATATCTTTTGGTTATGTGCTATGCTACAGATATTGTACCTTTTATTTTTAACCGACTTCCAAAAAGGAGGAGGTTCTATGTTCGTCTGTATGTTTTTTTTTTGTGTATGTTCATCGCTAATTTCGCTAATTGTGATCTGAATCAAAAAATCTTTTTTAGTTCGAAAGGATATACTCTCGAGGTGGACCCATTTAAGTTTTACAGAAATCGGCTCAGCCGTTTTTGAAAAATCAACAATAATGTAAACAATTCGAGCGAAATTTTCCAATATTGTTTACGATGGAAGGCGGTTTTGCCATTTTTTACGAAAAATAATTATTCCAGGAAAAGAATTAGTCTATGACACTCTCGTCTCCATCTTTAAACTATATCCTTGTGTGTAAAACGTCATTTAATATTTATTTAAGTATTATTATTATTTATTATCCATCCAAAAATAAAGTCGATCCTTCTCTCTGTTGCTATGTGAAAGATACACAAACTAACCTACAAACATACTTTCGGATTTATAATATAGTAAGGAAGGATTGTAATCATCATTTAGATTAACTTTACTCTGGAACTAACAGCGAAATTCAGTGAATTTTTGGTAAATTGCACTTCACTGTCAGCACTACAAAGTATATCACTATCACTATCACTACATATTATAAAACAAAGTCGCTTTCTCTGTCCCTATATCCATGTGTATGCTTAAATCTTTAAAACAACGCAACGGATTTTGATGCGGTTTTTTTAATAGATAGAGTGATTCAAGAGGAAGTTTTATATGTATATTACACTTGCCTGTGCGAAGCCGGGGCAGGTCGCTAGTTGTAGGTATAAATAAAAAAAAAACAATGTTAAAATTAATGAAACAAACAGTTGTTTTTGTTTAATCATACCGTCATCCTACGATATCCGTCATTGAAAGAAACACCCCACAAAACGACCATAATTCCCTTTAAAAAGGTCTCACACCTCTCAAATTTAAACCCGGAGCAAACTTGGGTAACCCACTTCCCACCCCGTGATTGTATTAAATCAGTTGTTTGTGCGCCAGTCGAACGCTTAACCCCTATCACGCATTTCAACAAGGGCCCCATTCTGGTACACTCGAGATTTATGTACTTGATTTCAATTAGATCCTAGACATCAGGCAGTATATAGTCAAACGAAAACCTTAAAACAATAAGAATATGACGCTATCATGATGATATAGTAAATGTTTTAATGACGGATGTGGCCAATTTTTACTAAGGAGCTGACCCTAAAATCGCGAAAAAACTGTTAGTACATTTCGACAATACTCAATGAAGTTATTGTATGAAACAGCATATGTTGCGATTTTAGACTTATTTCATATCGAGAAGCTGTCTTAATCATGTCATGACTTTTATAATGTTGTGTTAAATCAGTATTTTTTTTAAATTCATGGTTAGTTCCATAAAACGTGCAGTCCATAATGATGAATGAAGCATCTCATTCCCTCTAAAAAGTCCCACACCTCTCAAATAAAAACTCCGAACAAACTTGGGTAACCCACTTCCCACCCGTGATTGTATTAAATCAGTTGTTTGTGCGGCAGTCGAACGCTTAACCCCTATCACGCATTTCAACAAAGGCCCCATTCTGGTACACTCATCGACGTTTTATTTTAATGGGTACACTCGAGATGACTTAGATAAATCTCAACTTTGAAATAGAAAAAGATAAGTTCATAATGCAAACCAATGACATTTGAAGAAAATCTGTCCCTTTTTGTAGAAGAATCATTTACACAGCCAACTTGCAGTGGGCTTGAGCATTGATCTAAATGTTTTTGTGTGTGACAAATATCTTAAGTATTTCGTTTTATGGCATTGTTTGTAGTTAATATGGGAAAAAATCCCAACAGATGTCACTAATAATAAAAATTATAAGAAAATAATCCATTGTTGACAAATGTATCCCTTTCAATTTCAATAGGTTTACTTGAATTCTTACCAATGCAAAAATGCAGGGTTTCTGGTAATTTATTAGCATCCTTTTAGGGGTCCATGTGCATCTAAAGTAACAACTTTTTTTTAAAACTAAAAAAAACAGCTGTTCCATACATTCTGTCGGAAGTGAACAATATTTTTCTATAGAACTGTTTTTTTTTTAGATTTGACCAAAGTCGCAGAACAAACGTTGTTAGTTTTGATGCACAGATGAAGCTAAAAGGATGCTAATTGATTAGGAATAACCGTGTATAAATAAACTAAAAAACATAAGTACCTAGGCTTGGGAACGCAGAATAATCACCATCAATTTTCGACAAGACTGACGGTTCTGAATTCTAAAAGTAGTTTTAAGACTTACTCAAAAATAATAATAAAACCGTGGTTCTTAAAAATATGAGCTACTGTCTGATTTTTCTTGGCTAATCATTGTAATCATAGTACCTACCTCAGAAGGACGAAAGCTATAGATTTGTCAAATCCGTGTATAAAATACCATCAACTATGGGTTTCACCATCACCCACCTTAGGAAAGAGAGTGTGGGTTAGTCTCGATCGTGTCAGAATGAGGCTATAGACTGTTCCCTGTGGCTGTTTAGCGAAAAATGAGGGATTCACGCGCTAATATGCGCTCGACAGCGGGAAAAGGCAGGAGCGGTAGCGGGAGCGATTTCATCTCGACTCTGTGGCAATTGTTCCATTCCACTGTTAAATCAAATTGTTGGCAATATCGCTTTACGAGTCTTTTTTTGTGTCTGATTGACATCAGAAAATTGACATCATTTTTTGCTGTGAATAATATTTTTTAACAGATTTATATTGAATGATTATCATTTTGTTTTTACAATTTTATATTTAATCATTTATTTAAATACTTTTTAACATATTAATAAAATAAGTCCGCGCTTGACTACCAACTCGCCTGATGGTAAGCGACGTTGTGGTCGAAGATGAAGCACGCAGAACTAGAAGATACCTAGGTCAGAGTGAATCTTGAAAATCTCTCTCTCTGATCTTGAAAAGCTTTAGATTATATCTCTTAGGAAACAGGAAAGCAGGAAGACTGTTCCATTCCCTGGCGGTACGAATCAGAAAAGTTGAGTCAAACCGCTTCATACGTATCGAAGGAAAATCGACAGTGTAGGGGTGGTAGTGAGGCGTCTTTCTACTTATCCTGTAGTAAAAAGGTGATGGTAGAAGAATAACTATTATTCTTTTGCAATTTTGGTCATCAGGGAATCCCTATCTGCCAAATCCACTGGAGTCATATCCTCTAAGCTAGCCTAGGTATTATTATTTTTATTTAAAGCCTGCATCGTCCCACTGGCCTAGGTATAGTTAAGAAAATTCACCTACACCATCGATTTTCCTCTCCGACAAAATCTTCTAACTTTCCGAGTTAAAGATCCTGTTAAAAACTTCCTTTAAAATATAGTTTGAGCATTTTGGGATAATAACTTTTTAGGGTTATAGGAAAATGTTAATTTTTAAAGTTGCACACAGCTCAGAGGCCATTGATCCCCCTCGGCGAAGACAATTTCCACCAAACAGGGATCCCTCCTAGAATTACGATTTGGTGACGCGAAAAGACAAATTTGAGTAAAATATGCAACATAATTACCTGTTTTATTCATAAAAATAATCGGCTAAGTACGAGTAGGACTTGCGCACGAAGGGTTCCGTATTGTATGGGATTATTTTGTTTTAGACTAATAATTTATTATCAAATTGAATACAAAATTAAATATTCTGTGAATATTTCAAGCATACCTGTTATCATTATTAATTAATATCGAGTTAAAAAACGGTTAAAAATTCAGGTTTGTTGTATGGGAGCCCCCCTAATATTAATAATAATTTTAAAATTAATTTTATCCTGTTTTTAGTATTTGTTGCTATAGCGGCAAGAGCAATATCATCTGTGAAAATTTCAGCTTTCTAGCTGTAAAGGTTCATGAGATACAGCCTGGAGACAGACAGACGGACAGCGAAGTCTTAGTAATAGGGTCCCGTTTTTACCCTATGGGTACGGAACCCTAAAAACTATAAATGGCGAATTTCTGGGGAATCGGGATATTTTTGTCTCCCGTCCCCGGGGAATTTTACTTCGGTTTTTGGGGAGTTACGGACGTGGGTACTCACAACGCTGTAGGTTACGCTCTCGCTTCCGCTTATACCATAACCAACCCCAACCCTTCGTGATAAGGGTCGACCATCCCGCAGGAGCCCTTTGTTTTAACACGGTTTTTTGTTCACATTCAAGGCACTTTTATTATTTTATACCGATTCCGTTGTTTTGCGACCGGAACAATGACAAATGGGTGTATAACTGACGTCACCAGGTTTCAAGTGCTTTGGAAAAGGGATTGTGGGGACGGGAAGCTTTTTAATTTAGCAGATTTTATCATTATCATTTCAGCCATACATTTTCAAATTCTGGACACCAAGAATTTATAAATGCCTCATTATACGGGCATATTATTTTGTAGCATGATTCATGACCAATGCCAATGGACTAATTTTCGAGTCTCTCAGACCTCTCCAGAGACTTCGACCACAAACTTTCACGCGCAGTGCTATAAGTTCATCCATAATATCGAGAGATGCTGCTGGCTGCATCCAATTGCTTTTTTTGGAAGTCTTTTGGGGACACCTATATCCAGCAGTCATCCTAATAAAGTACTCATACAGTGGACATAAGTAAGTAAGTTCGTATAGGCCGGGACAGTGGACATGACATGAATATTCCTTTCATGTTTCATAATATTTGAGAAATCTATCTGTCAATGGCAAATGCATAAACCATGCGATGCCCAAATGGAAATAGAAGACAATTTGGAACAATGACGAATGGGTATAACCGACTTCACCAGATTTCAAGTGCTTTGGAAAAGGGATTGCGGGGAGCTTTAAATTTAGCAGATTTTATAATTATCATTTCAGCCATATACATCTTCCAATTTTGGAGAAAAGTTCTCGAGTGAAGATCGGCAAGTACCAGCAAACGCAGCCTAGGACGTTCACACCACATCACCACCCCAAAACTGTCGATTTTCCTTCGATACGTACGAAGCGGTTTGACTCGACATTTCTTATTCGTACCGCCAGGGAATGGAACAGTCTTCTTGCTTTCCTGTTTCGAGATATAATCTAAAGCTTTTCAAGATCAGAGTGAATAGGTATCTTCTAGGTCTGCGTGCTTCATCTTCGATCACAGCGTTGCTTACCATCAAGCGAGTTGGTGGTCAAGTGCGGACCAATACGCGATAAAAAAATAAAATAAATAAAAAAACACCCACAGCGTGGACTGACGACGTCATTAAAATCGCAGATGTACACAAACTGCTTCCCACTGGTCTTATTAGAAATCTGTTGTGGAGGGCCAAGTTCAACAGCGGCTATCTTAAGGCTGATATAATGATGATGACGAGATTATTTATTACTAATTTTATTCAGTACTAATATGCAAATATTTTCCAATTCAAGGGCGACCCACAGCGCGCGTGTCGTGGTGGAAAGCTCACGCTCTCCTTGCTAACTCTGAAGCGAGGGCCACCACCTCCTTCAAGCTCCACCGGTCTGACTACGGCACTGACGTCACTTGCCAGGTGGGTCCAGCATCGTTTTCAAGATATTTTTCTTTCTTCTTCTTCATTTATGTTTTGGCGTCGCATTGTTGTGCATTTGCCAGTGTCAAGTATTAAGTTTTATAAATTTTTGATAAAATGTTATCTAAATAGTCACTCTGTAATTCTAATTATATTATTCAGTTGCGTTACGCAAATATTTTTAATTGCAGGCCGTCACGGACCCATCTATAGCGCCAGTGACTGAAAACGTCTCCATTGACATCAATTGTAAGTACCTACATTTGATAGGTTACTTGATTAGTAAAAAATATATTTTTTTTTTTTTAATATCTAGGGGCAACGTGCATACGTCCGGAGAAGAAATATTCGATGATGTACATGAATCCTCTAAAGTAAGTAAGTTCGTATAGGCACCCGGTCTATAGCCATGTTGTCAGAGTTTTTTAGGCCGCCTGAAGGCCTCTGACATGGCTAAACGGTTAAAACAACCGGGACCTACATTTTAACGTGTCGTCCGAGCCACGGTAGCGCTCAGTTGGAAAATGCCACCCGCGGTCACCCATCCAAATACTGACCATGCGGAACGTTGCTTAATTTCGGTGATCGCTGACAATCGGAAAAATGGCCTGATCGCTTTTCAAAAGTAGGTGTATGTTCACCCGTGACATTACAGTACATTCATATTCAAATTTAAGTCATTTGAAATCATTTATTGCAACATATGAAATTTACATGCGGTTCTTAGTTAACATGTTTTGTACAGTTATACATATGACCCTATAAGTGTATGGCAATTTTATTATTTGTATTGAAACGATTTATTATTACTTTTTCTAGATTATCGTTAAAGAGTTCGTCTAATGTATAATAGCATATCGATATTAGGATAATTTTTAGTTCTTTTATGAAACAGTTTTCTCTTTCGATATCTTTTAAATTATTTGGGCTAGAACTGTGCATTGTTAAGTTGAAGTGAAGTGGCGAAAGGAAACGTGCTGTGCTGACCCCACCTAGTGGGATAAGGGCAAGATGATGATGAACTGTGCATTGTTAAGTTAGACTTTGGTTCCACGAGACGCTTTGTCAAAATAGTCAGAGTTCTATGAAGGAAGAGAAAAATCTTTTAGCACAGGCTTTGTTATGCGTTTCACTTTACTTTCACATCGTGTGTGTCTTACAATCGTGAAGTATTGGGTTTAAATCCCGGTCCTATACCTACCAATGAGTTCCTTGGAATGTATGTGCGGAATTTCACACCATTGGCTTTTCGGTGAAGGAAAACATCGTGAGGCAACCTGCATACGAATAAAAACTAAATTCGATGGCGTATGTGAATCCACCAAACCGCACTGGGCCAGCGTGGTCGGTATGGCCCAACCAGCCTTCGTGGGTAGACCTACGTCCTGCAGTGGACTAAAAAGGCTGGTACAGTACAGTCGTGTTATTTCATCACATGAAAATCTCATTCCATTTTAAGTATCATACTTAATTCTTTCCTTCCGAGTCCATGCTCGCTTTAACTTTATAACTTTAACAAGTTTATACAAATCTTCATTATGCTTTTAAATAACTCCGCTGTACGAAGTTGAGTCAACTTGGTGTTGTTCTGATTGTATGTAACTTAACTTTATTCTACTTGTTACTTAGTTCAGACGTTTCTCAGACTAAGCTATTTCGTATTTTGTTTTCGGTGCACGCTTGTGCTAAGAAGCTCTTTCCATATGGTACCCTACATGATACGATTAACTTAAATATTTAACGATAATCTAGAAAACATAACTATGTATCGTTCCAATACAAATAATAAAATTGCCATACCCTTATAGGGTCATATGTATAACTATACAAAACATGTTAACTAAGGACCGCATGTAATTTTCATATGTTGCAATAAATGATTTGAGTTTGAGAACTTACTTTGAACTGTGGACCATATTTTTTGCATTTATGCTCTATTTTTATATGATTAAGGGCTATGCATAGATTTGACTTTTTGTTTGTTTTTATTGCTAAGCTTTGCTAAAGTACAGATGCATAGGTACGCCGCATCGCGTTTACAAAATGTGAATAGCCTTATGGATAAATTCTACGTATTCGTATGATAGCTTATTCTGAATGGGTGTTTGAGAGACATTTGTTTGTAGTCTAATTAAAGCAACTTCCTCGTTGTATCGCTAATTCTGTCTGTATGTACGTAGACGCGGACCAAGTTTGCCTTTATTTGTGTGTATCGTAAGGAAAAAAACGTGCTAATGTTTGTGACTACGAAAACCATTGAATTATATTGTGATATTATGGTAATATGAATGTTATATTCCATCTAACAATTACATGTTGTTGACAGCTCAACCATTGATAAAAGGACTATTATAATACCAACTTTGATAAATTGAAGAAAGAGTGTCATAATAACTTTAAAAAAGTATGTTTTTACTGTTGCCAAAACAATAGATCAACATAAAATTGTGTTCAAGTACTAGCGACCCTCCCTGGCTTCGCACAGGTGTATTATCCATATAAACCTTCTTTTTGAATCACTCTATTTATTACAAAAAAAACCCATCAAAATCCGTTGCGTAGTTAAAGATACGAGTATAAGCATACATGGGGACAGACAGCGGGAAGCGACTTTGTTTTCTACTATGAAGTGATTAAAAGTCATTTTATTTCAATTTATTTTTCAATTTAGTTAATTAAAGCTCATAAGCTTATTTACAGAATAGTAATGCACCTTGTTTCGTGTTCGACCAATCACAGGGTCGCGGTTACGTCTAGTTCTGTGATTGGTTGCTGGCCTGATCGCCGTAGCCCGCGAGACAGTTCTTTATTCTTTACTAGCGACCTGCCCCGGCTTTGCACATTATATATACATATAAACCTTCCTCTTGAATCTTTCTATCTATTAAAAAAAACCGCATCAAAATCCGTTGCGTAGTTTTAAAGTTATAAGCATACATGGGGACAGACAGCGGGAAACGACTTTTGTTTTATACTACGAGTATGTAGTGGTTTCAAACCTTGCATTATTATAAACATGTAAAAGTTTGCTCACTTAGCATTAGTTACATATTCAACCCTGTAAGGGCGTCGCAAGTATAATTATTTTACAATCAATGAGTTTTAAACTCATATAAACTATAAAGCAAATAGGAACTTATGAGACTTATAACAATAACACTCATCATCTGCTTACTTCCGCGAGTCAGAAACATTTTTGTCTTCCAAGTAATCTTCTCTATTGTAGTATTTTTTTTAAATTAGAACTGCATTGAGATTTTTTTATAGAATTTTCGGTGGTTCGTTTCCTTTCGTAGATATTCAGGTAGGTTATTAAAAATATTTATCAACAAATATTCAGAGCTTCTCCATACAAGTTCGAGTTTTGGCTCTGGTCCTATTGTTTAGCTGTTTTGACGAGGATTTTCAGTTTGAGACGTTATACGTTCCATACGCGTTGAGTAGCGTAGTCTGAATGGGTGTTGTATTTGAGAGACATTTATTTGTAGTATAATTAAAGCAACTTCCTCGTTGTATCGCTAATTCTGTATGTACGTAGTCGCGGACCAAGTTTGTCTTTATTTGTCTGTACTGTACGGATATAAACCTGCTAATTGTTGTGAACGCGATCTCGGTTTTAACATAGAATGCAAAAGTGGGATGTGAAGAAAGATATACTCGTATTTATAGACACGGACCTATTTACTTGTTCAGTAAATTAATTCCTTAAAATAGCTTTGTTTGTGCTATGCTATGGGAGCTAAGAGGCATTTTACAAGCTTTTATTTAACTTGCAATGGATGTACCTATGTATGTACCATATAAGTTCGGGTGTAATCTTGCCAGTGAAATTTGACCAACTTCCTGGTTTCCGATTGAGCTGAAATTTTGCACGCATATGTATATCGCGTGACAATGGAATAATATGGTACCATGGAGCTGATCGGATGATGAAGTCGGAAGGCGGCTATAGGAACTCCTGTACTAAACAAGATGTTCCCAATAGTTCCCATCGTGTTTGGGCTCGTTTTACTTGTCTTGGCTAGCACTCTGCTGCTACATGAAATCCAGGATCTCAAAACCTTGTAATTCTAAATAGTTATCTTTTTATAATAATTTATTGTAATTATTGAAAAGATGTATGAATGAAATAATGTTGGTAGAATTAATTAGTATAGCTACACTACCGCGTAAGATGATAGAATCTGTTATCATCATTAAATAAAACAAACTTTTATCAATTTTTGAGGGGAGCACGGATTCCCAAGACACAAGCTAAGCTTAGTTTATTAATCCGAAGCTCAAGATAATTATAGTAGCAGGTCATTCAATGTATATTATTTTATTTTTCAAGGTTCAAGGTTCAAATTTATTTATTTCAATTAAGTACCTAAGATACACTTTTGAAACGTCATGAATCTAAGCACATTTCAAATCATTAACAATAAAGTTAAAAACAATAAACAACAAATAACCTTAGATTAATGATTGGCCGTTCGACTAATCATCACAAACTAACCAATCATTAATCCAAGAATACCACGAAAAATAAATAAACAATAACAATATAAGTAAAATTAACCTCATCCAAAACTAACAACACAATGTTGCCATATGAGAGTATAGTAAAATCCTTACATAGTATAAAATAAAGTCTCTATTTTCGTTTGTTTGTTTGTTTATTTATTTGTTTGTCTGTATGCTTAAATCTTTAAAACTACGCAACGGATTTTGATGCGGTTTTTTTTAATGGATAGAGTGATTCAAGAGGAAGGTTTATATGTATAAAAATTCCCGAAATTCCCACGGGAACGGGCATACCGCGGGTAAAACCGCGGGGCGCTGCTAGTATATAATATAGTAGAGAGTACAATATTGTTTTTGTCAATAAATTAATTTCGAATTTAATTTTGAATTTGAATCATCATCATTTTGTGGCAATAGCTAAGAAGAATTAATATTTATTAATAGAACCTGTAAAGAAGGTTGTTTTGTGAAAAAAAAATTAAATAAAAAAAAAAATAGAATTATGTTTATTTACTTTTGCAAGATACACATAGGTACATACATGAATACAAACAGAACTTAGCACTATTTCTAACTATTTATCCTGTAGTCCGTTATACTAAAGTAGCTGTAGATACAATAAATATGGCCTCACTGTTAATATAGTTTTATTTATAATCAATTAGCATCCTTTTAGGGGGTTATTCTATACATATATCAAAACTACCAATATTTTATTCTGCGACTTATGTAAAAACTCAAAAAAAATCAGCTGTTCCATACATTTTGTCGAGGGTGAACGATATTTAACTATGGAACAACTTTTTTTTTGAGAATTAGTAAAAGTCGTAGGACAAAAGTTGTTTGATGTACAGAATAGGCCCCTAAAAGGATGCTAATTGTTTAGAAATAACCCTGTATAGCAAGGCATTTTTTGATAGTATTTTTATACCAGGCAAATTAGTTACAAACAATGTCTATCGGAAAACTGTCTACATTAGTTTTTCGATAGATATTAAGTGTATTACTTTTTATTTTAATTATTTTACTCCATAACAAAATATGTAGGGAATCAAAACTTGAATTTACATAAATACTGTTATTACATCATACTGTCGTTACGCTTACGTAATACATACATAATAACAGATATCTACCGACTCTCGAGAAACCAAATCATTTTTCAAATCGATAACTCAAAGCATCTCAAAGTTTAATTCTTATCATTCTTATTTCAAACTTTTGTACGTTAAAAACGTTCCGCTCCTGATTGACGTATCATTACCACAGATAAAATATATTTTGTGCATGACTTGCATTTTATATTTTATCTCTTTTGCTCTCATTCGAATCTGTATCCGTCCTTGTCTGATGCTCTGATGGGATTATCGTGTAGAGAATTTTGATATCGGATAATGATGTATATGAGTGGGTTGATGTGTTTGTAGGTGTCATTTGTCACTGTGCATGTGTGTGTGATATGAGAAATTGTGATTTATGGTGGTGATAGTATTTTTAACTAACTGAGAAAAGAGGAGTATGTTTTCTTGATGTAGGGCAGATGCACCGGTTGTGGCCACGTTAGTATCATTTGTGGCCACTTTGAATTTTAAGGATTTACAAGACAATTTTATGTAAAAATAATAATGTTAAAGAAATTTTTAAATATTTAGATTCACATGAATAATATATATATATATCATTCATGTGAATCTAAATATATGGTATTACATTGTTTATAGTTTTTATTTATACAATAATTTTGACACCAAAAGGCCACAACCGGCACACCTACTACATGTAAGAAGTATGTAGACGGCTTGTAAGTAAACGTTTCCTTATACCGTAACGGCTGCTGCGTCGCCAGTTCCTTTTTAGGATTCCGTACCCAAAGAGTTAAAACGTGACCCTATTACTAAGACTTCGCTGTCTGTCTGTCACCAGACTGTATCTCATGAACCGTGATAGCTAGAACGTTGAAATTTTCACAGATGATGTATTTCTGTTGCCGCTATAACAACGAATACTAAAAATTAAAATTATTTAAGGGGGGCTCCCATACTAGAAACATGATTTTGTGCTCGATGTTAATAATGGCAACAGGAAGATGCTTCAAATATTCACATAATATTAATTTGTATAAGTATTTCCTTCAAAAATAAATACTTAGTTAAATTAAAATAAAATATGTTATATAATAGGGGGGCTTCCATATGGTACGGAACCCTTCGTGCGCGAGTCCGACTCGCACTTGGCCGAATCTTCTTTGAAATTGACCGAATTTAGCTCACGCGGCTCACGCGGTGAGCCATAGCACAGCCCGGACACTCCGCGATTTTTCAAACAAAATCTGCTGTCTTACGCACACTAACACAGTACTTACTCACAGACAACACACATACGCACGGTCGCTGCACGTGCATTTGTGTGCGGAACGGCTATGGCTGTCAGCGAATACTACAACGTGACGACATGCCGCGTGAGTGAGACAGTTGCGTACTCAATTTGCAAAAATGAATACAAATCTTGTGCTTAAAAAAGTATAACAATTTCTTAATTTGGAAGCATTTTAACGAAAAGTAACCGATCTACTTCATTTTAAAGAAAATATCAAGAGGAAGTTACCAAATAATGTAAAATAAGTTCCTATTATTTATCCTTAGGGAAACATTAAAATTTCTTGTTTTGTTACGTATCATTGATATTCAACCATACACATTACAAGTCTTCCCTATTGTCACAGTCTAGGTAGTTTTTATTAGAAAATCCACCGGCTTGTGCAGCCCGCGCTCAGATAGCAAGTTCTGTCCGTGGACGCGGGGTGGAAGTGAGGAAGACTCAAACGGGTGGGGGGAAACGAGTGGCCGTTCTATAGTGACGTAGGTACCTATATGGTTTCTTACTAAGACTTGGGTTTGGTAAATTTTACGGCGTATACGATAAAAAAAGAAGCATAAAAGTTGGTTCAACTTTTTACTTCCCGTTTAAAATTGATTGCCTCGATGGCTCAGTGGTTAGTGACCCTGATTTCTGGATCCACAAGGCGTGGGTTCGATCCCCACCCAGGACAAGCATTTATGTGATGAACATAGGTGTTTGCTTTGTTTCTGGGTGTAATATTATTTAGGTACTATCTATATAAGTATGTATTTAAAATATTTATTTGTAGTACATAAATCAGTCTCTGGCAGCCATATATATAGCCACAAGCTTTGCTTAGTTTGGGGTCAGAGACCGTGTGTAAGATGTTTCCTAACAATATTTATTATTTTTTTGTTTGTGATTTATTTTTGGATTTTGAATAGTACCCTTAACTTATATGACTACGACAGAACGGAAATACACTAAATATTTATTCAAAACAAGAATTTGAATATTTATTAATTAAAAAAAATAAATAATTGAAAACAATATTTTCTTACGAACAAGTGAGTGTCAGTAGATATTAAGTCGTGGTTCCGTACAAAATAACCATATAAATAGCAGCCTACTTTCAACAGATTACCGCAAAATTGGACGCGTACATAAATCTCTGAGCGCGCCGAAAAGCTAGCCTAGTGATGGAGTATTTTTTTCGTTGGTCATCGATATCGATACTGGTATAATGAAGTAGTACGAACTTGAGGCGTGGAAGTGTATATAAAATTATATACTATTCAAGCACGATACAAATTTGTTATTAATTCATTTAGGGGAGGGGAGGGTATTGCCGTACACTTAACTTTAAATTATTTTTTCTACAAATTAGTTCAGCTTAAGGCCCAGTGTCACGTTCCAGATAATGTAAAATATATTATAATACGTGTTAGTAAATAGAAGAGCAAATTAATAAATATATAATATTGGAAAAATTAAATAATTTGAATGTGAGGCATTTACGGAATTACCCGACACTTGAGTGTAATTCCGTACACGGTTCGTTCAATATCGTACAAGTTTAAAAGCCTCTTTAAATTCGGTTTATGAGCATATTGTCGATAGTAAAAGGTTTCATTTTTATTTCAAGTCAGTATTTATTAGAAAAGTGCACACAAATAGTTATCAGAAATACTTATTCGCAAAATACAGCCATCTAAAAATTAGTACATATGTTATAGGTTATTAAAGGTTTATATATAACTCGAAAACGTTTTTGTTTTGATAAACTGACAAATAATAAATAACTATTTAAAAAATGACGCATACAACAAAACATCAATAAATAAATTATAGCAGGTGTATTATTCCGTTCATTTTACGGTATTTCGGGCATTACCGTACAATGTACGGAATTTCCCGAAATTAATTTTCTATCTTTAACCGTCTAAATTAGCTGTAACTTATTCGATACAGTATTAGTAACTACATAAATCTTCGCTAAATTCATCAACAAATGAAATAAATAGGCGTCATTGCAAAAAACTGTAACCCAAACCAAGTTACGTCTTATTTTTCGATGTCACAAAACTATAAAAATCGGGACGCAATCACGTGCCCACCTATTTCATCAGCGTCATGGCCTGGACTGATGCCACAGAGTGTGACAAGGCGAAACAAGACACGAGGAATGCGTGCAACAGAGATAAACGCATGTTTCTCGGTTTCTTCTTATTATTTTGAAGTGTACGGATATGGCCGCTGTACGGTACAACACTCCGTTCCCCTAATATTTAACATTTTAACCATTTTGTTACGGGTAATGTTTCCAGAGAAACAGGGAAACATGAGATTTAAACCTTTAATGCATAGTGAAGTATAAATAGACCGGATTCTAAAATTATAATAATTACAAAAGTAAGAGAGCGTGATGTACAATTATGAAAGTGTGAACAGGACGAAACTAGTATATTTTGTCTCTGTTTCTTCTTTCTTTTCTTTCTTTGTCTTTGGCCTAGACGTCGATGCCAGACAAATTTTTCGCACCAAAAACCACCGTTGAATTTTTGATGAGATGCTTAAGTAAATCAACATATTTATGAACTTTATTATCTATTTTTTATCACATTTGTATTATGCAGATTTTTACTATTTTCCAGAGTCTAAAAATAATAAAATCATAACTACGTGTATATAGCTATCTAAGTATGTATAGCACACCTATTTTCTCACACCCTATACGCTAGTTACTTCTCCACTTATTCTTCCTCCACGCTTAAATGCCTCAGTGCTATTAAATGTTATAGTTAATAAATAATTCTAGTTTTGCTGACTTGTCATGGGCTCCCGTAAAGCTTAACATCAAGAGAAAACATTGTTCGTTTTGTCCATCAGTTTTAGTAAAAAAGTAGCGTAGCGTAACGTAGCGCTCGTAGCGTAGTTTGACCAGGTGATGGTCAGCGATCACCGAAATTAAGCAACGTTCCGCACGGTCAGTACTTGGATGGGTGACCGCGGGTGGCATTTTACAACTAAGCGCTACCGTGGCTCGGATGATATGTTAAATTGTAGGCCCCGGTTGTTTTAACCGTTTAGCCATTTCAGAGGCCTTCACGTGGCCTAAAAACTCTGACACCAGGGCTAGCCACCCGGCCTATACGAACTTACTTTTATTAAAAAAGTATGTAACTACTTTGAAGTCAGATTATAGATTTAAATCTGGAAATCCTGGGTTTGAATCTTAAGGCTCTATGTTTGTATTTTATGGTGTAACCTCTATCTTTTTAGAGTAGTCGCTCTATTTTTAGACATCAAATGTATGTTGAAAATTACTTCATTCCTTATCTCCAGAAAACACCGATTTTTCATAGATATTTCTTCAAGATCCCATGTCCCATCCCTAGCTCCATCCCATCAGTGATACAATCATCACATACATAACCCGGCGATGATAATCTACGGAACCCTAATTGACAGTTTGATGTACTTTTGTTACGTTTCTTTGTCGCTTGGAAAAAATGGCGGTATTCGAATAGATGCGACTTCTTTCGTATTAATTTACGTCAGATATGAATCTGAATATGGAGATCTAAACATTTCGTTACATAATTGAGTAGGTAGCTATTTGAACGAAGCGAAGCGAGGTCTGTGTTTCGACACGCTGATTTTACTTTCTTCCGTCCAGATGTTGATTAAGTCTACAGTTCTAATAATCTAATAATAATCAGCCAAGTACTAGTAGGACTCGCGCACGAAGGGTTCCGTACTGTATTGGAGCCCCCCTTCAATAATTATTATTTTTTAATTTATTTATTGTTGAATTGAATATACAACTAAATATTCTGCGAATATTTCAATCATTTACCTGTTACCATTATAAATATCGAGCGAAAAAATAGCGGCATCAGAAAAAAAAAATAAATCTGTGAAAATATCAGCTGTCTAGCTATCACAGTTCATGAGATACAGCCTGGTGACAGACAGACAGACAGACGGACAGCGGAGTTTTAGTAAAAGGATCCCGTTTTTACCCTTTGGGTACGGAACCCTGAAAAGGGGAAACATTTGCTGTCGCGCTATTTATCAGCCCATTTCTGTAATATAAACAGGTTCCACAGTAAAAGTTGTTCATCTATAATCCAGACTTTAGTACATCTAGATTTTAGGTGTACTAAAGTCGTTCATAAGAGCTTGTAAGTTATCAAAATCCATCCATCCATCCAACCATCAGCCATAGGACGTCCACTGCTGGACATAGGCCTCCCCTATGAATCTCCAATAAGACCGGTTGGTAGCGGCTTGCATCCAGCGTGATCCTGCGGTCTTAATGAGGTCATCCGCCCACCTTGTGGGTGGACGTCCTACGCTGCGCTTGCCGGTACGTGGTCTCCACTCGAGAACTTTTCGACCCCATCGGCCATCAGTCCTCCGCGCTATGTGTCCTGCCCACTGCCATTTCAACTTGCCAATCCGCTGGGCTATGTCGGTAACTTTGGTTCTTCTGCGAATCTCCTCATTCCTGATTCGATCTCGCAGTTATCAAAATATTCCGACATTATTTGGAAGACCCTATAGAGATTTTTCAATGAGGCATAATTCCAAAATTTCCAAACTGAAAGCCGGGCTAATCGTCAAATTTATCCAATTTCAACGTTGGTTTCGAGCCGAAGATATGATGAAACTTGTTGGCGAGACATGAAATATGATCCATGTCCGACCAACTTCCTTTTAAACTAGGGAGGGGAAAATGAGAGATAAAATCAACGAGTCTTGAAAGTGAATAGATGGAGTTCGATTCGAATTGTATGTTCATATGGGACGAGTGAGCTTTATATACGGACGAGTGAGTGTGATATATTCATATAACTCAACATATCCGGTCCACGGTAGCGCTCCGTTATATATTCAGCATTCTGCGCATCCAGTACAATGACATCTTCAGGATGCTGATGCGGCTGCCTCGCTGGTGCAGCGCATCTCTGATGTTCGCTGAGGCGCGCACGGACGACTTTCATGCTTGTTATCCGCAAGAAAGTCGGCTCATTACGACTGCGAGAGTGAACCAGCTGCAACAGTATCCTGTAGATTCGATGATTTTTAATAAACTAGATTGCCCTATACAAAAAAGTGGATAGTCATTGTTATGGGACAAATATTGTGATGTCACTATATCTGTGTTGTCTTTAATTACCTACTTTATTTTAATTTATATTGATGACTTTCTGAATCCTATATAATTGTAATTTTATGATTTGTTCTATGGTTCTAATGCCTGAAATAAATGGATTAATAAATAAATAATTTGTGGGTCAGCAAGGTGGACATGGCCAAATCACTCTCCAAAAATAAGACTGCCCGACAGTGGACCAATAATTATAGATAACTAGCTTTTTCCCGCGGCTTCGCCCGCGTGGTATTTTAATTTTGGTGCTATCTCATGGGGGCATTTTATTTTTCTAGGATAAAAGTAGCTTATGGTACTTTCTGTCGTTCAAACTATGTCCATGCCAAAATCGAGTCAATCCGTTACTCCATTGCTGCGTGAATAAGAAACAAACTAACAAAGACACTTTCGGATTTATAATATTAGTAAATAATAATCTATAAGGGAGAACTAGGTATGTCCAGCAGTGGACGTCCTATGGCTGATAAATGGATAGATAACTAGTTTCTCTTCTTGTGAAAATAAAATGGCAAAACATTAATCAAGACTCGAGACTTTTTCAAGACTTTTTTCTCCCTGATTGAATCTCGTCTCATCACTATCTTTATCCCTGAAGTCCCGAAACTTCGCCAAACTTGTTTCATATTTCATTCCTCGCCCACTACCGGCTGCCCGCGGCTTTGCTTGGCTTTTACAAAAACTACCACATTCCGGGAATTATTTATTTATGAACTTTGTTTCTGTCTTGTAGTTCAAAGTAGAGCAAAGTTATAGGTTGGGGTCCAGAAAATGTGTATACGGAAGAACATGGATTTAAGCGAGTTGTAGCTAGCACAAAAATCGCTATAATTAATACACACAGGGTTATTTCTAATCAATTAGCACCCTTTTAGGGGCTTATTCTGTACATCAAAACTAACAACTTGTTCTACGACTTTTATTAATTCTCAAAAGAAAAGTTGTTGTTCCATAGAAAAATATCGTTCACCCTCGACAAAATGGATGGAAATTGGAACAGCTGTTTTTTTTTAAAGTTTTGACAAAAGTCGCTGAATAAAACTTGTTAGTTTTGATGTACAGAATAAGCCCCTGAAATAATGTTAATTGATTAGAAACAACCCTGTATAGCTCAGTAAAAATAGAATTTAACTTTGATCGGAAAAGTGCAAAGTTGACCAAAAAAACGTCTATTTTTACTGACCTATATACTCGTATGTAGCCGCAGGCAGGACGTCTATTGCTGTACGTCCTATACATTAGACTTTTCATGATACATTTAATTTAATGAACTAATTTTAATTTTTTTCATAATGATTATGGAAACTAGCGTGGTTTTTAACATTCAATCCTAGATTTTTTACTTTACTTGAAACTTTAAGTTGTTGTTGTTGTTACTAGCCTGTCGTGTCCCACTGCTGGGCAAAGGCCTCCCCCCGATCTTAAACTGAAACTTTATATTGTTGCTAAAATAAATACACACGATTCCAATCGATTTGCCTTAAAAACTATTACATTACAATATACAATTTATTAGAAATCGGTAATAAGTACCGCTCTTTGTAACTTTATAATTGCAATACATAGCAGAATAGCAAATTCTGCCAATTATGTATTGTATTTAAAAAATCTTTGTTCATTTCGAAGTCCTCGAATCAACACTTTATTAATTAACCCTGCGAAATCGCAATACCAATCAAAAGTGTAAAAATCGCACTACTTTCAATACCTTTTCTCACTTCAATATTTATTAAAATTATTAAAACTTTAAACTGAAAGGATTCTGAACTTTATTGTACTGAAACTAAGGTTTATTTTATTCCATATGCGAGTTACAAAGGAGTGATTTATTCAGTAAGCCGATAGCTAATTTAAATTGATAGGGTTCCGTCCAATTTCATCATTTAATTTATGTGTTCGAGTTATTTGCGATTTCTCTTTCATTAATTAATTTCAAGATTCATATTTTATGACAAAGGCGTGTTTTATGTTTATTTTTAATTATATATCGGAATATAATACAGAAATTAATTCGTGGTCGCTTTGAAATATTACTTGTAACTTATAAATCGAATGCGAATATTTTATTGACCTAATAAAAAATTTACGATGTAATTAATTAGACTGAAGGAAGACTGTGAAGGTATTAATATGGCATCGTATGAAAATGAAAACGAGAGAGGCTTAAACTGCCTGTCTCTTCAATATATTATTTAGGTAGGTATAAGTAGAATCAAAAAACTTGGCGGCTGTGACTTTAGCTACAAGCTGCGCGAAACCCAATCAACGCACGGCTTTTATGTGAGCTGCAGTCAGGATTAGCCCAGCGGATTGGCAGGTTGAAGTGGCAATGGGCAGGGCACATAGCGCGGAGGACTGATGACCGATGGGGTCGAAAAGTCCGCGAGTGGAGACAACGTACCGGCAAGCGCAGCGTAGGACGTCCACCTACAAGGTGGACGGACGACCTCATTAAGACCGCAGGATCGCGCTGGATGCAAGCTGCTACCAACCGGTCTTATTGGAGATCTTTAGGGGAGGCCTATGTCCAGCAGTACTTACATGCTTTGGCCTTAAGAAGGCTGGTACAGGTACAGGCTGTTAAATCACCATAATCCACAGCCGTCTGCTTAGCTTACTGCTAAGTACAGACTTTGTACTTTTTACTCTTGTTAGTATTATCAAATCTTCTTTTCTCTTGTACTCTTTGTATTTTTTAATTGTAATTATTTACCAATTTGACATTTACCAAGTTTAACAGTACATGGTTTACCTGGTACTTTTTACAAGGAAACCATGCTGGCTAATTTGCTTAAACGCAATAGCATAATTTTTTGCCGATAGTGATGTTAAATCATCAAGCCGTGGTGGTCTATTGGTGGTAATACCCGCCTTACAACCGTGAAGTCGTGGGTTCAAACCCGATCTCGTACTAATGAGTTCTTTGAAACTTATGTACGGAATTTCACACCACTGGCTTTTCAGTAAATAAAAACATCGTGCGTCATCGGCAACCTGCGTATGTCCGTAGAAGAAATTCGATGGCGTATGTGAATCCACCCCGCTCTGGGCAGCGTGGTGGATATGGCCCAATCACCCTTCGTGGGTAGACATTTGTCCTGTATTAAGCTATTAAGGTGCAACAAGTTGACGGCACGAACTCAGATTTGGCGTAGCTTAAATTATTGATATCTCAGCTGTATTGTCTGAAGAAGAGATAGATTCGATGATAAACAGTAGATATAGTGCGTGTGCACCTATTGCAATATAATTTTGTTTTTATTTGTTTTAAAATACCTATAATTACAGCTGCGTTCTAAATGCGCATAAGGTTTTTTCCGTAGTAAATTATAAAAAAAAACTGTTTAGTTAATTTATTTAAATAATAGTTATTTGAACTAACGAAAATATAAACTAGGCCGCTATTTTCTTAAAAAATTACTCAGTTTAGTTCTTCTGTGTTTTTATTGCACCCAAAGTTTCCTAAATGTGAGTCAAAATTCAAATGTTTCGAGGCTTATATCATTTGAATGGATTTTTTTTCACAATTTTATTAGCAATAAGCATACATTTTGTAAAGACAAATTGATATAAATGGTTTCAGATGTTCAACAGCAAACACTGATGTGATTAGCCACCGACGTTTGTATGAAGCGATGAGCGACTTGTTTACTCTTAAAAACGCTGGTACAGGTACAGGTGTTAAATCATCATAATCCACAGCCCTCCTAATCTTACTGCTAAGTACAGACTTTGTACTTTTTATTCTTCTAATTTTTTTTGTGAGGTGACAAAGCTCACAAAAAACATTGTTATGTTTAAATATATTATCATATATTTAAATCATGCCTTGGCTGTCTATTGGTAGTTATACTCGCCTTACAATCGTGAGGTCGTGGGTTCAATCCCCGGCCCCGCACTAATGAGTTCTTTGGAACTAATGTACGTAATTCATAGATTATTTTCATAAATTTAAACATAATAATTGAGAAAACCAAAAGACATTCTCTTAGAAATAGTTGTTTTCATGCATTTTAAATATAGAAGGAGCGGACAAGTCCTAAAAATTCTGCGTAAATAAACAACATTTAATTTCAGCTCCAATTACTCAGAGACATTAATTCGTTAAATCCTCAAAGCAATTAATCAAACAAAGCTAAATTCTCCGAAAGTTTACGGAAATGCTCCCTTTAAACTTCTTAAAACAACATTAATATTCGCTTCCGTTTCCGATCCTAAGTCGACGGTACCCTAAAAAGGGGTACCTTTAACAAAAAAACTCTGGTTAATTGTCTTAAGTGGGCACACAAAAAAGGGTACCCTACTCCGGAACCCTTTGAATTGTTATGCTTTTGTTTACAACAAGTAGGGCATGGTAATGGGTCACACAGTGAATTAAAATATAAAAGAAAGGGGCCGGTATTTCATTAAAAAAGGTAAGGGTGAAAATGCACTGTACCACGGCTATTGAAAATTGAATCGTATGATAATTTTATTATTTTATAACTTATCATACGATTCAATTTTCAATAATTTCAAATTACGTTTTTTTCTGTCTCGGTCGCACTCGATAAGGAAATCTGGTGAAAAACCGTGCACAAGCGTAAAGTGTAACTAAATAAAAATCGTAAGTAATAATAAAATTATGGCCGTTATTTTATTTGATGAAGGTTTGCTAAAGGAGCAATAGAACGCAGCATTCTAGATATTTATAAACAAAGAATAGACTGAATCACCAATGCTGAAACTAAAACTGGAATTGCCGATGTCGGGGTTGAGACAGCCAAGCTGAATTGTGACTCCGTAGGCCGTATGTACCCGGTGGTATTGGCGAAGATTGTCATTCAATGGGACTTGGGAGCCTACAAACGGCTGGCGAACCCCAGGTTGACCCCGAATGAGGTGGCGTGGCGACGTGCGCTCTTTTCAGTCTGACTTGACTGACTTGGCGGAAGACCGAGAAGCGTGGAAAAAAATTGGGGAGGCGTCTGCCCAGCACTGGGACACGACAGCAGGCTGAGGAAAAAAAATGATACAAAATGAGTATTATGTATACTCAAAGTAGGAATTTCGCCCGGACCTTAACAACCAGAGGGATAATGTGGTCGATCGAGAAAATTCAAAGGAGATGCATTGATTTAATATGACATGAGTTAAAAAGAGACATGACAAATATCTGGATATGATGGTTGTTATCGGATTTTTAGACAAGGAACGTCTAATCCTAATACTTATTTGACGGTTTTTACAGCAGTTTGGAAGATATTCCATGCATTTTTGTGGTTCAGAATAGGCTCAAGCGACAACAGCGATATCTCTCTGATTATAGTAACTCTGTGTTAAAAACATTTAAAACTTGACGTTGGCAAATGCATAAGACATGTGACACAACAATTTGTCATCAGATAATATCATGTCCCGTGAGTCGCGTCGCATTGTAGAGTGCGTCGTAGTGGGCTTAGGTCCTTGCGTGCCTGGTGTGATTTCCGACAAACTGCGATTCGGTTGATACGATTATTCTAAGGGGGAAAAATTAACTTAGATGCGTATCTCGATTCTTAAGGTGTGATACCTACGGTTTTGTGGTCGTGCATTTATGTCTTGCAGCTGTTTTGCTTTATGGTTATAGAAAGTAGATAGGTATGTTGGAAAAGAGTTAGATAAGAAGAGGATATAACTATCCTCTTCTGAACTCTATGAACCACGAACCGGCAAGCGCAGCGTAGGACGTCTACCCACGTAATGGATTGATGAACTCATAATTAGTTACATCGGTATTTTGTTTTAAGTTTATGCTCTCCAATTGGCATTTGTGTTATTTCTCTGAGTTAAACCGTTCTGTAGTTATTTGCCAATAAAGGTAAGATACGTTTTGTTGTGTATCTCGGCTGGCATCGCACATAGAACAATAATTTTAACACGCAATGGATTATTTTAATTATATCTTTCAAATGTAGCAATTTGGTGCGAGTCCGCAAACATTTCAGTTTCCCCATACATTTTTCGGATTTTACGTTTCAAAATAACTGTGCTAAGTAACATTAATTAAAAAACTTGCTAAACATTCACACATAGGTTTTAAGAAAAGAAGAAGAAAGAATTCGAGCCAATTCCAAACGATTTTGTAAATAGATAGGAATCCCCTCTAGTCTACTAAGCAACAGGAATTCTGCGTCTAAATAACGTAAAACTAAACTTAATTTTTTTTTAGACTGTACCTCATTAATTAACATTTAAATCGACCCCTATAGTAAATTATATTTGAAACGTAATCCAATTCTACCAGTCATAGTCCATTAAGACAAATTGTTGAATTTAGAATGTGCATTTGAATGCTGGTTTTAATAGTGGTGTTTATTGATGATGCTCTGTTTAATAGACAGGGGTGTGGGATAAGTGCTTAAGGGGTTTATGGATCTTAAATTTAAAAGTGTTTGATACTTGGTAGACGTCAATTCGGTTTTCATAAGTACCAACTCGCGTCTACCAAGTAGTCGGTACCTTGGCTGGTAACGCCACGACGGTTCTCTTTTTGCACAAACTCTATGTGCTCGATACTGTTCTTAGATTGAAGAAATCTACAAATTGATTGGTTGAACACCTTATAATGCTCTAGTGAATGTACTAATCATGATGAACAACTTTCATTATGGGACCAACCTTGACATCGCGGAAAAAAGCGGCTGTTTCCTACATTCCGTGCAAGTTGAAAGTTTTTGTATGAAAAACTGTTTTTTTCTGCGACTTTAGTTTGATCCTAGAGTGAAATATTGGTTTAATAGTAAAAGTAGTTTACATTGATGACAACAACACATCATCTAGGCTAAAGTATTGTAATCCGGCAGTCGAAACTTGTTAAAGTTTTCATATTAATCTTGTATTAATAATGTTTTTATTTTTATTTTCCTTCAGTGAGACCACTCTGGGTGCGGTTACAAGGCGGCAAGCGCCCTCTAGTGGCGGGGCAGAGCACTGAGCTGGTCTGCCAAGTGGTGGGCGCCAGACCCAAGCCAACCATCTCCTGGTGGAAGGGCGGAACTCGGCTTAAGACTGTTAGAGAAACTGTAAGTACCTTTTTTATTTTCCTGTATTAAGGCCACTGGTTTCAAATCAACAAACGCCATCTAGTAGCGAAGCAGAGTACGAAGTGGTAGGTCCAAGACTTTTTCTTTTATTTTTTCAAAGTGATTCCACACAAATCGGTGGATGGGAAGTTATGCGCAGAACGCTGCGCAAAAGCCGAAATATAGGTATGCGCGGGGGCCCGAGAGACGAGACGCTGCCGGGGCACACCAGCCCGCCAACCTCATGCCTCCCGCGCGCTCCCTACGCCCGTGCTCACTACTTCGCCACTTGTGTAGGCATTGTGCACACTTGCGCAACAATTAGCAAATCACGGCGAAGTGTCATCTGCGGCTAACTTCTCATCCGCCGATTTGTGTGGCGCTTAGTACTAAGGTCTCGACCAACCGTTGCGTGAAAAGGAATCTTTCTAGGAGAAGCCAACAGAGGTTAGTGAATTATAGGTATAGTGAGATTCAAGCTAACCATCCTATTGTAGATGGGTGAAAAGTGGCTTAAGATTGTTTGAGAAACTATTCATAAGTGCTTTTTAACCGACTTCCAAAAAGGAAGAGGTACTATATTCGTCTGTATGTATTTTTTTTCGTATATTATATGTACATTGATATTCTCGCCAGTTGTGAACCGATTTAAAAATTCTTTTTTAGTTCGAAAGGGGATGTTTATGAAAAATCAATAGGCGGCAAGCTATTGCGGGGTAAGGTTTAGAAACGTTTATTGATAAGGGGAGGTGATTGACCATTTGGTATATCTGGCACTTATTTTTGTGTGCAAAATTCGACTACCCTCTTGAACGTCGATGGGAACTTTTGTCCAAATGAAAAATAGCCTCAAACGTCGATGGGAACTTTTGTCCCAAAAATAAAATTGCCTCAAACGTCGATGGGAACTTTTGTCCCATTGGTGTGATTTTGCAAAAATCTGCTTTAAACCGTAAAGTTAGAGTTCTTTTTCGTAATAACGCTAGTATTTAATATTCGGAATGAACCATAGAGGGCCTTCGAGGTCAATAAACAGTTCCTTCCCACTGTTTTGGAGATGTCCGACGCCATTTTGTGCCGGCGCCGCGCCCACTTTGGTTCAATTCGGGAGTAGTGCTGCAGTTTTTGTCTGAAATATGTGGTAAATTTTAACTAATTCATATAGTGTATTATATTAAAACATTGCTAAAGACTTTTCCTTTCGAATGGTGTATGTGATTAACTAATGTTGACAATTATAAAATAAAGATAAGTCTTTCAGAGCCTTTTAAGTTTTAGTTTAAGTTTTCTCTGCAGAGCACTGGTTTTTCGTGCTGTAGTAACTCTGCTAGCTATTCAACTGCTACAATAGCTTTATTTATATTTGTTGAAAAAAATCTAATGGAAAACCTTTTAGACATCGCTAAAATAGACCTTTAATGTAGTAATTCGAACGAAAAATGGGGTCAATTCAATCCCCAATTTGTCCACATTCATCAGTTATTTAATTCGTCAATTTGGTGTCATTACTGACAAAATGCCACATGTCTATTACAAGCGACATAATAGCACATGTTTATTACAACGGACATTACTATGTGACCATTACAAGCCACGTAATGTTACAGGTCTATTAAAGGGGATGTAACGACCACCATATGTCCAAATTACTAAACTGAACCGTGACGAATCCGTGGTGGCCTAGTATTAGCCGAATCAAGAATATTCGTCCTATATCTATCAATGATTGTAATAAATCTATAACAATATTATAAAGAGGAAAGATTTGATTTTTTGTTTGTATTGAATAGTCTCCGAAACTACTGAACCGATTTGAAAAATTCTTTCACTGTTGGGAAGCTACATAATCCCCGGGTGTCATAGGCTATATTATATAAAAAAAGTCTGCTAGGATCCTATAGGTATGCCGCCACACTTAACAAAATATCTTAGCCTATTTATAGAAATAGAGCTTATGTTATAACATTAACTACAAATTAATCCAATTTGTCTGTATAATTCGTCTATTTCGATCAAACTGATATTACCCAATATTGCCAGTAATTGTCGTTGTCACTTACAATTATCTAATACTAGCGATCCTCCCCGGCTTCGCACAGGTGTATTATACATATAAACCTTTCTCTTGAATCACTCTAGCTATTAAAAAAAACCGCATCAAAATCCGTTGCGAAGTTTAAAAGATATAAGCATACATGGGGACAGACAGCGGGAAGCGACTTTGTTTTATACTACACTGGGCCTATGTCCAGCAGTAGACGTCGATAGATAGATCCATATCTATCTATCTCACGTCAGATTTTCGTTTTTAATGATAGACTACCTGTAGCCTAAGCGCTTCAATTCATATCTGATCTGCACGGCTAGTATACGCACCACAACATCATTTTATCGACATTTGATAATGTGACGTATACCGTACCAGCCTTTTTAATAGTCAAGACCCAAGAGAGGTGATTGGGCCATATCCACCACGCTGGCCCAGTGCGAATTGGTGGATTCACATACGCCATCGAATTTATTCTACGGACGTCAGTTTGCTTCACGACAATCACGACGTTTTCCTTTCCCCGAAAAGTCAGCGCAGTGGTGTGAAATTCCGTACCATATTTCTAGATTCTAGTTAAGTAGGACCATGCAGTTACAGATATACCAAAGAATTTGAATTAAAGTAATATAAACAGTACTAAAATAGCAAGATATCATGTACATCACTTTCTCCCATTTCAAATATGAAATTTAAAAGGTGTTAGAAAAAGATGCACATACACCCGAACTTACGTAATTTCGAAGGGTTGCACAATCTAGCATTGAGCTATCTCAGCTGTCCAATTTCAAAAAGGTGGAACCAAATTTTAACTATTATGACATTCCAACTGGTGATTTTGACGCATGCGACAGACATTGCATGCGTTTTTTTGTTCCTCTCACTCTGGCGTATGCTGTATAACCAAATATGAACAAGACAGCTGTAACGAAGTTTTTATTTGATTAAAATTTAGAAATACTTCTATTACTTGTCATTCTTCTGAGATATATACCTCACCATAACTTTTTCTTCTGTCACTATAACGTGTCGAAGCACGTCAGCCTACGCTAGCCGTATTGATAAATGGAACATAATAAGCATAAACATTGCCTTGTAATAACTCAATGAAAGAGTAAATTGTACCAATTTCTGTCTACCACGACAAAATTGCTCAAAGGTCGTCAACCTCTAATTACTGATGGAAAGCCTTTGATTCCCGCTAGTGTTGTTCCTGATCAGGCTTTTGCCGTATTATACTTACTGCTTTTAGGCCCTCTTAGGAATCCAAAATAAGGCAAAATACGGCTTGACTCTGCCATATTTTCATACAAATATTTTGTATGAAAATCACGTTTTGTAAAGATAGCTTTTTATCGAATTTTCCCATAAATTTTCACTAAAATACGGCTTTCTTGGAAGTTGATATACGGCCACTCTACCATTGACTTGGAACAACACTGATTCCCGCCTGCCTAATCTACTGCGGCACTAACTGCCACTTATTCTGCTTCCGTTGACAGGACAATGGCTCCTGTTATTACGAATACGGTATTAGACCAGAGAATTACTAATACGAGTAGGATAAGTTTTGTTGTCAGTCCAAAGCAAATAAAGACTAAACATCTTCTTCTTCTCTATTATATAAAAATGAATCGTGGTTGTTAGTCTCGCTAAAACTCGAGAACGGCTGGACCGATTGGGCTAATTTTGGTCTTGAAATATCCGTGGAAGCTAAGGGAAGGTTTAAACGTTGAGAAAATATAAAAATATAGTGAGTAAAATAATAAAGACATTCATTGAATTTTCCCATACAAAATGTTCCTGTATGTAAAAGTTGTCATTGACAGTTGACAGATGGTGAGATGAAGTTCACCGGGGCAGCTAGTCTTGCAATACAGTTCTTATTGGTTTGCTCAGCAATTTGTGAATCATTATCATCATCTAAGACTTCGCACGTGCTCACGTAATAAAAAAAAAATACGTAGCTTGAAAATATCCGCCATATTGGAAAACTCACTGCGACTGAAGCGTAGGTCAAATATCAACCAACTTTTTAATCAATTTTTCTCTTGATTGTATGGTTATGTATTTGCATGTGTAAGCCCCACTGCAGGACGTAGGTCTACCCGCCTCCCGGGGTTAAGACCCCACATATATTTCCAATTAGACTGGCTTCCAGGGCAATAAATAAAAAAAAGACTGTTGCAAATAATGCTATTCATTCTAGTCAAACACTTAGCAGGTTTTGCCGAGTGATCATCATTTCTGACTTAACTGCTGCACATAGGCCAAACAGTTAAACATTCTTCAGTATTTTACGCTTGGTTTACCATCTCTTTTGGTCTTGGTTTGATTTAAAAAATCTTAATTGTGAATAGTGCATATTGACTCTAAAGTTGCAAATAATGCGCATAATTTTAGTCAAACGCTCTGATTTTGACGGGTGATCATTATCTCTGACTGAACTGCTGTACATAGGCCGACGAAGCCTGAAACATCGTAAGTTTAGCTAACTTACTACTCAGCTTGGTTAGACACCTCTCTTTGTCTCACTTATATTTAAAAAGTCTTCATAATGAATGGTACACTAAACTCGACTAGATCTTCCTAAAAAAAATTGCGTAACGTTTTCTCGTCTACATACCTCAGTGCCTCAAGGTTGAAAGTTTTCGACCAGTGTGTGTTGCCAGTGATGCCAGTGATGACTTATGGCACAGAAACGTGGTCTCTCACTATGGGCCTTATTAGTAAGCTCCAAGTAGCCCAACGAGCTATAGAGAAGGCTATGCTCGGAGTCTCTCTGCGAGATCGAATCAAGAAAAAGGAGATCCGTAGAAGACTCAAAGTTACTGACATACCCCAGCGGATTTATGACCACGTACCGGCAAGCGCAGCGTAGGACTTGCACCCACAAGGTTGACGGATGACCTCATTAAGACCGCAGGATCGCGCTGAATGCAAGTTGCTGCGAACCGGTCTTATTCGAAATCTTTAGGGGAGGCCTATGTCCAGCAGCGGACGTCCTATGACTGAAACGCCGAGAAATTCTTAGCAGACAAAAACGCTTACTTAATTGGTACAATTCTTTTTGCAGCAAACAACAGATGGGAACATGACAAGCAGCATCTTAACGTTCGTACCGGCTATAGAAGACGCGGGTAGAGTGATGTCATGTCGTGCAGTCCAGCCCAGTATACCCCACTCCACACACGAAGACGGATGGAAGATGGAGATACAACGTAAGTAGCCAAGAACCCAAGCATATGATTAAAACATTGGTCGTTAAGTTTCAGTGTGAAGATCTACCAGCCTTGGCAGACCCCTCTATTGAAAATCTTGATGACGATATCAAATACAATGGTCATAAGATTACTGGAACAGGTAAGCACCTAAAAAGGCAAACACAATGCATGAAAATTTTGTCGATGATGGGAAAACCAAAGATTAAAACGATGGTCGTCAAGTTTTTCGCGCGAAGGACTGTCAGCCTTAGCAGACAGTAACCATAGATATCATCAATAACCAACGATAATAGCACCGTTGATCTGATAGTGGAGAAGAAATAACGAAAAATTGAATTCGAAGTTATCACCAATAGATCTAAGGCCCATGAGCTACAGTATAAGGATCTTGATAAGAAGTGTCTTAAAATTTGTGCCGGCTATAGAAGACGCGGGTAGAGTCGCGGGTGATGTCATGTCGTGCAGTCCAGCCTAGTATATATACCCCACTCCACGCACGAAGACGGATGGAAGATGGAGATACAACGTAAGTAGCTAAGAAGCCAAGCACGTGACTAAAACAGTAGTCGTTGAGTTTCAGTGTGAAGTACTGCCGGCCTTGGCCGACCCCTCCATCAAAAAGCTTGATGACGATAGCAACATAAATGGTCATAAACTCATAAGACTACTGGAAAGGGTAAGCCGCTAAAGAGTCAAACATTATGCACGCAAAACTTGATGATGATGGTCAAATCAATAGTCATAAACTCGTAAGACTAGGAAAGGGTAAGTCGCTATAAAGAGTCAAAAATTATGCACGCAAAACTTGATGGTGATGGTCAAATCAATGGTTATAAACTCATAAGACTACTGGAAAGGGTGATCCGCTAAAGAGTCAAACATTAGACAGAAAAAGCCTTAAGCCATGTAACCTTTAAAGATTACGTTGCTTTGCAACTGATGTTTTCATCGTCTTTTGAATCTTTCATGGTCAGTGCTAGAAGCTGGCAAGCGAGCATAGCTAAAATACCTCTGATAGTTGAAGAAGCCACATGAAAACGCTGAACTTAAATTGCTTCTAACCTGTATCTTCATTATTTCAGATTTGCCCGTGGTGAAGCTAGAGCTGGGAGCCAGTCTAGACGCAAGCAAAGTAGTGGAGGGATCAGACGTGTATCTTGACTGTCGGGTGCGCGCCAATCCGTGGCACAATCACGTCTACTTTACGCACAATGTAAGTATTTCCTTGAGGTGCCTTAAAAAAGTGGCGGAATCAGCCTACACAATGTACTTCCCATCGTCCAAAGGGCTACCATAAAAACGTTATGTAATGTTCAACGGTAACCAACATTGTCATAACAAGCTTAAAAATTCTTTAATCAAATCTACAATAAGCTGATGTCATCTGAAATATACATAGCTTTTTTTACGCATAATAGGACTACATTTGGCCACCATCTCGTCTGATGGAAAGCGAAGTTGTAGCCGAAGATGGAGTATGTAGACCTAGAAGATACCTATAACAAATATCAGGCTTATCGGGGTATCTGTATATCTCAGCTTCATCTCGAACTCGTGACCCTCTATATCAATCATGAGTATGACCACTCTGTCAGTCAATCCGTGAAACCGTCATACCGTGAAATGGCTGATATACTGTAACTGTAGTGTATGGCGGTACCTACATTTCAATATAATATAATAAATGATAGTTAAGAGAGGGTAAGCTGCGGTGTCAGCCCGTTGTGTCAGTTGGAACAAATCTGTGCTACGTTCGCAAGTGTTTTCCTTACTTCGGTAATCGGTAATCTCGGTATTTCCCAGTGGCGACGAGGATGGGATGTTGATACTTTATAATTTGACTGGCATTGTTTTATTTACAGGGAGTGGTAGTAAAGCCTGGTCCAGGAGTGCTCCTGGCGAACCAGAGCCTGGTTCTCCAGAAGGTGTCGCGGAAGGCAGCTGGCTCGTACGTGTGTTCTGCTCGAAATAGCCTCGGCGAGGGGTCGAGTGCCAGCCTTGTACTGGATGTTAAATGTGAGTCATTGTTTCCTTCAAGGTATGTGACGCGAGAGAACTCGTGTGGAACGCGAGAAACGACAGATGACAACAGTGCAGTGCGTGTGCCGCGGCGGCAGACGGCATTACTATTACAGTATTGAATTGTGTTGTTGTATACCTTGTAGCGACTAACTTCGCTACATTCGCCACATGATAGCGCTAGCTACGCTACGTGCCCGTCCGCCCGCCAATCACATGGCGTATCGCTGCACCTCAGCCAATCAGAAGCCGGAGTCTGCATCGCGCAAACGAAATTTACAGCGACGGACGATCCATACCAAGATCAAATTTTTCACGGTCGGATAGCTATCCCCGAGCACAACACCTCGCTCGTTGGAGTACTCCTTTGCGAGCGGTTATCCTAATCTCATCATCTCTACATGGACGACCAAAACCTAATAGTGATCATTTACTATTTAGCTGGTATCTCGATCCTGGTAGCTAATCCAAGCCACATTAGATGAATAAACAACTCTTCGAATTGAGCAATTGGAACACGCCATTGCACATGAACTCGCAATCTATCTGCTTCCACTGGTTTGAGACTCCCTTATTGGTTTCCAAAATAACCGTTATGTCCAGCAGTGAACTAAATCTCGTATTATTAGGCGGCTAGTATCACTACTCTAGGTCATTATAGGAGGGAGTGGGCGGATTGCCTGAGCGTACAGAAAGAAAAATTTGTGACTCGAATTGTTAGGTGGCTTGTGGCTATAATAATATAAAGACTAAGAGGATCAGATTCCGTTTGTGAGCAAAGACTAAGAAGAAAATGACTGTTGAATGAATGATCACTCCGATAATAATTATTTTTTAACGCAAATAAGTCCGCGTTTGGCCACCAACTCGCCTGATGGTAAGCATATGTTTTATTTGTTCCAGTCACACCGACGTGCAGATCGAGTCAGCCGCTGGTGATGCGCGCGGCGCGGGGGGAGATGGTGGAAATCGAGTGCGACCTGGACGCCAATCCTAAGGTACGTACACAAACCATAGTAATAAGGTTGCTACTTGAAAACCTGGATGTAATGCGTTATCCTTGTGTGTCTATCTAACTGATCTAACCTAAGGATCTAACTACGTGATTGACATCTTTGTCACAAATGACTGAAACTTTTCATCGCCAAAATTTCAGTGACGAAAATTTTGTCGTCGTTTCAGTCATACTACGTCCACTGCTGAAAATAGGTTTCCCCAATAGAGCACCAATAAGTGAACTCCAGCTTCATTCTCCAGCAAGTTTCCATCGCCAAAATCTGAGCCCAAGTTGACAAACATTAAATTATCATTAAGTCTTTAAACCTTGAACCGGAAGTTAATTTTCTTCCGGAAGTTTACAACTTTGAAAGTGTCAGATAATGAATGTTTGAACAGTTTCCCGCCAAAAACAATGAACTTCGCCTTTTGATGACAAGAAGATGTTAAAAACTCTGGAAGATTTTATCTGGATTTTAATTTAGTTAAAACACGGCGGGATGGCGTTAACTCTGTTACCTTTCTGTGATGAATTTAAGTGTAATTGTGTTAGGTGTTGTTGACTATAGGGGAAGAGACGTGGAAGAACGACCTTCACCCATCTGATAACCAGATGAGAGATACGTTTTATGAAACGTTATTTACATACAAATAGGCATACGATAGCTTGCCTATCGAAAAGTGTCCATGACTATATTTAATTTGATATTTTAATGAAGTTTTTATAGCCGGTATTTTTTTTATTCCAAGTAATAGTTTTTAATGTAGATAATATACCTTGGTAGGTTTGCTTACTTCATTTTGTTCACATTACCTGCCAAGCGACTATGTAGGTACAAATATGTCAATATAAGTATGAAACCAATCTTATAGCCAGTCAAAATTGGTATCATGAGAAAAATAATTTAATTACAAATTTAATCATACAGGCTTGCCTACGAAAAATCGTTAATGACATATTTTAAATGTAATAAAAAAATAGCCTTGAACACTTTTCGATTGGCAAGCTATCCTATGATAGATAGCGTGTTTATAAATAAATAATAATTCATAAAAAATACGTTTAATCTAGTTATCACGTGGGTGAAGGTCGATCTTCAGCGGCTCTTAGGCCACTACTGCTCTACCTAGAGTTGACTGTTTAATGTAAAACTCAATGTAGGTAGGTGATAGCGAATAGTGAAAATAAAAACACGCCGGAACAATAAAAAAAAACAAAAGAAAAGGACACGTCCACAAAATGTATAGAGGCTGGTATAATAACAATCACATCTCGAGAAAGTACGTTACGTGTGTGTCTATGTATCTTTCCATCTCTCCTTAACAATAGATTTCTTACAGTATTGATTGTAAGCGACTTGAATCCACCGCAATCCTGCAGTTCTAATATATCTTTCCACCTTAGAGCGCTTTTTTTATTCCGGATAGGTTTGCGTTTCACTACATTCTGCCTGATGTTAAGCAGATGTGCGGTCTAGGGTGTAGCACGCTTACTAGAAGTTACATATTTACTCGAGATTTGAAGACACCCACGTTGTACTTTAGCGGTCCGTTTTTTTTTCCACTGGACTACGAACCGTCAATAAACGGATACCTCAAATTGTTCGCCGGACCGATGTCCGCTGCATCTACACACATTCGTTACTATAAACCATTCACTACCGTGAGTCCGGTGGAAAATACGGCCCGTTATTAGGTGAAAATAATCGGCCCAGTACGAGTCGGACTCGCGCACGGGTTCCGTACCGTTTAGCCCCTTCGGGCTAAAGGAGCTACAACAACACAACCCTCTTGCCATTATTAATAGCGAGCAAAAAACTCCTAAAAATTACGTTTGATGTATGGGAGCCCCCCTTAAATATTTATTTTGTTCTGTTTTTAGTACTTACTTGTTGTTATAGCGGCAACCGAAATACATCATCTGTAAAAATTTCAGCTGTCTAGCTATCATGGTTCATGAGATACAGCCTGGTGGCAGACAGACAGACGGACAGACAGACATCGGAGTCTTAGTAATAGGGTCCCGTTTTTAACCTTTGGGTACGGAACCCTAAAAAACGGACGTATACACAAGCGCTCTTATGGGTGGGCACTGGACATATTACCATAACATTTTCGTCAATATCTGCGTTCCTTAGTTCCTTTTCTGAGGACCATACCCTATCGGCAAGATTTTCAATGTTTCACACGATACAATGCAATGAATATGGTCCTATGCTGCGCTTGCAGTTGCATGATAGCGCAATGCTCCTTTATTACCGACTTCCAAAAAGGAGGAGGTACTACGTTCGTCTGTATGTATCATTTTGGGTATGTTCATCGATATTTTCGCCTATTAATTTTGAACTGATTTTTTTTTTTTTATTTCGAAAGAGTACTCCCAATGTTGTCCCATTTAAATTTTATCGAAATCGGCTGAGCAGTTATTGATAAATCAACAAAATGTACATGGATGTCACATCGATTCGTGCAACTATTCGAATTCTGTTCACGGTGGAAGTCGTTGCGATTTTTTGCGAAAAATAATTATCTAAACCAACTCGTACTTCTACGCGAAAAGCTTTACTCATATTGTACCTACTAAATTCTAAAACGAAGTCCTGAAACAATCCTCTTGCAATTACTAAGCATTTAAGCACTAGCGACCCGCCCCGGCTTCGCACATGAATTACGAGTATACATATAAACCTTCCTCTTGAATCACTCTATCTATTAAAAAAACCCACATTCGTTGCGTAGTTTTAAAGATATAAGCATACATGGGGACAGACAGCGGGAAGCGACTTTGTTTTATACTATGTAGTGATAGTGATTCACACACGAAGTACAAAGTAGGTATAAGCAAGTAAACAGTTTTCCGAGTGGAAGCCTGTCCATGGAAGTTTGCTGAGCTTTTATCAAATGGAAGAATGGACTCCATCAATCAGAAATTAAAGTCTATTTTAGAATGTGAAATGGAATTTCGTTTTGAACAAATTAGCACACGTCCTTCCGTGTGGTTTAAATTTAAACTACTTTTAATAAAATGCAGATGCAAACGACGCTGCGGTTCGTACTAGTTTTTATGTTTGTTTTTAAACTGTTTGTGTTATCGAGGAAACAATAAATACTCCATGCCCACGGATGCCAGAATAAAAGAGAAAAAGCCTTAAAGTTGAACATTTGATACTTTTGTCACCACAAAATGGAGTCCTATTGTACTATAAAATGTACGACCAGGTTACAACAGGCTAGATGGCTAAAAAAAATAAAATTAAGTAGGCCTTCAGTTCGATTGTCAAGATACGAGAATACAGGGTTATTCCTAATCAATTAGCATCCTTTTAGAGGCTTATTCTTTAAATCAAAACTAACAACTTTTGTTCTACGACTTTTGTCAAAACAAAAAAAAAAAATAGCTGTTCCATACATTTTGTCGAGGGTGAACGAAACTTTCTATGGAACAACAACATTTTTTTTGAGAATTAATGAAAGTCGTAGAACAAAAGTTTGTTAGTTTTGATGTACAGAATAAGCCCCAAAAAGGATGCTAATTGATTAGAAATAACCCTGTATATTAGACACTTATTATTTCTTTTCTCAATTAAACAAAAAAAAATTAAGTGAAGTTAAAGTTCCGTGTGACGTCATGCTATTGTAGGCTTTACTAGTGACGTCAAGAGTCCCAACTTCCGAACATTGACTCGCTTTATATTTGCTATTTTTTGTTTAGTTGACAAAATAAAAAATACACTTAAAATATTCTTTTGTTATCTTACTGCCAGACTTTAAATATTATAATATTTGTTTTATCCAGTCGTTGTTGCTATTAACTACTAATTCATATTTCATAATTGTATTTCGCTTATACCTTTAACTTTTAGCATATAGCGTCACAACAACGAATTTTGTCAGTTTTAGCACCAAAAAAGCAAAATATATTTAAAAAACATAGCTAATACAACTAGAGAGATGGCTCTTTTGTCGCTTGAGGCTATTCTCAACCACAAAAATGTTGGTATGGAAAATATTGCCCAGAATTGTCAAATATGAATTGGAATTTGATACTATCGGGAGAAAAACACGGCAACAGCCACTGAATCGAGATATTTGTCATGTCTCTTTCTAACTCATGCCATATTAAATTAATGCATCTCCTTCAGATTTTCTCGATCGACCACATTATCCCTCTGGTTGTAATAGCTCTGTGATTCAAAACGAAATTCATTGTAGCCCATTGTAGCGTGATTATCTATTTTGAAAATAGGCCGTGTCAATCATTAACTGAAACTTAGAGCGGAACACGCGGAAGATCTTGAGGAGCTTTGTTGAAAAGAGGGGATTGACAGATGCGTTAATATTTACAGTGCTGTCAATGTCATGACAGTTACTTCGCCTGTCTATCAACGCAGCATTACAATCCGAGCCATCCGACAATGTTTGACTGAATCCATTAAATACTTGCGTTAGTGACCTAAATTAATATTTTCGATATTTAGCATACACGAGAATAAGCTGGTACTCGTAGTACAGCTCTTTAGCATTAGCAGAATGGAATAAATGTAAAAAAAGGTTATCTGCTTACCCTTGCTTGCTTGCTTCTGGATAACCCTGAATAATTATTTGGGTACCGCTACAGTGTCATCAAAATTATATTTTGTTACAGTAACAGTAAATTTTGACTTACTTTTGGACTGGAACGACATGGGATGATAATAATTATGGGACATTTTCGTTGATAATTAATCTTACACTTGACGCTGGTAAATAGATTAATAATTCTACGTCAAAATAAAATAAAATAACTCGTCCATCTATCAGTCGTAGAATAACCAAAACGACCGCTGAACATATGCCTCCAACATAAGACCAAATAAAAAAACAAGACAGAACGTCGTGAACGGACAAGTGAAGCCGGTTTTTACGAGTATACATGTGGTGAGTGCGTCGGTGTTGCGCCGCCATAGTTCGACTGACGAGCCAAGGCTTAGTTTCCTTGTACGTGTATGTGTGTGTAATTGTGTCTGTACACGGCGAAGCTTAGTTCTGCCGACCTCACTGGTTTTGTTCACAACATTCTGTCTTGATTTTTTATTTGGATTTTAGCCTCCAATCATCAGCCATTCAATAGGAATGACTAAGTAAAACGCGTTCGTTCTTATAGGCCGGGTGGCTATCCTGATATCAGAGTTTTAAGCCACCTGAAGGCCTCCGACATGGCTAAACGGTTAAAACAACCTGGACCGGGGAGTTATTGAAGACTGCCAGTCTTCAAATGGGTGCCAGACGTTGCTTAAATTCGGTGATCGCTGACAAACATCTTTTTTTACGAGGAAAATCTTCGTAAGATACAGCTGCTTCGGGGTACAGCCGGGCTATGTGGGATTGCACCATCTAAAACCCTGTCGGTGGCCTGCCTGTGTGCTGTCTGGGAAGCTCCAGGATCTCCAGGGGAACGCACCCCAAAGTAGAGCTTCCAGCGCTTTTTTTTAACGTCCTGCGATTGACGCAATACAAGTTGCCACTCAGCATTGTCGTCCTCTCCGGGCCCGTTTGAGTGGATGGCTAGAGATCCATCTCCAACCACCCGCGATTCCAGAGGCCCCATTTTAGTAGGCTCTTAGTACAGGCAGGGAATACCGATGCCGTATTCTATTGTCCCAGCTGACAAAACACCTAGATAATTACGCTATTTTTAACCGACTTCCAAAAAGGAGGAGGTTCTATGTTCGTGTGTATGTATTTTTTTTGTGTATTTTCATCGATAATTTCGTCAATTGTGAACCGAATCGAAAAATTCTTTTTTAGTTTGAAAGGGTATACTCCCGAGGGTCCCATTTAAATTTTACAGAAATCGGCTGAGACGTTTTTGAACAAACCAACAATAATATAAGCAATCCGAGCGAAATATCCGAACTTTGTACACGATGAACATCGATAATTTCGCCAATTGTAAACCGAATCGAGAAATTCTTTTTTAGTTCTAAAGAGTATACTCCTAAGATGGTCCCATTTAAGTTTTATAGAAATCGGCTGAGCCGTTTTTGATAAATCAACAATAATGTAAACAATTCGAGCGAAATATTCGAATTTAATTTTGTACACGATGGAAGGCGGTTTTGCCATTTTTGCGAAAAAAAATTAAACTAGTAAAATAACTAGTAACAATGTAAACGATTTTATTGATTCATTGGCCCACATGAGTCGTAACTAACCCTCCTGAGTGATTCCAAAAGAGTGAAGTTCCATAGGCGTATTCCTCACAACCCACTACATTATATGGCATTTTCGTCCCTATTTCCGGGAACCCCTCAAGACGCCTGTATGTATTTCATGAATAACATAATAGCCTTGTTGATGTACGGTACTGAAACAGTATGGGTAAAAAACAATTCTCTAGGCAAAAGAGACCAAGAGTTCCAGCGCGTTCTTATAATAATAATAAAGCTTTATTTTCTCCATACAAATATACATTACAAATGAGTAGAAAGTGTTAAATATAAAAATTTAGTTTAAAAAACTATTTTGTATACAATTTTGTTAAATTTCTTCATGTATGGATCCCTTTTGGGTAAAAGCCTCCTCCATCCCGTTCCAGCTCTCTCTGTCTTGAGCAATCGCGTTCTTAGTGGGATCTTAAGGCTCCCACCATTATCTTTTTACATATGTACTCTGTACCAGCCATTTTATTAGCCTACTGCCGGACGTAGACCTACCCACGAAGGGTGCTTGGAACATATCCACTGCGCTGGCCCAATGCGGGTTGGTGGATTCACATACGCCATAGAATTTCTTCTACGGACACACATATGTATGCAGGTTTCCTCACGATGTTATCCTTCACCGAAAAGCCAGTGGTGTTAAATCTGTACATAATTTACAAAGAACTCATTGGTACGGGACCGGGATTTGAACCCACGACCTCACGATTGTTAGACGGGTGTCACTACCACTGGACCACCATGGCTTCACATTTAGGACTGCAACGTCTGACGTCTACTGCTGGACATAGGCCTCCCACATAGATCTCCAATGAAAACGGTTGAAAGCAGCTTGCTTTCAGTGTGATCTTGCGTTCATAATGAGATCGTCTGCCCACCATGTGGGTGGATGTCCTACGCTGCGAATGCCGGTACGAAGTCGCGTCGATCTTCCCCTCGTTTCCCCTAAACCTATTCGTTATAATCAGCCCTTACTTATTTCAGGCCTTCAATTACATAAGCACAAAGGCAAGTCGTTTAATTTAAATACTATCCTACATCGCGAAGTGTCCAGGACACGAAGCTATCGTGGTCCAGGATATTTGCAAAGATGCCAATTTAAAATATATTATGTCATTTTGAAAGGATCTTTCTGAAATACCTAGTACCTATACTTTTTGTCTTGCTTCATTTATAAATGAGTGGGTAATCAAGCCAGCAATTTATCGTCATAAACAACCGGGACCAACAATTTAACGTGTCATCCGAGCCATTACGCCATGTAAGAGGCCTTCGGGTGGCCTAAAAACTCTGACACCAGGGCTAGCCATATACGAACTTACTTATCGACATAAAAATAAATAAATAATAACGTAATGACACCAGTACGAGTATTCCAAAAAAATACTTAAATATAACAAATGTTGAATGTTACAAAAAATATTGTACAAAATCCAGAATCAAAGATAATTAGATAATTATTTTTGCGATAAAATGACAAAACCGCATTCTATCGTGTACATATTTTGCTCGAATTGTTTACATTATTGTTGATTTTTCAAAAACGGCTCAGCCGTTTGCTTTAAAATTTAATAAGGACCACACGAGCAGTCCCTTCCGAACTAAAAAAAATCGATTCGGTTCACTATTGGCAAAATTATCGATGAACATGCAAACAAAAAAAAACATACATACGAACATAGAACCTCTTCCTTTTTGGAAGTCGGTTAATAATAGCTTATGGGTCTGGCTGGTGCCTATACTAGTAATTAAACTGTGCTACTGGCTACCAGCAGTACCAGCTCCCTCCGTATACAGGACTAACTACTAATTATAATGCGTAGCAATCTTTATCGCAAATTCAACATAATTTGTACGAAAAAATGTAGATAAAATGTGAGGAAACATACATGTAGATACAGTCCTACATATTTTAATAAGAAATTCGATGGTATATACCTAATATGAATCGATCAACGTGCACTTGGCCAGTGTGGTGGATACGGCCCAAAGGCCGGCGATTAATAAATTATAATAACTACAACAAAATACAACACTACTTACATAAGCTAAAACTAAATAAACCACTACTACTTAAAAAGCAAACGAATCATGCTCAGACCCTTGAAGGTCTAAAGATAATCCAAATGCTCAAGTTCACTGCCAGTTGGCAGCGTGCTCAGCATGCTGGCTGCATTGCCACGCTGAATGGCTATGCTTATTATGGAGCCAAATAAACACCAGCATTATAGTCACGCGTCGCGTCCACCAGGCGTTCAGAAAAACTCTTGAAAACAAAATGAAAACCCGGCCTCCACGGACCCAATGTCTCAACTCCAACCGGGTCAAATATGTAACCACTACCGAGGTTAGCATATTTGCGCCGCTTGTGCTGCTCTGCCGAATTGGCCGCCGCTCCAGCCCTACTCTGAGTCTCAAAAAAATTAAAGCTGCCCATCCCGGCATCGCCCAGATACGAATGAATTATTGCTAAAAACTTCCCGGAAGAAATGTTCTAAATGATAGTAGAAACCGCTTTGAAATCTATTGTGTAGTTTGGAAGATATAAGCGGATACACAGATAGACACACAGAAATAACGGTTTTGCTTTATACTATACAGTGATCTTTTTCGTAGAGTTGCTCTACTGTTTCTCCCCCGTAATGCACCCCAGTTGCTACCCGCGGGGTAAATGTTTGTGTGATTTATTTGTTTTATTTTCATAAATATCGTGGTGGCCGATAAATTACCTTTTTCCGGTTATTTGTGTGTTTTCTGTATCTCTGTTTGCCTCCGAGATTTTTGAATATCGCGCCGCTGCAATGATTTATGGCTGATGGATACAGATACGCTTCACTTAGATACTTTGGAAGATTAACTTTTTGCTTTTAAACCTTCTGTTATTACTGTTGTTGTTTTTAGTCTGTTCAGTCTCGCGCTGGACAAAATTTGCCTCCAGACTTCTGTAGTGTATAGTGTATATATTCTGTAGTAGTAGTTCTCTGAGCAGTTGATCTTGCGACATATCTCTCTGAATCTTCATAAGCTTATATCTCGACTCGCTCTTGACCGATTTGGTTCATACGCAAATCTTGTCCAAATTTAGATATTAAGCTATTATGCGCGACAGCAATTTTCCCCCTTTTTAAAGGAAATACTCCACATCCTCCAATCAAAAATCACCGACGACAAAATAAATCCAGTTTCGAAAACCAACGTAATAATCGGCCAAGTGCGAGTTGGACTCGTGCACGAAGGATTCCATTTAAAATATATGCCCCCTTAATATATTTTATTTTAATTTAATTATTTATTTTTGAAGGAAATATACAACTTAATATTCTGTGAATTCAAGCATCTTTCTGTTGTTTATGATTTATGTTGTGTAACTATTTATTTTATTTATATGTGGGTAGTTTGACATATTTAGGGACTACGTCAGAAAAAATTGCAAAAATACTGCGGAGAAATGAGGTACATGTGGCATTTCGAACGAATCACAACATGAGACGAATGTGCAATGGGAAAGACTCCTTAGAAAAAAGCAAGAAATCGGGGGTATACAAGTTAACCTGCGACACATGTAACGCAGTTTATGTGGGACAAACTGGAAGGAGTTTTCAAACCCGCTACAAAGAACACTTAGCTGCATCTAGAAACAATCACCCAGAGAAGTCGAATTTTGCGAAACATTTATTAGAAACTGGACACGATTTGGATAATAACAACACTTTTGAAATTCTACATGTATGTGAAAAAGGTTTCCGCTTAAATGTTTTGGAGCATTTAGAAATAATGAAACATGAAAACACACACAACGAGTTGCTGAACGATCAAACTACCGTCACATCGCCTTTACTTCGGTGCTTCACGACGAGTATATAAGAAGCGCCGGCGCGGTGAGCCGTCATTCTTGCGAGTGATCTCGAAGAGTCAACACGTCCTGAAGATGCCTCGTTTAGAGGCGAAACACGTGTCGAATAGAGTACAGTAAGAATAGGGGTGCTATTTATTGACTAAGTATTTTTTCAATTATTTTGTACCATTTTTTATAAATAAATTATATTTGTAATTTTAACATATTAATTAAATATTATTTTCAGGCTTACTACATTTTTTAAACAGATTACTAATCACTATTTTTGTTACAGGTTTAATTTTTTTTATTATTTTAAACGGATTAATTAAAAAAAATTGTTTCAGGTTCATTCATATTTTGTAAACATACCTAAGCCTAACTTTTCTAGCCTGACCTAACCTTAGCCTAACCATAGTCGAACCATGATACAGTTTGATGATTAATTACTAATTTTGTTTGTGATTTAATTTGGATTTTGAATAGTACCCTTAACTTACATGACTACGACAGAGCGGAAATACACTAAATATTTATTCAAAACAAGAATTTGAAGATGAACTTCCGCAAAGTAACGCCTGATTCAATAAAATACATCATCTGTAAAAATTTCAACGTTCTAGCTATCACCGTTCATGAGATACAGCCTGGTGACAGACAAACGACAGCGGAGTCTTAGTAATAGGGTCCCGTTTTTACCCTTTGGGTACGGAACCCTAAAAATTATAAGTCGATGAACCGGGCTAGGATGCGCACGAAGTAATATTTCTTTCGATGTGTCAGAACAAGACAGCGTTATGGCAAAGTATATATCTGTCACTTTTTCACACGTCGAAAATAGTTCTTTTCTTGGCTTTTCGTGGTCGCACGCTGGACTAGCTGGACAGACGAAAGAAAAAGGCCGTGTTAAAACGAAGAACTTCGCTTCGCTTCGATCAAAATGTGTAATAAAAAAGGTCTTTATCCTAGAACTTCCTGACTTGTTGGGCTAGTCTACTGCTACTCTGTTTATTATTTTCTTATATTTTTCTTGATTCGAGCTCATTTAGATGTATTTTACACGACGTCCATATCTTACGCGTTGTTTGACTAGGGTTTAAAAACTTAGATATCAACGAAGTAAGGGATCACATTATATTAAAACGGAACGTGTGTCGTCCGTGTCTCGTCAATGCCTCGTCCGTGCCTCGTCCGGGCATGTCCCGTGCACGTCAAGTTCTAATATAAATCATCCCTTAAGCAACGTTCTGCACGGTTAATTTTCGGATAACGGTAACCGTGAGTGGCATTTCCAGCATGCCTCGGTTAGTTAATGTTATTTTGATCTTACTGATTTTATAAAGAAAGCGTGATTAAAATCCAGATTTCGCTTAAATTAAAACACCAGCATTAAATTTGAAAAACACCAACATTTCTAAAATATTTTGACTACCAAAACTACACCCTAATTAATAGTATTTCAGTTCCGTAACAGCTCTACGTGCGTGTAAATCCGTCATGCCTCCTGGTTTCGACATGCGGCGTTTTAATTGTTCGTACTAGCCATTCCGACTGAGTGAGTGCATTTATTGGGCAACAGATGGCAGCAGTCCACAAACTTGGCACGGGATTAGAATGGTTTCCGTTGTGTTTTAGAATTTTCTGATTTACATTGGATAGATTGTAAGCTATAAATCAAACCTAACTTATTTAAAAAAAAAAGTTTTCTCGTTCCTCTTGTTTCTGGTTCTCTCTGGGTTCTGGGTCCTGGTTTCTGGTTTTCTGGTTCTGGTGGTTGGTGTCTGGTTTGTCTAACTTATTATAATTGAATGCAATTGTAATAAAAAAAAATGTAAATTTATTAAATCTCTAAAAGCAGAAGATTTATTTAATCGAAACGTATTCTTTGTCTTAACCAATTTTAAACACGTGTTTCTCATTTCTTTTTGTAGAGTAAAAATAAAATAAAAAAATTGGTTCTCTGTAAAGTCGGACGATAATTTTACGTGACAATGTATTATGCGTCACAAGCCGAACGCTAGGCCGATCGTGCCTCTCTATCGTTGGTTCCGTGCTCTCGCTTGCACGCTCGGCTCAGGCGGAACGTGACAATAAGTCATGCTTTTTCGTGCGTTTAGCTGGCGTTCATTGATTAAAAAGACGTTATCACGTCAAAAAGTTTGATCTTGTACTAAAAAACTTCCATAGTAATTTTGTTCAATCGTTAAACCGCTTTAAAATTAAAAAAAAAATCCGCATAAACATAATTTAATGTAGAAATTAAAAACATACGTAATTTTTGTTATCATTGATATGAAATAGAGTATAGATTTACTCTTTCACACATCTATAATTTTATATGCTAAAGAAATCGTGTTACTTTATCTCATGTCCACCAAAATATTTATCACTACGCTACTCGTTATATGTTTCTACATCTGTCACTGTCACAACTCCCATGAAAGACAATGATGGCAGATCTAAATGATTGAATGCTATTAATGATTTAGATCTAAGATATTTTATGTGTTTTAGGTTATCTTTGTGAGTTTGCTCGGCTTGATTGGTATTTGTTTACAATTATTAACGTATTTTGATTTGTGCTATTAGGTATCTATCTTGTTTTTCCCTCGTTCACATATTTGATTACTAGCGACCCGCCCCGGCTTCGCACAGGTGTATTATACATATAAACCTTCCTCTTGAATCACTCTATCCATTAAAAAAAACCGCATCAAAATCCGTTGCGTAGTTTTAAAGTTTTAAGCATACAGACAAACAAACAGACAAAAATAGCGACTTTATTTTATACTATGTAGTGATTATGTGTATGTGATTACTTTGTGGCATGCTATAAATTGTATAATGTTATGCGTTTCCGTTTTTAGGGTTTTTCATAATGGTACGTACACTACAGGCTCTATGCGGTACACTGATTAGGTATATTATTGACATTGATGTTATCATTGCATGCCAAACAGGTAGAATATGGCGGTTAATTATTTTTATCTTACTATTTTGTATTACCCATTTACGCAATAAAGATATGTGACTATGACTAAAAAAAACTTCCATAAATTCTTCCAAGTTTAGTCACTGCGCTCCACCGTCCCTCATTAAAGCCGGAAACAGAGTTATTTTAGTATAGACGCGCCAGTTATTGTATTCCTGATTATTTCAATTTGGACTTACTGCGCCTGATGGAATGTTTCCCTGGAAATAGCCTAATTGCAGTATTAAGGTGCCATTCGGAACCGAGCTGCCAACTGGAACTGCTGACAGCACGTGCTGCGGTTGATACAAACTAGTAGTACAGCTGTGGCCAAAACAAATGAAGTCTGTCAACTTGCAGCGTTTGATACAAACAGCTGCACTGTTAGTTTGTATCAGCTGCGTCACTTGCTGTCGGCAGTTGTAGTTAGCAGCTTGGCTCCAAATAGCTCTTTAAATTTTGAGGTGCTCACAATGATGTACCATACCGAGACCGTGCTAGGAACGTAACGTAGGAACGTAGTAACAAGACGCTCTATTATGCGTACTCTAACGTACGTCAACAATAATCGTCAAGAATATTTTGCCGGTGCCGAAGCGCTCGTTGCATGGCACACGATGGTGCTGGTTGGTGACGGAACGGTGTTTTGACGGTGTAGTGGGCATACTTAATCTCATACGTTTCAAGATAATTGTATGATACGTTTCAGTGGGCAGACACCTTAAAGCTTGCCTAATGGGAATATTCTTTTAGGACTTTGAACCGGCCACAGCTGTCGCTCGCACATTTGCAAATTTGAGTGAGCATTAAATTTCTGAAAAACCTAACGTAGTACCTATTTAAAATAATCATAACATTTATGATTTAAAATTATTTTTGGTTAAAATAATGCTGTATTATTTAATTTTGTTTGTTGCAGGAGTCAATGCAATACCACTGGTGGTTTAACAGCTCAGCTCATAGCAAACATGAGCTGACAACTTCGTCGACATCTCTCGCCACAGCACAAAATATGCCAGGTAAGTAGAAAAACAATAATTACCGAGTTGATTGAAAGTAAATTGGTATGGGCTGAATGGCTAGCCCTGATATAGGCCAAATCATACAACTTGGCGGCTGTGATGTTAGCTACAAGCCGCGGATAACCCGATCCTCACGCAGCTGTTAAATGACCTGGTACCAGTCTTTTCTAATTGTCCACTACGAAGGGTGATTGGGCCATATCCACCACGCTGGCCCAGTGCGGATTGGTATACATACGCCCTCGAATTTATTCTACGGACGTATGCAGGTTTCCTCACGCTGTTTTCCTTCACCGAAAAGCCAGTGGTGTGAAATTCCGTACATAAATTCCAAGGAACTCATTGGTACGGGACCGGGATTTGAACTCACAATCTCACGATTGTAAGGCGGGGTGTCATTACCAATAGGTGGTCTATATACAATTTTCATATTTAATATTTTTTGATAGTCTATCTGACGGACTAATTATATTTTTTAGTCATCAAGACTATTACGCTGTTGCCAAATGAATTGTTTTTTGTCTGCCAGGTACATACTTGTACATGTTGAACACGTCAGCCGACTACGGTTGGGTGCAGTGCTCGGGGAGCAACGTCGTGGGCCGCCAGACCAAACCCTGCCTCTTCCAGATCCTACCAGCTGGTGAGTTCTATGCTATGTCTTTTTACTAGTTTTTAGGACGGTTTCTTGCTATGCAAAGTCCTGCTTTCGTACAGATCTATTTCGCGTAAACCTCACTTGATTTCACGCCCCGAATAAGTAGCTAAACGCTCCTCAATTATCTATATTTATATAAAATCGTCTCATATGGAATATCGCGCATATGTCCGCGAGTCCGTGACACACGACCCTCAGGTCTGTCGAATGCCGGAGGCGTTTGAAGTTTGCGGCGTGGTTCGGCTACTTTCACGCTCATTCATCGAATGATAGAAAATTTAATTAATTAATTTTAAAAAAAATGCGATTAATAAAAAGCGTTTTTTTAATTTTAATAATTATTATTATTTATAATTTATTTCTTAAACACAGGGTCATAGGTATTAAACGCAAAACCTTTTAAGGACGGGTCTAGTACATCAAGACAAGCTTTTGTACTACGACTTTTGAAAATTCGCAAAAAAAAAATCGAACTTTTTATATGAAAAAGCTGTTTTTTTTTTTTAGTGATTTTCCAAGTCCTAAAACAAAAGCTGTTTGTCTAGATGTACTAGACCCGCCCTTAAAAGGTTTTGCGTTTAATACGTATGACCCTGTAAACGTATTTTTCCACTTACTTTGCCCTCGCGCATTAGAAGCTTGGAATGAAATTATTCGATCTTGCGGAAAATCGGAGCATGGTGGAATTTCTGTAGCGCTATAGGTAAAAGGTAATTTGCAGCTTACTCATAAAGCCTATAGTAAGTATCAGGTTTCAGTGCATTAAGTCATCATTGGTTACACACATTGGTTGAAGACTCAAGAAGAGCCTACTTGTGACACTTAGGTATTTCAGACAACATAACGTTTCTGCCAAATAACCAAACTTGTATACGGGTAGCGACACGTAAGTTTAGCGCTGAAGTTAGTGTGGATGGGATGGCTGCGCATGGTGACTGCTATACTAAACCCATGCGCAGCCATCCCCTCCACATTCGCCCAGCGCTAAACTTATTTGCCGCGACCTGTACACATAGCACGGAAGACTGGTGGGGTCGAAAATGCTCATGTGGAGACCACGTACTGTCAAACGCAGAGAAAGAAAAGCAAGCTGTCACAAACCACCTGCAAGCTGGTAACTGATGACCTCATTAAAGTAAGTTCGTATAGGCCGGGCGGCTAGCCCTGGTTTCAGAGGTTTTAGACCGCCTGAAAGCCTCTGACATGGTTAAAAGGTAAAAAGACTGGGGCCTACAATTTAACGTGTCATCCGAGCCACGGTAGCGCTCAGTTGGAAAATGCCACCCGCGGTCACCCATCCAAATACTGACCGTGTGGAACACTTCTTAATTTCGATGATCACTGACAAACAGCCAGTCAAACTTTGCTACAAGCGCTACGACCACGTTACCTTACTTATTGAGCAATTCAGTGAAAAGATTTCTCCGTAAATAGTCTTCCTGTCTTTAAGCCTTAATCGTCGCGAACAGGTACTATAAAATTATTTTACGCTCCAGTTCAATCTAAAAGCAATGGCTTCATAAAATACTTCCACCTCGTCCCAGTTTACTATTCTCTGTTAGCGCTAAATAGACCGATTCCATTTGGATTCAGTATTTTCGTTTAGACGAATGGCGGATCTTTATCGAGAGGTCGGATGCTAATGGCGCATCCACACGAAGCAATTTTTGTTGATCGATTGTTTCGTTTCTGTATCGCGACAATTTTCTGATCCATGGGAACTATTCAGAAATAAGATCTGTAAACGAAATAACTTTTGGAAAAATCTAGCCCTTATCAATCCCAGATAGTGTAATGTCACAATGAAGTCCACTGAATGTAAATTATTTTAAACGACTTCAAAAAACACAGAAGATCTAAACCAGAGGGATAATGTAACCTTGGCAGTAGCTCTGCCATTTCCTAGCTGGCTAAAAATAGTGTATAACAAGCATATGAACTTTTTCTTTGTCTAACTTTAATTTATTGTTACAACTTGACGTGCCTAAACGCATTTTTGATAATGCCAAAAGGCTGAGCAAATACAACCAATAATGAGGTCGATCGAGAAAATCTGAAAGAGATGCATTGATTTACTATGGCACGAGTTAGAAAGAGACATGAAAAATATCTCGATTCTGTGGCTGTTGTCGGATTTTATCCAATACCTATTTGTCAGTTCTGGGAACTCGTGGACAGATTTTTCATACATTTTGTGGTTAAGAATAAATTACCTCAAGTGACAATAACGTCTCTCTGAAATATCTGTGCAGAAAAAAAGAGTTCTCAGTTTGACTGTATATTTTTAGGGTTCCGTACCTCAAAAGGAAAAAACGGAACCCTTATAGGATCACTTTGTTGTCCGTCTGTCCGTCCGTCCGTCTGTCAAGACCCTTTTTCTCAGGAACGCGTGGAGGTATGAAGCTGAAATTTATATCAATTACTCAGGTCTACTGTCCCTTGAAGCTGTGAAAAAATCAAACTTCTAAGCCAACGCAATCAAAAGATACAGCCGTTTATGCCGCAAATTTTCGACACTTGCAAGGGAATCAAAACCTACAGGGTGCTTCCCGTGAACTCAGAATCTTGAAATTTGGTACGAAGCAACGTCTTATAGCATAGATAAAGGAAAAATTACGAAAACCATAAATTTTTAGTTACATCACATAATATATTTTTTTTTAATAATTTTAACCTTACTACCCATTTCCTCATAAACGCGTAGAGGTATTAAATTGAAATTCATACCAAATACTCAGGTCTATAATACCTTTAAGCTGTAACAAAATCAAACTTCTATGTCAACGCAATCAAAAGAAACAGCAATTTAAGCTGCATATTTTGAAACTCGCAAGTACTCGCAAGGGAATCAAAACCTAAAGGGTACTTCCAGTCGACCTAGAATCTTGAAATTTGGCATGAAGCAACGTTTTATAGCACACATAAAGGAAAAATTCCGAAAACCTTAAATTTTTAGTTACATTACAAAATATATATTTTTTAATAAATATAAACTTATTACTTTTTTTGAAGAACTTTGAACTTAGAACTTTGTAAACCTTGCAGGTTTGTACGGAACCCTCGGTGCGCGAGTCCGACTCGCACTTGGCCGATTATTTGTGTATGTTACGCAATTATTCTGCCTATTGATTTCTATGATTCTTTTTATACTATGTTCGTCTGTATGTATTTTATTGTGTATGTTCATCGATATTTTCTCCAGTTGTGATACGATTTAACAAAATCTTTTTAGTTTGAAAGAGTATTATACTTCCGAGGTAGTCCCGTTTAAATTTTATTGAAATCGGCTAAGTCGTTTTTGATAAATCAATAAAAACGTACATGAATGTCACATCTAATTCGTGCATTTTTTTTCAAATTCTGTACACGGTGGAAGTCGGTGTTGCGATTATTTGCGAAAAATAATTATCATACTATCTAGCTATCTACTTGATTCTTCGGAGGTGATCATAATTATTTAAATTTTATCGAAATCGATTGAGTACTTTTTTTTTAAACTTCTTATTTAATAATCTTGTAATCGTAACAATTGTATTCTTTATTTATTGACTGTATTGTTTTAGTGTAGCAGTAAAAAGTTTCTATCTAATGGTAACTCTCTTTATCTGTTTGTATGTCTCAAAATGAATAAAACTTTAGACATAAAACCGCTACGATTGCGAGCAACAAAAGTTTCCGAGTGTAAAGTCGCCATTACGACTCGCTATTCACAAATGCAGCTTCCACAAGTTTAGGGCTGCAATAAAGTTTACACGTGTAAGATAACGCGAGACATGAATGGTAAGAGAAAATATAAACCTACCTACTGAGACTTTTGTTTAAAATTGCATTGGCGCTGTTCGTATTATTTCCATCCTTCATCTATCCATCAGCCATATGACGTCCACTGCTGGAGATCTCCAATGAGACCGGTTGGCCAATGAGGCGGCTTGCATCCAGCGCGATCCTGCAGTCTTAATGTCATTCGTCCACCTCGTAAGTGGACGACCTACGCTGCGCTTGGTACGTGGTCTCTACTCGAGAACTTTTCGACCCCACCGAACTTTCATCAGTCCTCCGAGCTGCCCTGCCCTGCGATGTGCCCTGCCCATTGCCATTTCAACTTGCCAATCCGCTGGGCTATGTCGGTAACTTTGGTTCTTCCACGGATCTCCTCATTCCTGATTCGATCTCGCTGGTATTATTTACTTTATCAATAGTCATGATGACTGCGTAAAAAGAAAACATTAATTAGTCCGTAAGTTAGATTATCAAAAAATATTAGACACGTATTTTTTCTTTTGTCAATCATACTACTAATGACTAGTCGTGAAGTCTATACCTACATTTGTATGGCACTTGCGATGTCACGCGGAACTTTGTCGGGCTATGTGTTCAACAATTTATGTTTAATTGACAAAATGAAAAGTACGTATCTAATATTTTTTGATGACGGACTAATTATATTTTTTAGTTCATGCCTATTCTCTGGAGTTACGCTTACGTGTGTAATTGCATTGATTAATGGTACTGGCGACGTACACATACGTGAGTTAGGTATACATTGAGGGTATACCGTATACCCTCAATGGAAAAATCCATGGTACTTTGAATAGCTATCTTTCTATTCCTAAAGAATCTGTCAAAAGAGTTTTCCTGGGTTTTCCATACATATTGATAACTTTTTCATTTTGCACTCCCTCCCAATAGTTTAGGTAGTAATACCCTCAAGGAAATTCCATTTGAGTAATACATGTTCTTTGATTGAGTCATGCGTTACTTTGTGGAAGTTTTCAAACGGAAATACCCTAATAATCAACAACATTCAAAATACAGATATCTATACAATGCTAAATTGTATAATAAACGTGTCAAAGAGTCGTGGGTACCAAGAGAAGCAGTGCATAACGACTGTCTTCTAATATACGTTAACTTCAAAGGCAAAGGCAGTAATAAATTATTATTGTTCTACCTGTTTACTACCATTATATTACTGTAGATAAAGCAACGATTTTCCACCTGGAGAGATACTCTAATTCAAATTTAACACACATGTATTATACCTACTACATGTTTACGAAAGATGGAGTACAATATATTATATATACCATATTGTATAGCTAGTACAGGCAACTATAGTTATAGCTGGAAAGTATTCCGGGAGTTTTGAAAATGAGGAAATACTCATTTTTAACACATACAAACCTACCTAATCTACCTATGTCATAATAATTTATTACATAGATTTTTATGTGTTATTTAGAATTTCAACTTAGCCACCTATGCCGTTCAAACCGCCATATTGGAAAATGGTGTCTTATAGCAATTTCTTGGCGAAATTTCTTTTCCGACTCATTGTACGATAATAGATAGATAGATAAACTCTTTATTGATTCACACACACATAAAACAGAAAAATAGATGCTACAACATTTGAAGCAACCGGCGGCCTTATCACTGAAAGTGATTTCTTCCAGGCAACCTTAGGATGGAGAGAGATGGTACAAAAGAAAAAACTATAAATTAATATGAATAATAAGAGAGAGAGAGAGAAGAATGGAGGGAAAAAAGGAGATTTTAACCGTATAAGACGATACAGGCTAATAAAATAATAATGACGCAAACTATAACTTCCAGAACAAAAAAAAACTGCACTGAACTGTTTTATGAAACTGAACGTTTTCGAAAATAACAGTTTTATTTATCTTCAACGTTCCCGTTGAACATTGGGCGGGCAGGAGTCACATCAATTTTATAGTTGGTACAACGCTTCTTGACGAGCGTAATAAAATGACTCAGTTTAAATTGAATTTTGAAATACCAATTTACCTAGTAAAGGAGACGTATCGAAAATATTTTTTTGGGTATAAATGAAACGTGGTCATGATATAATGTACTGTATCAGCTGCTGTACATAAGCCTACTCAGGAAGGACGTCACATTTACCACACTGGCCCAGTGCGGGCTGGTGGATTCTATCTGTACATAATTATGAATAAGTAAGTTATTGAAATTATTTTCCGGTCGATCAGTTCCGATCAATTCCGAATAACTCATTGGTACGAGACCAGGTTTAAACCCACACCTCACGTTCGTAAAGCGAGAGTATATAGGCTACCACTATTCACCTTCAAAATGTCTAAATATCCGTATTGTCCACAGACAAGCCATCGACAGTGAAGGCGTGTGAGATCACCAACGTGACATACGACTCTCTCACTCTCAACTGCACTCCAGGACATGACGGAGGCATCCGACAGGCTTTCCTACTTCAGGTGACATTTACACTATTTACTTTGCAATCAGAAGCGTAGCGTAGAATGTCCACTCACAAGAGGGTTATCTAAGATAGCAGGGTCGCGTTAGATGCAAGCCGTTTACTTATGGATCGGAAATCAGTAGGGGATGTTGTTGACATCTTTCGATTGAGCAATTTCCCCACATACAGAACCATCTAGCCGCCTGCAAAACTAGCTTCACGCTATGCATCTCGAAAAGCGAACTAAGTTTGCATAAACCCAACTAACAATGGCAGCTACGTAACGCCTCTCCGTTCATTCAATTGCCTATCAGTTTTACTGTCAATCGGTTTTTGAAGTTCTAAAGCCTAACTCAAGAAGCCTTCAATTGTGGTTTCAGAACTTTAAAAACCCTTTGAGTTGGCCAAATTGTTTAGACACCTCAATTTGTAGCAGAAGAATCTTACGTCTTCTTTTATCGCGAGTAAGTCCGCGCTTGACCACCAACTCGATGTGTAGTGGTGGTCGAAGATGATGCACGCAGAAGACTTACCTATATATCTATTAGGAAACAGTAGGTAAATCTGGCAGACTGCTCCATTCCTTGACCGTGCGAATCAGAAATGTTGAGTCAAATCGTTTCGTACGTATTGAAAGAAAATCTACAGTGTAGGGGAGGTAGTGAAGCGTCTTTCTACTCGTCCTGTTGTAAAAAGGGGATGGTAGGATAAGTTTGTGTAGCTCTGATACACATTTTCAGAAATAAATAAATATTAGGGACATCTTCCACACGGCCTCTGACCCCAAACTAAGCATAGCTTGTGATATGGCTGCCAGAGACTGATATACTACATAGACATATTTTAAATACATACTTATATAGATAGTACCTAAATAACACCCAAACACAGAGCAAACACCTATGTTCATCACACAAATGTTTGCCCTGGGTGGGGATCGAACCCACGCCTCTTTGGCCCAGAAGTCAGGGTCACTAACCACTGAGTCACCGAGGCAGTCATGAAATGAATCCTATAAAGATCCAGACTCGTGTAATGATGCTTAATTATGCTTTCTCGTCCAGATTTTTGACATGGCAACTGGGCTGCTGCTCCGCAACGTATCTAACGAAGAGCCAGAGTTCGAGGTATCGGGATTGTCAGCCAGCGGCGCACTTGGAGTCTCCGTGCGAGCCTTCAACAGGAAAGGGGCCAGCGAACCGCTGACGTTGACTTCAAATCTGTTAAAATACCCTCAAAGACATACCGGTAAGTAAATTGTAGGGTATTTGAGTTGTATAACAGGTAAATAAAGAGTAAGTTAAAGACATTGCGAAGCAATTTTTGTACTGGAATTTTTGACGCTAAATCACGTGGTTCAATAGCAGAAGGCATCGTTTGCATGATCTAACACATCACCTAGCGCCATCTAGTTCGAACGCGATTAAACTTGCTTAACTCCTAAATACTACGATTTCGTACGAGTTACTTGACATCAACTAACCCAATTTTCTAATTTGTTTGTATTGTCCACAGCTCAAGTGCCAGTAAAGGTAGAGCTGACAACAGTTCTGATGATAGTGTTGGGTGCGGTGGGGGTGATCGCCGCCATGACAGCTCTCTCTGCCGCCATTTTCTGCTGTCGGTACTGCAACAAACGCGACAGTAAGTTTTATTTCTCCAATAAACCATTGTCTACAGAAATAACTCTCAAAACTAAATAAGTAACCAAAGGATTTAACTCACTGAATACGGTCAGGTCAAACTGAACGCAGCCCGCATTATAGGTACATACACTATGATCCCATTAATTTAACCAACCTTGAAATAATTAAAATAAAATGAATTTAGATGATCCATACAATAATGACTTATACCCCTAACAACACTAGCTGGTACTGTCAGACAGACAAGTGGAAATTAATAAAAAATTGTAAAACCTAGTGGTAAAATTTTGCATCTGACTGTATCAGCCTTTTTAATAGTGCACTGCAGGACGTAGGCCTACCCAGGAAAGGTGCATCTGACTGGTGCACTATTAGCATTAAATGTTTCAGATAAAAACGAAAAAGACAAGAGACAGCAAGACGAGACATCCAACATTCCCTTGACAGGAACAAAAGAGTCTGAAAGTGTTGACAGCTTAGGTAAGAGAACCATTACCATATTAAAAACCATCACATTATGATCCTTAAAAATATTATTTTATCTTTTACCTTTTAACCGCCAAAGTCACCTGAGGGGTTAGTCCAGCTTTACACGTAAATTGAAACTACAGCTGTTTCCGTATGGCTCTATAGATTTTTGTACAGCGCCCCTGGCGGAAACGAGGAAGAACTAACTAATATGTATGGAGCCACACGCAAACGCGATAGTTTAAGTAACCTACGCAAAACCTGGACTAAGTGCTCTGTACTTAAACAGTATTTCCGAGTGCCAAGATGTTCATAGTAGTCAAAAAACCGAGCTCCATAATAATGAATTTAAAAAAATATTGAGGCGTGGCCAAAGGATAAAAAGCTCATTAATAGTAACCCTAAAAATATTATTGATTTTTCACTTAGATCAATTAATTAGTAAACGAGATCAATTATCTTAGTGTCACTCCTAAGAATGTCCTTTATGTTTGGATAAAATACCCACTTATAATACTCTAAAGTTATTCCTAGCTTTACTCTTAGTTTAAGAACCTTATTAAACATGATATAAATATGACGCCAATTCAATTGTTCTTGTAATAAAATATTCTTACGAAAGTTACAATACAATGAATCAAAAAGTATTCTTAATTTAAGAATTCCGACGGCATATTCATAAATAATTCTCTCAATTATTCTTGTCATAATAAAATATTCTCACAATTTAAGAATCTAGACGGCATCGGCGATTTGTGTTCTTAAATGATTCTTAATTTACAGATAAAAACCCCGACATCATACCTCTAGACGGGAAAATCAGCGACAGTTGTTCGAACAAGTCGTCAACCACCGACTACAGTTCCATTAGACCTCTTATTTCAAAGACTCCAGATAAGTACGACATTCCGGCAAACTGTGAGAGATACTACGACCACAATATAGACCCCTGTAACCAGTACATACAAGTCAGACAGATGGACTATAGAAGACCGTACGCGCCGAATTTGGGACCCATGCCGAATTTGGGTAAGTAACAAAGCAATTTCTTAACTTGAGAAATAGTTTTTCGTGTTTTAGCAATAACTATTTATTTAATGCCCAACGCACAAGTAAGCGCGCAAAATTCAAATTGTCTTGGGTTTTGTGAAATTTACAGCTGGATTGCTCAATACAAAAAGTTTTGCGACAATGAACAAGTAGTGTTGACGTGTAACATATACCAAAAGATCAAAATAGTGGTCGGTCTATTTTATATACAAAAGTGCTATATTTTCAGTAAACTAACTAACTGACTAATTATATTAATGATTTTTTACCCAGTCATCATGCCTAGTATTTTAAGTTAAAAATATTGTTTTGTTCTAGGTCCGAGTATACAAAGCCTGGGCCCAATGAGCAGTCTCCACATGCCTAACATGGGCGGCGAGTGCCACAGAACATACGACAAGGTGTACGAGGACTGGCTCAAATATAAGAACGCATTACCTTTAAACACTACTGGCTTGGTAAGTTCTATATACATTTTCAGATTTTACAAAATGTTATTATCGTGTTTTCTATATTTTCCAATGTAATATTTAATTTTAGTGATGTGAAAAGTCTTTTAGTTTATATAGGGGGTGGAACATTTGCTTAAACTTCATGCAAGAACAACATCACCACGAAAGTATTATTTCATATGATGTGGTGGATGAATTTAGATATCCCACAAAAAATAATTCATACAGATAACCTCTCACCTACCTGATACCTCTATAATCCAGTGTAGTGTATCAAAATATGTGTAGTAAAATTGTCGTAGTTTTAAAGTTATCGACGTCATAAAAAAAATAAAAGAGATTATACGGTTGGATTTCGAAACGGAAACGAATCATAAAATTAATTACACACATTAAGCGATCTCTTAATTGATGCCATTGGCAGAAATTTTCTCTAGGGGACTTTTGTTGCTCAGCTGCCTATTTTTGCTTAGGTACTCCAGTCAACTAGAATTTATTGACTTTCATGTTTTTTTGGGGTGTGCAAATAAGTGTATAGGGTAGGTACTGCCCACCTGAGTCTTTGTTTTCTACCCTAGCTAAGCTCATGACTGGTGTTTTACTTATGGAAAATTAATAAATATTATTTGCTGCAGCTGCCCGCGGAGCAGCTAATGCCGCCCGAGCTGTACGGCACGCCGCCCCCGCCCGCGCTCTACTCTAACCCCGGCCGGAACCCGCTCAATCTGGCTCAGATGCCCGAGCTGGAGACTAGGTAACTTACAATATTACGATTGTTAAGTATCTACCAGCGGAACAATGCTTCCCGAGCTGCCCAACCCCAACCAAAACCAGCTCAAATTGGCTCAGAACCGGAGACTAGGTAACATACAATATGATTGTTATGTCCCGACCAGAACCCGCTCAATCTAGCTCAGATGCGGAAACTGGATTGTTATAGCTGCAAGTAACAGTTGATGCCGCCCGAGCTGTACGGCACGCCGCCTCATAATTTATTTTTAACCCAATTTATCGAAAGTATCAAAATAAAGGAAATCAACACAATCAAAGGGAACAAAAATGTACATAAAATGTGTTGTGATTATTAAATTAATCAGGAATTAATTACCATACTGTACCAGCCTGTTTAATAGTCCACTGCAGGACGTAGGCCTACCTAAGTAGGGTGATTGGGACATATCCACCACACTGGCCCAGTGCGGGTTGATGGATTCACATACGCCATCGAATTTCTTCTACGGACGTGTGCAGGCTGCCTCACGATGTTTTCCTTCGCCGAAAAGCCAGTGGTGTGAAATTCCGTACATAAATTCCAAGAACTCATTGGTACGGGGCCGGGATTCGAACCCATGACCTCACGATTGTAAGGCGGGTGTCATTACCACTAGTCCACCAAGGCTTTACGGAATTCATTACAAGCGTTTTAATTCGTTTTAGTACGTTGCTTATTGATGTTTTTGGTGTTAGTTATTGTTGATGTTTTGCAGTTGGGGTTGTAAACTAATTTTTTGACGTTTCACGTATTTATTTGTAGGTACCACTTAGAGCAAAGGTTGGGCATGCCGGACTCGCGCAGCTGCTCAAACTCCCCGCCAGTAAGGTTCAATGCGGACAGTTCCGTCTACTTCACCAAGAACATGGAACGGCCCACCAACACGCTTCCGCATTTGAAAAATAGGTTAAATGGTAAGCAATCATATGCCTACAAAAAGCGTAACGTCTTCTCGTACTCCAATCTGACATACCCCAATGCCTCATGTGTATATACAAACTGGTTTTGACCACCAACTATAATAATGTATAGTGCCTGCCGATTTTTTTTCTTTTTTATCACGAATAAGTCCGCACTTCACCACCATTGTTTTCGTTTACTATGCAAACACGTCTGTGTCAAGACTCTCAAAACCTCAGTGATAATAACTAAAAAAAATGTGTTTTAAAACACCTTTAAATAATTCTTAAACACAAGCTAGTTTTTCAAAGCAAGAAAAACTAACAATAATGTTCCTTAAGCTCTTGCGAAATATTAACTTGCTCGTGAATTTTCTACAAGAATATTATTTTTAAGCGAGTCTGACTATAAAATAAAAGGGGTAGTTCAAAATTGTACACACCTATGTACTGTTGCTCACACAGCGGCCGTTCATTTTTATTATGTACGTTGTTTTCTCCTTAATTTTCTTATGCTTCTATAGAACAGGTACAGCCACGTACAAAACTGCTTTTATTCGACATTATCATCATCATATAAGGCTTTTTTATCCCACTGCTAGGTTAATAATCTATGTCACAATAATATATATCACGTTGATAATAACTATGATGATAATTCCTTACTGATGATATAATCCTTACTTCCTTACTATTCTTACTAATATTATTTTTATCCGAAAGTGTATTTTTTGGTTTGTTCTTAGACGATATTTATTCGTCTATGGTTTATTGGTTTGTTCCTCTATCACGCAGCAATGGAACAACGGTTTGACTTGATTTTTGGCATAGACATATTTCGAAAGACGAAAGAGAAAAGTGACGTTACTTTTTATCCCGCAAAAATAAAAAGTTTCCATGCGACAGCACAAAATCAAAATATTACGCGGGCGAAGCCGCGGGCAAAAACTAGTTAATCATAAATAATTATTAGTTTACTAATATTTTTAATATACTTTAACGCATTTTTTATTTCAGGAGCCCAAACCCAAACGCCGAGTGAATCAAAAAGTGTAAACAAATCGACAGAAACGAACGAGCACGTCAAACACCAGTGTGAATGAACAAAATTGTAATAAAAAGTGAGAAGACACCGTAGATAGTGTACAGTGTAAAAAAATAAGTGTGAATGAGTATTTGGACCGTCCAGAAGATGTTTTTATTTCATTTTTGTTTACATTTTAAATTATCGACACCAAAATTCTTCAAGATTCTTGGTTTAAGAATATTAATTTTTAGTTTAAGAATATTTGTGTGAAATTCTTATTTTGTTATCATTTTTTTTTTAATTTTCAATAGCTGCGATTTGGAATTTGCCTTGTTGTTGCGAAGAAAACATGTTTTTCTGATTGTGCTGATTTTTTGCTACATTTCAATATGCTAATTAATTGATTGATTTTATTTAGTTTAATTTATTTGATTCGTGACTTCTAATTGACTTATTTTCACGGTTTTATGTAACTTAGGTACCTATTTTATACCATGTTTTTCAATTATAATATTTTTGGTAGAAAATTCAAAGAAATAGACGGTTATCCGGTATTTTGAATCACTGCCAAAATAGATAAAAATATTCATTCATTTCTAGGAATGTTAGAGATAATGTCTGTAATTGTTAAATGTCAATTTGGTAGAAATAATTGAACGGTGAATTGTATGAATATGCATAAAGATTTTTTTCTTATAAAGATTTGTCATTATTTGCCACAAAAGAGAGCTGAGTAAATTTCATAACTAAATTGTCAAATCGTGCTCACAACAGTGTCATAATATACACGTATTGAATTATTAATTCAGGTTTTTTTGTCGCTCAAGGAGAAAATATCACAAATTCATATTATCAGGCGTTTTGAAATACATTTTAAACGATATTAAACGGGACTCACTCACGTGTTTGTATAGTCATAACACGACTATAGTTTCGATCGCGTTCGGCGACCTTTCTCAAGTTGGCGCGTGTTATACGTGTTATACTATAGTCGTGTTATGACTATACGAACACGTGAGTGAGTCCCGTTTAATATCGTTTAAAATGTGTGAAAACCACGTAAATTTCCATAGTAAAATAGTTTTGAAATACACTTATTTTTTGTTTAACTTTTCTTCTACATGTGATATTTTTTTGTGTGTAAATTTTTCTCTTGAAACAAACGTTTTGAATATTTTGGAAAAAGATTAAGACCCAATATTAGGTTAGGCTTATATCGTTGTACGTGGTTATTGTGGTGAAAACTGATAAATTTGCATATTCATGTAACTGACTGTACAATTTAACATTAAATAGTTCTACACATCTTTTTTAAGATGTATAAGACTGAGATTGTACTTATATGAAACGTCAAAAATATACTATTATAAATCGTGTCTGTTGTATGATTATACTTTTACAGTTCATAATTTTTTGTTTTAAAGCATTGTTATAGGTATACATTTATGTTTTCTAAAACAAATTAGTCTTAACTTTGTTACATTTGCCGTAGATAAATTATTTAGATTAACGAAAATAATAGTAAAAATAATCATACAATCAGTTCATGAATAAAATTAATTAATTTAATGTTGTAAATGTGAATGATTGTACATATACATATTAAATACATTTTAGTATGTTATACGAAGTTGCCATACTATTACTATAGTATATAAATTAAGATTAAAATATTATCTTCTTAAAAAAACTAACCTTACTGTAAATTGACGAGCTTTGTGTTAATTCTTAAATATATAATTTATTCTGTTTAATAAAGTGATTGGCGGTTTAAAAGTAATTTTGAAAGAATATTTTTAAATTCCACATTGTACTAATGTGTTATTACAATATGGATCACACTCTCAATTAATTAGGAATCTATTCGATAACATAATTTATCTATAAACTATACAATCGAATAATAATAATACGTAAATCATATTATTAAAGAATATTATTATTTAAGAAAAGAAAGAAACAAAATGTTCTTTCAAAATTACTTACTATTATGTGAAGTGACACTTGAAAAGTGAAATACATCGATCGACTTTTTGAAAAATTATATATCTAAATATATAGGGATGTTACCCATTGGAGATTTGATAGCTTTCTTTATGACGGATGTTTTAGCTGACTATTGAAAATATGAATAGTATTTTTTTTTGCGATTATGTAAAATTAAGTTCATAATTAAGAATGTTCACAATTAAGAATGTAAAAGCGTGACTGATTTTTACTAAACTTCGAACCGCTTAGACATACAATGATTGTTAATTTGTATACAGGGTTATTTCTAATCAATTAGCATCCTTTTAGGGGCTTATTATGTACATCAAAACTAACAACTTTTGTTCTGCTACTTTTGTCTTAACTAAAAAAAAAAATTGTTGTTCCATAGATAAATATCGTTCATCCGCGACAAAATGTATAGAAGAGCTGATTTTTTTTTAGTTTTGACAAAAGTCGCAGAACAAAAGTTGTTAGTTTTGATGTACAGAATAAGCCCTTAAAAGGATACTAATTGATTAGAAATAACCCTTTATATATTTCGTATTGTTATGCCGAGGATAATTATGTTGTAAAATAATGATATTGTCTTAAACGTCTGAAACTATTAATCTTTAAACCTTTATAGGAAATATTTTCCGCTTTGACCTGGGACTCTATTTTTCAACTTCGCATGGCTTGGACGTATACGGAACATAGACAGATTGTATGGAGAATCTCTATGTTGTCTATGGAAGATGCGAATACTCCATACAAGTTCCGTATACGTACAAGCCGTGCGAAGTTGAAAAATAGATCCCCTGGGCTATTTTATTTTGTACAAAACTCGAAACATAACTAATTTAATCCTCCCTAATTTATCAAAAGATTTTATACTTAGTAATGACCCGCCAAACGTAGTTTTGGCATGATAATATCGCCAATAAAAAAATTGCGATTACAAATTGAGATATAAACTATCCTATCTCTCAAGTTGGATCAAACTGCACATTATGTATAAAATTTGGTTAAAATTGGTTCAGTAGTTTAGGAGTCCATCGCGGACAAACAATTTGTTGCGTAATTTATATCAATTAAGAATATAATATCTGGTATATGAGATGGTAAAAAGTTCAGTTTTCTCAAAATCAGTTCTGCAATTTTATTTGATTTATTACACATATTATCCAGAAAAATATATTCTCGACTTGCTAGATATTTGTTTAAATTTTATTTGACTCCCGCTCCGGCTCGTACTTGGCGCAAAGGATGGCCATCGCCATCCAGCGAGGTAATGCGGCCAGCATTTTGGGCTCTTTTGCGCTGGGTATGGTCGGAGCTGGGTTGTGTGTTTAGTTTTTAAGGTTGACCATGTTCAAAAACAAAATAAAATTTGACTCCTCAAAAGTTTATTTTACGAAATAATTAAACTTTAAATTATCACTATTTCAAAAATGCTTATTAGATAGAAAAATATTTTCAAAAGTCAGTTAAAATTAGGCAATGTTGTTTAAATGTAAATTATATAAAATAACGTTAAGAACTTAATATAACAGTTTATTATTAAGTTGCGAATGTGATAACACTTTTTTAACAATTGGGTTGTCAATTCTGGTACTAAATTTTATACGGCTTAATTTTTAATTTCAATTCCGTTGATTGAATTTGTGATTTTTGTATTTTTCAAATATGTAAAAACTTGCAAAATTTACTAAACACAGTATGTTTAAGTATTTTAGTAAGTAATTTTTATGTTTTACTAGACCAAACTTTGACATTAACTTATAATAGCCATTTTTTTTAATTTTATAAGTGTATATTTTTTTAAAAGACAGTTTTCTTCTCAAATACAATCGCTGACAAAAGTGTAATACTTAAAATAAAAAAGAGCTACGTATTCATGTTTTATGTACCATAAATATTATGGTACACTTACCGATAACTTTACTATGGGACCGACTCTAAAATCCGTTGTTCTAATTTAATTGGCTTTTTTTTTTGCAACGGCTGATTTTATCTCTAATTTTAGGGTTAGTATCATAGTGAAAGTTGTTCAAAATGATGATTAATATCACGGTTTTGATATCTAACAGTATTATGACTCGACCCTGTCCTTAAAATATAGGACATATAGGTATATCTATATCTACAGCGCCACGTGCTCACGCAGAACGTCTCGCGCGCTAGGGGCGGCCCTTCCTTATTATAATTTCATCTACTTACTCTTTACCTACTTGAGTTTCTTTCTAGTTTTGTATCATACCTGATGTATGATTTGTACCTGATGTAATTTTATATATTTTTATTACAAATAAGAAATCCGTTGTGAATTGAAAAGGAAGTATTCATAAAAATACAAAATATTGCGTCATAGATGTTTTTATGGTTCCTTAGTAAAACGAGGAAACATAAATATCACGCTTGCTAGTTGGAAACCCACACGTTCGTTCATCACTACGGCTCGCCGCGACTGACTAGCATACCAGAGCACACCCCGCTCCGAGGCGCGTAGGTATGATTCGCGTTCCGACCGTTTGTATGAAGACGGAATACTTTTAGATATCATTACCTTGGATGTTGTATGAAGCCAGTATATGTTATATTATAGCATTATTCTTTAGACGACAGACATGTTCTAGGATATCATCGTTCGCATCATTATGACCTTTTACTATGGGGTCAGCCTTAAATTTCGCTATAGATTTCTATCGAGAGTTAAATGCGACTTTTTATGTGGAACAGCTGATTTATCGTTTTTCAAGTAGGTCTCATAGTAAAATTCACAATTATTAGTACAACGATATGCTAAAATATGGTCGTTTAGAAACACGCTGTATCACTACATAGTATAAAACAAAGTCGCTTCCCGCTGTCTGTCCCTATGTACCTATGCTTATATCTTAAAAACTACGCAACGGATTTTGAGGCGATTTTTTTAAATAGATAGAGTTATTCAAGGGGAAGGTTTATATGTATAATATACATGTGCGAAACCGGGACGGCTAGTATGGAATAAGGTTGTATTTTAGTTAATTGATTTTTTGACCAATACATAACAAAACACTCTTGTCAGTGACTGTCCCGAATTTGTATAGCTCGCGTTCTTTTTTTATTCGGTTTAATAATGGCGCGCTTATACACCTACTTCTGTTTTGTGTAATATTTCTTTTTTAATAATAAATGTGGATTTTAACTTGCGTATGGTTTTTCTTCTTGACCTATAAACATACTCGTACGAGTAGATTAATAGTTAATATTGGTAATAACAGAATATTACCTAATATTCTGTTATTAGCACATCGAGCTATGAAGAGGGCTATGCTCGGGGTCTCTCTGTAAGATCGAATCAGGAATGAGATCTGTAGAGAAGAACCAAAGTTACCGACATAACCCAGCGGAATGGCAAGTTGAAATGGCAGTGGGCAGGGCACATAGCTCGGAGGACTGATGACCGATGGGGTCGAAAGTTCTCGAGTGGATATCACACCGGCAAACGCAGCGTAGGAAGTCCACCCACAAGGTGGACCAATGACTAATAAGACCGTAGGATCGCGCTGGATGCAAGCCCCTACCAACAGGTCTTATTGGAGATCCGTAGGACCATAGGGGAGGCTTATGTCCATCAGTGGACGTCCTATGGCTGATATAGATGATTCTGTACTGTGTTGGTAGTGTGTCTATCGGTGGTATTGTGGTAGGTACAAGGTTACTTGTTATACTCATCAGGCCCAATTATGAAGGCGCCATCGTTAATTTAATAGCAACGTAAAAAGTGTTATCTCTATCGAATGCCTAAAGTGAAAAAGAAACAGAAATAGTCTAATTAGCTATTATAATTACGATGGTGCCTTCATAGACCTATTGTACCGATAACCGATGTTGTAGAAAAGCTCTGTGGTAGAGAGGTATCGGCAAGCACAGGATTGGAAATCTATAGGGGAGGCCTATGTCCAGCAGTAGACGTCTTATGGCTGAAAGTATTATTTATGCCGATTATAGGCTGAATCTAAAATAAAGTGAAGATAGCTACAAGCTGCGCAATATCCAATCCTGACTGAGGCTCACAAGCGCGTTGATTGCTGGTTGATTGAGTTTCGTTCAGATTGTAGCTAACTTCACATCCGCCGACTTGTATGATTCGGCCTATACGAAGACTTAGGTATACCTGTTCCAGTATGTTAGAAGATTAGATTAAGTAGGTTTTTTTTTGAGAAAGAAATTCAGATACCGTAGAAGAAATTATGGCATCTGTGAATCCACCAACCCGTACTGGACCCATTATTATGGACAAAACAGTTATCAAAAAAAGTGCTTGTGAAACTTTTCGATGAATCACAAATTGCGAAGTTACAATCCGCCATCTTAAAACGTAAAAGAACAACCAATTTTCAACAAATTGTTGAACGTATTGTTCCAATAAAAAAGCGAAATATTTAGTAATAATCCAATTTCGTGGGATACGGTTTTAGAACGGTTATTATGGAGGAATAACTCAATTTATATCTTGAACAATATTATTATAACCTCTGAGTACATTTCAGATTTAAGGGTCGAGGCGTACTGGCGCGGAAAAATTGGTTGGATTTTCGGCGATCAGCTGCCTTGAAGATTTGGTTTCTCACAAGACATTTTCGACGATCATGTGTTAAAATTACAAATACAGGGTTATTCTTAAATAATTAGCATCCTCTTAGGGGCTTATTCTGTATATCAAAACTAACAACATCTGTTCTGCGATTTTTGTTAAAACTCAATAAAATTGTTGTCCCATAGAAAAATATATTTCACCCGCGGCAAAATGTAGGTATGGAACAGCTGATTTTTTTTTTTGAGTTTTCGCAAGTCACAGAACACAATTTGTTAGTTTTGATGTACAGAATAGGCCCTAAAAGGATGCTAATTGATTAGGAATAACCCTGTATAGTAAACTATAGGTGTACAATCCTAAAATAACTGATCAAGTGTTAAAATTAAATACTAAACTATAGGTGTATAATACTAAAATTACTGACACGTCTTCGACGATCAAATGAACTAAACAAAAACAAAACACATCATCTAAAAATTTATTTATTCAAAACACATTTGACGATTTTTTAAACGATAATCTAGAAAACATAATAATACATCGTTCCAATAAAAATAACATAATTGACATACCCTTATAGGGTCCTTTGTAGGTAGGTATACAAAACATTAATTAAGAACATGAAATTTCAAATGTTGCAATAAATGATTTGAGTTTGAATGTTGAAATTAGAATTATGTAAGTATCTACCTATTAGGTAAACGTATTTACATTTCTAAAACAAATGAAAAAATAAATATGCGTATATATATTCATGTACAGATAGATAACTATTAAAATTCCTTATTTAAAAGCCTTTAAGCAAAAGCAAGTACACATTTTTGCTATTCTGTAGCCACAGGCGTTCGCGACATTCCACTACAAATTGCATAAAAAAGCACGAGAATCCTCCTACAAATTAAGTACGAGGCTTGGAATAGATATCAGGAAATATCGGAACAAAAAAATTGACGAAAAGAGGATGCTTTCAGGGCCTTACAGGATTCAACTAAGTATAGTCTGTAGTTAAATATTATATTCTAGTTGTCGAAAGGTTGAATGTTTTTTTTTTTTTTTTTTTTTTTTTTAATTTTGATTCTGAATGAAAGTAATGAATGTATTAGGTACTTTAATATGATTTTACCCAGTGGAAATAAGGACACGGTGAACAGACATTTTATTAATGTTGCAGTATTAATCACGGCACGCATGCCGCTTTCAACCATTTTTATGTGTCCAGCGGTCGCCGTGCCGAAGCCGTAGTGGTCTAGTGGAAATGACACCAGTCTTACAATCGTGAGGTCGTGGGTTCAAGTACCGGTTCCGTACCAATGAATTCCTAGGAATTTATGTACGGAATTTTACACCACTGGCTTTTCGGTGAAGGAAAACATCGTGAGGCAACCTGCATACTTCCGTAGAAGGAATTCGATGGCGTGTGTGAACCCACTAACCCGCACTGGGTCAGCGTGGTGGATATGGCCCAGTGCGGGTTGGTGGATTCAAACACGCCATCGAATTCCTAATATCACCCTTCGTGGGTAGGCTTACGTCCTGAAGTGGAACGTTATCCAGCAAGAAATATTGTTGCTCATTGTAACTTAGCCCTTATTTTCATTCTACAATCCAATTTCTGTCCCAATTTGGACCGAATTTACGACAACTCTCGGTGTAAAGTTTAAAAAAAATGGCAAATTATGGAAATCATCGCTGTAAAATCGAGCTTTTACGCTTGATACCGTAATGACGCTACTTTGGACGAGTTACCAAATAATTGGAAGCTATTTCGAAAGTACTTTCAAAATTTTAGTACTCTGTTGATTTTAAAATTACTGCTAAAAACGTTATGTGTTAAAAATGCGAAAACGGCGAATGTGGAAATATTGCGACTGTTGATGAAGGGTTAAATTAACCCTTTGTGACGTTTGTGGTCATATACTTACTTACCTCCTCTTGAAACATTTCCACAGAATAGAATTGTGCTTAAAGATGAATTCAAAATCTCCAGCTAATTTGATTTTTAGTAAGACAAAAGTAAAAAAAGCTGTGCACGAAACAAAATAAGGAACCCTCGTTTCTTTCTATGACCCCATATTGACCCCTTGTCGTCTTTGCCGGGTTAATATTTAAAAATAATCGGCCAAGTACGAGTCGGACTCGCGCACGGAGGGTTCCGTACTGTATGGGAGCCTCCCTTAAATATTTATTTTATTTTATTATTTATTATTGAAGGGAATATAAAACTAAATATTCTGTGAAAATTTCAAGCATCTACCTGGTACCATTATTAACATAGAGCGAAAAACGTCTAAAAATTCAGGTTTGTTGTATGGGAGCCCCCCTTAAATATTTATTTTATTTTGTTTTTAGTATTTGTTGTTATAGCGGCAACCAAAATACATCATCTGTGAAAATTTCAGTTGCCTAGCTATCATGGTTCATGAGATACAGCCCGGTGACAGACGGACAGACAGACAGACGGACATCGCAGTCTTAGTAATAGGGTCCCGTTTTACCCTTTGGGTACGGAACCCTAAAAAATGACGAATTATGGAAATCATCGCTGTAAAATCGAGCTTTTACGCTTGATACTGTAATGACGCCACTTTAGACGATTTACCAAATAATTGGAAGCTTTTTCGGGAGATTAATAAACAATTCTCGTCCTGATCCTTGCTTTTGATTTTACTGTCAAAAGATAGGTTAATGAGTTATATGTAAAAATGGCGAAAGCTGAAAAATCGCAATTGGTCGAGGAAGGGTCGAAATAATTATTTCGACGTGTCAGAACGAAACAGAGCTGTGGTGAAGTATATTATTATATGTCACTTTTTCTCACGTAGACAACACTCTTTTCGTGATCGTATGCTACGCTAGCACGAGATTTTCAACTGAATAGCATTGTGCTATATTAAGGTGAGTTCAACATCTACAGCTATTTAAATTGTCAGCAAGATACAGATTTAACAAAACATTTCACGAAACCAAATACGACGGGTCATATTGACCCCTTCTTGTCTTTGCCGGGTTAATATTTAAAAAAATGGTGAATTTTATTATGGAACTCAAAGATGTAAAATCGAGCTTTTACGCTCGATACCGTAATAATGCCACTTCCAAGTATAGAAGCAATTTCGAAAGATTAATAAGTAAGTACTTTTACAATTTTAGTGCTCTGTTGATCCTTGCTTTTGATTTTAATATTACTGCTAAAAAACGTTACATGTTTTAAAAATGTAAAAATGGCGAAAGTTGAAATATTTAAATTTTGTGAAGAAAGGTTTAAATTAACCCTTTGTGAGTTTAGTGCTCATACCCACCTCCTTAACTAGAAAAAAATCCACAGAATAGAATTGTGCTTAAATATGAATTCAAAATCTCCAGATATTTTGATTTTTATAAGAAAAAGTTAAAAAACCTAAACACGAAACAAAATAAGAAGAGCCATATTAACCCCTTCTCATCTTTTCCGGGTTAATATAAAAAAAATGGCGGTTTATGGAAATCAAAGCTGTAAAATTGAGCTTTTACGCTCGATACCGAAATTATGCCACTTTGGACGATTTACCAAATAATTGGAAGCAATTTCGGGAGATTAATAAATAATTGGAACTGATCCTGGCTTTCGATTTTCAGGTTGAAATATTCATAATCATGGGCGTAGCCTTTTATGAGGTTCAAATCCTCTTTAGTTTAGGTAGATACGTCTCGCGTGGTAAAATCTAAATTGTCATAGCATAAAAATATTCTGCGTTTGCGCTTAGTAGGAATAGGTCAAATCATACAAGTTGGCGGATGTGAAGTTAGCCATAAGCTGCGCAATATCCAATCCTGAATGCTCACATAAAGCTGCGCGTAGATTGGGTTTCGCGCAAAAAAGCTAACTTGACATCCGCCGACTTGTATGATTCGACCTATGCGTCGGATTGTGTCCTATATATATTCTTATCATTATAACGAAAAATAGGGATACCAAGGGTCATAATTATATACATTTTATAAACAATACAATTTACTTTATGATTTTTTACCACTATGTCGTTGATATATTATTACATTGCTTACTGACTTGACATTAAATGAAGCAATTCCTGTGGAAGGGCCTTCAAAAAGAGTCATCGCCGATTCGCCCCGCGGGCCGAACAGCTTGCGGGGCGAAACGACGAAATACCCGGAATAAATGGTTATTTATTCCACAGGAATTGCTACTACTATTAAGGTAAACGTACCAATGTACGGACGTTTTTGAACTTCGCTGACTTTGCAGTAATACTACGCTGATACTAACAGACTTACAACAAAAAAAAATATGACCATATAGGGCATTTATCTGAGTTTTATAATAATTAAATTTTATCTAATTTGTTTGAGCTGTAATGCGAATTAATACCCAAAATGTAAAAAAATACCCAAATGTACCAAACCGCGGACGATTTGTCCTAATGCGCGGAATGTCGTCCCAATTCCTGGACGCTATACGAAATTGAACTCTATTTGTTTTAAGTTAGAGTTTAAATAGCCTTTCTACCGTATTATTATTTGTATGAACTTTAAAATCGACCCAAAACTATTACAAATCGTCCTAATTCACGGAAGCTATGCTAATTAGAACTCTATTTGCTTTACATTAGAATTTAAATTGATTTTATATTGTATTATTTCTTACTATTATTAAAGAATATTTTAGTTAAAGCCATTCAAGGTGTCTTAAATCAAAGAAACAATGGTTTACATGCAATAAATTATATTTCAAACAAAACAATAATCACAGTATGAAAAAAAAAATGCTGAATCGTTAGGTAGTTAGCACAATAGCATTGGTATAGGAACCGTATTTAGTCCGTGGCAAGATAATCGGTTTAAATGATCCCCAAGGTAAAGTGTTCAGTCTTCCCGTGCAAAATAAAATGCGTTCTTTTTTATAATTATATCCCACAGGTCCGTATAAGGCACCTTAGGTGACACATTTGTGTAATGATGTTTTCACGGTAATTAAATTGGATACCAGTCTCTAAGGCAACCTCAGTAGTATATTTACCTTTAGAGCACGGTGTACCTGGGTATCGTAGAAGTGGCGCAACAACTGGCGGTCGAAGAATTAATGCTTTCAGTACAAGAAAAAAACAAGAAACTAAAGTAGGGTGTGTGTGACTCAAACGCCCACTGTGTTGTCTGGGAATGTCCCAATACAAATGAGAGGAGAAATGACGTACTTGACTTCATCTTCAGGCATTATTCAAATCTACTAAACCATGGCTCTGTGTTTATTTTCGTAACGTCTTGGGAATCAATTATCGACATCATACTTGATACGAGCAATATCTCTAAAACAATCAATGAGTGGCGCGTGGCAACTGATGAATACTCTGATTCCGAAGCACGAACCTGAAGCGTATGCTTCTGCGATATGGCAACTTTTAGAAATAAACTCAAAATAACTATAAAGAGGAACCTTTACAATAGCTAGAAAACAGCTCGAGAGAGAAAAGCATGAGCTAGTCATAGATAACTATGTATCTGACGATATATTGCTATCTTGGAACATATACGCGGATAGTGCAAAAAACAAGCTTGGACTAAGAGACTCCCTTGCCCTGAGTAAAACAACATAAACTTTGCAAGCGGAAGCCATGGGCCTTTTGCTAGCCGCAAAAAAACTTTAACTTTTATATGAACTGAGCTTCTAACAGCTACTGGAAACAGTGAGGCCAAAGAAGTGATCATGTTCACAGTTGACAGTGCTGCTACTATCTATGAACTCAGAACAAGGTCAAAATTAATCGCTGCGCGTCATGCAACATTCCAAACTCTATCAAATAAACAGTGTGATGGAAAAAGAGTCACAGATCATGTTCAGGCAACAACATAGCAGACACGCTTTCCAAAGAGAGAAGATTCAGTTGTAACTTAGAAAATCAAATTGTTTTAATATATTGTAATCTTAATCATATAATCTAAATCCCAATTTTTTAGTTCTAAAGTTGATTATTGTATCGATATAATAATCAACTTTTACAAAAAAAATGGCTCAATCAAGAGACAGATTTTTACTCTGATTCTAGGACTAGGCACGCGGCCCATACGAACGTCCTTATTTACTTTTTACTACCTATTTATGACAAATTAAATGTTTATAATTTTCTATAAAACACCAAAAGTTTAGTATTTCATAAAAAATAAAAACATAATATCAAAATCTGAGAACAATAAGTCTGACTTAAGATAATCTTTTAAACACAATGTAATATTGTTTAAAATATATGTTGTAAATCGATCAAAAACAATTGTTTTTGTCATGCACAAAAAACAGTTGAACCAGTCCAAAATAATTCTTAATTCCTTTGAATGAGACGCAACCGAATTATAATAATTGCTTTTTCACGGTTTTGAAAACGAAGTACTTACATGCAAGGAAAAATGAGACTTATTTCAAGGCAATAAGGTCGAGATCCAACCTTTGGTACAACGGGTTTTAAAGAACTGATGTGTGTCCCACTTCTCGGACGAAAAATGTGATTATTGTCCGTGCATTGGGACAAGTACGGGTTTTGTGAGTACCATTAGGCGGATACGCAAATATTATAAATAATCAACAAGATTATGTCTAGATTAGAGGTTATAATTTTAGGTAATTTATCTAAGTATCGTAATAAAATAGCACACTTACCGTATCACATTACACAACAAAGAAATTATCTGAAGTTTATGACAGGGTAGACACCAAATTCAGCTACTGAATTAACAGATTAACGAAAATTTTACGACACCGCACTTTTGAGATCATTTGGTTTGGACACCATTACACTACGTGTACAGTTTTTCTTGTATAATACTTTGAAATATAACCAAGAATTTATTGTCATTCATAAGATTAAGTTAAACTTTCGTGGAAAATTACAAAAATTAAAAAACCGAGTAACGTCCGCGTTCTGGGACTCGTCCGCAATTACGTGCGTTTACCTTACGTATGCTAAATTATTTGCACTTTTCGTGTGCCTTATATACCCGGCTAGGTATGCATTGCATCCCGCTAGATCAGCGGAATGTAATACCTACATGTGTCGCTTCGCTTTTAAAATCATAAATATGTTTGTGTGAATTTCAAAACTTCAATATTTACCTATTTCAAAAAAAATTATTTTGACATTTAAATTGTCTTCGCAATCATTAAAATTTAAAGTGGCTACAAATCACATTAAGATGACCAGAGGCCACAACTGGTCCATCTACTATAGCTGGCAATGGTATCCCTGGAAATGAGTACCTACCTATATAGGTACAGGGTTAGTGGTAATAATAATAATAATAATCAATTAGCATCTTTTTAAGACACCTGGCATATTCTGTACATCAAAACAAACATCTTTTATCCTACAACTTTTTCTAAATCGTAACAAATTCCCCAAAAATGTTTTCAAGAAGTGGAATCAGCAAAATCATCATTTATAAATAATTATTTTTCGTAAAAAATGGCAATACCGCCTTCCACCGTGAACAAAATTTGAATGGGACTATACCCTTTATACCCTTTCGAACTAAAAAATATTTTTTCGATTCGGTTCACAATTGGCGAAATAATCAATGTATGTTGTATTTTGTGTATGTTACACAAAATAAAATATATACACACAGACGAACATAGAACCTTCTCCTTTTTGTAAGTAGTTTAATAAAGACTTATTTCGCGTCAGTGCCTCCGAAACAAAAACAGGCTGATTCCTCTGAAATGCCCATAAATCAGTGCAGGCGTAAATCCACATTCCACAGTGAAATTATAGCGGAATCGCCCCCCAGACTCGGGTTATTCCAACACCGCTGAAGATAAGATAATCCATGTTATTTATAATTCCCAGTGCGGTTAGATGCTATTTATTTATAGTAAAACTATCATGCGGTAGGAAAATCACAGCAAAATACTGCTGCTTTACGCACACCGGGAGGTCATGGTAGATTATGCACCGAGGGAAAAAAACAGTGTCTTATGTCACGGGCATATTGAACCCTGAGTGTAAAGTTATAAACTTATAAAGTTTATAAACTATATACTCTAGGGTTTATATAATCTAGGGTTCTAGAGTTTATAAACTCAGATTCCTGACTTTAGTCAAAACTCAATAAAAATCAGCTGTTCTATACATTTTGTCGCAGGTGAACGATTTTTTCTATGGAATAAACATTACTATCTACCAAATATATTGTTTGGTCAAGCGCGATCCTTTTAGAGTAGTGTAACCACGAGTAAAAAAGTTTACTCGTAGTCACACTGGTGTAACAAAGCGGTGTAACCACGAGTCTGGACCCAACAAATTTTGTTTTTGAGTTTTGACAAAAGTCGCAGAACAAAAGTTGTTAAGTTATGTACAGAATAAGCCCCTAAAAGGATGTTAATTGATTTGGAATAACCCTGTATATACGCCTAGAAACCCAATAGTTGTCAAATTATGCACGAGAGTCCACTTACTAAAAACTAAGGCACGGAAGTGCATTAATTGATTTGAAAATCAATTAATACACTTTAATCACTAATTTGGTTTTTCAATGCATGTAACTCGTAAACGCTGCCTATTAATGGTCGCTAAATGAGTTTCCTTAAACTTAAAATGTAGTTTATCTGCTAATGGCAAAAAAAAAAAAAAAAACAAAAAACTTGAATTTCCTTGACCGAGACGATCAGCCTTGAGTTATTCGGCCAATAATTTAACCGCTTTACCACAAAAGATTTAAACACATTTTAAACACTGTTTAACCGTGCAATTTGTACTGTTAAACATTGTCTAAGCCGTGCGTAAAACTTTTGTGGTGTCGGTAATAAATAAATAAATAAATAAATATTTGGGGACATCTTACACACGGTCTCTGACCCCAAACTAAGCAAAGCTTGTGATATGGCAGCCAGAGACTGATATACTACATATACTTATTTTTAAATACATACTTATATATATAGTAACTAAATAACACCCAGACACAGAGCTAACACTTATGTTCATCACATAAATATTTGCCCTGGGTGGGGATCGAACCCACGCCTCTTTGACCCAGAAGTTAGGGTCACTAACCACTGAGCCACCGAGGCTGTCACTGTAATCCGTTGTGGTGGTCAAAGCCGTGGTGGTCTAGTGGTAATGACACCCGCCTTACAATCGTGAGGTCTTGGATTCAAACCCGGTCCCGTACCAATGAATTCCTTGGAATTTATGTACGGAATTTCACACCACTGGTGAAGTAAAACATCGTGAGGCATCCTGCATATGTCCAAGGTAGAAATTCCATGGCGTATGTGAATCCACCAACCCGCACTGGGCCAGCGTGATGGATATGGCCCTATCACCCTTCGTGGGTAGGCCTACGTCCTGCAGTGGACTATTAAAAAGGCTGGTACAGTAGCAGGCACTGTGTCCGTTGCAGTTGAACAATTGTTCCTGAAATCTAAACTCTGTAATGGCTGATACGCGTTGCGGTCTTTTTGTTAAGCTGCTCGCGACCGAGTAGGGTTACCAGATGGGAAATACAAAAATCAGGAAATAGAGCTTAATTTAATTTCATAAATCCTGAAAAATATGAAAATTTTCTTGTACTTATAGGCAGGGACTGTCAGAGGTTTGTAAAGTCATAATTATGAACCAACTGCGAAACTGTACTGAACAGCTGTTCCGCAGGTACAGTTATTTGGTTGGAAGAAATCGCCATGGGTGATAAAGCCGCCACTTTATAATCATATTTTTGTCGTATATGTGTAAAAAGTGTTTATTTTAAAATTGTGGTTGTAAAGAAAGAGTTCTGTCTGTCTGTTATTTTTTATTTTGTACAGGTTTGCGTTTGACTACATACTGCCTGATATTAAGCAGATATGCGGTCCAGAGCGTAGCAGGCTTACCTAGAAGATAAATATTTACTTGGGATTTGAAGGTAAGTCCATCCATCCATCCATCAGCCATAAGAAGTCCACTGCTGGACTAGGCCTCCCCTATGGATCTCCAATAAGACCGGTTGGAAGCGGCTTGCATCCAGCGTGATCCTGCCTTAATGAGGTCATCCGACACTTACCTTACCCACGTTGTAATGTTGTACTTTAGCGGGAAGTGTAGTAATTTATATTTTAATTTATTTATAACTAGCTTTTACCCGCGGCTTCGCCCGCGTTATATTTTGATTTTGGCAAATGTTTATGTCGGCTGCGAAACCTAACATAAGCGACAAACATCAAAATACCTTAGAGGAATGCTTTTGTTGGTTAAGTTACGGTTGGAGTGTATATACAACCCCCCTGTGTATTCCCGCCTTGTCGTGGCGGGGGAGGTCTAAGGCAGCTGGAAAGGCGGCGCTCGATGTCTCCCTCTTCTTTGGGTCTTTCCCCCAAGGCAGCTTAGAGGCCGGCACTCGTTGTTCAGCCGCTTTTAACTAAAGCAGCTGAGAGGATGGCCGGTAGGTTGCCTGCCTTATGAGGAGTGTTGCTTCTGAGGCGGGCTGCAGTGCCGCTCTTGCGACGCTGCAACCGAGGATTAGGGGCTGCGGTGGGATGGAACTGGTTGTGTGGGTGCCGCCACCTACCCTACCTTCCGCTAGGCCGTCAACCTGTTGGCAGACGCAGTGGGGCTGCAGGGGAAGAGAAGTGTCGGTATCGCGATGGCCGTTCTCACTGCCCTCTGCAGTTGAAAAGGCAGGCGCTGGGCTACTATGACTGACCCGTTGCACTGGGACCAGGGCGTTGGAATGCTGTCTGACGCTCAGTGCTGGTTAGTCCCGAGTGGTGGATGACGATGTGTCTTGTGCTCCGAAACACTCCGTCATTATTGCGAGAGCGCAAGCTCCGTTATGGAGCCCGAGTCTGGGCTAGCGCTGTTGAGTGCCGCGAAGGAGTGCGAAAAATGTAGGAACGTCCTAAACTTGAAATGACAGGTTATTTCTGGCGCTTGGACGGCTGCTACCGCGGCCTGCTCCCTTAGTTTTTATCCTTTCCTACGGAAACTGTTAAGTTTTTGGGATAAAAAGTGGCCTATGTCACTTTTCGTCTTTCAAACTATATTCATGCAATAAGCCAAGGCAAGCCGTTGCTGAGAAAAAGTTATTGTCTTATCCTACGGGAACCGCAATTTTTTCGGAATGAAAAGTATCCTATGTCACTTTCCGTCTTCCAAACTATGCCCACCCCAAAAATCAAGTCAATTCGTTGCTCCATTGCTGACAAACAGTTATTGTCCTATCCCATGGGAATCACGAATTTTCTCGGGATAAAAAAGTATCCTATTATCACTTTCTGTCTTTTAAACCTTAGGTATCCATACCAAAAATCAAGTCAATCTTTTGCTCCGTTGCTGCTTCAAAGAGGAACAAACCAACAAACTTTTCGGATTGATAATATTAAAGTAGGTATGATGATTCTGTACCATAAAGGTAGAATAAAGAAACATGTTAAACCTCTAATGATAGTAGATTTAAAAATATTTTTAATGTCAGACAAAATGACGGCCTGGTATTAAACGTCATAGTAACATGTGGCATGCAGAGGGAATAAAACATTTTATCTAATTTTAATGTCAGTTGTCATTTTCAATCCATACTTTATTTCCTCTTCAAGGGGATATAATGGTGGAAAAACAATTTGTCCCCTTGTCATGCTACCTGTGATTTATAAAAGTCTGCAGACAATGTCACCTGTCATCTAATTACGTTTCGCTATGACTTTTCATTAATCCATATTAGCGTCATAGAGGAATTAATCACTTAGCGTCTTTGTGATAGTGGCGACAGTTTTGCTTTCGATAGTTTTTGTCCTGTCCTACAGGAACTATGCAATTTTTTGCTTAACGTCTAACGCTTAGCATCTAAAATTCGACGCGCTTGGTTTTGCTCTTGAGTCTCAGCAGTTCTTTGCGCTGCGTGATGCTCGGCATCTAAAAGTCGCCGCGCTTGACTTTCTCCTTAAGTCTCAGCATCTCTCTGAGCTGCGTGATGCTCAGCATCTAAAATTCGACGCGCTTGGTTTTTTGCTCTTGAGTCTCAGCAGTTCTTTGCGCTGCGTGATGCTCAGCATCTAAAAGTCGCCGCGCTTGACTTTCAACTTCAGTCTCAGCAGCTCTCTGAGCTGCGTGACGCTCAGCATCTAAAATTCGACGCGCTTGGTTTTGCTCTTGAGTCTCAGCAGCTCTTTGAGATGCGTGGCGCTCGGCATGTAATGTCAAACGTGTTTAAGTGTGCTCTTTAGACTCTTGGCTTCTATCTCTTCAATTTTCTTTACGCGAGCTCCGCTAGAACTACGCGCTAGATTCGATTTGCGTTTTGTAGGCATACCTATTAGAATAAAAACTACGTAATTAAACTGAAAAAATACATGTAACCTTCTCTAAAGTTTTCAGGAAAAGATTGATTGACTTTGACATTTGCAACTTGAGCAGCCTTGAATGGGCATTGGGCATAGAGAATGTAATTTGGAAAGTCAAGATGCAAATAACCATTTGTCATGGTAGAATATAAGTTTTTTCTTCTAAGATTCTAGCCAATGCGTTTTCATCCCCCCTTTTCAACCCTTTAAAACTATTTTTTCGAATCAAAAAGTAGCCTATGTCCTTTCTCAGGCTCTAGACTATCTGTGTACCAAATTTCATTCAAATCGGTTCAGTAGTTTTAGCGTGAAAGCGCGACAGACAGACAGACAGACAGACAGACAGAGTTACTTTCGCATTTATAATATTAGTAAGGATTTATATTTACAGTATATTTTGTCGTGAGTCTATGAACTTTCTTTTATGTTGCGATTTTGCAGTTGGTTCGGAGAGAGAATTTGCGGCGCTTGTCGAATTATAGGTAGTAAAACTTCACAAGCACCATTTCGTTTAATATAATTCTGACCTGTAAGTATATTATACGAGGGACAGTTTCGGGCCATCCGAACATTGGATAATCTAAAAGTAGTCATAGTTACGATCAGTCGCCTATTCTGAAAATCAGGATTTAAAATCCAAAAGTTCCGCCGAAGGTTATTTTTAAACTTTTGCGATTTGTTGACATTATCCTACTATGATTATACGGGGCTTATCGCGCAATAAAACTTGAGATATGAGCTAATTAAGTAGGTACCTCTTTTTCTCCCGACGTTTCGACCAAGTTGCATTGGTCGTGGTCACGGGCAGACTAAATGCGACGCCGTACCAATCAAATTGAAATTGTCACCGCGACACACCACACTGACAGATCTTAATGCCTACACCACGCCGTTCGCATTTTTAGTTTATAGTTCGGCCGAAATCGAGCAATAAATCCAAAAAAAGAGGAAAAATTCTGAAATCTAACCAAACATCCTAATACGACATATTATGGTATCCCTAGTCACGAGCGCCATGTAAAGAATTGCTTTCGGAAAATCCAGATTGTTGAAGCGGACTTCATTAATTAAACCTACTTACTAAGAATGGGAACACACAGTAGTAAGAAATGTCGTAATACATTTGCGGTGAAAACGGCTGATTTATTTAGAATAATTATTTTTACCAAAAAATGGCAAAACAAAATTCGAATATTTCGCTTGAATTGTTCACATTATTGTTGATTTTTCAAAAATGACATCTGTTTTCTGTAGAATTTAAATGGGATCACCTCGGGAGAATACCCTTTATATCCTTTCGAACTAAAAAAGAACTTTTCGATTCGGTTCACAATTGGTGGAATTATCGATGAACATACACAAAAAAATACATACAGACGAACATAGAACCACATCTTTTTTGGAAGTCGGTTAAAAATGTTAATTTTATGTTTAAAAATAACTTACGCTTATCTTTTTTTTATAAATTTAAGAAACTTTAACACTTCCACTGCATTTTGCCTAACAAGAAAATTTTGAATGTTAAAGGAAGTTTTTCAAACATAGTTTCACCTCTACATTACCGAACTTATAGATTTACGTATTATTATGTGTGTAAAAGGGCCGAAGTTAATAAGATACGTATGGGCGTCGTACGAGCCCCGTCCGGCCCGTCCCGCACCCGTCCGTGCCCGCCCCGTCCTAATTTAAATCATCCCTAAGAAGAGTTTTTCCCAAACTCAACCCGTAGATAGGTGTTTGAGTTCTAAAAACAGAAAATCTTTTATCGCGATTAATTTTGATCACCACCAACCTCCGACATATGAGAACAAGCAAACCCAAGGGAGTAGCCAGTAATAACAAAATTCTAAGAAGTCACCCAACGTAGGTACCAATGCTCAGAAAAGTTTAATCCATCCCATCTGCCGCGACTAAAACTCTAATCAAAAGTTAAATTACTCAAGTTCCCTAGCTACAGCCGACAATTTGTCAGATCTTATTAAAGTAGGAAAATAAATAAAAAATACAGAAATGGGGCAACACTGTGGAACGGGAACCGAGGAATAAAAAAAATGAAAACTTAACGCGGCGAGAAATGTTGAAACGGCGAATGCGGAAATAGGGGGTACTGTGAAAGTGTTGCAAACAATATTGAACTGAAACTTCTTATGCAACTTCCAACAAAATTGCGTTAAACGTTTAAAGTTTTGTTCGAGTCAGGAAATAGACTTGTAATAAAACCACATGTGTCTCCGGAACGCTCAGACAATTTATTCAAACAAAAACTAAAACACCTCGTCCATCGATGGAGAAAGTCAATACCGCGGGCTAACTTGACGCCAACGCCATCTAGTTTATAAAAGATTAAACTACTAAGTTTCACTTCTTCCGCGCGGAGGGACTCCACAAACAATTTTTTTAATTTGTGCAGTTGCATTCCCATAATAATAGTCCGAATCCGGTTGTATTAACTGTTTATGTATGCTACATAATTTTTTAATTTTGAATTTATTATTAGTAGGTATTAAAATTTGTGACAATTTGACATGTTAATTTTTAATGATTTTTTTGTAAATTGACTTGTACGTCTGAAATAAAGAATAAATAAAAAAATAACCACCCGGCCTATCCGCCGAATCAAACAACTTGGCGACTGTGATGTTAGCTACTGGCTGCGGATAACTCAACCCTGACTGAAGTTCACTTAACTGCTGCGCGAGCATTGGTTTATCCGCAGCTTTTAGCTAATAAGCACTAGACTTGATGCAAGTGCGTTTGATATAAGATCACATACAGTACACACGGCTGACATCACTAATACCTGTGGATCAAAGATCAAATGCCGCATCAAAACCAAAAAACGGCCTAATTTCGACCGATTTATGTTTCGTTATTTTTATGCCGTCTGTTAAAATTTTAGGCTTTTATGGGGAGGTGTGATTGAATGGTGACTTGATGAGTCTGACTTCAAATTATTTATGACTTTACTAAAGGTGCAGTTAGAAGGGTAGCCTAAATTGGGATCGCGTATTCAATAAAAAAACATTTGTTGGTTCAAGTACGTGCGCTGTATTTGCGCTCTGGCCGAGGACTGGCAGAGCGGTGCCAAAGATGAAAATTATTACATAATATTTCTTAGGACTAAACATGATAGTGTCAGTGGTAGGGATGTTGGCGGTAACCTAGCCCTACAAAATCATTAATTATTTAAAAATGCCAAGTTGATAAATAAAGATTTCGCAGTAGTCCGTTACGTTCTGCACAAGGCTTCTTTTTACTTTAGTTTAGTTCTCTTTGTGTAGATATTTCTTACCACGTAAAATGCACCAGACTGTCGTTGAGATGGATAGGCTCTACTTTGTACTGCATGGTTATTGGTGCTTTATGGACACCTCTTTAACAGCAGATTATGCACCTAGAGAATGCAGTCGTATCTTGTGTTACGGGCGACATATTGAACTCTGAGCGTAGAAAAGGACTCTAGATCTAACTCCCGAGCGTAACGAGTGAGCTAAAAGTTAATTCCCGAGCAAAGCGAAGGAATAATTTAGGGTTGTGAGTAAAACTAGGGGTTCAAGTCACCCAAGACAAAGACAAGCTTTGTTCTAGTGGTGCATACTCTACTTTTCATACCTCATGTGAAAAAATGAAGCAATTTGAATAATGCAGAACACCGTCACAACCTCACAAAGCGTACTCACTAGGCAAGTCGGTTTGGCAACTTCACAATAAAGCAAACAAAAAATAGAACAAAACCAAATTTTCGTGGAAAAGCAAACCAAATCCGAAATGAATAAAACTTAAATTAAAAATTTTAAAAACCCCCGACAGACTAGACAGAGTCCTACCACTGATTTAATATCTTATCTTTCATTTGACAACCATTTTGGGCACATTTGTAGAATTTTGGTTCTGCCATCCCCACTTTAACCCACCATAACTCTTAAACGGCTCAATCGATTTTTATAAAACATAGCTAAGAACACTTTCGATTAAGTCTCCTTTCATCCAAAAAAAACTAAACTGAAATCGGTTCAGTGGTTCGGGCGCTATGATGCCACAGACAGACAGACAGACAGACACAGACAAACAGACACGTCAAACTTATAACACCCTTCTTTTGCGTCGGGGGTTAAAAACAGAGAAAGTTATTCATGGCACGTTAATCATGATCTACTCGATTGTCGTGGCTAGCTCAATTAAACAATAAAATCTATTTTCAATGTCCTCATCTGTTTTAAGATTCCGTACGAATTATGACGTTCCAAATTTAAATCACTTTACTCCCTAGGAAGTTCATACAACATAGCCTGCCATAGCCATCAAGATTGTGTTAAAATATTAGTGTCTTGTTCTACGTTGAGATTTTATGGCATTTAATTGGTCATTTTCGAGCAGGTGGTATAAAAAGTAACTTTGGTACATACAGATAAGCAAGTTTTGCTATGTGACTGTGGGTAGTTCTGATTGTGTTCATCAATTGTAATTGAGGATAGGTGAAATAAACCAGTTCTATGCATGACACTCGGTCGTATTATTAACGCTTCCTCACAATCATATTTGACATGTGACCAATTACGACACGAAAAATTTAAAAAATATGTGAAAAGTCGTTGTGTATTTTTTCAATTCGGTACGTACTTACCGCAAATTTTTGCGCTTCCTTTTCTACACCTGTTCTACACCTTCGCTGCACCTTTATTAAAGTTGGTAAAAGTAAAACTTTCACAGTAGACCCCGCTTCGTTTCGTTCTGCAGAAGGTTTATGTTTGTCTTATATTTAGTTTTCTTTGAGTTGATACTTGTTCCCGCGCAAATTGTGCCGGACTGCCGGCCCCTTGTATTGCCTTATATAATATTTAAAACCTCGTTTCTATCAAATTTAACTCTTTTGAGCATTTTAACTCTCTCTACGAGATCGAGAACATCAGGAATGAGGACATAGCCCAGCTGATTGGCGAGTTGAAATGGCAGGGGGTAGGGCACATAGCACGGAAGACTGATGACCGATGAGGTCAAAAATTTCTCGAGTGGAGACCACGCACCGGCAACCGCAGTATTAAGACCGAAGGATCAAGCTGGATGCAACCCACTACCAACTGGTCTTATTGGAGATCTATGGGGGAAGCCTATGTCCAGCAGTGAAAGTCCTATAGCGGATAGAACATTTTTAGCTTTCAAAAATCACACAAAACGGACTTAATGTCCTGATTACAATCGCTGTAATGCGCTGGATGTAAGCCGCTTCCAACCAGGCTTATTGGAAATCCATAGAAGAGCTCTATGTCTAGCAGTGGATGTCCTACAGGCGATGGATTGGTAGATAAATACTTGATAAATGTTAGACTATCAGATTTCCGGTTTATTTTTTGTTTTTATCGCGAATAAGTCCGCGCTTGACCACCAACTCGCCTGATGGTAAGCGACGTTGTGGTCGATGATGTCGATGAAGCACGCAGACCTAGAAGATCACTCTGACCTTGAAAAGCTTTAGATTATATCTCTTAGGAAACAAGAAAGCAGGAAGACTGTTCCATTCCCTGGCGGTACGAATCAGAAATGTTGAGTCAAACCACTTCGTACTTACCGTAGTTTTACGTTTTCCTCTTCAAAATGAATTAGATAAAGTTTAGACAACTACTAAGAATCGTATGTTTCCTTAAGCTTTAAAAGCATTTTTTAGCCTATATTATTTTAGAAGCGCAAAACTAAATAGCAAATCGCTTTAAAGCATTAAGTACCCGGTGAAAGCTATAAACTGCATTAGAGCAAATAGACGGAAGTGCAATTCGGAATGAAGAGCTTTTAGCTGAACTGCTCAAATGTCAAAATCAATTTTCTAGTGCTCTTTGTGATAGTCGAGGAGGTGACGATGTTCAGATTTTTTAGATCTAGAGCTAGCAATGTGGCCTATATACAGGGTTATTTTCTAATCAATTAGCATCCTTTTAGAGTCGAGTATTCCGTAACTACATCAAAACTAACAACTTTAATTCTGCAACTTTTGTCAAAACTCAAAAAGAAACAGCTGGTCCATACATTTTGTCGAGGGTGAACGATATTTTTCTATTAACAACAACTTTTTTTTGAACAATGTAATGGAAAAAAGTTGTTAGTTTTGATGTACAGAATAAGCCCCTAATAGATTTTACTATGGAAATTTACGTGGTTTTCACACATTTTAAACGATATTAAACGGGACTCACTCACGTGTTCGTATAGTCATAACACGACTATAGTTTCGATCGCGTTCGGCGACCTTTCTCAAGTTCGCCAGCTTGAGAAAGGTCGCCGAACGCGATCGAAACTATAGTCGTGTTATGACTATACGAACACGTGAGTGAGTCCCGTTTAATATCGTTTAAAAAGCCCCTAATAGATGCTAATTGATTAGAAATAACCCTGTATAAATAGGCAATTTATTTGCTTAAAAGTAGTAGGGACGGAAAAAAATACAGGGTTATGCCTTCGAGTAAATATCTACAGAGCCACAGTCCCTAAGTGAGAGTAGTAAAAAAAAATCCCAGCGCCGTCATTCACACGACTTGGATATTTACGTAAAATAATTGACAATGACCCGTTTTCTTGAATCTTGACGTTATGTCACCCTATTGGTGCTTGTAACCGAGCCCTTTGGCATCGCACGGCGTTGTAGTCGGCTTGCAATTACCTTAAGACTGATTAAAAAGCCTGCCAACTACGTAGTTTGGGTAGAGTTATGGCTCGGAATTTTTTTCGCACGATTTCGACTCTATAGATATTTACTCGAAGGGTTATGTATAAAAATTTGCAAGGTTATAGGTACAGGATAAGCATACTCTGTACCTACCTACGAAGCCAAACGGGGGCACCCCGTTCATTATGAACAATTTTTACCATGGCGAAATCTATCAAAATTCGAGAGAAATCAGCTGTTCCATACGAAATCACCTCCTTTCGGATACCACTTCTGGATAACCCTGTAGAACAGATCTACAATTTAGGCCATTAGGCTCCATTGGGGGAATCCCTCCTTAACAGGTTAAGTTGTAGGTCCCGGTTGTTTTAACCATTAAGCCATGTCAGAGGCCTTCAGGCGGCCTAAAAACTCTGACACCAGGGCTAGCCACGCGCCCTATACGAACTTGCTTACTGGTTAATATTTGTTCTAAATTGCTCATTCACAACTTTTCCCAATAAATTCCCCATTCAAAAAGAAGCAACGCAATATTCATTTCGTAGAACAATTTGTTTATGTTGGCCTAGTTTTTGAAACGCTATAATTATTGCTATCGTTCACAGAGGATCGCTTGCTATGCTATCCTGTTCGCACAAGCATACATTTTTAATGCTCGCTCCTGCTCTTACCCGGTCACGTAACCATTTACGCATACGTTTAGCCGTTCTAATGATTCAATTAATAGAGCCTTTATTCTAGAAAATTAATTTTCGCGAGTTTCTATGTTGCTCGTGTGCATATATTACTAAATGTACTCCCGTACCTTAATAAATGTACTCCCGTGTGTTTAATTATTAAACAACGAAAAAATTACTGCACTATTACGTATATTACATTGCATTATTATAACTCAATCTCAATTCTCATTCAGTTCTCAATTCTGTTTTAGGTATTATTAGTAGATAATGGTGGCGATTCGGCGACACGAATTTTAGTTAAGTTCTCTGTAATAGGTTTAGTCCTGTCAAACTAGGCTTTGGTATTCGGATGTCTACACGATTAAACTAATTTTAGGTCGAGTCGACTAAATCGATTTTAGTTACTCAATTTGGTCGAAATGTATTCGGAGCCCACATTTTAGAGTGATTTACGTCTAAAATTTAGTTGTCAAATGTCAAACTAGTCGTCAAGAAAAACATGGCGATTATTATTAGTTTGGAGAATTTGATGTGTTTTATCGAGGTTTTATTGTCGAATTAATCCTTGTATTGTAAAGCTAGCTAAAAGCTAAAGTAGCTGTTGACAAAGATTGAAATAAAACATTTTATTTTTAAATAAATTGGCTCGACTGCGCTTAAAGCATGATCTTTCTTATTTAATTCAGATGTCCCTTAACCTGTACTATTTTTCTTTTTCGCAAACACAGCGACTTAAGAAAGAGTGTCATTTATGCGACATAAGAAAATACGTTCCCTCACGTAATATATTAAGCCTGGGTTGCCATAAACTTGCTCGTATTTTTTATCGAGTTTTTATTTTAAGGTTACAGTTGCAATCTTGTTCTTCGCATTTTATGAAGTAGGGGAAGAAATGAGTCTTATTCAAATGAGAAAAGTCTTATCCTAATTAAATACCTAAGCGGAAAGAAATATTTTTTCCTGAAACACTAAACAAATATTATATTTTCCACATTCACTGTATATTTTCCGTTTTCGGTTTTAATCAGGTAGACAGCAGCCTTAGTCCAGAGCCCTTAGTCCAGGTTTTGCATGGTTTACTTAAACTTTCGCGTTCGCGTGTGGCTCCATACATTTTGGTTAGTTCTTCCGTTTCCGCCAAGGGCGCTGTGCAAAAATGTATAGAACAATACGGAAACAGCTCTAGTTTCAATTTACGTGTAAACCTGGACTAACCCCTCAGGTTTTGCGTAGTTTACTTAAACATTCGCGTTCGCGCTGCATACATTTTGGTTAGTTCTTAATCGTTTCCGCCAGGGGCACTTCTGTACAAAACCATAATCAGCCAAGCGCGAATCGGACTCGCGCACAAAGGGTTCCGTACCGTTCAGTGTTGAAGACTATTTCTCTTGCCGTTATTAATAGCGAGCAAAAAACTCTTACGAGTATAAACGCGAAAGTTTCTGTGTATGTATGGATGTTTGTTACTCTTTCACGCAAAAACCACTGAACGGATTGAGATAAAACTTTGCAATAATAATAGAATAACACATAGCTATAATTTATAAAGATATCGCGAGAAACGAAATTTGCCGGGTCAGCTAGTTTACAATAAAGGTAAACAACATACAGAGATAAAAATTGTACGTTGACATGAAATAAATACAAAATGCATTAGGGGTTAACACGCTTTGAACGAAAATACATAATCGAAAACACAACAGGCGTGCCTTTTGGATTGTGCATTTTCGTTCAAAAGCTTGTATAGTGAAACGGTACAAAAGCAAATTGAAACAATAAATTATCAACGTTTCGTTTCAATCGTTTTCAGTTCATGCTGTAAACTGTAATAACATCAAGCCAGCAGTCAGTAGTAGGTATGGTAAATATGAAAAAGCCCGGGGAGCGACGGAGCGCATATTTTTCACTTAGTAGATGTAAAATTGCTTAAGCATAACCAAGGCTTTTGTTACACCGTATAGCAACGGTAGGCAACTAGGCAACAGGCGGACCGCAAAGGGTCGAATCTCGAACCGCCAAATAAGGAAAAAAAACCTAGAAAAATATGAAAAATACAAGAAACTATCAACTAGGCAGTATTTTTGGCTTGTCTTACGTATGTGAAACATCTTTCTGCAAAATCATTTTTCTAACATTACATAACAATTACATTCTACTACAATAAGTATAACAAGCAATTGGATAATCCATAGACCCTTGAAGGTCTAAAGATAATCCAAATGCTCAAGCCCACTGCCAGTTGGCAGCGTGCCCAGCATTTCTGTGGATGATCCAATTGCTTGTTATGTAGTAGTAGTTTATGTAGTTTTAGATTATATAAGTCTTGTATTTAGTGGAAGTTTATGTTTCTAAATAAATAAATATTCGTATCGTTCGACATTATGGGCAGACATTAACAGTGAATAAACAACAGCAAATTCGATGCGTCTTCTAGATATACGTCTAGAAGACGCATCGAATTTGCTGTTGTTTATTCACGGCGCATACTCTCAATATGCAGTCTTACAGAACGGTGTAACGCAAGCCCTGACAGAATGTATAAAGTTGTCCGCAAGTTATTGTCTCGCCGCCTTGTCGCGGGATATATTACAGGATATACCGTAAAAGAAGCATATTAAGGGGATAAGCTGTTGACATCTATCTCTTTCCATCTTTTTTAACCGACTTCCAAAAAGGAGGAGGATCTAAGTTCGTCTGTATGTATTTTTTTGTGTAGGTGTATTCATCGATATTTCCGCCAATTCTGAACCGAATCGAAAAATTTCTTTTTTACTTCGAACTCCCATTAAAATTTTACAGAAATCGGCTGAGCCGTTTTTGAAAAATCAAAAATATTTTAAACAATTCGAGCAAAATATTCGAATTTTGTACACGATGGAAGTTTTGCCATTTTATGAAAAAAAACATTATTTTGTCTAAGGCCTAAACAAAAAAGCTACACATGAATCAGATGATCACTAACGAACACCGTAGCGCTCATTACGTAGTTTGACCAAACCTGATTAAAACCGCAGTTAGCAGTTATCTTCTGAATGCAAGCCGGACGTATTAAAAACTAACTTTCACCCGCGGCTTCACTCGCGTATATTTTTCATTTTAGTGCCATCCCACAGAAACATTTATTTTATTAAATTTTGTAGCTTCTGATTTTTTTTCCAATAAGTAAGTAAGTTCGTATAGGCTGGGTGGCTAGCCCTGGTGTCAGAGTTTTTAGGCCGCCTGAAGGCCTCTGACATGGCTAAACGGTTAAAACAACCGGGGCCTACAATTTAACGTGTCATCCGAGCCACGGTAGCGCTCAGTTGGAAAATGCCACCCGCGGTCACCCATCCAAGTACTGACCGTGCGGAACGTTGCTTAATCTTGGTGATAGCTGGCAATCACCTAGTCAAACTACGCTACGAGCGCTACAAACAGTAGCGTAACTATAGGGTGGCAGGGCTGGCAAACCACGAACTTTGAAATAACCTAACCTTTTTAAAAAGTTTGTTTTTCTTGAATAAAGTCATAGAAATTATTCTTGCTTTTAAGTAAAACAAAGTCGATTCCATTGTTTTCAATTTTTCAAATTTTACTAGGTACCTTCATGCAAAACACGTGGGAAATTTTCGTGCTTGCTGCGCTCGCGCTTCGTGCAAGGAGAAATGGTTTATTCAGTCATATCTCATCTAAGCTTCAATCTTTCCCTTTACTGAATAAAATATACAAAAAAACATTACTCACACATAATGTTTATAGTGTTGGGTAACTACTTAAGTGGTTTATTAAAATTAAATAACAACGCGACAATTTTTACTGGGAGGGCAGAATTTGCCTCGGGCCTAAGATGGTATAGTTATGCCAATGTTCCAATAAGTAGATATTTAAAGTATATCCATGCAAAAAAAAACTGGTAGATCCGGGCCCTCTGTTAGGGTATACAGCGTGAAAGAGTAACAAATATGTATAACATCATACACACTTTCGGATTTAAATTACAGTTTTAAATATTTACAGGGTAGACTTAAGGCGAGGCTATCTGAGAACTTTAGGTATTTTAGGCTAGCACAGGCGCCAATTTTCGGAGCGCGACGTATTCATTTACGCGACTCAGAAATTGTGAGCGACGTGCCGCGCGCTCGTCTTCCGCGCGTCGTCAGCCGCGCTATTTAAGTACCTTACCGCAGTAACAAATATCAACCAGTTGACATACACCTATTTTTAGGAAAATGAGAAAATGCCTTATAATATACAGTCATTGTACATGTATTTAGGAATATAAGACGTCATTGAGTACTGTATCCTCAGAAACCTAACTACATTGAAGTACCTATAAATTGCAAGTTAGGTTTGTTACTCTTTCACGACTAATACACGTTTGTATGGAAGTTAGAGTGCAGTTAGCTCTGACATGGATGGTGACTGATATTAGTTACATTTTCGGGGTTTAGTGACTTTTCGGATACAAGATTTTTAGGCACGTTGTCCGAAGTATCATTTTATTTTTGTATTAATTTTAAAGGTTCCGTATGTCAAAAGAAAAAAACTATCAACCCTTAAAGGATTACTTTAAAGTCCGTCTGCCCATCCGCCCGTGTGTCAAGAGGTCAAGACCTATCTTGGAAACAAAAGGAGGTATCGAGCTGAAACTAAACCAAATAAACTCAAACTACATCTAACAGTCATTTTAGTTTTTCTAGTCTCCCTTAGTTTTGATTACTTAGTTTCTGTTTTTGCGCAATTTCCGGTATTTGTACGGAACCCTCGTTTGGTGAGCTTGATTCGCACTTGTCCGTTTTTATTCGATAAAAATATCGTACCTACAATAGAATAATGTCGAGTCATAGCTCTATTTCTCACCGTCATAACAGTTCCTCCTCCTTATAATCGTTCTTTATAATCCCTATACGCACGTGATATAAAGATTATAATAGATTTAAATTCAATATTTACAAGATATTCATTTCTCACGTTGAATTATTTTTTTTTTTTTAGACATATGGCATACAGCCTAGTTTTGCCACATTGTGGCACATTGTAACAAAACTAGGCTGTCTGCCACATGTCAAAAAACACATACATAATTCCACCTGAGATATGAATACATTTCTTATAAATATTGTATTAAAATCTATTATCATCATTATAACACGTGCGTATAGGCATTATAAGGAAAAAAAGTCACAAGGTCTAAAAACTAGGTTTATTCTGCTAGATAAGTCACACTAGACGTTCATGTCTAAATGTTCATTTATGGCACACATTGTGCTCACGTTCATATGTCCAAATAAGTCTAAATTTGCACAAGAATACTGACACTAGGGGTTTTTCAACTTTCCTTTTTTACTTGTCTCTCAAAACACTCTGCAGCCCGAACCTGCATTCTGCAATCCACGGTCTATAACTGCCCAGCACCAGATAAACCTTACCAAGTTTCCAACTTAGATATTTTTTGACAGTGATATATCCTTCGGTCTCTATTTACAAATAAATCCTCACGTGTATTCTGATTCTGTAAGATTCTAAATGGTACTTAACTACTTTAAAATTTGTAGGAACATTTATACTAGAACATTGTACTTAAAATTCGAGTAGCATAAATTTAATATTATTCAAGGTTGCAATCAACATCACGACTTTTGTTGTGTTACATAAGCGATTGTACTTTACTGAATCTTTTTAATGAGCGACGCAACTGTATCGCCGGTTGAAATCAGTACACAACTCGCCCTAAATAATTTATGCTTGCACACAGTTCAGAGGTCCTTGACCTTACAAACATGTTTCTCCATCAATTAATGGTTTTCTAGTAATACGCTATATTATAGCATCATTAAAATTAGATGTTGTAGTCATTATCATAATCTCATACAACCATGTCATACCCGTGGCTCTATACGCGTTTGATGACTATTTTTTGCCGAATTCTGCATTGACTTAATAGTCAAAGGTGTATATTCATAATTATGGTTCAAACCTTTTTGGCACTTTCTGCCCATTTGGAATTTAGATTTTCTTTCGTAACTCAGAAAAATATGAGCTCACAGAGCTCAAAATAATTTTCTATGAAAGCTTCGGCCAACAAAATAATATGATAACCACATGATAAAAAACCTGAAGTAAACAAATTAAACTGGGTGAATAATTACGCGGGTTAAAATAAAACTTTGTTCAACGAAATCCCACAAAAAGGGATCTAGTAGAAAAAAAACTACTATACGTGTATCTGTTTGGAAGCTATAACCCCTGTGTAATTAATTAATAATGTGTTTACACAATTTTGAAAAATATATTAAAATTGAGATCTATACCAACTAGAACTAACGTAAACTAAAATTCATGCAGCCCGTTAATAAATGTGAAATTAGATTATAAGGCTTTTTCACATGGGTGCAGACAAAAGGTATATAAAGACTAATGGACTGACACGGAGGGGCATAATACATAATCCTAAAATCAGATATTTTAAATACATTTTGTCGATTCTAAACTGTAATTCAGTATAGGACAACTAATTTTGTTTTCAAATCCAGCAGAGCACTGTTACAACAGTGCTCAACTGGATTTGAAAGTTCCTATACTTCTTGCCTCTTCGGCTTAATACACTCTTTCTGAATAACTTGAATAACTATGTAATAATGAAATATTTAAATTAAATAATTCCGTGTCCTAGGAATTCACTTTCTTTTCTGATTTTACAAAACAGATTCAAGCATTCGTGTCCTAAACGTCACTGAAAATATATAAGAATGGGAACAGTCAGTTCGGACAAAAATGTCCGATAATATTAAAGTGTCCGAACCGTCACGGAGGCGTTTTGGGGAGTAGATATTTTGGTCAGTATGGTGCCTAGTAAATGTACAGTATTTTAGAAAGAACAAAGTTAACCTATACAGGGTTATACAGAACTGGTGCACTTAGCTGAAAGGTGGTTCAGATCATCATTATGAACAACTTGTACTATGGGGCCAAACCAAAATTCGAGGAAAAAATATTCAGTTGCAGTTTTGTATGAAATGGTTGATTTTTGTTCTCGAATTTTTATTACCTGCTTTTTTCAGGACGATCCGAAAATCCTGTATACGGGTTCGTTGGGCCGTCCAGAGTAACGAACTTTTTGTATGAAGTAGCATTTTTTTTGCGATTTTGGGGTTGATCCCGTAAAAGTTGTTCATAATGGTAAGTACAAAAATTTATTAATAATAATAATACTTCTGTTCCGATTTATGTATGTAATGTGTTTATTTTTACTTAATTTTTAATTTTTTTTTTGTGTATGTTTCCCTAAAAGGAAATAAACGTATACTGTACTGTACCAGCCTTTTTTAATAGTCCACCGCAGGACGCAGACCTACCCACGAAGGGTGATTTGGCCATATCCACCAAGATGGCCAAGTGTAGGTTGGTCGATTCACACACGCCATCGAATTTCTTCTACGAACGTATGGAAGTTGCCTTGCCACGATGTTTTCCTTCACCGCAAAGCCATTGGAGTGAAATTCCGTACATAAGTTCCAAAGAAACTCATTGGTACGGGACCGGGATTGAACCTACGACCTCAAGAATGACAGGCCAGTTACAACCACTTAGGCCACTACGGATTCAAATAAACGTGTATCCACGACATAATAATTATCTATGTATGCTAATCATTCTCCCTATCACTCCGTAAAAAATATATTCTACATGCTAAACTCTCTCTTCTAAAAGTAGTCAGTGGGTGGGATCTGTTTGAGTACATATAGCCGGAGCTGCTCGCGAGAAAATTTGGCGTGCGTCCGACGCCGACAAGCTCTGAGAGCGGACTGAACCGTGTCAGGGAGCGTTTTGATACCATGATTTCATGATAAAAATTAGTGTAAAATCACCATACTAGCAAGTCAAAATTTTCGTAACGTACAGTCCTTATGTTACTGATATGTAATATGTTAAAAATAAAAAATAAATATCGTGTCTAAGATGGAATTATTCAAAAACTCATTCGAAATCCAACATAGAGGTGACTTTGGATTTTTTTTCGATCGAGCGAAGTTTTAACTATCATGTATCGGAGAACGTACGTTTTTTAGAAATATGTTCAAGAATAACATATATTTTTTCCTACACTAAAATTATACATTGCTGAGGAAATAAATTGGTTTTAAATACGTTAAATCAGGCTAGTAGGGCATGAAATGAAATTACTTAAAACAAGTAACAATTTTTTTGGCTTGGCGATCTCAAAACGATTAAATGTCGTTTAATGATAATTTTGTAAACAACACAAATATTGATAATAAACAAGCAACCCCTTCAACTATAAATAAACAATTCATGACAACAGTTCTAGCATATTTCTAAAACCTACTAGCCCACATGAAGTTATAACCATAATCAAATCGCTCAATAATACAAAATCTGTGGGCTACGATGACATTAGTACACAAATTCTAAAATCTTGTTCAGGTGAAATAGCTGAAGTTATAAGCTATCTCATTAATACTTCATTCGAACAAGGTACTTTTCCTGAAACCCTGAAACACATGATCGTAAAGCCATTATTCAAGAAAGGTGACAAATTTGATATCAATAACTACCGACCCATCACACTAATACCTGTTTTATCCAAAATATTTGAGAAGATATTCTATACAAGATTATACGACTTCCTCATCAAAAACAATATTCTCAAAAGTGAACAAAATGGTTTCCAAAAGAATAAATCGACCACTCTGGCTAGTTTTATTCTGGTCAAAAATATAACAGAGTATATCATTAAAAAAATCCCAGTATCAGTTATATACTTTGACATGAGTAAGGCATTTGATTTTGTCTGTCATAAAACCTTGTTAAAAAAGCTGTATAAATATGGCATCCGAGGTCTTGCTTATGACTGGATCGAGAGCTACCTAACCTAACAGTGCGTTTCTGTACAAAATATCGATGGGGGTTATGTTATGACCAGTTTCATATCAAACTACATTTGTAATAAGTTTGACGTTCCTCAGGGTAGCGTATTAGGGCCTCTTTTATTCCTATTATACATTAACGATTTACCTAATATAATACCTCATAAATGCGTCCTTTTTGCAGATGATATAGCAATAATAATTCCCAAACAAAAAAATGAAAACTATAAGTCAAACATAAACCAAACTATTACAACTGTTATAACTTGGCTGAATAACAATAACCTTAAAGTAAACATAGATCGCTTTCACAAATTAAATCATAAATCATAATAAGTGTGTACGTAATTGTGTAATGTAATGTATAGAAATTGTGTGCATTGTGTGCATGCCCTGAGCATTCATGCTCGCCATCGAAGGCTCCTTCTTGCGGCGGCGTCGTGTGTCGGGTCGTTCTCTTCCCTCAAATATGGTCGAGGAGAGCGATGGCTGGCACATGCGTCACACTCGTGATCGGGTGCTGCATGCGGGTCGCCGGTTTGCTCGCGGCATTCACGCAAAGCACTGAAACTACTAACTTAGACTAAGATTTAAACTAACCTCTCTCTATTGTACAGTCGAATTCTTTAAAATGTAACTACTCAACAAAGGGCACAGACCCTGGAGTCTGTGGGTCAATAATTTAAATTATAAAAAAAAAAAAAAAGTAAACATAGATAAAACTAATTTCATGCAATTCTGTAACATCAAATCCAAACCCCAAAAACTAAAAATTACTTATCAAAATAATCCTATAAAAGAAACGAATACAGCAAAATTCCTTGGTATTATTGTTGATAAGCATTGTAATTGGAAAGCTCAAATTGATAAAATATGTTCAAAACTCAGCAGATTTACATTTGCACTTCGTAGGCTATCCTTAATCTCATCACAAAATACATCTCTCATGGCTTATCATGGTTATGTAGCCTCAGTTCTAAGGTATGGTCTGATCATCTGGGGTAATTCAGTTGAGATGGAAAGAGCCTTTAAAGCTCAAAAGCGTTGTATCCGAGCTATATGCTGTGTCGGGCCTCGAGAATCTTGTAAGCCTCTATTTAAAAAATTACGCATACTTACACTTCCATGTATGTATATCTTTGAAATCTGTTCATTTGTTAAGAAGCATCCCGAACATTTTAATAAGTTAGGAAATCACCGTAGCTATTGTACAAGATATCCAAATCGCTTAATCTTTCCGCAGTGTAATAACGAGCTGTATCGCAGAAACTGTTACATAATGGCCTTAAAGATCTATAACAAAATTCCAGAATCTTTGAAATCACTCACACTTCGAAAATTTAGAACTCAACTTTTCAAATATCTACTGGAACACAATTTTTACAAACTTAAAGAGTTTCTAGATTTCAATTCAAATAGATACAGTCCTTAAACGTCTACTGTCATTTTTATGTTCTATATAAATTGTAAAATTATTTTAATGTTTACTGTGTAGGTACAGATAACTAGTTGTGTTTGACTATTTTATGTACAATTATAATAATAGATATCATAGATTTTTTTAAGAGTATTACACTGCATACATATTTTGTATAAATACTTCAGAAACAAATAATGTTTGCAATGTCTGCACTAATTTTCGCACGCCATACTGGCTAATTGTGTTTGAACTATGCATACAATTTTTAATAAGACCTTTTGTAACCACAATTATTGCGAATAAAACTTTTGACTTTTGACTTTTGACTTTTGACTATACTTTTTGTGCCTATTTATAGTAAAAACTTATAATATTCTTCTAAAAATTGTCCCGTAGTATAGAAAGATAATTTGAAATATTTTAATAAGCAAGTCTCCGCCTTAAGAATACGAGGTTATTAAATTATGTCTACAAGTTATGTAGAGCGTAAAATATTTGCTTATTGCGTTTCAGACAACAAAAATAAATGAAACAAAGTTTTATTTTATTACGGTCACTAGCTTTTAATAATCCACTGCTGAACATAGGCCTACTCTGAAGGGCTACATCCACTACGCTAGCTCAGTGCGGGTTGATTGATTCATATAGATACGAGTACGCCAATAGATTCTACGAACGTAGAAATGTTAGGGTGAGTATAAACTATAGAATTTTCTTGAAAATTTGTATGTAATGTAACGTTCTTACGAATGTTACAATACAGGTAAAAGCTCAGTTTTCAAAACATAAGCATTTAAGTAACGTAACGTTCCTGCGAATGCTCGGCGCTCTGTTCGGCGTAATGCTCACGGCGAGTGTGCATTTACCCGTAACATTTCGTTGTACCTTGGGTTAAAATAAAGTGTGTCGTCTCAGACCCGCGCATCCCTTTAGGTACAAAAAGTTGAATTCTCATAATGTTGGATTGCTAAAAAAATTATGAATTAATACTTACAACATTTTAGGATTCAAGATGCTGCAAATTCAACAATCTGCAAATTCAGTATTTTAGGATTCAACATGCTGCAAGATCAACTTTTTACAAATTCAACATTTTAAGAATTCAACTTTTTGTACCGGAAATCGCGCATCGCCCTCGCTCTATGCAAAGACTCAGCCAAATGTTACACCAATAAGCTCGTTGGTTTGTACAATTGTTGTAATAACAAAACGGCGAGCGTCCATGACGTCTGGTTCGTGAAAGGGTGGATACATCAGAACATAATCATAGAGCGGCTCGTTTTTCTGTTACAAGTAAATGCTCTAGTCTATACTCACCTTTACGCAAACAAATAGAAATCACTACATAGGTAGTATAAAACAAAGTCGTTTCCCGCGGTCTATCCCCATGTATGCTTATATCTTTAAAACTACAGAACGGATTTTGATGCAGTTTTTTTTAATATATAGAGTAATTCAAGAGGAAGGTTTATATGTATAATGCACCTGTGTAAAGCCAGGGCCGGTTGCTAGTATTTTATATTTTATGGTGCTTCCCACACTAGGTTTATCGTAAATACTACTCAAATAATACCTACTCTAAACAAGTAAAGTAACAGCGATGTAGTATTTCTCCAGGCTCTGCAAAATAGCCCTACAAAATTGGTATTGAGTAAAATAGAAATGTATAACTTTTTAATTACAAGCTTTTGGGATCCAGGATATCATAAAGCAGCAGAGTGCTGGCCAAACCAAGTAAAACGAGCCCAAACACGACGGGTCTATCTTGTTTAGTACAGGAATTCCTATGGCCACCTTCCGACTCCATCATCAGATCAGCTCAATCAATATTATTGCATTGTCACGCGACGCGATACTTATACCTACAAATGCGTGCAATATTTCAGCTCAATCGGAAACTGAGAAGTTGGTCAAATTTAACTTGCAAGATTCCACCCGAACTTACATAGATATATTGTAAGTTAAATAAAAGCTTGTAAGAATCCAGGCTCCTCAATAGCTATCTCCCAACTTCCACCGCTCATGAAAGAATGAGCCAGAATGCCTGGAGTTCATGAATGCGAACTTATAGGCCCCAGCGGACCCCTAAAATGTGAGAAAAAGTTTAAATTACCCGCGCTCAGCGCCGCATAAGAAACATTGATGGATCGGCTGTCGATTCCGGGAGCTAGAGATGGGAAAATTTGCAGGAAAGCAGTCTTGTGAACAACTTTACTATAGTATTATGGACTAGGTGGTCGTCCATGTCGAGATGATGATGATATGATAACATCTCTCAAAGGAGTACTCCACCGGGGTGCTTGTGCCCGGGGATAGCTATCTGACAGTGTAATCTTAGGTCTTGATACTCGTATGGTTCGGCCGCCGCTGTAAATTTAATTTGCGCGATGCAGCCCTCGGCTTGTGATTTGCTGACGTTAGTTCCTTGAGGCGCGTGTGGTGGCGCCACAGTAGCGAAGTTAGTCGCTACAGTATGCCGTTTATTTTTTCAACATGATGTAACTTAGTAACGGGCGTAAATACAGCTAACTAGCAGTCAGTTGGCGTGGCAGAGGCTCGAGGAAAACACCTCAAATACTCCTGTTTGAATTCAGGTTATGACTTCGTTCCGTTGTCAGCCAAAAACGGCTGACCTGAGATGTTCTGAAGGTAAGAGATTTGTGCATCTCGGTCATCAGCTAAAAGGAAGGGGACCAATATAATATTTGAGCCGTTTGGTGAGGGAAACATTGAGTCTGTAAAAGTCGGGAGCTCTACGGACTTCGAAATCTGTCTGAGCGTGTCGATGTAGATGCCATGACTAAAATGCTGGTGTTTTTTTTTATAGGGCAAGTGCCTTTATTAACTACCACTAAATACAAGATATACATAAACTAAAACTACATTAACTACTACTACATAACAAGCAATTGGATCATCCATAGACCCTTGAAGGTCTAAAGATAATCCAAATGCTCAAGCCTACTGCCAGTTGGCAGCGTGTTAATTGGGCTCAACTTCATTGCTATCTTGTTATGGTAGTATTGCGTTTCAGCGCAGCTACCGCCAGCGTATTATGTGAGCTTCTTTTCATAACGGAATTGCCCTGTCGGATACATAAACAAATTGTAACGTTATCGAACATAAAAAAGCGATAAAAACTGAGAAAAATTATTGTTAAAGAACTTATGTCTGCTAAGCAACGAAAACTGTTCAAAGATACAATAGATAAAAAATAAAGGTTTTTATAAATAATTATAAAAACCTTTATTTTTTAATATTATTTAAAGTGATTAAAATAATATTAAAAAATTCTATCTCAAAAGATTGAATCTGAATCAGAATTTGATTTTTTCAAAACCAAGTCTGCAAGTCTCGACAACTTCCGCGCGAAAACACCATTGTATCGTCATTAAACATAAAAAGCGATAAAAACGAAGAAAAATTTTTATAGGACTCATGTCCTTCAGCAATAATAACAGTAAAAAGATACAAAAAAACCATTCAGCAAATTCAGCAACATAAACAATTAAAAGATGCAAGAAACAAGTCTTTAAAACCTTTTTATTTAAATATTATTTTTGCACAGATTCCAACAAAGTGATTTGAGATTGAATCTGAATCAGAATTTGATTTTTTCAAGACCAAGTCTACAAGTCTCAACTACTTCTACCGAAAACACCGGACACTTGTCGCCCCTGTCAGCCAAAATTAGATCCTAATAAAAACTGTATTTAGGGATTCAATGAGAAATGATCCCTTATCTCTCTCTTTCTAACTTATTTCTTAATCCGTGAGACGACGCTAAGCTCATTTTTTACATTTTACTTTGTGAACTTGGCTGAAAAGAAAATTGTTCATCTATTAAGGGTGAAACTCAGAGCTTAATTTTCGCGAAACTTTGTTTTAGAAAAAGCTTTGAAGATTTTAGCTCTAAAATTGGCTGTCATTAAGGTATAGTAGCGGAAATTACGATGGGTCGACTCTAGACAATAGAACTTTACTAGAACGGACTAATTATAATAATGTTTTTTTTTGTCATCATGGCTTTTCATCATCATCATTTCGTCGTATATAAGACGTCAAATGTAAGGCGTTTTATAATTGTTTAAAAAATATAACTTACTTAAATAAATAATCACTTATTTATGTATGTCGTTATGTTCTCTCATCGAACAAACGTTTTCTCCTCTGTCCTCATACACGATAACCTCATGGCGTTTCGAGGCTTTAATGCAACCGAGCCGGTCTGCGGCTTCTGCCTTCATCCGTTCAACCACCATCGTGTCCACGCTTATCACCCGGGGAGTGCTGTCCACTTTCATGCCGAGATGTTCTAGCAATGAATTGGCCTGCACGAAAGGTGACTGGGCGGCCCACTCGAGTGCAATCGTTTTGTTTTTCGATCGCACCAGTCGGAATTGGTGGCCGCCTGCGTCGCACACTGGCATGGCGTCGTAGGATTTCCGTTTCATTGTTACTTTGGCGGTGCTCCCGTTAAGTGGACATGCTAAACCAGATGACAAGCGGACGCGTTTCTGGTTCCTAACTTGGCAACATTTTTAGTGTTAGAAGGTAATATAGTGTATGTTTTATAAGTACTTACGAATTTATTTTTCTTAATGCACACCCTCGTCTTCACTTGTTCTATATTCCCATTCTATCCAAAGGTTGCCTGGCAGAGATCGCTTTTAGCAATAAGGCCGCCTCTTGTTACACGCTATGGTTTTAATGTTTTTGTTATCTGTGTTATTTGTGCTCTTTGTGTTAACAATAAAGAATATCCATCTATCTAATGCACTGTTACAACATTAAGTTAATACAAACTAGATTGCTGGATGCAAGCCGCTTCCAACCGGTCTTATTGGAGATCCATAGGGGAGGCCTATGTCCAGCAGTGGACTTCTTATGGCTGATGGATGGATGATGGATGGAAACTAGATTGCGTCTTATGTATCATAATGGTATGTTTCACAGAATTTAGGAGTAACCGGTCTGCAGATCCTGATGTGTCCAGCATCAGACGAGGTGGTGGTAAGATTCACCAAAGCCAACCACCATTACGGGCTACTGGTGAAGAGGACAACCTACTCGAATCCTCAAGATTCAATCGCTATCAACATCGTAGACTACATCGATGAAGGATCTACCCATATAGAAACAGGAGATATCAAGTTTAATGCTGTTGTGTACATCTAAAACATTACTCATTAAAATATCTGTTTACTTGTAAATCCATTATTTATTACTAGTCGTTTTACATTTGTTTTACATAAATTCAATACTTATTACTATAGTCTGACCGTTTAACTGAGTCCTCGCCTGCGCGGGTCCCCACCGCCCGCACCTGTCTCAGTCCCCCTTTGTCGTCTACCCCCGCGCCCCTGTACCTGCGCAGGCGAGGACTCAGTTAAACGGTCAGACTATAGTGTTTTTTCCTTTGTTTGATGAAAAATGAATGTATTTTTATAACACGAATAGTTCAAGGCAACCCAATGGCTTCCAGTACATTAATAATGTCTACAACATAGAGCATTTTAACTGAACACTTTGGTTTCAGCGGCAATCAATATGGATATCTTATATTCAGTTTTTATCATAATTACAAAAACTCGACTTTTGGACCAAATAACCTCAAACGATTCCGATCAATATGGATATCTTAAGGTGGGCATACACGATGCGATGATTTGATCAAATTTTCGCTTCATTCCAACTGGGAGCTCATTCAATTAATTCAAAGGTAGGAGGTGTACCATTTTGTTTCCTCAATAACTACTAACCATAGCTATATTTAACTACCTAGATTTGGCTTCCACTGGACTGATCTGATGAATTGATGCGATCGTCGCGTTCTGTGCGCCCAGTTTCAGGTAGTAGTACAAATCGTTAACTACCAATTCCTACCTTTGAATTAACTGAATGAGGTCCCAGTTGGCATGAAGCAAAAATTTGATCAAAACATCGCATCGTGTATGCCCACCTTAATATTCAGTTTTTATCACAATTACAAAAACTCGACTTTTGGACCAAATAACCTCAAACGATTCCGTGATCAGTGAGCTTCAAATTTTAGACAGATAGACATAGACGTTTTTACGTGTCTATTAACTTGGTTATTGCACTTATTGCACATTTGATACATCGTTGTTTATGATGTTAGCTATCTAGCCGTGCCAGGTTGTCGGTAGTTTTTGAAGTAACCCTGTATGAAATACCCTCAATTGTAGTGTGGATTAATCCGTGAAACGGAAAAAACATAAGTTACAGCGAAATTGCTACACAGAATTACCTAATACCTACATAATGAAATTTCCCCATTATGTGGATTTTAAATTGTACTAATAAATTAAATCATATGCACTAATGCAAGTGCATCTACCTACAGAATTAAATGTTTGTAATATTTGCCACCCACTCAAAATAGGCCATTCGTGGGCGGCTATTTCACATTCCAGTCTACCCGTGACCACGACCGATGCAACTCGGTCGAAACGTCGGGATGATGAGGTATACTAAGCGCCACACAAATAGACGGGTGAGAAGTTAGCCGCAGATGACACTTCGCCGTGATTCGTTAATTATTGCGCATGACATGTGTGCACAATAAGCCCGATTACAGAGGCGCCAGCGTAAATTAAATAGCAACGTAAAAAGCGTTCTCTCTATCGAATGCCTAAAGTGAAAAAGAAACAGAACTATGCTATTTAGCTAATATAATTACGCTGGCGCCTCTGTAATCGGGCTTACTGCCTATGCAAATGGCGAATTAGTAAGCTCGGGCGTAGGGAGCGCGCGGGGGGCATGAGGTTATCGGACGGGTGTGCCCCGGCGTCTCGTCTCTCTGGCTCCCGCGCATGCCTATATTTCGGCTTTTGCGCATCGTTCTGCGCATAACTTTCCATCCGCCGATTTGTGTGGCGCTTAGTATATCTATTTATCTCGTAATTTTAGTGCGCGATTAGTCCCGTAGTAGGTAATTAGTAATAATGTGTTCAAATCGCGAAAAAACAACATTAGTTATATTCTAACTATATACAGATATAGGTAGGTATATAGCTCTTGGTAGGGATATGTTTAGAAGTTGATATTAAAAAAAAAACATATAGTGTCCCTACTTTATAATCCGTAATCACCATGTTTTCGTGCCTCAAACTCAAGCTATCTCTTCCAATTTGCCTCTGAACACCTTTACTGGATTTTACTGGATGTTGTCATATCATTATGTCACGTAAACGAAACCTGGTATGATTTTGCATAATATAGGTGTCATATACCACACACATTCGCTACGTGTCTCTTACGTGGAGCGTCGACTTGTTATGTGATAGACAGGTAGAGAGCCGGCGATTTCAGTCAGCACATTGGTAATTAAGGACAAATACGATGATATAGAAAAAAATACTGAAACTGTTATCTTGAGATATAAAAAAAAACAAGTAGGATAATAATAACTGCATTCTGTAACTTTACTTTTATTACTACTTGTAGTTACTCGTAATTACAACATTGAGTAGATTTGGAATAAAAAATCAATCGACGGTTCAAAGATAAACCAAAAAAGTAGGTACTTAGAGCGACAGAATCGTAAAAATATAAAAGTAGGTACTTATATGGAACCAATACTATATTGACGCATACAATCAGCAGTCTGTCACAATGTCATACAATAAATATTAAGTTAAGAACGTGTAAATAAATGTTTTAGCATGGACCATCAATTCTAAAAAGAAGAAAAAGTGTTTGTTGTATGCTGCCGCTGGTCGTTCGATAGTAGTTCACTTGCATCGACATTGTTACAGGAGCATTCGAATTTGAATCATTCGAACAGCTGAACGTAGGTACCTATTCGTAAATGTAAGAGCAGCCGGGCAATTCTGTTAGCCGATCTCTTTACTGAAGTGATACGTTCTTGAACCTCTCTCGTTTTTCTGAAAGTTCCGACAGCTCAAAACTGTCAGAAAAACGAGACAGGTTCAAGAACGTGTCACCCTAGTAACGAGATCGGTTGACAGAGCGAAATTGAAATTGTTAACTTTTGAGAACAGGAAAGCATAGCAAGCGAACCTCTGCGATTTCTGCGAAAACTAGAAATATTTTCAGAATTTTCCAAACTATGGGTCGCGACCAACTGGTGAGTCGCAAGCGAATACTGATCAGACCAAATAAAAAAATCAAGACAGAGAGTCGTGAACAGACAAGTGAGGCCGGTTTTTTATACATGTGGTGAGTACATCGGTGTTGCGGCGCCATAATTTGACTGATAAACCAAGGCGTAGTTTCGTTGTACTTGTATGTGTGTGTAATTGTGTTTGTACACGACGAGGCGTAGTTTTGTCGCCCTCAATTGTTTGTTCACAACATTCTGTCTTTATTTTTTATTTGGACTGAGCTGAGTGGATCCTGCCTCTAAGCGAACGACACACCAACCGACTAAACACTTACTAAAACATGTTGGACTTATCAAACTAAATGCGATTAAAAGTAATTCGCGTTGAAGTGAATATTAAAACTGTAATGGCTAAACATAAACAATGAGAAACATGAGAAGTCCTTTGTTCATTAACGGTTAAATTTCTTAGAGGTAGGTCCCGAGATTGAAAACTTGTATTAGATGGGTCCTAGACCAAACAACTATGGGAACCATCGCACAATTTTACGAATAGGACTCCAAGAATATTTATGGGACTATTTCTAGAGTTTGTGCAAAAAGAGAACCGTTGTGGCGTTTTGATGAACTAACAATAAGATTTTAATCAGCAGCCAGGGTACCGACTATACTTGTTAGAGGCGAGCACTGATGAAAACCGAATTGGTGTCTACCAAGTATCAAAAACTTTTAGTTGTACTAGCAATGACAGAGCAGTGTTGTCAACGTAACAAAATTAGTAAAATGTCACACGGGCGATCTCACCTACGACGCTACTCTTTTTTCACGAACTTTAGCAGCGGCAGGAATAGTGGCAGTGACAATATGTGCGAAGTGGGATGTCCATTGAGTTGGTAGTCGTTGGCATACGTCTTGGTGAACGTACGTAGGTTTACGTTACGTTACGTGAGCCTGTCATTATCATAACGTAATGTACTCTCACTAAACAGGAATCATTTGTCACATTACCTTTAGATTGGGAGATAATGTTCGTTTTAGTTACTGCATCATCATCATTGAGCCATTTAGTACCTACTTCCACTGTTGAATTGTTGGAAAACTTAACTTGTATAAGTGGAAGCAACATTTGTTTAAATAAATATTGGGGGACATATTACGCACAGTCTCTGACCCCTAACGAAGCAAAGCATGTGATATACTACGTATACTTATTTTAAATACATACTTAAATAGATAGTACCTAAATAATACCCAGACACAGAGCAAACATTATGTTCATCGCATAAATGTTTGCCCTGGGTGGGTATCGAACCCACGCCTCTTTGATCCAGAAGTCAGGGTCACTAACCACTGAGCCACCAAGGCAGTCAAAAAATTATAAAATCATTGTTTATAAAATTACGATAAACAATCTTAATTTTCGTGGCCACGCCTGTGTGAAGCCCAGTGTTAGAACCAAATAGGAGCTTTAAGGTTCGCGTACATTATGTCGGGCCACATCGCACCGCAAAAATCTGCTTACGTGTATTTTATATGAACTAGCACACACGTTTATAGCATAGTGCCGAGGTGCAGCGAGCTGCATTTTCCGCATTTCCGTATTGCTATACGGCCCGCTCCGCCCCGCTGCGGCCTGACATAATGTACGCGATGCTTTAAAATCAATATTAGAGGCTGTCTAAGTCGCGATTTTTATACCTTTAGATTGAGAGAAAACCTGTGCACATTAAAACACATCCAAAAAGAAAAGTGTCGTATGAAAAAATAAGAATGGTTAACATCATTGGATGACATACCTACGTGGGCTACGTATCTTAGCTCAAAACTATGACAAAAATATAAAAATTCTATATTCTTTCTTCACATCCTAGGTGCTGCGAGCCTGTAAAAGTAATACACCTGTCCGCTATCTTCCAGCCTAGAAGTGTCACCATTCAACATGACAATGACAAATACACTCTACGTTATCTTAGACGTTATCCAAATACGACCATTATAAAATGATGTCTGAAACTCAGAATAATGTTAGTCCTTATTCTGAGGATGCCTGAAATGTGATTTGTTTTCTCCCTAGTCTAAGATGAAAATACGTTTTATCTACACTAATGTTGTAACATTCTACTTATGTTTCCAATACTTGACTTATAATGACTACTGTTATAGCGCAGACAACAAAACACTCAATTTAAGCAATTTCACATGATGTTATAATATCCACATCGATATCGTAAAATCTCATTATAACATCGCGCGCTCGCTCCTGATTGGCCCTGCGCGCGCAGCTGCGCTGTCATTGGTTAGATTTTAATGGCGCCAAGTTCACTGTGACAATACACGTACGCGTGAATTTAATGTTTCGCAAATTGTTTTTTTTTTATTTATTTTTTTATTAGTGATGATAAAGTAGTGTATGCAACTGCATATAACACGGGTATTAAAATTCTTCATTATATGACAGTTGCATAAACTACTATTATACAATTCTAGAAGGCTGAAAGTCTGTCATATAGTAACACTAACTAATATCCCCATATTAAGCCCGATTATAGAGGCGCCAGCGTAAATTTAATAGCAACGTAAAAAGCGTTCTCTCTATCGAATGCCTAAAGTGAAAAAGAAATAGAACTATGCTATTTAGCTAATATAATTAAGAATGGCGCCTCTGTAATCGGGCTTATTGTAACACTAAATAAAGCATGACAAATCAAGGCGAAACACTACAAAAACTTGTGATTAGTTTACAGTTTTAAAATGATATTTGTCATTACTCGCCACTACAAAAAATAAACATTACTAAATTGTATTCAATTATTTGAGGAAAAAAGCGGAGAGTTGTGAAGTGACAGGAAGAACCTAACTTAAGTCACGTGCAAAAAATATAATCTCCTTTATGAAGTTTCTTGTGGAATTATTTTGGACCTGGTTTCTTGTGAAATTTCAAGAACGCTTTGACAAATTATGAGTACCTAGGTAAGTATTTTGTTGAAGCCGTGGTGGCTTAGAGGTAGTAACATCCGCCAAACAATCGTGAGGTCGTGGGTTCAAATCCTAATCCTGTACCAATGAGTTCTTTGGAATTTAAGTACGGAATTTCACACCACTGGCTTTTCGGTGAAGGAAAACATCGTGAGGCAACCTGCATACGTCCGTAGAAGAAATTCGATGGCGTATGTGAATTCACCAACCCGCACTGGGCCATCTTGGTGGATATGGCCCAATCCCCCTTCGTGGGTATGTCTACGTCCTGCAGTGGACTATTAAAAAGGCTGCTACAGTACAGTACAGTACAAGTATTTTGTCATGAAACGTAAGACTTTACTTTAATTACGACTTAAAACAAATATGAAAGCTCTAAGCATTTTGATTCACAATTTGTTTCATAGCGCTATCTTGCGCTATCATTTATTTGATAAAGTCCAAACCTCCTCCAAACAAAATTTGCACCTTTAAACTCCGGAACTCTGTTCCGAAAGGGACATTAAAAACAGAGTACTGTCAAAGTTCAGGGCTACATTTCATTGGTCTAAATTCTAAACTCGAAAATAGGGATGGGAAATCTCCCGGTCATTATTTTTCTTCCGGCCAATTTCGCTATTTTGGTTGTGACCAAAATATCCCGCAGAGACTCAAATAACTGGGTAGAAGGAAAAGTCGACCAAAAAAATTACGCGATCCGAGATAAACCAATCAAAAAAAATATTTAACCTGTATGCCCGTCTCTGATGCCATGAGATGAGTGGAGTTCTGCTGGAGTTCGGTCCATAATTACTTTTGCACAATAGTCCAGGAAGATCGTCGTACATAAAGTAATCTAGAATCAAATATCTCCAATTTAAACTTGAAAAAGGGGACCCCTGGGCTCGTGGGTGGTCAGAGTTGGGGCTCTGGCCATCTACTCAAACGGGCCCGAGGAGGACGACAGCGTGTGTGGCAACGCTGTCGTAAAGGACCGCACAAGCCTGGTTCTACTACCAGGCGAGTAGTCACACAAAGTACTGGGAGCACCGGTGCGTTCCTTTTGGAGATCCCGGAGCTCCCAAGAAGGCACAAAGGTTGGCCACCGAAGGGGTTTTAGTGGGTACATAACCCGGGCATCTTTCGAAGATTTCCCCCGCGTAAAAATAAAGGGTGGCTAACCTGACATCGCGTTAGCAGGTAATTGGTAAGGTAGCAGTAACACGCTTATACGTTGAGCCAAATAAACTCCAGTATTATGGTGACACATCGCGTCCACCACACACTCAGACTATTGAAAAAAAGAATCTCCTGGCCCTCTCATTATTAAACACCAAATGTTTCAAAAAAAGGAAATCGCTATCGATGTTAGCACATTTAATTATTAAATATAATTATCTTCTCAACATTAGCAGATAAAAAGCGTCATCAGAACTTTGTAATTGATTAACTCAAGTCTTACAATAAAATTAAAATGGCCGGATTAAGGCCATCGACAGGCATTATCCGGCAAAAAAGATCCCAACACTAGTTCAAAGTTGTAATTCCACCTTCACCTCTAGCTAAATTGCCGACCAAATCGTTACTCGAATAAAGCCCACTGTTTAAAGATAAATTGTAACAATTTATAACGATTAAACTCTTGGTTGGGAATGTTGAGGACACCTGCCTTCTACAGGGTTCATTTTAAAACTCATTGAATAATTTTCAGAGCCATCTGGACTTAGAAGTACATTATGAGTAATCGAGGTGTAACTTTTCGCATCAATTGTGATTAGGTACCTATTCGTTCAGCACGGTCAGTCTTCGGATGGGTGACCGCGGGTGGCATTTACAACTGAGCGCTACCGTGGCTCGGATGACGCATTATATAGTAGGCCCCGGTTATTTTAACCGTTTAGCCATGTCAGAGGCCTTCAGGTGGCTTAAACACAAACTCTGACACCAGGGCTAGCCACCCGGCCTATACGAATTTACTTACCACTGCAACATCATGTCTGAACATCCCTGTCTCAAAACCAACCCTCACTCTCACTCCCTTTAAAAAGATCAGTACAGAAAAAATAACCACGATTAAAGAAAAACCATCTTAAAAAAATAAAAAGCTAGAAAACGGAATTGCAATAGTAATCCCCAAAAACGAATTAGAATAGCATTGTAATTATTTTGCCCCACGAATAAATGAAATCAAAACATTCTCGTCGCTGCGAATTTGCTAAGCAAACAGGGGATCCCCCCTTTCTAATTTCAAATACACATAAATATAAGAGATATGGGAGATTTAGAATATACTTATTCGAGAATTCTTGGTTCGGTATTTATTTTTTGAGTGTATTTTTAGTCCCTGGAGTAAGAAAATTCTTCTTTTAACCGACTACCGACGAAAACAATGTAAGTAGGTGTCTTCAAATCCCGACTAAATAGGTATCTTCTAGGTAAGCGTGTTACACCCTAGACCGCATATCTGCTTAATATCAGGCAGTATGTTAAGATAAGCAAACGCAAACCTTTATAAAATAAAATAAAATAAAATAATCGGCCAAGTGCGAGTCGAACTCGCGCACGAAGGGTTGAAGGTTGAAGGGTTCCGTACTGAACCGAAAGCGAAAAACGGCAAAAATTCAGTTTTGTTGTATGGGAGCAACTGTCGACTGACTTATTCGTCAACTCGTCCGCTGGTCGAATTAGCGGACTTTCTGTTTTTTTCTTATTTGTAAAGTACACCCACGTGTAAAGTACAGTAATGCCTCTGACATGGCTAAGGGAGTACATTATTCTAAAAGAGCACTTTCTTTCACTATGTCTTAGTTTTTACGTGGTATTCATACTTGCCACCTTTTGTGTCAATATTTGTTAGTGTAAACAGCAATACAGCATGGTCGCTCCCACCCCGTCGTCGGCGCACGCAGTTATCGCATTCTTTTATCAGCTTCATCTCGTCTTCCAACAAAAACAGGAGAGGGTTGTTTACTTTGCAGACAGTTACCGAGCTCGCGCTAAACTTGGAAAACAACCAATATCCGTATAATAGAGGAAAACAGCAGCAATGCAACTCAAATTGGTTGGCAACCTGTCTGTTGGACTCCACCGGGCTAGTATGCGCGCCACGAATTATTTCGTTCGTAGTGTCAGAACGAGACAGCGTTATGGCAAAGTATATAACTGTCACTTTTTCACACATCGAAATGAGTTCTTTTCGTCGCTTTTCGTGGTCGCATGCTTTATAGTGGACGACCTAGACTAAGACCCAATTTCACCGGACGATGTTTGTTAGTTCTTAATGAGGCATAAGCTGATGGGTCTTTAAAAGTAACAGAACTGTTGGATCATTTTCTGTCCTATGAAGAAAATATAACAAATCGTTAGTAAATCCCACGTTAAGCAAATTGTTCACTATATGTTCGTTCTCATTGTAATACGACCTAATTGAAATGTTTGTATTTGATATATCATTGCATGTACATTTGCACAACTTTCTTCTTAGTTGCATGTAATGCTATATGACCAATTTTAAATAACGATCACTCTGTAGGATTATAATGCAACCGGCCTACTTTTTATTTTAATACTTAGGTAAAATGTCAAACTTGACTGAAGTTATTTCTGTGCCTCCTGTAACGAGTGATATAAATAAAAAATCACCATTTTACAGGAGAGCAAAAACAAGTTCTAGAAAATCTAGTTCGTGAACTAAGGGGCTTTAGTTACATTTGAGTACCTCGTTTTGTAGATAAAATACATTTACTTTCAATGTGCATTTGAATTTTCATTTTACATATTATAGTTTTAAAGTAGTTCATGAACAATCTGTAAGTTGTACCTTTTTTATTTTTAATATGTGTTTAAATTACGTGGTAGGTCATACAAGTACAATAAAACCATTTTGCATCTATTAAGTTGTTTTTGTGTAAACTGATATACAAGAAGTTGAAAAACGTAATAACTCATTATAATATGTTCTTAACCAAATGTTGCTCAAACAAATAATAATCATATTAACCTAAAGATTACATTGGTTCACTTGTCTGTCTGTATTATCATAATTTACTTGAATTGTATCAGTTTGCTAAAGTTCTAGTCTTTTGAAATATGTGTTGAATGATACAAGTCTAGTTATACCCCTGATTAAACTACATATTTACCGTGTAAATAGATACCAAAAAGTTCGCAATTTTTTTCTCATCATTTTTTATCTGTCAAAATTAAAAAGGGTAACTCGACTTGGGTCAATCGTCACAGGAGGAACAGATATGATTGATCTTTTGACAATCAGTGGGGGAGAATAGAGCAATGACGGTCAATTAAGCGCTTTTAAAATAAAATTCACAAAATAAATCACAGCTTTATTAACAACACAACATAGCTGTTCTACATTAAGCCCGATTACAGAGGCGCCAGCGTAACTATATAAGCTAAATAGCACAGTTCTATTTCTTTTTTACTTTAGGCATTCGATAGAGAGAACGCTTTTTACGTTGCTATTTAAGTTACGCTGGCGCCTCTGTAATCGGGCTTATTATCGGACTATTATTTGACATCAAAACAATCGTCTTTGGAGTATTCGTCTAATAGATATATCAAAATAAAAAAAAATAAAAATGGCTTTGACCACCATTGTATACACACGACAAATATGAGACAATGGATTTCCGGATCATCATCATTTACGCAGAAGTCCGCAATATCTACGTTAGTCAATGTGAAATCGCTTTCTTCTTGAATAACTTTCCTTTTTAGCCTTTTTTTTAACTTTCTTTAAGTCTTTCTTTTTTTTTTGCCTTTTTGTGGTTAATTGACGTAACAGACTTAATGGAAACAAAAGAGTTAAAACACAAGCAAAAATATATTTTGATTTGAAATTTCTTTTAATTATGAGCATGACCATGTTTCCCCGCTGACCACCATTGCCCTGTTTTCCCCCTAAGATCTGTCATCTGGCAGCCTGTCAACTGTTAACGGACTTCAAAAGCTGTGATTAGATTTAACATCATGTCAAGAGAACTAACGAAGCATTAGCGCATGGTGGGACACTCGAGAACGTAGACAGTCTGTTAATAGCTCTAACACGGCATCAAATATTTGACATAGCTCGGTGAAATTAGGCCTTAAGGTGACGCATTGATAAACTATAATGTTTCAAAAATTGAGTACCGCGCCCCTTCACACGGACAAATTTTACGCGATCGCGCTCGACAGGATCGCGCCAGAGCGGCGGGTGGCAGTAAATTTTTAATTAATTACTCATAATGTACACATTAAAAAACACAACTTCTCGGTCTATAAAATAGAAAAATGATCAGGCTATTTTAAATTCAGGCTAATTCGTAAAAAAAAAAATGGGATGTTGTCGCTGATAATTTTTAGCACTCGAATTATTAAACTTCTTTTTGGTGAGAAATTTTTAAGTTTTTTTATTAATAAAGCCGGTTACTTTTCAAAATTTTGTCTGGTTCATAAAATTTTTCAAGATGTTTCCTTATCTATGATATTTTTTTAAATTTGAATCAGAAAATTTTGTCCCCTCACATCGCGCATTCAAAAGTACTCGTTTTCGTGTTTCTCGGCCCGATGCCTGCTCTTAAACGCATTGCGTGTGATGACAAGCTCTCGGGAAAACAACGAAACATAGGCTAATATCACGCACATGAAGTAGGTAACGCAATGAATTGGTTAGCAATCTGCACTGTCAGTTGGATGTCTGGGCCTCAGAATAAGAACTAGAGTAATAGAAACTGTACTAAAATAGCAAGAGATATACCTATACATCACTTGTCCCATTTTAAATATAAAATTAAAAAGGGGTGTACCCGTACTTACGTAATTACGAAGGGTTTCACAAACTAGCATTGAGCTATCTCGGCTGTCCAAACTCAAAAACGTAAAAAGTAGGAAGGTAAAATGAGAGAGCTTCTTCTGCTCTGAGATCTTCGAGCAAATATCTACAGAGCCACAGTCCCTAATTGAAAGTATTAAAAAAAATGTCCGAGCGTCATCATACATAACAACATAGATATATACATTAAATAATTCACAATGACCTGTTTTCTCGAATCTCGACGTTATGTTACCTAATTAGTGCTTGTAACCGAGCACTTTGTCATCGCACGGCGTTGTAGTTGGCTTGCAATCCCCTTACGACTAACTAAAAGCCCACTTCGTAGCTTGGGCAGGGTTTTGGCTCGAATGCTTTTTGTGTACGATTGTGACTCTATAGATATTTACTCGAAGATCATGTACTGTTTTAACTGTTAGCTCTCTCAGTAAATACAATCTTTAAGGTGCTGCTTAGCGCTGCTATATTAAATGCATAGCCTTTGACACGCGATATTTGCTAAGGATTTCCATCGAAGATAATAATATAAGCCATATATGGCTACACCACAGATATCGTGAGATGAGACATGTCTTCTTAGTCTAGCGGGGATTCAAATTAGCACGAGATTCTGTGCTTATAATGGATATAATTATTTTTCGCAATAATGGTATGACTGACTTCAACCATGTACAGAATTCGCGAATGGTTCGCACGGATCGATGTAGCAATTTTCACATTATTGTTTATTTCTCAAAAATGGCTCAGCTGATTTCAATAACACTTAAATGGGACCAATTGTTAAATATACTCTTTCCAATTAAAAAATAGTGATCGAAATAAGATAATTTAAGATAACTTTATTGATATTAATGGAACCTAATATTATAAAAAAAAAAAAAAAAATAGCTAAGAGTCTCGACCACCATCTTAAGAGGCTCTCGCTAGACGGTTGGGTCAAGGGCCGAATACAAAAGGCAGTCATCCTGGACACGGCGCGCATCGTCAGGAGGTTCCTCTCACTGTAGCCCCAACCACCGGTAGCTTGGGCCCTGCCCCGCTGCCGGCGGCACTCTAGGTTTAGGTTTTTTTATAGTATTTTCTTCTTTTATATAAATATTGTAAAAAAACTTAAATTTAAGACAAAAAATGAATATGAGATAATAATAATAATATTGATTCATTAACATGCTTGTCCGGTTAAACATTTTTTTTACATATTACTAATAATGATACAAGAGATACACAAATGCAGAGTCATTTACAAATTTCATCAAAATTTAATATTAAATTAATTGACAAAGTATACATAATGTAGAACTAGTTATGTAAAAATTTATGCGTTTAAAATTTATACACGTAAAAAATCTATACGCTTCGAAATGAGTACCTCCTCAGTTTCGTCGGTTAAAAATTACAACTATCCCGTAGTACATTTTCTTTGACTACGCGTAACGCCAAAAATATTATACAAGTATTTAATTTTATTACTCTAGAGCAGAAAGAACATTAAATCATATGCGCTCTGTGTACATACTACATTTTGCAATACATAGAGGCAGAGTCCTGAGTGAAACGACGGGTTTAAGTCGCCCAAGTCGAAGACAACCTTGGTACTAGTGGTGCATACTCTAATTTTCATACATCCTGCAAGAAAATGAAAAATCCCAAGAACATGAGTAAACTCACTAAGTGTAGGTAATCACTAGGCAACTCGGTATTGTACACAATAGAATAAGACAATAAAACATTACACATACTGATTTTTGACAAGATTTTACCGATGGCCCCATTGTAAATTTCTTCATAAAGATGACTGTAACAAAAAAATACCAAAATATAATATAGGTATGTTTGTACCTCTGTAAATACCGGCACTTTGCAAAACTTGTATGTTACTCGTATATGTTTTGTAATTCAATTCAATTCTTTATTTGCAAGTTAATGGGTAACAATAAAGGTCTTAAATATAACATTAACTGCCAATAACAACCTAATACAAGGTATGCAAATATACACATTTGTTTAATTCTACATTTAACAATACAACGACAAAAAAATATCATGTTTAATGTTTCTTATGATAAATATGTAGGCGGCAAGATGCGTTGTCCAAAAACTCTTTCAATGAATAAAAACTATTGCTCGCTAGCCACTTCTTCAACTCTCTACAAAATTAATAGTAAGGCAAGTCCACAATTCCATTTGGTAAGGAGTTATAAATGAGAGGTGCCATGTAAACGCAGTTATTCCTAAATAATTCCAATCTCACATTAGGCATGTTAAGTCGTAAATGAGTATGTGTTCTTCTGCCAGTATTGTCAAAGGGATTAAAAAGGGAAGGGTTGCATTTCACAAATTTTGCCACTTCAAAAATATATATAGAAGGCACTGTTAGGAGGCTTTTAGCCTTAAAGACAGGCCTGCATGAATCCATCCATTTCATACCAAATATAGCACGGATGCACTTTTTCTGTGCTATAAAAACTTTTTTAATTAAGTAATCAGATGCATTACCCCATGTTAAAATGCCATATCGTATAACAGAGCCAACATACGCGTGATAAACCATTAGGATAGTATCCAAAGAAGCACAACGGCGCAACCTTTTTAAGGCGAAAACGAAGCTATTCAATGGGGTTAAAAACTGAAAGCTAATCGCAGATGGCGCTACTGTTGAGTGATCCTAATCGCCGCCATATTGCGTTTTTGGTTCTCTGTGTTTACATATGAATTTGAATTTATAACACTCAAAATGTACTCGACATGGAGTGTTGTGCAGTTAAAAGAAGAGTTAAAGAAAAGAAAAGCATCTACTACTGGTAAAAAAGCGTCTTTAATTGAAAGGTAAATTGTATAAAGGTAGTGTATTATTTGGAGGTTATATTTGGTCGCAGTGTTTATCTAATCCATTTTTTTCATTCAGACTGAACGCGTACGATAGAAACGATCTAATTGGAGTAGAAGATGAACTCGACGATGAAATACCTGATTTCCCGGCTCTTGATATGTTCAGGGACGTTAATGCTAACACCAAACTTCCTACCATAACCAAACACCATATTCAAGAGTTTTCTGAGAGGTAAGAAAAAAGAAGAATCTCCAAGAAAAGCAAGCTATTATGATTTTATTTGTCTTATCTAATGAGATTGTTAATTTATATTACACAAATTATTGTTTCAGGTTTCAAGTACAACCAAAAGGCAGACTTCTTTATGAAAGTAGAAGCTTGGTTACACTTCGTGTGGCCTTTGATGAAAACTATGCATATATATTTCCATGCTCAATGCAAAGCGCAAATGAAGAAGTTGCTTTACATAGTCACATTGAAAATAGATTTTAGTGGTATAATAGAGGTCAGCCATTGTGAGTGTGCCGCAGGAAGTGGAATAGAAGCTCACTGCAAGCATGTCTTCACTGTCCTTCATGGTATACAAGATATGGTCCATACTAAAACTATTATCATGCACAAAGTGTGCACTGAAGAATTAATGACATTTAGAGCACCAAAAAAAGTGTTTTATGATTCACCGATGCAATCACATGTTTTACCCAGAAAGCGGAGTAAATCTATGAATGTGCTGTATCAACCAATTAAAGACAAAGATATTATGGACAATTATGAGAGCTATGTGCAAAATCTGGCTGTAGGATTTGCTGCTACTTCTGGTAGCAAAATGCCATACTTGCAAGTAATCAAACCTGCCAATCCATTTGCAGTCGAACAAGATCATGATTACTCAAAGACAATGCCAAAGGACTTGCTATTGGAGAATTTGTTTCTAAAAAATATTAATCAACACCAAGTAGATGATGTGATGGCTAGGACTATACAGCAAGATGCATCTAAAGAGTGGCACCTCGCAAGAAGTGTCAGAATCACGGCAAGCAATTTTCATGCTGTTTGCCACAGTAAAGGAAGTACAAGGCAGACTATAGCAAACAATATTTTAAACCCAAAAAAATTTTCATCCAGAACCACAACTCATGGTAAAGTTAATGAGCCTATTGCTCTACAAAATTATGAAAAGTTACTAAGCACAAAAATAGAAAGGTGTGGTTTGTGCATCTCTCTGTCACATCCATTCCTTGCAGCATCGCCTGATGGATTGCTTCAGGATGAAACAGTGATTGAAGTGAAGTGTCCTTTTGTAAGTAGGAATTTTGTTGTTACACCAAGTACAGTGCCATATCTGTATGAGCACAATGGTGAACTAAAATTAAAAAAAACCACAATTATTACACACAGATTCAGGGCCAACTGTTTTGCACAAATCGTAAATATTGTAATTTGATTGTTTACACATTCAAAGACATGGAAGTGATTTACATTGAGAGAGATGAAGAGTTTATCAAAAAAATGATTGTAAATCTTACATCCTTTTATCAGGAATACTTGCAACCAGCAATTATTAATAAGTATATTTATAGATATTATGATTCTATAATAAAACCAAACTAACAATGTAAGTATTTTTATTTATTTCACAATACATTCCCTAAAATTACAACACATTAGACAGATTAGACAGATTTAGAAGACTCCTTCTTTATGTCTCCGACTAATCCATCAGAGATACGACACCTTATAAACTCACTTAAGAATGATAAGGCACCGGGAAAAGATGGCCTGAAAAATTCACTAGTAAAAAGAATTTGTCCCTTTATTTTAGAGCCGCTTACACATGTCATCAACCTGAGTCTAAGTTTAGGGCTCTTTCCCGAATGCTGGAAAATCGCCGCAGTGATACCGATACATAAAGATGGATCTAAATTGAACGCTTGCAATTACCGTCCGATCTCGCTTCTTCCGGTGTTTTCTAAGATTCTAGAAAAAATTGTCAACAGAAGGTTAATAGATTTCTTGGAAAGCCGCAATATCTTAACGCCCTTTCAGTTTGGTTTTCGTCGGAAAAAATCAACTGAGAATGCCGTAACACTTTTATTGGATAATTTGACGTCATCTATCGACAGCGGCCAAAAGTGCATCGGAGCCTTTCTGGACCTGGCCAAGGCGTTTGATACCGTGTCCCCAAAAATCCTGCTACGGAAACTAGAAAAAATGGGGATACGAGGAACTCCTCTTGCCTGGTTCAAGAGCTATCTTTTCGGCAGGAAACAGTTTGTATCCCTTGGTGGTCATATAAGCGACACCAAGAATACATATTTTGGAGTGCCACAGGGAAGCATACTTGGACCTACACTCTTTATTGCGTATATTAACGATATTGCAGACCTGATGACAGTACACAAGGACACACAAATTGTATGCTATGCTGACGATACGGCGATTGTGTTCCGTGGAGAGACCTGGGAGAGTGTTTTTGAGAAAGCTGAGTCTGGGCTGTCCTCGGTAGCTAAGTGGCTTGATTTGAACCTCTTAACCCTGAACACAAATAAAACTAAATACGTTTGTTTCCAGAAAACCAAGGTTTCGAAACCTCCGGAGACTCACGAAATCAGAATTCACAAATGTTCGAACTTAAACCTCCTGAAAACTCAAACATGCTCCTGTTCGTGCCCGAAAATAGAACGCGTTGCTGCTTTTAAATACCTCGGAGTCACCCTTGATGAAATGCTGTCATTTAAGCCTCATATTGATGCTCTGTCCGGACGAGTAAGGAAAATTATCAATATAATGAAACTGCTGCGAGACGGAGCGGATAAGGAGTAGCTCCTGATGGTCTATGTAGCTTTTTGCCAGTCGATTCTCTCCTACTGCATTCTTGCTTGGGGTAACGCTGCAAAAACTTTCATGATAAAGATTGAAAGAGCCCAGAGAGCGGTCCTTAAAGTAATGTTTCGAAAGCCTTATAGATACCCAACCAGTACTCTCTACGAGGAAGCGCAGGTACTAACAGTCCGTAAACTATTTGTACAAAAAGCGGTACTCACACATCATAAAGTCGCTAGTCAAGCCTCATGGGACAACTCCATAAGCAAAAAGCGGAGACCTGATGTAAAAGTTCCCCGTGTTAAGTCCGTGTTTGCAAGACGTTTTAGTAATTTCGTGCTTCCATTTCTATATAAACGCGTAATTAAGTCTTGTAATCTAAGCGGTAGTTCATTTTATGGCGCTAAAGAGCTGGTGAAGAAATGGCTACTCACACTTGATTACGATGCTACTGAATCTTTGTTTATCATTCATACTTAAAATAATTTTAGAAAATACTAACTGGCTAAAATAAATGAATTAAAATTAAAATTTAACAGAAACATGACCTTCACCTGAAACTGCCCACACGCACACACACACTCACACACACACACACACACACACACACACACATATTTCGCTGTGTTACCTTTCGTTGATCATGAAATTTGTAATCGCGCAGTCTAAATTAATAGTACAAGTTCTCTACCATATTCAAGTAATCGGCCTCAGTTTCCCGCGATACAGGCTAGCCCTAGTGCGGGGACTATTGTTAATCTGGATCTGTACATATTTTATGGTAAATAAATATTTTTGTATTTTTTTTGTATTTTGTATTTTGTAGATAAAAAAAATCTTTGATGCAAGAGGCACAAAATTATGATGCAATTCTTCCTTAACAATTTTGTAAGTTTTCATTAAACCAATTAAGCGCTCTATGTGAACACGCTGACTAGCCAACTTTCTGTCTTTCAACAGTTTTAGGCTAGGAATTTGACCTTTTCCTTTTAAAAATGTAGGGATGTTTAGTGTTATATCTTTTCCAATAAACATGTCTTGAATATTGTATCCTCGGTCTGCTAGAATACTGTCTCCAGGCTCACACATTTTCAGTAAGTTGCTTCTCTCTACAGTTTGTCGGTCACTTATTGAACCAGCATATGCTGGGGAGCAGTAGGACAACAGACCTCCAGGTGTTGCTCCAACTAATACCTTTAAGGTATTGTTATGCTTGTAACTGCTCCACGATGCTTGCTGTGAAACAGGGTTTCCGGGTTTTTGTATGTATAACTCTATTCCATCAATTATCACTCTAGTATTTTGATCATATTGTTTGAAACTATCTGGCATAAAATAAAGCACTAACTCTTTTTCAGGCCAAATATTTAACTTTTTCCAAAGTTGGTCCATGAAATTAATCCATGTAATGAATATGTTGCACACAGTTGTTGGACTGATTTGAAAAAATTGAGCCAGTTCAAAATTGCATTTATTTTGACGTAACTTCATCATCGTCAAGAAAAACTGATTTTCAATACTAATATTTTTGACATCGTTTCCATAATACTTTATTAAATGAGCCATGGGGCTCAAAGTTGAAAAAACAAAGAAGAACTTGGCATATGTCTCAAAACCAGTGTAAAAAGCAATAACACTATCTTTATCTCTGTATCTTTCTATAGATCCATAAATGTGTTCAAAGTCCACTTGAGTAGTTTTTGATTCAGCAGAGCTACAAGGTTGGTCATTCCCTAGCAATTCAATATGTGGGTGAATATCTATTTCCATTTGTACTGGTAGTTGTTCATCTCTGAATTGAGCTTCATGCTTATTTAGGCTTTGAACACCACTAGGTCCAGGGATTGGATCATCAGCCGTTTCAAAACAAAGTTTCTTTCTGCTTCTTTCTTGCAGCCTATCTGACCGTTGTTGTGCCAATGGGTTTGCTACTTTCCTTTTAGTAAATGAAAATATGGAAGGCACTGCGTCTTTTTTCAATACTTTGTGTTTATTTTCATCACCTGGAACAAAAACAAAGGAAACTATTAAGTAATTTGCAACAAAAATGCAAATAGGTTTGCAAATTACATAGGTATTTGTGATTTAAGGAAATTACTTATTTATTTCATCTTGTAACAAGAGTGTCTCACTCACCTGTGAAAGAATTCTTCTTAAAATAATCATCAGTTTTGAAATGGTCCGCACATAACCTCGAATATTTAGTCGGCTCCCAATTTTTTCTTCGTAGAGCCTGTATCCATTGTTTTCTCCTTTTGATATCCTTGGGGAATATATGTATTCCCGTGTTTTTGCAATCCACCGCTGAACATAGCGTCATAATTACGAGATTATCTTCTATAAACAAACTTGTTTACTAAAATAGTATGGAGGATGACAGTTATCTGTCAGATTTAGGGAACACTCAACAGTGCTGCCATCTGAAGTGAGCAAAAGTCAGTTTTTTACCTCATTTTGAGCAAATTGTGTTAATGTGATACTTCCAAGTCAGATGCGAGTCTATATGAATTCCTAGAAATTTAATACTGGGAACTTGCTCTATAGTATCATTATTATAATTTATATTTATCTGAAATTTGGGGCTCTTCTGTGTCCTAAAATGCATTAGTTTTGTTTTTGATAAATTTATCTTCAATTTATTGGAATTTAGCCAGTTTATTACATTACAAAGACAGTCCTTCACATCTTTTTCTAAATCAGTGACATTTTTAGATTTTATAATAATGGTTGTGTCGTCAGCAAATAAAACACTATTATGTTCAAGAGCAAGTGGAAGGTCATTAATATACAGAAGAAATAATAATGGCCCCAGGATACTACTCTGGGGAACCCCACAGCAAATAACCTTCTCATCTGAATCAAAATCACGTATGCTATTGGTTTTTTTGTCGTAACGCGTGATCCTAGTTATTTGCTTCCTGTTATTTAAATAAGATTTGAGCCAATCGTAAGCAAGACCCCTAATACCGCAACGATACAATTTACTAAGCAGAATTCTATGATCTACGAAATCAAACGCCTTGCTCAGATCCAGAAATAAGGCACATGACGGTGATTTTTGTTCCATATTATTTAAAATTAATTTTAAAAGAGTGTAAGTAGCTAAAGTGGTTGACTTAAACTTTCTAAAACCGAACTGTTCTTTTGCCAAAATGCCGTATTTATTGAGATAGGAAATTAATCTTTTATACATAATTTTTTCAAACATTTTAGAAAAAATTGGAACTAGCGCTATAGGTCGATAGTTGTCCTTTTCAATTTTAGAACCTTTTTTGTGCAAAGGTTTAATTATTGAAATTTTAAGTCTGCCCGGCACGTAACCTTGCTCCAAAGATAAATTGACTATATAATTTAATGGCTCTATTATAAACGGACAAATGTTTTTAATGAGATTAGTTGTGATGCCATCAAAACCTGCCGATTTAGTGTTTTTAAGCGATTTTATAATTTTTTCCACTTCGTTTGGTGTTGTAGGCTCTAAGTAAATGCTTTGGCTTGTTGAGTCTGCTGTAGATGGGGAACCTTGTTCATAAATTGTCTGAGTTGATGATTGTCGCCCATTACTGCTTGTAATATTAATGAAAAAGTCGTTGAAAGAGTTAGCTATATCGGGCCCGGATGATAGGCTTCCATCGTTATTATTTATATTGTTAATAAAATTTCGAGGTTTTTGTTTGCCTAATTAAGCATACATTTTGCAGTGTATGTCGCATATAAGTGTATCTTGCGGCGAGTAAAGCGAAAGCCTATCTCTAGATCTCTATAGGTTGCACGGATTCTACAGAAACCTCTAGAAAGCCATTTTTTAATTGTGAAACACATATCCTACGGAACGGCAAGCGCAGCGTAGGTCGTCCACCAACTAGGTAGACCGGCGATATTAAGGAACGCTTTGTGTGCTTGAGCATACCATGCGCTATGCAAGGCGCTTTCAACTGGGCTTGAAATTGGAAATCTATAAAAAGATATTAACATGTTTTTGAAGTGAAATTTCTAATGCGACTTCCAACAAGGTTGCGTTAAACGTTTAACGCTACCATGGACGGGGTATGAAAGCACTGTTGCGTCGAAGTTTCACTTATCCGCGCGGAGGGACTCCACGCACTACCTTTTTTGATAGTAGTTTTAGGGTTGTAATTTATTTTTTAGTTTTCATGTTATTTAAGTTTTTTGCGATAAATGTCATTTAGTATCACTGTCCCTTAAAGGATATCACAACAAAGTTATAGGGGCTTGAAAATGGCCTGAAGGCTTGGAGTAAAGTATGGTATGGCGTTGCTGCCCGACTTGACAGATCTAACTCCTATAGCCTACATGATGATGATGAATATTATTAAATTTACAGAATGTAAGCTTGAACTAATATTTTCAAATGTAAAATGTATTTTTATGAGCTACATGTCACAGTTGTTCAAACATTATAATTCATACCTTTCTACGTTTCTGACATTATTTGACGTCACCACGCGGAAAATTCTTATAATTTTTCATAATATTTTGGACGCAAGCAGGCTATTGTTAAATAATTGATTTAGAAGCCAAATAAGCCTACTGAATATGTATGCCCAAATGTATTATGGCTAGAGGTAGTTATATATCTTATTTTTATAGGCTTGTGTTATTTATATCTCAGAAAATGTTAGAAAAGAGTTTTAGTTTGTCTGTTTGTGTATTTAAGTTTGTCTCTTTAAGTATTTTTGTGACAATTATAGAACCCAAAAAAGAGAATAGATGTCAGGCCTTTTAGGAGTTTTTTCATGGAACGCTAAACATTACTTTGAGAGTTTATAAACCAAGTCTTTTAAGCATAACAGAAAAAAGTACAAAACGGGCCTTTCCTTAGCCATGGATAGATATTTGTCGCGAAAAAATAATTCTACGACACTAGCGGAGATGTGCAAAGTAAAACGTTATTAATTTACTATATACTTGTAAGACCATTAGTTAGAGAAGTTTTTTTTAACAGGCAGAAGTGCCTTTATTAACTACGACAAAGTACATTACTACTGTATATGCTAAAACTATCGACACTACTACTACATAAAAAGCATTGGATCATTCACAGACCCTTGAAGATCTAAAGATAATCCAAACGCTCAAGCTCACTGCCAGTTGGCAGCGTGAGCATGTTGGCTGCATGAAGAAGAAAATATGAACTCCGCATCTCGATTGTGTTTTGTTTTTCACCAGATATTTCTACAGAATACAGAAATTTTAATTGGAACAAAAAATATGAGGTACAAATACATAACTTCTGCAATAAACTTACAGACTACTGGGCTCTGTCTTTGTCTCTACATATCTCTCATATCGCTTTGGTAAAGTTTGAATGAAACCAATATATTACAAAAGACATCTTGGACATAGCGAAGTGCGTACTCAAGTGTAAGCACAGGAAGTGCAACAAATACAATCGAACCGAACAATACTAAATAAATATTAGGATTATAAATACTTCCCGAAGCAATGGAAGGTGGCTCATGTGGTCGTCTTGAGGAAACCAGGCAAGACAGATTATACTCACCCCAAGTCTTACCGCCCTATAGGTTTGTTGCCTGTGATTGGGAAAATCGTCGAAAAGCTCTTGATCGTTCGACTTCAATGGCATCTTCTCCCTACACTCAGCACGAGACAGTATGGTTTCATGCCACAGCGAGGAACAGAGGACGCTCTTTATAATCTAGTGGAGCATGACTGATATACTACATATACATATTTTTAAATACATACTTAAATAAATAGTACCTAAATAACACCCAGACACAGAGCAAACACCTACGAGTATGTTCATCACATAAATGTTTGCCCTGGGTGGGGATCGAACCCACGCCTCTTTGATCCAGAAGTCAGGGTCACTAACCACTGAGCCACCCAGGCAGTCAATAACTTAAGCGAGTCTATAACTTAATGAACAGTGGCGGATTTACCAGCAGGCTTAGTAGGCTGAAGCGTAGAGCGGCAGATTTTGCCGCGGAGGAGGGCGGAAGCCTGCCCGTAGCCCCGACACATAGCGCAGTGGCGGAAACACCCCAGGTTTTTAGTGGGCATGCCACCCACTAGCGGTGGAGACCACATAACCACCAGCCTCCCCAGGTTTGGTGGTATCCATAAAGGATTTTCCTGGGTCAAAAAAAAGGGCCGGCAAATTTCGTACCGTTCATTTTATAATTGACAAAAATATAAGATTAATTTGTATCAAAGATGGGGGTAGCAAAATTCAACAGCCTGCTGGCGGCAAATACGTAAATCCGCAACTGTCAATGACCCAAAATGATTAATAATAAGGATTTCTTATTTATTCCACCTACAAGTAAAAACGCGATTCAGAACAATCACGCATAGTAAAGATATTAACGTCACCTTTGTAAAATTATTAGTTTGTACAGCTGCGGGTTATTTAGCGGCACAATAGTATTATACGGGGTATCGCCTAAATTTCCGCAAGTGTTGACTTGATCGTTGTAAAGAATACGCTTAAAGGGTTTCTAACTCTCTCGAGGTCTGCAGGTTTCTGCAGAAAAATAACTATGGAGTCCTCAAAAAGGGTAAGTGTTTTTTTTATATTTTAATAGGCTTTAAAGATTTACGCGGACTGAAATTTTATACGTAGTATCTTATTTTATTTGTGCTAGTCCACTTTTTAACCGACTTCCAAAAAGGAGGAGGTACTATGTTCGTGTATATATATGTATATCTTTTTGTGTATATTCATCGATAATTTAGCCAGTTCTGAACCGAATCGAAAAAATATTTTTAGTTCGGAAAAATATACTTTCGAGGTGGTCCTATTTAAATTTTATTGAAATCGGCTAAACTGTTTTTGATAAATCAACAAAAATTTACATGGATGTCACATCGATTCGTGCAAATTATTCGAATTCTGTACACGGTGGCAGTAGGTTTTGCGATTTTTTGCAAAAAATAATTATTATAATTTGGAGAACATGGATTTTGAATACAATATATTTATTTGTATTTATTTTGTATTATTTTTAAAACGTGTATTTTGGGTACAAAATATGTCTGTTGAAATAAAATTTTAGTAACCTAACTAAGTACCTTCCTGCAATACGTATTTCTAAATTATTTACTTATAACTAGCTGACCCAGCGAACTTCGTTTCACGCAATATCTTTGTAAATTGTATGTGTTATAAGCATTACTATTACAAAGTTTCATCTCAATTAGATTAGTATTTTTTGCGTGAATGAGTACACACATCCATACATACAAACTTTCGCGTTTATAATATTAGTAGTATATTTACTTTTTTTTTTTAAATTCTCTTTAATTTCTACTCTTTAGGAAGATTATGCGCCAAAGAGATGGGCTATACGGGGAAAGCCCCTAAAACAGCTGCAATATTGGTGAACTGGGACTCATACATACCTACATAGCTTGTAGAACTTATAGCTGATTATAAGATTTTGAATAATTTGCCAAGTGCGAGTCAGACTTGCGCACGAAGGGTTCCGCACCGTATGGAATCCGCCTTTAATATATTTTATTTTAACTTATAATTATTTTTGAAAGAAATATACCACCTTATATTTCAATCATCTTCCTGTTGCCATTTTTAATATCGAGAAAAAAATCACGTTACTTGTATGGGAGCCCTCCTTTAATATTTATTTTATTTTAATTTATATACTTATTTATTTTTAAAGTGCATAATTCACATTCAACTAAATATTCTGTGAATATTTCATGCATCCACCTGTCACCGTTATTAATATCGAGCAAAAAATGTCTAAAAATTCAGGTTTGTGGTATGGGATATACCCCCTTAATTTTGTATTTTTTTTATTTTTAGTATTTGTTGCGGCAACAGAAACACGTCTTCTGTGAAAATTTCAACGTTCTAGCTAATACGGTTCATAAGATAAAGCCTGGTGACAGACAGACAGAAGGACAGCGGATTCTTAGTAATAGAGTCCCGTTTTTACCCTCTGGGTACGGAACCCTAAAAATTATGTTAACACAAATTTTTTTTGGACTGCCATTTGTTCGGTGTATCTACTTGTCTACGGACCACACCGTGTTACGTTACGGATTGAAATGTGTAACCTAGCTATTATCTTTTCAGATCTACGTTGTTTTAACAACGCTTTTATTCCTGGAGGCTTCAGCAACCGACTCTTTCCAATCAACATCAACAAATGTTATCAACAATCAGCGGGCGTTGCCTCAAGCTACATTCCAAAATGGAGCAGCAGCTGTTTCGCAATCTGGTGCTTTTGGATTAGCATCAAGCTCCCAAAATAAGTACCAAGCCAACAATGTCGCATTGAACACTTATAAAACCAACCTCGGAACTGCCAATAACTTTGGTGCTGCCAATTCTTTTGCTAATTCTAATCCTGCAGCTAATTCTTATGGTGGTGCTAATTCTAATGGTGCGGCCAATTCTTTTAGAGCTGGTGGAACAGCTTTCAACGTGAATCATAATCTTGGCTCCCAACCTAATATTGGTTCAAATGTTGGACAAACTGCTCTCAGCACTGGCAGCAATACAGTCAATACAAATACTCGATTTGCATCCAATGGTGGTCTGACAACTGGATACGGACAAGCTTTGAATACCGGAACGAATTTTGTATACGGGTTTCCTAGTAATACCGGTACTCAACCAGGATTGGGACTAGCTCCTTTAAATCCCGGCTTAAACGGAGGATCTGCATCTGCTTTTAGTTCTTCTTCAAGTACTGGGAATGGAATTGGTCTGAATCCGTTACCGGTTGATGGATATAGACCTGGTTTCAATACATTTACTAATACTGGATACGGATCCCCAATAAAAACTGGTTTACTTCCTACTCAACCCGGTAGCTTTGCTACTTTCGGCAGTTCAAACGGCGCTTTTCAATCCTCCTTATACAATGGTGCCCCAAATAATTATGGGTCTTACCTAAACAGCAACTTAAATAGTTTCTCAAATGCAAAAGCCGGTACAACGGTAGGCTCTACTTATATACCTCTCGGTACCAAATCACCCCAGACATCGACAACAACAAATACTCAAGTGGTGCAGAATTATAACACCTTACCAAACAACCCAACTGGATTGTACTCGACGCAAAATTATCTTGGAGGTATCCCAAATGCTGGAGACGATAAATTTAAAATAGTTCACGTGCCGATTAACACAGGATCAAATACGCCTCAAAGTATACAGCTACCGATTACTGGAAATCCAATTAACTCGCAAAATGCTGTCACGTATAATAAAAACAATTTATATAACATTAACCAACCTTACAGCACTACTAATTCGCAAGCTCAAGCTAGTTCTTCCGCTGGTACTGTGAAAAAAGACGGAGAGAACATATATGATTTTAATATCAATAAAAATACCAATAGATATAGCTATTTAGGTGATATTTCCCAAGTAGATTCTATAATAGAAAAAGTACTTCACGGAAGTGATAACCAAAAGACCTCTGCTACTTCAACATCTACATCTTCCGCTGGAAGTTTAGGACAAACAAATACATTGTATAATTTTAATCAGCCTTATGGTACTCAAGTAACGTCAGCAAGTTACAGCAATTCTCAGGCTTCTTCAGTAAACCAAAACGGACAAAAGGTCCTGCCAGATAGCGAACTTGATGCTCTTATACAAGAAGATTTGAAATTATTAAATATTATTGACAACGCTGAGCATGAAAAACTTAAAAGCAATGTAGCAAATGTGCAAACTACTACTATTGCTTCTAGCGACTCTTCGGCTACAGCTGGAAATCAATACGGAAATTTGCCTTTATACAATACTGGAAATTACTATCCTGGCTCAAGTACTCTACAACCATATCAGCCAAGTTATAGTAACAAAACACCACTAACGTCTTCCAGTAATTCCCAAGCGACTTCAACAGCCACGGCCAGCACATCCCAAACTGGTCCCAATTATTTGCAAAGTTATCCTAGCTTTGATTCTATAAAATACTCCAATATCAATGGATTCAATCAACCTAATGCATACTCCCCTCTACCTGAGTATAACATTCCATTCAGTATCCCAACAAAGTTCGATACCACTAGCACAGCTCAATCGTCTTCAGTAGCTGCATCACAGACTGACAACACTAGTGGATATAACACAAATTTAAACCTTGCTCCGAATACATACGAGTACAACAATTACAATAATCAGTATGGAATTCATCCCAATTATACTCCTGTTGATTGGGAGAGTATTTTAAACGAAGCTAACGGAGGTAATTTAACCACTTCTAATGCAGCTTCATCTAATACAGCCTCTTCTAATATAGCCTCCTCTGGTATAGCTACTTCTAATACAACTGTAGGTACCCAACAATCTTCTACAGGAACGGCTACTTCTACATCAACGGCTACTTCAACCACTGGAAGTTCAACACTTCCTGTCTCTACTTTGAACTATCCTTCATACAATTATAATTATTATCCTCAGTCAACATTATATCCAAACTACCATCATGAACATTCTCCTATATATGTGGATAGTTATGGATATCAACCCAACACAATTCAAACTGTTGCTACAAGTTCTTCAACTAACTCAAATGTACAAACCTTGCAAGATTCTACACAAATAAATAATAGCCCCATTATTGATATCGCTAGAGTAAATACGCAACAAATTACCTCTACTGACACAGAAAAAGTAGCATACGATGTTAATGGTAACACTGGGTCTTCAAATGCTGAGAGTACTGCAACAGCAGTGGCAACTTCTGATAGCACACAATCACCAACAACTTCCCAGCAAATAACAGAACAGAACTCCGATATTACTGTTCAGTCTACAGACTCACCTATAGGTACTACCAATAAACCAATTGATGTCAAACAAGATTCTCAACTTTTATACACTCAAACCACTAATGAATCAAACGATTCTAGTAATCCGACCATGCAATCTAATACTGATGTAGTTGTACAATCTAACACTGATACCAGTATTAAAACGCAATCTTCAACAGACAGCACAATCGGTGGAATTTCATACTCTAATAATTATGATCAATACTCTCCTTCATATGGGCAATATTACTTCGGTCAACCCAATTATATTCAGCCTCAAACTACAGATTATCCTTATGACCAATATGCAGTTCTAAATAACTATGGTATCAATAATCTTCCTTCATCTGTTATAGATGATAGTACACTATCACAGTCTACTGCTGACACGAACGACAAAACTCAAGATTTAACTGAATCTGGAAATGATGACAAAGTTATTTCCACAGCTGACAGTACAGATGTAGCAAAAACTACAACTCTAGTAGATCAATCATCAACAACTGTTGTCGCTTCAGAGTCTGAGAATGTAAATTACGATAGCATACCATCAAGTCAACAGCCCGACGATTCTTACCGTAATAAATACTTTTACGGATACAACCGTCCCAGATACCAACGTTTGAATCGGAATAGAAATAGATATCCGCCAAATTATAACCATCTGCAGTACGCAAATTATCCTGTGGACCAACAAGGATCTCCTGACAATGTTCCCTTAATTAATATCGATCATAACACTCAAACGTCTTCGATCGTCAGTGTAAACGATAAAACAAATACAGTAGCAAGCTCGCCAAGTGAAACTAACGTCGAAACAGTAAACTATTACGACAACTATCCTACTAATTCCAATGATAATTTACCAAATAACCAGCCGCTACTGGATTCATACAACAATAATGGCGATTCTTCTCCAAACAACCAGCAAATATCACTAGATGATAGAGATCTTAATAACCAACAAACATTCATTGATTCCTACAACTATGCCGACGATTACTCATCCAATAATCAAGAAGTGAATTACGATGATAATGCACAAAAAGAAACTTATGCCACTACAACCGTTGGCAACAATTATGACGAAAGGTACGATGATTTCGATGGATACTGGGAAGAATCAGAGCAAACAGGTGGTACTGCACAAAAGCAAACTAACAATGCGCAGTACGTGAAATTTGGTGACCAAATTACAGAAATAGATACCTCATCGTCAAGTAAGGCTATAAGTAAGCAAGATACAGGAAGTAACCAAGCATCTTCGACATCGTTCGCGTCATCTCAGGCATCATCTCAAGCGTCATCTCAAGCATCTTCTCAGGCATCATCTCAGGCATCATCTCAAGCATCATCTCAGGCGTCATCGTCAGGATTTACAAAGATTGGTACAGTTTTGAACACAAATGCTGACGGAACTCCGCGTTCCAGAGCTTTTGAAGCCCTTTTGAGAATTCTCGAATCGATAGAAAAGCTATTCGGAAACAATACTGCATATTAATTCACAAATTACTTTTGCTTCATTGATCAGGTTAATAATTCATTATTAAGTGAAATATTTAAATCCTTCGCCATATAGGTCTACAATAAAGCTCTGAAGACATTGCAACTCGTGTTTGGAAAAATATTGTTACACTTTTACCCTTTGTTTGTTACATTTCATTTAATTCTAATGTTGGGCAATGATTTCTGTAAGATTTAATTATTAATAAACATTTTAAACAGTTTTTGCGGTTGTTTTTTTTTTCTTATTATTTGGGTTTCGATTTCAATCAAAACTTAGTAAGCGAGACTTTGTGCTATCGCTATCTGTTAGACACTTACTTACTCCACTTTTTTGAGAAGTTGTCTCAAAAGATACTGTATGACTTCAGTGATGTAATACTACTTAGGGTGCTACTTAAGTTTCTGGCCTCGGCAAAAATTAGTGTTACAATGAGCAAACTTTGACTGTTTTAACATGTTTTAACTCAACTTGTATCAAAACATTTTCGATTTTAGCGCGATTTACTTTATTTACAGTACTTTGAAAAAATTATGTAGAGCAAATAAATAAATCAAATCGTTGTAATTTTTTGTGCGTCAATTATACATAACTTTCGACGTGGATTTATCATGACAAAAGTGCATCAATGATTTCTTTTTTGAAGCTGCAATAAAGTGCTATTTTAAAGCTGTGTAAAAAACGATTACTGTCAATTCTATTATTTTTGAAGTTCACTACAGGATTAATTTCATGAAGATCGTCTAAAATCAGTAGTAATTTCACCATAAAAACGAATTGTGTGCATTGATTTTGGCAAAAATTAGCTAATTAATAGGTACTTTATTCGAAATGAAAAAAGTTGGTACTTCTTAAATTGGTTCAAATTGATGAAAACTAGCATTGCATTGATAAACGTGGAAAATGTTATATGCAACAAAACCAATTTCAATCATTATTAATGTGTTTTCACTATTAAGACAAAAATATAAATAGCAGTCCACGTAGTTATCAATTAAGTGCAAATTAATAAAAACGCAAAGATTTAGTCAGCACCCGCTTCGTACTTCGTACTTGTCCAGTTAAATACATTTTACATTTTTACAAATTATTTACATTTCAATATTCAGTTTTAAACTGGAAAGTTCTATTGGTTCTAGTTGATAAATTCATGCTCACTTTCTTGTTTAACTATTAGCAAAAGATTGAAATAGCACCATGTTCCCTTTAGGAAGCTGACGTAGAAATCGAGGCCAGTAAAATAGTTATCTTCCAACTTAGAGTAGTTATGCTTGTTTATTGTATATAGTCTTAGAGAAAGATAATATACGGAAATTCAAATATTTTTCATAACACTACGAAAATTCTCCACAAATTGCGTCACAATACATTTTGTTTCAATGTTTATTAGTACAGCTGTGACAACATAACTTTCCTGTAGAAGGTGGTTGTTGGCTTCGATTATTGTTTTGATGTTAAATACTTTGATTATTGTTTTTATGTTAAATAATACTCGTTATTCTACAATTATACCTTAATGGTTTTGGTAATGTGAAAAATATCATAATATTTTAGGTAATTTTTAAAGCGATATCGTATATATCCGATACCTCTGATATCTTAATTTTCTCCCTTGTCAATTAACTTTTTTTTCTATATAACAGCAGATCTATTCGTGATTTCATAACACAACATAGTATAAAACAAAGTCGCTTGCCTGTCTGTCTGTCCCTATGTATGCCTATATCTTTAAAACTACGGAACTGATTTTGATTCATTTTTTTTAATAGATAGAGTGATTCAAGATGAAGGTTTATATGTATAACACTTCTGTACGAGGCTGGGGCGGGTTGCTAGTAAGAGTATAAAAATGGCAAATCTACCAAATATACATACACGACTGTGACACAAGATTTTTATATTTTAGATAGGTACACACACCTATTTAAAAAATATTTAGAATAAAAATGTTTTTATTTACATAACTTATGAACATTGAGTTGTCATTCTGTACTATATTTAGAAAAATACATATATTTAAGAAAGTATAGCTCACAAAATGCCATAAAAGCATTATTTACATATTCCATACATCATCGTTTCCAAGTTTGGACAGTTGGAAAAACAATGTGGCCCGAGGTTACAAAACTTGGGTGTTTTACGAGAATACGTAGTACACTTACTTACCTACTTACGTTTAAAGTTTTTGTACACAAGTATAAATGGATAAAAATATGCCGATCGCCCCGCCCGAGCGGTATACTCGTACTCGTACTTCTTATTTTTCTTGCATCAGTACTTACTAAAACTATTTTCAATGTTATTTAGAACAATGTATAATTTTAATTTTTACTAGATATTTTCCAACATAACGGTGAATTTACGAGTAAATGCCTAATTGAAGATTAGGAAAATCGTTCCAAAGGTTTTTAAAATTATAAATGGTTTATGTTTGTGTGCTGGCTATTTTCAGATTTACCAAATATAAGTACGAAACAAAATATAGGTCTAGCCGTCTTCCACCGAAATAGCTAGAACGATTTCTATAAAATATATTTATCTTCTCTTAAAGACCCTACACTTTGCTAAGCAACAACTTAAACAGGGTTATTTCATTTCTAATCAATTAGCATTCTTTTAGGGGCTTATTCTGTACATCAAAACTAACTAACAACTTTTGTTCTACGACTTTTACTAATTCTCAAAAAAATGTTGTTCCAGAGAAAAATATCGTTCACCCTCGACAAAATGTATGGAACAGCTATTTTTTTTTAGTATTGACAAAAGTCGCAGTACAAAAGTTGTTAGTTTTGATGTATAGAATAAGCCCCTAAAAAGATACTAATTGATTAGAAATAACCCTGTATATTATGTAGATTGTACATTTCCTCTAAAAGTAACACCTCTTTACCGCCGTACCGCTTTCCATTCAAGCTCCGTAGGTAATACCGCATACGGCGTCAATAAAATCTTATTGTAATCAGAAACAATTTCTAAAGCATTCAGGAGAAAAGGACCGAAAGTGCATATAGTTTTCTTATCGGTTACTTTTATACCGGTTTCCTTATCGGTTACTTTTATACCGGTTTCCGAATGGATCCGGTACGTAGAACTTAGTTTCGAGAATAGTGTGTTTGTGAAATAGAAAGTAGTCAGAACGATTGTTCGAATGGAATTTATTCCAAAACAAGATTTTGTCTCCAAACGTTACTTTGACTGAAATTTTCATCGAATATTTATTAATCGATAGTCTGCTCTTTTGAATGAGTTTTACTTGGAAAACTATAATAAGTGGTGCAAGTTTTATCCTGTCTTACAGAACCTATTTTTGGTTTGGTTAATTGATCAAAAATTTTTATGATGTACTTTAAATTTACTATTATATTTATCAGGGATTATTTTTGACGGCGCCAGGTTTTTGGAAATTTACAGAACCAGTACTTTTTTTCAGTCGATATTTAGAATTGATTAATTGTTTCTCAAAAACAAAAGGACCGGTTTTATTTGCACGTTAAATGTGAAGAAGATAAATTATAAGGAAATATAAATAACAATTCGTTCAGACATTATTACTAATTACTATAAAATAAATAGTACTCTGCCCTCGAATCAGCGTATGAGTTTTGTCCCATTTGCCGGGACCGTGGGGCGAGGAGGCGAAGAGATTCATCTCGGATCTCGGACGTCGTTTGAGGGGTCATGACCCACGTTCTGGGGATTACTTAGTCCAAAACATATCTTTGGCAATTCAGTGTGGAAATGCTGCCATCCTTATGGGCACGTTCGGAGGTAGGGATGCTGAGCGCGGGGCATATTTCGGTTAGAACCATATTTTATGTAATCGTTAATAATTGGACAGTAATTTAATATTACATTATAATCTTATTTGACTTGTGAATGACCAATATTTGACTAATAAACCTAATGAGTATTGCATAAAAAAAATTATAATTACCTTATAACAAGGACTATTGTTTAATTATATCACAGCATTGCAAAATTTGCAATCACATTAATTTTTTGGTTAAATTTAAATAACGTCAAACACGCAAGCAATTGCAATAAGATTCACGCTAATCCGTTTGTTTCATCACACTTTAGATAATGACGCTTTGCTATGTCATACTGCAAACGTTTTAATGTTAATGTTAATTCCGGTTACTCTACAAATAGGCAAATTTCCGGTACCCACAACCCGGTCCTTCCCCAAAAGCGTTTACGCAGTTTGTGGCAATAAATAAGTATTGTTATCATTATTTCGTCGGTTGAGCGCCTATTCCGGCTTATCTCGCTCAAGTGAAATCTTATACCGCCTATTAACATTAAGTGTTAAGGGTTTGAAGGAAAAAGCAGATTAGATGCGGTATTCAGTCCTCTAGTAAGTGATTATTTAATTTTTATGATCTTGATCATTTTGTTGATAAGGACTTGTTGCAAAAAGTTATCATGTAATATCATTGTAAGATGTTCATTCTTTCTTTAAAACTTTTGGACATAACTACATATCTACCTTCGAAGGACGACTGGTCTATACAGGGTTATTTCTAATCAATTAGCATCCTTATAGGGGCTTATTCCGTACATCAAAACTAACAACTTTTGTTCTGCGACTTTTATCAAAACTAAAAAAAAAATTGGCTAGCCATCCCCAGCCAGCAGCAGCAGCAGCCATCCCCTCCACACTTCGCTCAGCGCTAGACTAATATGCCGCGACTTGTACGAACTTACTTACTTAGTAGGTACCTAATAGTATATATCTCCGAAAGTATTAGCTACTTGTATGTTTTCCGTATTTCCCAAGATCACCAATGCTTCTTACGGAAAAATTGAAGTGTTTCTTGCAAAAAACTGACCGTCATAAAACTATCATATGCGCAATAAAAGAGTGAACAAGCTATAAAAAAACTCATATCCTTTTATGTCGCGTATAAGGGCGAGACATAGGCCAAGGTCGTTACACTTATTTCATTCCCAATTTTATCGGTGATCCATTGACTTATAGTACTAGAGAGCAGTACAAAAAATTATAAAAATATCACTACATAGTATAAAACAAAGTCGCTTTCCGCTGTCTGTCCCCATGTATGCTTATATCTTTAAAACTACGCAACGGATTTTGATGCGGTTTTTTTTTCATAGATAGAGTAATTCAAGATGTTTCCATCTGTGCGAAGCCGGGGCGGGTCGCTAGTCTCCTATAAATATCGCGTTTTCTTGGCTCTTTCGTGGTTTCGCCCCGCAAGCTATTCGGCCCGCGGGGCGAATCAACGAAGCCTCTTTTTTTCGATGTACCGCCTATATAAATTAACTCAAAAGGAATAATTTAAAAGCTGGTAGGATTATGTATGAAAACAAGTACGTGCTTTATGTTTTCAAGAAATTAGTGTAAAAATATTGATTTTTTAAATAACTTAACTCAAACTTGGTTTGTAATTTATTTTATCATAATTTTACATTTATCAAACATTTCTCCAAACGAAATTCACGGAAATAAAAAAAATACTTTAGGTTTTGTTGATATAGAATCAGAGGGCTAAGTTGGAGTTTCTTGCTCGAACTCGATCACGTTAACGTTTGATGTGATTTCTATGGAAATGGCACAGCGCCATCTTGTGTCACGAACAGAAAACTGACTAGCTAAGTGTGAGTATTTTTACGGTAATGTAACAAGCGCCAAACCGATCCAACACAAGCGCGGCAACGTCAGTGATTGACTAACTCAAGCGTATGTGTCAATGTGCTCGCGTGTGTGCTCGGCGCGCTCGGTTAACGCGACGTAAAAGTAATTCGATTTGATTTGCAAAACTCCAACTTAGCCCTCTGGGCCCTGGTCGGATACGTAAAGTTTACACAAAGTGTAGTCTTTACTAATATTATAGATCCGAAAGTATGTTTGTTGATTTATTGGTGTGTTCCTCTTTCACGCTGCAACAGAGCAACGGATTGACTTTTGGCATTTTCGGAAAGGAGCCGTTTTTAAAAATCAGCAATAATGTTAACAATTCGAGCGAAATATTTGAATTTCGTACACAATGGAAGGTGGTTTTGCCACTTTTTGCGAAAAATAATTAATATTGCAAAGTTTCATCTCAATCCGTTCAGTAGTTTTTGCGTGAAAGAGTAGTAAACATCCATACAGACAAACTTTCGCGTTTATAATATTAGTAAGATGTTCAGATGATCATCTCTATAGATATATTATATGTCAATGCGATAACCGCTATCTTTGGATGGCACGACCGAAACCAATAGTTGTGAAAAATTGAAAATATTTTTTATGTGATCCGCGTTTTACTGCTTTTTCCTCCTGGTTTCTGCCACAGAGTAAATAACAGATGGTAGGTATATGGATGGTGGTAGAATCTACTTTATATTGTCATGTTAGTAATTGTCTTGGAAGTGATTTTGAACAACGTTAAGTTAGGGCCACCCTAAAATTTAAGAAGACAAATTCAGATCTTTCATCTGTACTAGCCAGTTTTATAGTCCATTGCAAGACGTAGGCCTACCCATGAAAGGCGATGAGGCTATATCTACCACACTGGCTCACATAGGATGGTAGATCACAATCACTACATAGTATAAAACAAAGTCGCTTCCCGCTGTCTGTCCCCATGTATGCTTATATCTTTAAAACTACGCAACGGATTTTGATGCGTTTTTTTAATAGATAGAGTGTTTCAAGAGGAAGTTTTATATGTATAATACACCTGTGCAAATCCAGGGCGGGTCGCTAGTATTTTATAATTTTGTCAATTCCGTTTTGCAATTTTGTACGTATTTTCATCTTCATTATCATTCATCTTGAATTCTGGGTTGCCCGCTTAACAAACGTTAGTTCAATGTCACCCTCTTCCGACTTAGTAGGTATACTTTTCTCGAAATAACCCTGTATGATAGGACTCTGTAATTTAAAACCACCTATTCAGGGCAATCTAGAGCTAAATAAACACTAAGCTCTATAAACCGCGACTATAAATAAATAGAGCTTTAATTTATAGTCCGGAATGGCTGTTACGTTTCCAATTAATCCCTTTGTAATATTTAGTTGCGCGGCACTGTGGTTGCCCTGGCTCTGTTAGGGTCAATGAGCTTCCACAAATACAGACGTTATACTCATTATAATTATTTTTCGCAAAAAAATAGCATGTCTGACTTCACTCGTGTACAGAATTCGCGAATATTTCGCACGTTTCGATGTAACGTTTTTCACATTATTGTTGATTTATCAAAAATGGCTCAGCCAATTTCAATAAAATATTAATGCGACCAATTTCGAAGTATACTTTATCTAATAAAAAAAGAATTATTGAAATCGGACTACTACGAAAAAAGTTATGCGTGGTTAAACAAAAAAAAAATATACGCATCGAATTGAGTACCTCCTCCGGTTTGATTCGTCGGTCAAAAAATAACCCTAAAACATGGCAAAATTCTGTTGTACCTAAGTACTTAGAATATATTTATATGCAGCATTGTTTCCTTCACTTATTAGTAGAGTTTAAAACCCAGTTGGCATTTTGTGATATTTGTCACTGCTATGAAGTTAAAAATAACTTTCTAACTATAATTGTAATAAAGTGATAATACATAATTATATTTCCTACATGCCCCTCAAAATGTGGTCCGGAAGTTTATAAAAATAGAACAGTGACTTTTTAAAGATAAGTATCTATCGAAAATGCAGAATGCTATTTATGGTATCCAAGCTCAAAAAAAATTTTTACTTATTTTTAGCCACAAAATCATGGCACAGATACTCTATGTCAGCGTCAGAGTGTAGTAATGAAAACAATTTTGATACTGCATACATAATAAGAAGATACATCATTTCAGTGATTTTGTTTATAAAAAAAACTAGCGACCCGCCCCGGCTTAGCACAGGTGTATTATACATATAAACCTTCCTCTTGAATCACTCTATCTATTAGAAATAACCACATCAAAATCTGTTGCGTAGTTTTAAAAATATAAGCATACATAGGGACAGACAGACAGGGAAGCGATTTTGTTTTATTCTATGTAGTGATAATAATGCGTTCTATTTTACGCTAATTTAAAAACGCGCCCAAGCGGCCCGAGTTGGGCCAGCGCTGTCGGGTGCCGCGGAAGAGTGCGTAAGCGTGCCCGTAGCCCCGACACCAGGCGCAGTGGCGGAACACCCTGGGGTTTTGGTGGGTATACCGTCCAGCAATGGGCGGGGACTCCCACATAACCACCCGCCTGCCCCGAGGTGCGGTGGTATCTTTAAAAGATTTCCCCAGGTAAAAAAAAAAAAATCGCTATAACGCGCTTTAGGTAAAAAAAAAAGCGTCAGATCTAGCGCTAAGTTGTCACCTTGTCAGCACTGCGTCGGCGCAAGACAAGGCGCGACTGACTTGAACCAAGCTAATTTGCACTAATTAGCTTGCCTTGAGTCCGCCACGCTAAGCAGAGTATAACGCATCTACCTCAGTTTGTAATATAAGATCATTGGTTAGGATAGATGGTTTCAGATAGATATTGGGAGTATTGAGGTTTAACTATTATCAGCTTAGGTAACTATTTATTAACTAGATTCGATTTCATAATTCATATTTATTAGTCACTAGCTTTTACCCGCGGCTTCGCCCGCGTTATATTTTGATTTTGGCTTATGTTTATGTCGGCTGCGAGACCCAACCTAACCGACAAATTTAATATCAAAATACCTTAGAGGAATGCTTTTGTTGGTTAAGTTACGATTGGAGTGTATATACAACCCCCCCGTGTATTCCCGCCTTGTCGTAGGGGAGGTCTGAGGCAGCTGAAAAGGCGGCGCTCGAAGTCTCCCTGTAGGTTGCGTGCCTTATGAGGAGTGTCGCAACTGAAGCGGGCTGCAGTGCCGCTCTTGCGACGCTGCAGCCGAGGATTTTTTATTTTATTTTATCGCAAAATATCCCTGACAAAAATTTGTTCAATGTTTTTGGCTGTTTGCAGTTAAAATAAACATTACAATGGTACAGCCAAGTTTATACCTACTTGTTCCTAATTATTGTTTTTTTTACAAATATTTGTGCAAAATTCGATAAAATTGTTTCTAAGGTTCTTATCTTATCTTTAATTATTTCATCTAAGTTTTTGCGTGTTATATTAATTCCAATTTTTTGTTCTAAATCAAATCGCTGCTTTCCATAAACTGGGCATTCCAAGATTATGTGCAGTGGAGTCTCCTCTTTTGTGGGTTCACAGATGCACGATGGGCTTTCCCTCAGTATATCGATGTAAGTATTGGGAAAACCCACCATGCCCCGTCAGCACTTGAGTTATGATTCCCACTGGTGCTTTCTCTTACGATCTTGTATGCCGCCCTTGCATCATGAAAAAATGTTTTGGTTACCGCCGCTGTGTGTCCATCCTGATACCACCGGTTCCACTCGTCGAGAGAGTCCTTTCGGATTTCTTACTTGACGAATGAAACGGGGCAGTTATCGTAAATAGGTCTGTCTGCACTTCGAGTGCAGTGCTGCTGCCTTTGCTAGCTGGTCCGCTCTCTCATTTCCCTCCATCACCGCGTGCGCCTTAATCCAATAAAATTTCACTATTTTATTTTGTGCGTGTAGTAACTCTATGTCAACTTTGAATTTTACTGCTAAGGGATGGAAGGAAGAGACGCCTACTGCCGTTTCCAGTGCAGACCTGGAGTCACAAAAGATGCTGTAGCTGGACTTCGGGAATTTTAATGCTTTCTCGGTAGCCTCCAGAAGTGCCAATAGCTCGGCCTGATACACGGAGCACCAATTGGCTAATTTCAGCTTGCGGGTACATCTCAAATGGAAAATGCCGCCCCGACTTTCCCTTTAATTTTGCTGCCGTCTGTAAATCTGTTAATTTCTCGGTTAAGATTTTGCTCTAGTGCTGCTCCGTCTGCCAGGCATATGAACTCCAGCTCTTCCTGCTGCGCTGGGTGCGGCTTCTTAATATAAGGGACCAACTTTTCTGTCTTTCTATCTCCAGTTACTTGCTGGGAATAACCTTTCTTAGTTTCATAAAGCAAGGCTGCTTCCTGGACTCTGATATGACAGCCGAGGATTAGGGGGGCCGCGGTGGGATATATGGAACTGGTGGTGTGGGTGCCGCCACCTACACTACCTTCCGCTATGCCGTCAACGTGTTGGCAGACGCAGTGGGGCTGCAGGGGAAGAGAAGTGTCGGTATCGCGATGGCCGTTCTCACTGCTCTCTGCAGTTGAAGAGGCAGGCGCTGGGTTACTATGACTGACCCGTTGCACTGAGACCAGGGCGTTGGAATGCTGTCCGACGCTCAGTGCTGGTTAGTCCCGAGTGGTGGATGACGATGTGTCTTGTGCTCCGAAACACTCCGTCATTATGGCGGGAGCGCAAGCTCCGTTATGGAGCCCGAGTCTGGGCTAGCGCTGTTGAGTGCCGCGAAAGAGTGCGAAAAATGTAGGAACGTCCTAAACTTGCCATGACAGGTTATTTCTGGCGCTTAGACGGCTGCTACCGCGGCCCGCTCACTAAGTTTTTATCCTATCCTACGGGAACTGTTAAAGTTTTGGGGATAAAAGATTTGGGTGGCCTTTTTCACTTTTCGTCTTTCAAACTATATTCATGCAATAAGCCAAGGCAATCCGTTGCTCCGTTGCTGAGAAAAAAATATTGTCTTATCCTACGGGAACCACATTTTTTTCGGGATGGAAAGTATCCTATGTCACTTTCCGTCTTCCAAACTATGCCCACCCCAAAAATCAAGTCAATCCGTTGCTCCATTGCTGAGAAACAGTTATTGTTCTATCCCATGGGAATCACGAATTTTCTCGAGATAAAAAAGTAGTTTTTTCAACCATAGGTATCCATATCAAAAATCAAGTCAATCTTTTGCTCCGTTGCTGCGTCAAAGAGGAACAAACCAACAAACTTTTCGGATTGATAATATTAAAGTATGATGATTCTCTACCATAAAGGTAGAATAAAGAAACATGTTAAACCTCTAATGATAGAAGATTTAAAAATATTTTTAATGTCAGACAAAATGACGGCCTGGTATTAAATGTCATAGTAACATGTAGCATGCAGAGGGAAAAAAACATTTTATCCAATTTTAATGTCAGTTGTCATTTTCAATCCATACTTTTTTTCCTCTTCAAAGGGATATAATGGTAGAAAAATAATTTGTCCCCCTGCCATGCTACCTGTGATTTATAAAAGTCTGCAGACAATGTCACTTGTCATCTATTTACGTTTCGCTGTGACGTTTCGTTAATCCACATTAGCGTCATAGAGGAATTAATCACGTAGCGTATTTGTAATAGTGGCGACAGTTGAGCGACAGTTTCGCTTTTAATAGTTTTTGTCCTGTCCTACAGGAACTATGCAATTATTCGGGATAAAAAGTATCCTAAAGTAATTTCCGCCTTTTAAACTGTGGCCATGCCAAAAATCAAGTCAATCCGTTGCTCCGTTGGTGCGTGAAAGAGTAACAAACCAACAAACTTTTCGGATTTATAATTGCTACCATTAAGGATTAGCTGAACTTACGTTGAAATGATGGTGAATAAGAAAATTAATTTCCTTCTTATTTTTTAGTAATTCTACGTGGACTGAAATCGTACCGTCAAATGCCCTTGAGTTCTTTGAATGATTTGTACGGGTTTTCATATCAGGAGGAGGGAAAAATATGACGATGAAACTTGTGTAACCTACATACTGAACAAAAGTATAGGTACAGTGTTATTTCTAATCAATTAGCATCCTTTTAGGGGCTTATTCTGTACATCAAAACTAACAACTTTTTTTCTGCGACTTTTGTCAGAACTCACAAAAAAATCACCTGTTTTTACATTTTGTCGCGGGTGAACGATTTTCTATGGAACAATAAAAAAAAAAATTGTGTTTGGACAAAAGTACTTATGTCTGTTTTTGTGTATGTTCACCGATAATTTCGCCAATTATGAACAACTTATTTTTTATTTTATTTCGAAAGGGTAAACTCCCGAGGTGGTCCCATTGAAATTTTCCATTTAATTCGAAATCGGCTTAGCCGTTTTTGATAAATGAACAATAATGTGCATGGATTCCACGTCAATTCGTGCAACCCATTCGAATTCTGAGTCGAAGTCGGTGGTTCCAATTTTAGCAAAATTTAAATAAATAATTTATAAACAACTTTTGAATGAAAAAAAACCTGTAATGACATGGACGGTGGTGTGACGTAACTAAATAAAATGCAATTACTATTTATAGGTATAATTAATTATGTACTCGCATAATAAAATACGCAAGACCATGATTATGTTCAAGTGAATAAAGCAAGTAAAATTATGAATGTAATTTGACTGAAAGGATAAATTTCATTTTGCAATTAGTTGAAAATTAGCTATTTTAATTTTATTTTTGTTGAAATGCTTTTTTACTGAATAATTTGATAGCAATATCAATAAAATAATAGCACTTACTTATTGGAGGTGTTAAAAGGGCAACAAGGAAATGGTCCCCCTCACATTTATTATTAAATCCAAAGTAGAGTAACAGCACTGTCAATTTTTGCAGGACACGATCGTTCTTAATATCGATTATATCCTACTGCAGGGAAAATTATCTCTTTGATTGAAGTCCGCGCCACACAGGTCGGCGGATGCTCTGCGCAAAAAGCAAAATATAGGTATGCGCAGGAGCCAAAGAGACAATATTTGTTATACTATTGTATATAAAATAAAACAATGGAAACAGACAGAAAATATACCAGCTTACAATCACATAATAATTCATTATAATATCCCAAGAACTGTACCTATTCCCCGTCTTTACAAACGTTTCCCTCTTCCTATAACCCAAAAACTGTATTTTTTATAAATTACTTGATGATGGTAAAATGATGATGGCCTCTTGGTGTTGGTTTCGGCCCCATCAAAGATCCGGGACAGCCCGTGAGTTGTAAAACAATAATGGACAAATTGTATACATCGTTTCGAGCGAACTATTCAAATTTTGGATACGATTGAAGTCAGTTATGCGATTTTGTGGCGCAAATTAATTATTTTATAACATATTTGCTCGTAAAGTGGCTGTAATTACACCAATTTCAATATTGTAATGTATTTCATTACGCACTTGTGCATTATTGTAATGTAAAACGCACGCCGCCACCGACTGCTGTCACTCTGTGGTCTCGTTTCTCCTACTTTCACGCGGCGAGTGTGAGAGACATTACGGCACTTGTGCGGTAATGTAATGTAAAACGCACGATGCTTCGACTGATGCACGACTTTCACTCCGAGTCAGAGTGCTCCATTCCAGTGCATGTCTTCTAAGATTTTTATTAATTTTCTCGCAAATATGTTATAAAACGTCGTATGAAATACGTGCGCGCGTGAAAATTACAGCCGAGGCTTCCTTACAGCCCTCGAGGGCTAGCAATATTGCTGAGGCTGTAATTTTCAACTTACCGCACTTATAATAATATCATAATGTACTATTATAGTCCTATTGTCCTCTAGCAGTGTGGTCACGCTATCGCGAGGGATCCAACATGCTAATAGCGAGATTGTCTTCATTTCATTGTCTCGGGTCCTGGGGCCGCTGTAATTGTTTCCTGGACTTATTTAATACGATTTTAATACAGAGAAATGGGTTTCCTTGTGTAATCTACTCGTTATCGGCTTCGGAATCAATGTGATAGAAAGCTTTATTGCATTTTTAAGCAAAATTTGGTAGTGTATTATTATAACATATGTATGATATTTTAGATGACCTAGCGAACTTCACGCAATATTTTATAAATTATAGCCTATGTATTATTCGAATGTTTAAGCATAAATATTGCAAAGTTTCATCTCAATCCGTTGGTAGTTTTTGCATGAAAGAGGAACAAACATCCAAACATACAAACTTTCGCATTTATAATTTTAGTAGATTTGTTCGGCAAAAATGTGTAGAAACGAAGTGTCACGTAAGTACATACAGGGTTATCTGCTTCCCTGTACTAAGCCAAAAGGGGGTGGTTAAAATGGGGCCAACCCGAAATTCTAGAAAAAATATTATGCTGTAGCCATTTTGCCGTTTCCAAGTTGCAGTTTTGTATGAAACCGCTGACTTTTTTTCTCTTTAGGGACTGAATCACCACCTTTCGGCTTAGTACATTAGTTCTGGACAACCCTGTATAATAGGCTATTCTAGCTTATTTCAGCTGCTGAAGCCAACAGCTGACCATAGGCCTACGCTTGACAGTCAATGCCGATGCGTCACGATTAACCAAAATCCAATAGGTACTTAATGTGTATTCACTGTCACTAATTCAATGCCAAAATCTAACTTAGAGGGTAGTTTGGAGATTAATACTGGCTCGCGTTTTTTATTACTTTTGCACTGCTATTTTCGTTGATTGTTTCATTTCCTATTTTGTTTATTTATTTACAATATTGTTGTAAGTTCCTTTCTGAACGTATATAGCGTCAACATTAAGCACAGTTTTCATTAACAAAGACCCATCTAACCAGTATTTAGACAGAGAGACGGCAGCTAGAATGTAAATGTCGCCTGTATTTCAGATGGGATTGCAGAAAATTAGATACCTAGCTCCGACCCAGGGTTCACACGCTTAAGGAAATTTTGAGTCAGAATACATCAACGAAGTTATTACGCATATTTTCATCCTCCCATCTCGGAAAGAGTATTTTTGCTTTTCGAAATCTGAGTATGTTCGCTAAAGTGGAAAGTAAAATTGAATTTAGAACATCGTGTGCACTAAGTCTGTGAATGCAAAACATCATGAAACCTATTTACTTACCACGACCCACGGCCTAGACGTCGTAGTCAGACAAATTTTTGCGCCAAAAACTACTGTTGAATTTTTGATGTCAGCATTTTTGATGTCTCACAAGTTAGCGCCTCACAAATAGGTAGGGCCAAATCAAACCTTGCGATGGTGTCGGTGAAGTTAGCTACACTACGCAATTGGATTTGCGTAGAGTGGGTATCCCCACTCTTCGACTTAGCTGACATATGAATTTGCTACTGCGCAACGAATGGCACCGTAAGAGAGAGGCCTATACCCAGCAGTGGAATAGAGAAGTCTGCGGATGAAAATGATGATTTCTAATTCGAAGTTGGGGCGATAAGTCCTGCACTGACGTCCCGCATGGGGTGTTTTGTACGTTTCCCTCTCCAGCGTCTACCCGAGCCAGCCCAGCTCCTTAAAATAACGGAGCGTGGCTCTGGATAACTGCTCCAGTAGCTTAGATGGTGATGATGATAATCGGAGTCTAAAAGTTGTAAAATCTGCGCATTATAGAGCCGTTAAAGCAATTACCACACATCTGGCATCGGAGACAATGCTGCTAAAATACGCATTACTCCTTAATAGTGCGAGCGATAATACAGTCATTTGCAGACTTTGCCAAACAAAACTATCATTAATTTCGTAGTCGCGATGTTCACGGACGTGTCTGTTAGAGTTTGTGCAAAAAGAGAAGCGTCGTAGGTGAGGTCGCCCGTGTCATAGTGAAGTATATAAGTAGACAGTGTATCAACCAACCCGCACTGGGTCAGCGTGGTGGATATGGCCCAATCACCCTTTGTGGGTAGGCCTTCGTCTTGTAGTGGACTATTGGAAAGGCTGGTACAGTACAGTACAGTAATATTTCGGTTCGAACCGAAATATCAGCTTTATAACGGTTTTGATTAAGTAAAGCACAGGTGTTACTCACGCTTAATTTTAGTAGAAAACTGCTACTATAGTGCTTGTGCTATGCGAGACGAGCCCGCGTGCTAGTACTCCAACCTTGAAAAAGATCGCCAAATGCGATCGAAATATAGTAGCAGTTTTCTACTAAAATTAAGCGTGAGCAAACAACACCTTGCGCGAAAACCACGCTAGTTTCCATAATGAAATTATAACGGTTTTTAGAAACGGCGACTTCGAAACACGTGCCTTGTAATTTAAAACAAAGGAACGCACTTCCCATTGTAGCTATTGTTATGGATTATTAATCTCATTGCCTTATTAACAACTATTATTACAAAAGAATAAAACCGAACTACGGAATATGGTCACTGACACTACATACGACGATATACGAAGACGTCATCATCGTCACATCAGTCTTACATACATAGGCTTACCCTCGAAGTAAATCTGCATAATGTCCGGAATAGTATAATTGACTTTACCAACTTTTGGCTACTGCAGGTACTGGATCGGTGTAAGGACGTATTAAGCCTTTTTGTAGCATCTTCAACAAAGAAATATAATAGCATATCATAGTAGCATACCTATATACAATCTAGTAGTCTAGAATATTATAGATGACTAGGTAAAAAACATTATAATAATTAGTCCGTGAGTTAGATTATCAAAAAATATAGTACATGTATTTTTTTTTCTGTTAATCTAACAACAAATGACAAAGATAAACCTTGTCAAAGTTTGGGAGCGGGGGGTGACGTCACCTCTCTTACAGAAGTTTATGCATTTGTATGGCACTTGTGACGTCACGCGGAACTTTAACAGACTAAATCTATATGAATTTTTGTTTGATTGACAAAATAAGGAATACGTGTCTAATCACAGTGTCTAATATTTATCTGACGGACTAATTATATTTTTTAGTCATGCGTATTCTAAATGACATAAATGACCTTAGCAAACGCGTAAAACGAGCTTTATGTGAGCTTCAGTCAGGATTGGATATTGCGCAGCTTGTAACTAACTTCACATCCACCGACTTGTACGATTCGTCCTATTTCAAAATTATTGCATCGCATGTTACTGTACTTCTGATCTTTATGTTGCTTTGTATAAGCTATTCACTGTTTGCACATAGGTAATGTAAAGCACAATACAAGCGAGTTTCCTTTAAAGTCTGCGTGCGAAACGCAGCAGACTTGGCAGACGAGAATCGACAAAAGCAAAGTAAACAGGAATGTTTCAGCAGACAGAACGAGTACGCTGCGCGCTGCAGAGATAGAACTGCTAGAATAGCCACTTTTTTTAATGACTAATGTTTTGCACATGTTCGGGTCAGTCTTCGGATCGGTGACCGCGGGTGACATTTACAACTGCGCACTATCGTGGACGGCACGTTAAATTGTAGGTCCCGGTTGTTTTAACCGTTTAGCCATGTCAGAGGCCTTCAGACGGCTTAAAAACTGACACCAGGGCTAGCCACCCGGCCTATACGAACTCCCACAGAACCACCCGAGGCACGATGGTATCAACTAAGATTTTCCCTGGACAAAAAAAAAGTATATTTTCTAGATGATGGATATTATTATATTTTAAGATGTTATTGTACAATACTAATCATTATGACCAACATTGATAAAAAGAAATAAAAAACCGGCCAAGTGCGAGTCGGACTCGCGCACAAAGGGTTCCGTCCGTGTGGAGCCTCCTTGCCCCATTTCTCTTGCCATTATTAATAGCGAGCAAAAAACTCCCAAAAATCACGTTTATTGTATGGGAGCCCCCTTAAATATTTATTTTATTCAGTTTTTAGTAATTGTTGTTATAGCGGCAACAAAAATACATCATCTGTGAAAATTTCAGCTGTCTAGCTATCACGGTTCATGAGATACAGCCTGGTGACAGACTGACAGACGGACATCGGAGTCTTAGTAATAGGGTCCGTTTTTACCCTTTGGGTACGGAAACCCAAACACGCAAAAAATAAGAAACTTTCGATGATTTTTTTTTTGGAACAGCAGATTTTTTTGTCAATTTTTGTCAACTAGAGAGATGGCGCTGTGGTGGCTTGAGGCTATTTTCATCAACCACAAAATTGTATGGAAGATCTGGCCCAGAGCTGTCAAAACTGTCAAATAAGAATGTCCAATAATTAGAATTTGACACTACTGAGAGAAACTAGCCACTGAATCGAGATATACTTAATGTCCCTTTCTAACTCATGCCATATTAAACTTTGCATCTCTTTATTTCTTTACTCGATCGACCACATTATCCCTCTGGTATCTCTGTGGACTGGATGCAGATATACTCGTAAGATAACTTTATTGATATTAATGGAACCTAACATTACAAAAAATATTGCATAATATTGATTCATTAACATGCTCGCCCTGGTTAACATTTTTTCACATTTTTACTAATAATGACACTTGATACAGAGATGCATTGTTAGGTATCTAAAATTTTCATCACAAAATAATATTAAATTCATTTATTAAAATCTGATAATTACAAATAGGTACTAAATCGCAGACAAATATAGAAGATCTCATGTCACTCAATTTATGGTATGGTCGAAAAAATAAAATGCAAGATTCCCAGTATTTCTAGTATCCTTAAGTCTGTGGCACAACTTGGCGTAGGTACTAGTCTAGGCATATAGCCGTGAACACAATGCCTAGGCGCTAACTCCCAGCCTGCCGCTTAATTACTGAGCAGTAATGTCCTTTGTTGAGCCTCAAAGCTGAGCAAAGGTAGAAATGTTGAAATATTATGGTGTAGATTCGTTTATGGAAAGGTAGAAATACCGTGTACGTCGGATTATTCATTTTGTTTGGGAACGGTAATGTCAACTTCAGGTTTAATTGATCTAGCTAAGGAAAAGACGAAGCGAAATCTTTGTTTTACTACGGCGTTTTTGCTTTCGTGTGTCCAGATCTTCTAACAAATGAAGACATGAGTGGATGAAAGTGTTATGATACATAAACAAAAACTCGAGAAAATTAGCGTTAAAGGTTTTTTAGTTGTAGAAATGGTAGTAGTAGAGTTACAATGCTAAAACTTTCAAAAAATATAGGTTATTATGTCTTTATTCAAGTACATAAAGCTGTTAGAAAAATATTATATTTATGAGAGTAATTTATGTAAAAAAATGTACATAACACCTTCATTCACAAATATGTTTGGTGATAAATGAAACAACTATTCTGTATGAAAGTGTTTATTAACTGAAAGTTTTTATGAAAGTATTAAAATGAAACTGAAGAAACTGTCCAAACGGTGGGTGCTAAGTTCTTTAGACCCCGCCGTTCAAATAAACCGCAGAAATTCTCCGATCACACTGTAATCTCATGGCCGAACCGACGCTCGCTAAGATTGCAGTCTTCCGATGATGAAAAGTCATATAGGCGTCTCAATAGACAAATTTCGAAATCCTTGCGGCACGACATCCGTCTTTTTAATACTAAACATATTAAAAAGACAATAGAGCGGAACAAAGGCTCCAAAGTGTTCGCAAGAGATTTGTCTATTGGACAAAGCCAATTGACAAAGCTGAAGAGAGAAGATGGAAGTTTAGCGTCGACCAAGGCAGAGGTATTAGAGGAGATCGAAAGGTTCTATGGACAGTTATACGCTTCGGTCGCTAAGCCTGTTAGCAGCGCGGCCAAAGATCCAAGAGCCAAGCTGACCCGACACTTCACCGAAGATATCCCAGACATCAGCCTGTACGAGATTAGAATGGCCCTGAATCAGCTTAAGAACAACAAGGCGCCGGGTGATGACGGTATCACATCAGAGCTCCTGAGAGCGGGTGGAACACCGGTACTAAAAGTCCTCCAGAAGCTTTTTAACACCGTCGTGACAACACCTTATTGAAGAACTACAGACCCATCTCGCTTCTGAGCCATGTTTATAAGCTGTTTTCTAGGGTCATTACGAATCGTCTCGAGCGCAGGCTTGATGACTTCCAGCCTTCCGAACAAGCCGGTTTCCGAAAGGGCTTTAGTACCATGGACCACATTCATACGCTACGGCAGGTTATACAGAAGACCGAAGAGTATAACTTGCCACTTTGCTTAGCGTTTGTGGACTATGAGAAAGCCTTTGATTCGGTCGAGACTTGGGCTGTACTCGAGTCTCTCCAACGATGCCGTATTGACTATCGGTACATCGAAGTGCTTGTATAATAACGCCACTATGTCGGTCCGAGTACAGGAAGAGAGCTCCAAGGCGATCCCTTTAAAAAGAGGCGTAAGACAGGGAGACGTAATTTCTCCGAAACTGTTTACGGCTACTTTGGAGAACGCCTTCAAGCTCCTGGAATGGAAAGGATTCGGCATCAATGTCAATGGCGAATACCTCACTCACCTTCGGTTTGCCGACGACATAGTAGTCATGGCAAAATCGATGGAAGAGCTCAGCACGATGCTCGAAGGCCTCAATCGGGTTTCTCAACAGGTGGGTCTTAAGATGAACATGGACAAGACGAAAGTTATGTGTAATTCCCATGTTGTACCCACCCCGATCTCTGTTTTAATTTTTTTTTTACCACGACCAACGTTAATTTTTGAACTGAATGATAACATTCTCTTAAATTAACACGTTCAAACATGAATGAAGGGGTTATGTACACAACATGACACTTTCATCCATATCAAAATACGGTTTTATTCGTTTTAGCACGTTTGGTCATGGATGAAGGTGCTATGTACGTACATAACACTTTCTTCCACTAAGAAATTAAGTGTTGTGTGTACATAAACCCTTCATCCATTATTTTTCACACTGTTTACGCTTATAACTATGAAATCTGAAGGTGCCATGACTTCCGAGTTGACATAACACCTTCATTCATGACAAAAAACCGAAATTAAAAAAAATGCGACATAACACCTTCATCCACTCATGTCTTCAAATATCTTTGAGTCACAATAAATGTTCTTTGACTTTGACTTTTGACTTTGAGTTGTGCAAAAAAAGTGTCCGAGGCAAAAATCTGCCCAAACTACGTAGTGGGCGGGCAGGATTGTAGTTAGTCATAAGGTGATTGCAAGCCGACTACCATGCCGCGCGATGCCAAAGTGATCGGTTACAAGCAATCATTAGGTGACATAACGTTGAGATTCAAGAAAACGGGTCATTGTAAATTATTTAATTTAAATATCTAAGTCAGTATGTATGACGACGTTCGGACATTTTATTACTACTTTCACTTAGAGTAAAGAAAAATGTGTTGCGAGAACTACTGTTCGGAGAGCTACTAGCTTTATTTATAAGAAGGTATTATCTTATCGATGTTGAGGTAGACAAAATAAAAGATGGGAGGACGAAATAAAACAATTAGCTGGACCAACATGGATACGATAAACAAGAGACCGAAAAGAGTGGAAGTCTTAAGAGGAGGCCTTTGTCGAAGGACACTCTGAAACAGAAAACCCGGACACCGACGATAACATAATTTAATCCGTAAAGTATTTGTTATGTTTACAGTAATTTAAGGTTTATTTATTTATTATTTACTTATATTATCTCATCAAAACCACGGGATCACGCTTCCAACCGGTCTTGTTGAAGATCCATAAGGGGATCCATCCTATGCCCAGCTGTGGCCATCCTATGTCTGATGGAGGAAATAATGAATACAAGGATTTCCTACAATATGTCTGTCGTCTCGAGAATCACCCGATATTCAGTACTAGTTTTATGTATTCATTTTAGTATGGGCGAGCAGAGTCTCGAGCGCGGTGTGCACGTAACGAGACGACACAAAAGCCACTTTTCAGCTCCTACTTGACACTAGACTAGACCTTTACAAGTTACGCGCAGATGGAAAACTCCACAGAGATACCAGAGCCTTTAGTCAAGGTTTTGCGTATGTAGTTTATTTACACTTTCGCGTTCGCATGTGGCTCCATACACTTTCTGCCAGGTGCGCTGTACAAAAATGTATAGTGTTTTAATAGTGTTGATTGCATTATATATTTTTTTTAAATTTTATAATATACATGATTAAATAACATATATTATAAATAGTATAATTTTAGCTTTTATATTCTATTTTACTCATTTATGATTACCTAAAGCTCATGTAGAGGCTCCTGTATCAGGTTCAATAATTTTAGCAGGAATTATATTAAAGTTATGGATTATTAGGGGTTATAAAAATAATATGAAATTAAATTATATTTGAATTATTATTAGATTAATTGGTGGATTTTATATTAGTAAAAACGAATACATACGGAAACGAATTTGACGTTCCACGTCGAAAAATCCAACAACAGTCACCAATTGAGATATGTTTCATGTCTCTTTCTAACTCGTACCATATTAAATCAATGCATCTCTTTAAGATTTCCTCGATAGACCACATTATCCTTCTGGTATCTCTGAGATCCCAATATTAGTCGATGGACCACATTATCCCTCTGGTATCAATGTGATTCCAATATTAATATAACGTCGATTGCTATATATTTGTCCAAAAATAATTAAATTGTACTATAAAATAAGTAATAGTACTTTCAGTAGGTATCTACTACGTTTAAAACGTATATTTATTTTTCAAATATCATAACTTAAACTCAGTTTATAATTCATTTTAACGTAATTTTACATTTATCAATCATTTCTCCAAACGAAATTCAAGGTACCTAATAAATAAATACCTACCGCGTTACGTTACGTTTTATCCATAAAGAATCAGGTCTCTGATTCTCTACTACCTTTGTTGTGTTATTTCCGCTAATTGCGATTGGAGAAGTGTTTTTGAATGTAAAATTACGTTAAAATGAATTATAAACCGAATTTAATTGACTTATTTGAGAACGACAAATTTTGACGCGAATTTCTTAAAAACAACACTTAGAGCACGTTTTCGTGCAGATGGTAAAGTAGGAGTTTTACAAATCAAATCGAATTACTTTTACGTCGCGTTAATTGAGCGCGCCGAGCACACACGCGAGCACATTGACACATACGCTTGAGTTAGCCAATCACTGACGTTGCCGCGCTTGTGTTGGATCGATTTGGCGCTTGTTACATTACCGTAAAAAATACTCATACTTAGCCAGTTAGTTTTCTGTACGTGACACAAGATGGCGCTGTGCCATTTCCATAGATCACATTCGAGCAAGAAACTCCAACTTAGCCCTCTGAACCTTTCACTTCTGTCCCTACATACTCCGCACCTCACTTCACCCGTACTTCAGTTGTCTGAAAAAGTATACATTCGCACGTATGTCTGTGTGTTTGTCAGACAATACGCGGTGAGTGAAAAGTGGAAAATGATGGAGGGGATGGCTTGAGTACTTTGCTAGTGCTTGTAGACTTGGCTAGAAAAAGGTTGTTTTTCCCGACTTTTTTGTCTGTATATACTTACAGTGTTGCTTTGCAAAGTGCAGTCTTTCAGGGACACATCATTATGTGTAAATTTTACTGTAGGGCTTGGAGGATTTAGCTCGCATTTACGCCTTTAGTTTAACCACTTTTCAAAGACCTTGTTTTAATAAGTACAAGGTCTTTGCCACTTTTAGAAATCGTGAAAACATCTGCAATTCCACCGGCAATATCACTGTTCATGCAGTTTTTGTATATACTTATTAGAAATAGTACATTGTTCACCGAGAGGAGAAAGTGACCGATTACCGTCGAGGGTGTCGTTTGAAGCCCGAGCCGTAGGCGAGGGCTTTAAAACACCCGAGATCGGGAATCGCACTTACTCTCGAGTGATACATAGTGCTTTATACTACACCTACGAGGAAAATAAAAAACTAAATCTTTACTAATTGAAATTTATATTGAAATTGTTGCAGTTAGTGAAGCTTAATGTAACACTTGAAAATGGCGCCAATGGCGTCTGCAATTTTCACATGTTCTTTTTTCAAATTGTTTGACACCATCCAACACACAGCTAGTGGCCAGTGTCATTTTGCGAACTTGGAGATAAAAACTCACTGTAAAAACTTTTTGGCTTTTGATATTTAGGTTACCAGCGCATAGTCTTACCTACCCAAAATTAAAAAAGAAAAACCACGTAAGAAATGGATTTTCATACACTTTTCTCTCCCGCTCAGATGCGTTTTCTCCCCGCATATTTGTTCGATATGCAATGACGTACTTTCTACCGTAAATTTGATAAAGTATCAAGGTACTTTCCGAGCAGGTGTAGTATAAAATATTTTTATTAAAATACTTAGTTGAATTTTAGGCTGTCTAATAATCGTTTTTTTAATGTATATTTATAAAGGAGAGCTACCAGCACTTTGTTTCACTTTTTAAGCTTATACAGGGTTACTTGCTAACCCTGAGCTACTAAGCCGAAAGGGGGTGATTTAGAGTTAGAGCATCATTACTAGCAACTTTAAACCGAAATCAACACTAGAATCAAAATATTTAATGATAAAATTTGGAATGATAAACTTGATAGGATTGATAACCCTTCTTCTGAAATCTGGAGAGTTGCTAAAGGTATACGCTCCAAGCGGCATACTATTCCACCACTCTTAAAACCAGATAACACTCTGGCTGAAACTTCCAAAGACCAAGCAGAAGCGTTGGCTGATTCTTTCCTTAGTAACATGTCCTTAACATCAAATTGGACTAGTACACCAACTATAGAAAACGAAGTAAAACTTTCCAATGAAATTGTTCGTAATTATGTTCCCGACAAGCAGTACTTTTATGTTAAACCAAGAGACGTTGCTTATCTTCTACAAAAACTGAAGAAACGCAAGGCACCTGGCGCTGATGAAATACCAAACGAACTTCTGAAAAACTGTTCTCGTAAAGCAATAGTGTTCCTAACACGTATATTCAATGCTTGTTTAAGATTAGCGTATTTTCCCAAAGACTTGAAAACTGCTAAAATTATACCCATTCTTAAGCCCGGCAAGGATGATTCACTCCCAGTCAGCTACAGACCCATTAGCCTTTTATCTGGTCTAAGCAAACTTTTCGAGTCGATAATATATGCATGGCTACTAAACGAGTCCAAACACATGTTGATAAATGAGCAATTTGGTTTTCGCGGGGATCACTCTACTGTGCAGCAGCTAGTAAGAGTGACCGAACACATTGCTCATCACTTAAATCTTAACGAGTCAACTGGAATGTTCTTGCTTGATATCGAGAAGGCGTTTGACACAGTTTGGCACGCAGGCCTAATACACAAGCTTTACAAAAGTAAAATCAACATTGCTCTTGTCAAACTAATTTCATCAAACTTATCGGAACGTCAGTTTTCAGTAAATATAAATAATACCCTCTCTGATCCTCGTCACATACCAGCAGGCGTACCGCAGGGTTCAGTGTTAGGACCGCGTCTTTTTATACACTACACGAACGATATACCAATTCAAACCCGTACTAAGTTGGCGTGCTTTGCAGACGATACTGCTTCGCTCACGTCCTCAAAAGATATTGATCTAATAATCAGTAGATTGCAATTATCCATTGAGAAACTACAAGATTTCTTTAATACCTGGAAGCTAAAATTAAATGAAACAAAAACTGAATCAATATTATTTACCAGATCCCGCAAATTGCCACGTAGACAGTTAAAAATCAACAACCACAACATCGAATGGAGCACTAGTGCAAAATACCTCGGTGTTGTGCTAGACAGTAAAGTCAGTTTTTCACGCCACACTGAGCATGCTAGAACAAAATCATTAAAAGCAATGGGAGCGCTAGGACCCATCTTCAACAGAAAAACAAAACTAAGCTCGAAAACTAAACTACGCATTTACACCACCTTAATTAGGCCCAGTATCACATATGCCGCCCCAGTGTGGAATACTACTTGTGACGCTAACTTTATAAAATTACAAGTTGTCCAAAACAAAGCGTTAAAAATATGTTACAACACCCCTTTCCGAACGAATCTCCACAAATTACACAAAAAAAATAAATTTCCTACCTTGAAAGAATTTGTCTTAAAACTAACTAAACATTTTTATTCGAACCTAAACGCAGAACACACAAATAAACTAGTTTCCTCACTCGGGCGAACTAGAGGTAAACATCTCCCGTACATCGACAAATATAAAAAGTTTAGATTACCCCATCACTATCTACTGTTCGAATGACGGTCGAGCCGCCGTGTACTGCTTACGCGCAGCCGACTCGATGTTTTTATCGGCAAAGGATAAACAGCTTAAATGCCTGTAGCTTTGTGCCTATTATAGCTCATCAAAGTGACATTGTTATCGAGTTCATTAACATATTATTACAGAAACAAAATACTGAAAGTACATAATATTATTTTCCTACTTATACCTAATGTTAAGAAACAATGTAAATTCAATTTTGACGTGAACGTAAAATACTTTAGATCATGTAGGTAGTACAATGTAATCGCACTATTAAACATGACTATAATTTTTATTAAGGAATTTGTTTAGTTTTGGGATGAGTGGCATCCCAAAACTAATAAATGTATGTTTGCCGAACTGCTAGAAACGACTTCCTAGTTGCTTTTCTTTCTAGGTATACAAGTGGTACCCCCAGTATCATAAAAATGTACTAACTTTATTATAATTGTTCCTAACAATTATTGTAATTTCTCACAAATTAATGATTTCATGCTAAGCCATCCTTCTAGTTAAATTATTTATGTTGTTAACGTACGAAATAGCGAAGTAATACGTGATTAGAAATGTATCCTTCTCGAACTACCCCCTACTTAAGATTTAATCAGTTATTGTCAATAATTATTATGATTTAACTTTTAAAAGGCGACTGTAGCCTATAAAACGAATTATTATTATTAAGATAAATTGTTACTTAGTCTACTAACGCTGAGTCTTCAAATTATGTAATTCTTTTATGACAATAAAGATATTTAAAAATCAAAATCACTAGCAACTTTTAGAAAAAAATTCAGCTGTTTTATGTAATTTGATTCCGAGTTGCAATTTTGTATGAAACAGCAGATTTTTTCTCGAATCTGGGTTGGCCCCGTAGTAAAAGTTGTTCGTAATGGTCGTCTGAATCACCCCCTTTCGGCTTAGTACAGGTTTAGCAAATAACCCTGTGTAAGTCGAATCGTACAACTGCTGCGTTGTTAGCCACAAGTTGCGAATAACCCAATCCTGACTGAAACTCACTTAACAGCGCGAGGATATTGTGGGTTTGTACAGGATTTTCTCTAGACGACTGTAATGAGATCTAGGTTAATTTATATCATAATTGTATTCATCATTATGGCCTATTTTTACTATGGGGCCAAGCCAACGCAAAAAAATAAAGACCGGTGTAGAACAGGGGTGTGAGAGGACCCTGAGACACGTTACGTGTTGGGTTGGAATCTGATTTATTTACCAACTAGCTTTTACCCGCGGCTTCGCCCGCGTTATATTTTGATTTTGGCTAATGTTTATGTCGGCTGCGAAACCTAACCTAAGCGACAAACACCAAAATACCTTAGAGGAATGCTTTTGTTGGTTAAGTTACGGTTGGAGTGTATATACAACCCCCCTGTGTATTCCCGCCTTGTCGTGGCGGGGGAGGTCTAAGGCAGCTGAAAAGGCGGCGTTCGAAGTCTCCCTCTTCTTTGGGTCTTTCCCCCAAGGCAGCTTAGAGGCCGGCACTCGTAGTGCAGCCGCTTTTAACTAAAGCAGCTGAGAGGATGGCCGGTAGGTTGCCTGCCTTATGAGGAGTGTTGCTTCTGAGGCGGGCTGCAGTGCCGCTCTTGCGACGCTGCAACCGAGGATTAGGGGCTGCGGTGGGATGGAACTGGTTGTGTGGGTGCCGCCCACCTACCTTCCGCTAGGCCGTCAACCTGTTGGAAGACGCAGTGGGGCTGCAGGGGAAGAGAAGTGTCGGTATCGCGATGGCCGTTCTCACTGCCCTCTGCAGTTGAAGAGGCAGGCGCTGGGCTACTATGACTGACCCGTTGCACTGGGATCAGGACGTTGGAATGCTGTCCGACGCTCAGTGCTGGTTACTCCCGAGTGGTGGATGACGATGTGTCTTGTGCTCCGAAACACACCGTCATTATGGCGGGAGCGCAAGCACCATTATGGAGCCCGAGTCTGGGCTAGCGCTGTTGAGTGCCGCGAAGGAGTGCGAAAAATGTAGGAACGTCCTAAACTTGAAATGACAGGTTATTTCTGGCGCTTAGACGGCTGCTACCGCGGCCCGCTCGCTTACTTTACATCCTATCCTACGGGAACTGTTAAAGTTTTTGGGATAAAAAGTGGCCTTTGTCACTTTTCGTCTTTCAAACTATATTCATGCAATAAGCCAAGGCAATCCGTTGCTCCGTTGCTGAGAAAAAGTTATTGTCTTATCCTACGGGAACCGCAATTTTTTCGGAAAGGAAAGTATCCTATGTCACTTTCCGTCTTCCAAACTATGCCCACCCCAAAAATCAAGTCAATCCGTTGCTCCATTGCTGAGAAACAGTTATTGTCCTATCCCATGGGAATCACGAATTTTCTCGGGATACAAAAGTATTGTTACGCAGTAGGCCACGCCGTTAGTAACTATTTATTAATCTGTGGCCGCGCGCGGTACGACGGCTAGTTGTTTACACTTAACCGCGAGATTTATGGTTTTATGACTCAGGCGGCACCGGCCTTTGTGTCGCGTCTATTGTTTGTTGTTTGTTAGATTTTTTGTGGTGTTTTTGTAATAATTAGGAACAATAGGGTTTCTCGAACTTTACACTTGTTTACTTTGTCAGTCACAATGGCACCGAATATTCTACAGATTTCTAGAGAACCCTTATTCCGATATAAATAGGGCGATGGTTTTCGTTTGTGGCAGTTATCGCGTTTATACCGGAGTGAAAACATCTCGTGTTCAAGTGCGGTACCAGTGATTGTAAAGTGAATAGTTGTGTGAATTTCAGTGCCAGTGTGAAGTGTTTGTGCGAACCAGTTGTGTCGTGTGTACTGTGATTTTGTGCAATAAAGTGCAAAGTGAACAATCGGCGTTTTAACTGATTATCCAAGAACCCATCTCGTAACATTTGGTGTCAGAAGTGGGATAATTGAAAATGCCGGTAACACCATACGACGAAGAAACGCCTCGCACACGGAGCCAACGCCGTCAGGAGGAAGCGCGCCGACTAGAGGAGCAGGAGCGCTGCCAGGAGGAGGTTGACCAGCGACGCTTCGGAAATAATTCGCTGTTAATGGAAGGCAGCGAGTCCGAGGCAACCAACGACGACTCCAGGAACCCGAGAGCACCTGCTGCTGCACCAGCTATCCCTGCGGCATTGGACATGACTGCAATGATGTCGATGTTGCAGTCAATGTTGGACCGCAACAACAGCAAGCTAGAAGAAAAGTTGGACCGCAACAGAGAAGAACAGGCTCGTCAAAAAGAAGAACTGCTTTCAAGCTTGCAGACGACTTTGGGCAAAGAGATAAAAGAGGTCAAGGACACGGTCAAGCAGCTTGATACCAGCATAAAGGAGCACGAATCCCGTATTGTCGAAGCGGAAACACAAATCGCCGACGTGAGGAGGACCTTGAACGTTATCAAGTCTGGAGGCGGACCCGTTGCACCTACAATCTTCTCGCCAGCTTCACAGAAGCTTAAAGTGACGCCTTTCGACGGGACATCATCATGGTCAGCCTACAAAATTCAATTTGACGCTGCCGTTCAAACCAATGGATGGAACAAGGACCAAGCCAAGAACGCCCTCATCATGAGCCTTCGCGATGAAGCTCTGAGTATTCTTGATGCTGTGGGCAAAGAAGTGACCTACGATAAATTGATGGAAATGTTGGAGAGTCGCTACGGTGATGGGCACCTGGAGCGTGTGTACAGAGCGCAATTGAAGAACAGGGTGCAACGTCGCAACGAAAATCTTCAGCAGTGGGCTGTCGAAGTGGAGAAACTGTTCCGGAAGGCTTATCAGTCAGCACCATTACCCAACGACGAACATTTGGTGGAAGCATTTTCTAACGGGATAGCAGACTTCGAAGTTAGAACTGCAGTGAAACTCGGGCATCATAAAACACTTAAGGAGGCTTTGGCCCAAGCCTTGGAAGTGGAAGCTGTACGAAATCCAGCGAGAGATGTTCAACACATAAGGGAAGTTAAAGAAGCGTCACATCGTACGAGGTTTGACCCAAGATGCTACAACTGTGAAGAGAGAGGCCATTTATGGCAGAATTGCCCAAAGCCATGCCGAACCAGGGACGATCGACTATTGGAAGAACGAAAGGATCGCGAGGCAACGCATTCACTATGGAGGAATAAACGACCTGCTGAAGAAAGCGGGAAATGGCGAGTGTTATCCGGGCCAGAAAAGCCAAAGATTTTGATCTCACAAGCTCACGATGGGAACAGCTTGATCATCAATGGTGTCATCAATGGAACTTCTTGCAAGCTGACATTGGATACAGGAGCTTCTCGCACTGTCATCAGTTCCCGACTGGCTAAGCGCTTTCTTCCGAACTTCGAAAGCTGCAAAACAGTTCAACTTCTGACAGCGACCGGTCAGCACATATCCGTCCGAGGAGAGAAGCTGGTGGAGTTAAAGTTGGGTGAGAAAACTTTCCAACACAAAGTCATTGTGGCTGATATAGTCGACGATTGCATTCTGGGTCTTGACTTCATGCGAGAACATCATTGCGAGATAGACGTCAACCAAGGAATCTTGAAGTGTGGAAGAGAAGAAATCTTCATGGAAGGCGCCACATCAGGAAAGGTTTATTGTCTGCAGAGAACAGTTCTTCCACCTAGATCGGAGACCATTGTGGCAGTTAGATTACCGCCGAAGTTGGGACATCAACGACGATGTGTGCTAATAGAACAGTCGGAAGGTGATCAACCATGGTTATTGGCCCGAACTCTGGTGAGGACTACTAATACCGCTGTGGTGCGTGTTCTCAACACAAGTAACGAGGAACAACTCATCAAAGGAGGAACCCCAATTGGTACTTGTGAAGAAGTAGACTGGATGCGCAGATGCCAAGAACAACCAAAGGAGAAATACAACTGTGCTGGGAGTTACACAGTGTCAACGCTATTGGAAGACTCCCGTAAAGACCTGACCGAAAGAGAACTTCTGATGGCAAAGAAGATGCTGCAGCACTACACCGACATATTTGCTCTCGATGATGCTGTCAACGGGAAGACTGGATTAGTGAAGCACACGATAAATACAGGAAGCGTGTCACCGATTCGACAGCGGCCAAGAAGGATACCAGTGGCTCGAGAAAAAGAAGTTGAGTCAATGATCGAAGACATGGCACGCAATGGTGTGATAGAACCTTCATCCAGTCCGTGGTGCTCGCCAGTGGTTCTAGTGAAAAAGAAGGATGGCAGTATGCGGTTCTGCGTTGATTATCGACGACTCAACGACGTAACGAAGAAAGACAGCTATCCTTTGCCGAGGATTGATGACACGTTAGATACACTGACAGGTATGAAGTGGTTCACTACGCTGGACTTGAAGAGCGGATACTGGCAAGTGGAAATAGATCCTAAAGATAAAGAGAAGACCGCATTTTCGACGGGAAAAGGCCTGTGGCAATTCAACGTGATGCCGTTTGGATTGTGCAACGCGCCCGCTACGTTCGAAAGACTAATGGAGTTAGTGCTCGCGGGACTGATTGGAGATGCATGTCTAGTCTATTTGGACGACATCATAATTGTGGGAAAAACCTTCGAAGACCATCTGCAAAACCTGGAACGAGTATTGACAAAGATTCGCGCAGCCAATCTCAAGCTGAGTCCGAAGAAATGTTCCTTCTTCAAGAGGCAAGTGAATTTCCTGGGACATGTGATTTCCGAAGCTGGCGTACAGACGGATCCAGGAAAAGTCAGTGCTGTCAAGGATTGGCCTGTGCCAAAAGACAAGACGGAAGTTAGAGCATTCTTGGGTTTATGCTCCTACTACAGGCGATTCGTGAAGAACTTTGCTGACATAGCCAAGCCGTTGCATAGACTGACTGAGGAAAAACGACCCTTCCTCTGGGATGAAAATTGCGACGCAGCTTTTCAAGAGCTAAAGAAGCGACTTTGTAATACGCCTATTCTTGGCTTCCCGGACACAGAGAACGAGTTCATCGTGGACACTGACGCCAGCAACACCGGCATTGGAGGAGTACTGTCACAAAGGAAAGGAGACCAAGAAGTGGTGATTGCGTATTTCAGCAAATCCCTGTCCAAGCCGGAAAGGAACTACTGTGTGACCAGAAAAGAGTTACTTGCAGTGGTGAAGACATTGCGACATTTTAGCAAGTACCTGCTCGGGCGAAAATTCCATCTGAGGACCGACCACGCTGCTCTTAAGTGGCTACTACAGTTTAAGGATCCCGAAGGCCAAGTGGCAAGATGGATTGAGCAACTACAAGAGTTTGACTTCACCACGGAGCATCGCAGTGGAAAATCTCATGGCAACGCGGACGCACTGTCTAGAAGGCCATGCTCAAAGGACTGCAAGCATTGCTCAAGACATGAGTCGAAAGATTCAGTGCCCGTCAGAATGCTCAAAGCTGACATCGGTGACGAATGGAAAGAAACCCTTCAGGTTGCACAAGAAGAAGACGCCGACATCAAGCCGATTCTTGAATGGATGGAATCAGATGCCCCTAAGCCAGACTGGAGTGCTATTGCTTCAATGAGTGTTACGACAAAGAGCTATTGGGCGCAATGGGATAGTCTGGTGCTTCAAGAGGGAGTTCTCTGCCGAAAATGGGAAAACGCTCGAGGCAACCAGTGCCATCTCCAAATGGTTGTACCCAGAGCAAAAGTACCCGAAGTTTTGAAGCTGTACCACGAAGGGTTTTCGGGAGGACATCTGGGTGTGAAACGGACACTCTTGAAAATTCGAGAAAGGTTTTACTGGATCAACTGCAGAGATGACGTAGAAGACTGGGTACGGAAATGTACGAGCTGTGCATCAGTGAAAGGTCCGCATACCCGCAGCAGAGGAGCATTAAAGCTGTATAATGTTGGAGCACCATGGGAGCGAATCGCACTGGATGTGGCCGGACCATTTCCTGTGAGTGAAAGTGGCAACAAGTACTTCCTTGTCGTCATGGATTACTTCACCAAGTGGCCGGAAGTCTTCGCAATTCCGAACCAAGAGGCATCGACGATAGCAGACAAATTGGTGCATGAAGTATTCTGTCGATTTGGAGTACCATTGGAAATCCACAGTGACCAAGGAAGAAATTTTGAATCTCAGCTGTTTCAAGAGACGTGCCGGTTAATGGGTGCACACAAAACAAGGACAACGTCTTACCACCCGCAATCAGATGGAATGGTGGAGCGATTCAACCAAACTCTGGAGAGGTACCTGGCAAAAGTAGTCGGAAGCAAACAACGGGATTGGGACAAGCATATCCAGCCATTTTTGTTGTCATACCGAAGTGCTGTTCATGAGAGCACAAATGTCACTCCCGCTTTTGCCAATTTTGGACGTGAATTACGGCTACCAGCCGACTTAATAACTGGCATTCCACCGGATTCTCCACAACCCATAACTGAGTACGCCAGTGACCTCCGGAACAAGATGAACGACATCTATGAGCACATTAGAGAGCATGGCCAGCAAGCATCTGAAAGAATGAAGACTCGATACGACAGAAGGGCTAACAATCCTGGGTTCGAGGAAGGCTCGATGGTATGGCTGCACAATCCCATACGCAGCAAAGGAAAGTCTCCAAAGCTACAAGCCAAATGGGATGGACCGTACCGAGTGGTGACCAAGATCAACGACGTGACGTTCCGCATACAGAAAGGACCTCGAGGTGCCCCCAAAATAGTTCACGTGGATCGATTGGCGCGATATCACGGATGCAACGATGCTCGGGACGAGCATGTCTTGGGAGGAGGTGGTGTTACGCAGTAGGCCACGCCGTTAGTAACTATTTATTAATCTGTGGCCGCGCGCGGTACGACGGCTAGTTGTTTACACTTAACCGCGAGATTTATGGTTTTATGACTCAGGCGGCACCGGCCTTTGTGTCGCGTCTATTGTTTGTTGTTTGTTAGATTTTTTGTGGTGTTTTTGTAATAATTAGGAACAATAGGGTTTCTCGAACTTTACACTTGTTTACTTTGTCAGTCACAATGGCACCGAATATTCTACAGATTTCTAGAGAACCCTTATTCCGATATAAATAGGGCGATGGTTTTCGTTTGTGGCAGTTATCGCGTTTATACCGGAGTGAAAACATCTCGTGTTCAAGTGCGGTACCAGTGATTGTAAAGTGAATAGTTGTGTGAATTTCAGTGCCAGTGTGAAGTGTTTGTGCGAACCAGTTGTGTCGTGTGTACTGTGATTTTGTGCAATAAAGTGCAAAGTGAACAATCGGCGTTTTAACTGATTATCCAAGAACCCATCTCGTAACAGTATCCTGTTATCACTTTCTGTCTTTTAAACTATAGGTATCCATATCAAAAATCAATTTAATCTTTTGCTCCGTTGCTGCGTCAAAGAGGAACAAACCAACAAACTTTTCGGATTGATAATATTAAAGTATGATGATTCTGTACCATAAAGGTACAATAAAGAAACATGTTAAACCTCTAATGATAGAAGATTTAAAAATATTTTTAATGTCAGACAAAATGACGGCCTGTTATTAAACGTCATAGTAACATGTAGCATGCAGAGGGAATAAAACATTTTATCCAATTTTAATGTCAGTTGTCATTTTCAATCCATACTTTATATCCTCTTCAAGGGGATATAATGGTGGAAAAACAATTTGTCCCCTTGCCATGCTACCTGTGATTTATAAAAGTCTGCAGACAATGTAACCTGTCATCTAATTACGTTTCGCTGTGACGTTTCGTTAAGTGTCATAAAGGAATTAATCACTTAGCGTCTTTGTGATAGTGGCGACAGTTTTGCTTTCGATAGTTTTTGTCCTGCCCTACAGGAACTATGCAATTTTTTGCTTAACGTCTAATGATTAGCATCTAAAATTCGACGCGCTTGGTTTTGCTCTTGAGTCTCAGCAGTTCTTTGCGATGCGTGATGCTCGGCATCTAAAAGTTGCTGCGCTTGACTTTCTCCTTAAGTCTCAGCAGCTCTCTGAGCTGCGTGACGCTCAGCATCTAAAATTCGACGTGCTTGGTTTTTTGCTCTTGAGTCTCAGCAGTTCTTTGCGCTGCGTGATGCTCAGCATCTAAAAGTCGCCGCGCTTGACTTTCAACTTCAGTCTCAGCAGGTCTCTGAGCTGCGTGACGCTCAGCATCTAAAATTCGACGCGCTTGGTTTCGCTCTTGAGTCTCAGCAGCTCTTTGAGATGCGTGGCGCTCGGCATCTAATGTCAAACGCATTTAAGTGTGCTCTTCAGACTCTTGGCTTCTAGCAATTTTCTTTACGCGAGCTCCGCTAGAACTACGCGCTAGATTCGATTTGCGTTTTGTAGGCATACCTATTAGAATGAAAACTACGTAATTAAACTGAAAAAATACATGTAACCTTCTCTAAATTTTACAGGAAAAGATTGATTGACTTTGACATTTGCAACTCGAGCAGCCTTGAATGGGCATTGGGCATAGAGAATGTAATTTGGAAAGTCAAGATGCAAAGTACCATTTGTCATGGTAGAAAATAAGTTTTTTCTTCTAAGATTCTGTCCAATGCATTTTCATCCCCCGTTTTCAACCCTTTAAAACTATTTTTTCGAATCAAAAAGTAGCCTATGTCCTTTCTCAGGCTCTAGACTATCTGTGTACCAAATTTCATTCAAATCGGTTCAGTAGTTTTAGCGTGAAAGCGCGACAGACAGACAGACAGACAGAGTTACTTTCGCATTTATAATATTAAAAATATTAAAATATAAGTAAGGATTACCATACTATTAGTATTGTCTCAATACTAAGTAAATTCACAATTGTTAATAAGTACTTTATGGAACGTTAGAAGCCGATAGCGATACGGAATCTCGTACTGTGATGTAGTTAAGTACAGAGTTTCAAATCCTGCAGGTAATAAAATATTTTAATTGGCTTAACACAAAAAATCTTGAAATGTACAAAAGAAATGGCAAACATACCGATCGCGCGAAGCACGAAGAGAATGGAGAAAAAAATTACGAAAATAGGAAATGTTCTTATTGAAGTATACAGGGTTATTTCTAATCAATTAGCATCCTCTTAGGGGCCTATTCTGTACCTACATCAAAACTAACAACTTTTGTTCTACGACTTTTACCCTTAACTAAAAAAAAAATCAGCTGTTCCATACATTTTGTTGAGGGTGAACGATATATTTCTGTGGAACAAAAACTTTTTTTTGAGAATTATTAAAAGTCGTAGAACAAAAGTTGTTAGTTTTGATGTACAGAATAAGCCCCTAAGAGGATGCTAATTGATTATAATAACCCTGTATAACTAGACAGGGCACTAAAACATTAATAAGAGGGCGTAATGTGCAATTATCAAAGTGTAAACAGGACGAAACATATTATATCTTTTGTCTCTGTTTGCGTATACGTTTTTTTTTAATTGGCATCGACAGACGGCCTAGACGTTGATGCCAGACAAATGTTTCGCGCCAAAAACTACCGTTGAATTTTCTATCTATTCAATCTATTTTCTATCACTTCTATCATTATTATGCAGGTTTTTACTACTATCTAGACTCTAAATATGATAAAATCTTAACAACGTGTTTATAGCTATCTACATATAGTATATATCATAGAATTAGAACTAAAGATGTATAGCATATCTTTTTCTCACACTCTATACGCAATTGAGAACTCCACGTTTAATCCCTCCACGGAACTACTTGTCCCTTACTCCATACACTAACTAAACATTGGCTAGACTCATAGTAGGTACCTACGCAGGTTAGGTGCGTATAAACTATTCAGAGCAACATATTATGTCACTAATGTTCTTGTATTTGTGTAGCGACGTACATAATATGTCACCTTATCACCTAGGGACACGTGTCTGTCGGCCTACGCTTTTCTATACAATGGGTTACCATTTTACGTAAGTCCAAGGGTAGAACTACGCTACGGCTCAGGTTTAGAAAACGTTGTCGAGTGTTTATGATACCTATAACATTATAACGGGCTTTTGATACTAATATTAAGCTAAGGTATTAGAGCAATAAAAAGTGTACCTATAGTTACCTTCGCGGCTAGTAAACACACCACGACATAATTTTATCGATGAATCAAAGCGAGACATAGCATTGGTGAAAAAGCTGTCGCATTTTTACGTCGTAATTTATATTGTCGTGCGTATGCAAGCGTAGGTACTATCCAGCACGGCTATCTAGTTTTAATTGACTTCCAAAAAGACGAAGATTTTATGTTCGTCTGTGGTTATGTATTTTTGCGTATATGTTCATCGGTTCAATATTGTGTGATCCGATTCAAAAAAAAAAATTTTTTGCAATTTGGAAGGGTAGTCTCATTAAAATTTTATCGAAATCGGAACCGTCAAAAATGAAGTAAAAAAAAATATTGACCTATAACGTCACGCTTGCCACGTTCGTAAAAGCCGGGTGGTTAGCCCTGATGTCAGAGTTTTTAAGCCGCCTAAAAGCCTCTGACAGGGCAAAAGGGTTAAAACAACCAGGACCTACAATTTAATGTGTCATACGAGCCACGGTAGCGCTCAGTTCAAAATGCCACCCGTGGTCACCCATCCGACTGACCATGCTGAACATTCCTGAACTTATTCTGGATATGCACCTGTTTGGATTTGTTTGGGCGTAAAGTATGCGCAAAAAGAGACCCGTTGTGGCGTTACGGTGAACTAACAGTAAGATTTTAATCAGCAGCCAAGGTACTAGGTACGACTACTTGGTAGAAGCGAGAGGTAGACTGATGAAAACTGAATTGGTGTCTACCAAGTATCAAACACTTTTAGTTGTACTAGCAATGGCAGAGCAGTGTTGTCAACGTAACAAAATTAGTAAAATGGCACACGGGCGACCTCACCTACGATGCTCCTCTTTTTGCACAAACTGTACATATCTACTAATCTACAAAGTTCACTGAATAAACAGGGATTTAAAGAAAGTAAGAGAGATAAATTATATAATTCGGGAGCAACCCGGGACTCGAAAAAAAATCAGCTGATCGAAATATATGATCGCTCAAAAATTCTATTATCCAAATGTTATTACACATTAGACGAATTTTTTATCGATAATCTAGAAAACATAATAATAAATCGTTCCAATACGAATCATATCGAGGCATGGGACTCTCCTATGAATTTCCAAAAAGACTTAGTATTTTTTTTATTAGGGGACATCTTACTCAGGTCTCTGACCCCAAACTATGCAAAGCTTGTGATATGGCTGCCAGAGACTAATATACTACTTGCACATAGGTATTTTTAAATACATACATATAATATACAGGGTTATTCTAAATCAATTAGCATCCTTTTAGGGGCTTGTACATCAAAACTAATAATTTTTGTTCTGTGACTTTTGTCAAAACTCACAAAAAATCAGCTGTTCAATGGATTTGGTCGCGGGTGAACGATATTTTTCTACGGAACAATTTTTTTTTTTTAGTTTGGACCAAAATCACAGAACAAATGTTGTTAGTTTTGATGTATAGAATAAGCCCCTAAAAGGATGCTAATTGATTTGGAATAATCTGGTATAGATACTACTAATAACTCCCAGACACAGAGCAAACATGTTCATCACATAAATGCTTGCCCTGGGTGGGAATCGAACGCACGCATCCTTGTCCCACCAGTCAGGTTCACTAACCAATGAGCCACCGAGGCAGTCAAGTTTATATACAATACCTAAGAAGGTTGGTAGCGGCTTGCATCCAGCCTAATCTTGTGGCTTGGTCGCCTTCCTAGTCCGTTTAGTCGGCAGATATCATATGCTGCGCTTACCGGTACATGGTCTCCATTCGAGAACTTAGCACCCGTTAGCACCAACCTACTTACAGTGAGTGTTCACAGAAGGGTCTAAAAGCGTGGAGTGCCCACACGTCATATCGAGTGCCCGCGACCGCGACGCCAGTATCACCCGGCGAACATTGATAGCGATCACGTAGATTACTGCAGTAGACCAATTCCCGGGGTACCTACAAAACACATAGTCGACGTACCACCTGCTCGTACTGAGCGATTCGCTTCTTCCTTCATTATGCGGACCGCCAGAGATGGAATGCCCTGCCTCTATCATTGTTTTATGACAATTACTATTTGGATATATGTATTCAAGTCAAGAGAGAATTATTTGGCTCAACGTACAAGCATTGCCATTCAGCGTGGCAATGCTGCCAGCATGCTGGGCATGCTGCGAACTGGCAGTGGGCTTGAGCATTTGGATTATCTTTAGACCTCTAAAGATCTGTGTGTGATCAATTTGCTTGTTATGTACCTAGTAGTAGTTCATGTACCTAGGTCTTGTATACTCCATCTTCGGCTGCAACTTCGATTTCCATCAGGCGACCTGGTGGCCAAATGTAGCCCTATTCTGCATTAAAAAACATTGATTAGGTTTATGGACAATCTTGCTCACTTATATGCCTATAAGTATAATAAATAAGATTTTATTACACTCTTTTTACCCTGAAATTATAGAAACATTGCCCTTGGAGCACAGCAACATTTGAATTGTGATTCTCTAAAGTTAGAATTCCTCCGACACCTAATGACGTTGGCATCGGTCCAAAGGTACAGGCCGAATCGCATGGAGACCATGTACCGGTAAGCGCAGCATAGGACGTCTGCCGACTAGCCACAGGATTGGGCTGGATGCAAGTCGCTACAAACCTTCTTAGGTATACAGGGTTATTCCTGATCAATTAGTATCCTTTTAGGATCTTATACTGTACATCAAAACTAACAACTTTTGTTCTGCGACTTTTTAAAACCGCAGTTTTATTTTGTACGTCGATCAGGGCTTTTTTACCCTTACTGTTAACACGTAGAGTGCGTATCGGTGCCCATGTCAATCCCTGTCAGTTTAACGCGACATTCGTCCAACCCTCGTCATCGCGGACGTCATCCGATTAACGTATGGATCGTAAGCAAATATTTTTCATATGGAGAGCGAACATTTATAATGTACTCGCGTTTACACACAAAATGTACCTATTAATTATCGTAGTGAGACTTCTAATGCGACTTCCAACAAGGTTGCTACCATGGAGGGGGTATGAAAGCACTGTTGCGAAGTTTCACTTCTTCCGCGCGGAGGGACTCCACTTGCGTTTTAGGTTTTTGCCGACTTCCAAAAAGGAGGAGGTACTATGTTCGTTTGTGTGTTTTTTTTTTGAAGTGAAACTTCTAATGCGACTTCCAACAATAAGGTAGGGTTAAACGTTTAACGCTGCCATGGAGGGCGAGAACATTACGAAGTTTCACTTCTTCTGCGCGGAGGGACTCCACACACTATATTTTTTTGTATGTTCATCGATATTTTCGCTAATTGTGAACCGATTTAAAAAAATCTTTTTTTAATTCAAAAGAGACATACTTTCGAGGTGGTTCCATTTAAATTTTATCGAAATCGGCTGAGCCGTTTTTGATAAATCAACAAAAATGTTTATGGATTTTAAATTGATTCGTGCAAATTATTCGAATTCTGTACACGGTGGAAGTCGGTGTTGCGATTTTTTGCGAAAAAGACTTTTGAGCTCGTAGACGAACTGAAGTTACGATTAGCAAGTTAACGTGGCAGTGGACAGGGCACAGAGCGCGGAGAACTGATATCCGATGGAGGCCGCAAAGTTCTCGAATGGAGACTTCGTACCGGTGAGCGCAGTAGGTACATCTACGTAGTTATTGAAAAGATAACCTAAATAATTTCGCAGAAACGAGCTGGATGCAAGCCGCTTCCAACAGGTTTTAGATATACCTATTAAATTAGAAATCTGTAGGGGAGACCCATGTCTAGCAGTGGATATCCTATGGCTGAAGTGATGATGATGAGATTTGTTTTTTACGCGTAGTTAGTGAAGTAGTTTTGTGCGAGATTACGTCCGCACTAGGTCGAAACAACACGCCTTTGCTTTCAAAGATGTCTCATTTAGTGTAGGTATTCTGTAAATTATGTGGAAACAGATGATCACACCCTAAGATCACACCAATCAAAGGTCTTTGTCACACATACTTATTAGCCGAATCCTAAGAACAAATAAAAAAATGAAGACAATTCTGTCTTCATGAACAGACAAGTGAAGCCAGTTTTTTATACATGTGGTGAGTGCGTCGGTGTTGCGCCGCCATAGTTTGCCTGACAAGCCAAGGCGTAGTTTCGTTGTACGTGTTTGTGTGTGTGACTGTCTGTACACGGCGAGGCGTGGTTTTGCCGGCTTCACTTGTTTGTTCACAACATTCTGTCTTGATGGTTTTATTTGGTCTGGGGGCGAATCAAACATATGGGCGGTTGTGACATTAGAAACCCAATCCTCGCGCAGCTGTGATCATCAGTCAGGATTGGGTTATCCCAGCTTGCAGCTAACATCACAGCCGCCAAGATGTGTGATTCGACCTTTACAGTGCGACATAAAAGACTTGAAAATAAATGAGGTCACCACTATCGCTTTGTTAGCATATTTTGCATAATGATACTGTTTTCCTGTTCGCAATCCACAAAATAACACAAAACGAGAAAAATGCTAGGATTTTAACTATGATTGACAGCTCAGGTTCTTTATTTTTCTTTATTTAGTTCCCGAATAATTAATTTCATCTCTTTTGTGTCGCACTGTAACTAAAATTAATGTATTTAGGTACTTGAGACAGAAATACTGGTCATATTTCTTTTCCTTTTTCCTCAGAAGTAGTTATACCTATTTCGCAAAACGTCAAATGGTACGTTCGCAAGGTTTTTTGTTACCCCATGATGTTATTACGCCATGAATCAATCGGGACTCTCGGGACAGCTTGCACCTCACGTAACACCGCTGGTAAAAAGGGAAGGACCACGTTTTATTGGTTTTTTATCTTCCCTTACTACGCCCTTGTGAGTGAAAACTTTTTATGTGATTAGTTCGCACGCGCTGACGTGGCAAACGGGTCAAAGCACTCTAGGCCAATTTACAACTTTATTATACGAAGCAGTGGGCATTGCGCAGTGCATTTGGGCACACTGTAGGCCCAATTTTATAAGCGCCATCGTAAATTTAATAGCAACGTAAAATTGTGCTCTCTCTATCAAAGTGACAAAGAAAAAATATAAATACCTAAACATAAATATTTTTTTTACTTTTGGGACATCTTACACACGGCCTCTGACCCCAAACTAAGCAAAGCTTGTGCTTGTGATATGGCTGCCAAAGACTGATCTTATTTTTTAATACATAATGAGCCTGATTACAGAGGCGCCATCGTACTTATATTAGCTAAATAGCATAGTTCTGTTTATTTTTCACTTTAGGCAATCGATAGAGAGAACGCTTTTTACGTTGCTATTAAATTTACGCTGGCGCCTCTGTCGTGCTTACTGTGTGTATACGGTGTTTGATCTGTCTGGGTGTTATTTAGTTACTATATACATAGTATATGTAACTTAATAACACTCAGAGCATACACCTATGTTCATCACATAAATGTTTGCCCTGGGTGGGGATCGAACCCACGCCTCTTTGGCCCAGAAGTTAGGATCACTATAGTCTGACCGTTTAACTGAGACCTCGCCTCCGCGGGTACAGGGGCGCGGGGGTAGACGACAACGGGGGATTGAGACAGGTGCGGGCGCCGGGGACCCGCTGCCCGCGCCTGTCTCAGTCCCCTGTGTCGTCTCCCCCGGCGCCCCTGTACCGCGCAGGCGAGGTCTCAGTTAAACGGTCAGACTATAACCGTATGAGCCACCGAGGCAGTCAACAGGGCTACGCTAAAATGCTATTATAATTACGATGGCGCGTGGATATTTTTTGTCGTTTGTCACTTCAGAGTGTCAAGTGGGAGTATTGCAAATCAAATCGAATTACTTTTACGTCGCGTTGACCGAACGCGCCGAGCACACACGCGAGCACATTGACACACACACTTGTCGAAATCGGCTGAACGGTTTCTGATAAATCGACAATAATAATTATACATGGATGTCACATCGATTCGTGCATACTTTTAAAAAAATTTTTGAAATATAATTATGTTCCAGAAAATAAAACTTAGGTATTACGAGTATCTGTAATAAAACATTCGGCATAATATTAAAATAATATTTATTCAAAAACAAGATACACGAATGAAATAAGTTCTTATCAAAAATACAAGTAGTGAACAATTATGTTCAGAAGAGTCAGAGATACATAAATTATACAAATAGCGACCCTTGTTCGACGCAATAAAGTGCAATTCAGTTCGCACAAGCGCCCACCGTCCCCGGCAAACTTACATACTCATACGTTCTCTGTCTAACGCGTAACTCTGTCCCTGTCTGGGCACGGAATATTGAGACATCGCAGGTGTCGCCCGCACGTATAGGCCGCGCCACACAAGTTGGCGGATGTGAAGTTAGCTACAACTCTACAAGCTGCGCAATATCCAATCAACGTGCGGCTTTATGTGAGCTTCACTCAGGATTGGATATTGCGCAGCTTGCAGCTAACTTCACATGTGCCAACTTGTGTGGCGTGGCCTATACCTAAGCTGCGGAGTGACACCCCCTGTTATGGAGGTAGGTATACTAACAATGGAAAATAATGAAAAATATTATCTATCAAAATCTTGTACGTAACAAAATAACACGTATAGGTGGAACCATACAACTTGGCGGGTGTGACGTTAGCTGCAAGCTGCGGGTAGCCCAGTCCTGCCTGAAGCTCGCTGAACAGCCGCGCGAGGATCGGGTTCCGCGCAACTTGTAGCTAACTTCACACGCGACCAGGAGTTTGGTTCGGCCTCTGCAAGATGTTGTTTCGCTAATTGGAGAGACTTTCAGAGATATACATTTATTGAAAGTTGTAGTAATACTGTGAACCACGCGTGAGAAACGTCACAACGAACAAATTTTACTATGGGACTAATCCGGAGTTCCAGAAAAATTAGCCGTACTATACTTGCAACTCGGAATCAACAAAATTTACGAAACAACTGATTTTTCGCTCGAATTACGGGTAGGTCCCGTAGTACAAGTTGTTCATAATGATGTACCTCGTGTGTGGTTACAGTATTACCTACTAGGTACACCTTTCATAAACACGTTGTATAATACTTATCATTATAAATAACTATTACTAAGTGGTCAACACCGAAATCGAAAAAAAAATCGGCTGTTCCATACATTTTGTAGAGAAATGAATAACTTTTTGTGCAGAACAGCTGAGTTTTTAGGGTTTCGATGTTGAAAAAGTTAGTAAAGTTGATAATGATGCTTTTATAAAACCTCCGCAAAACAACACCCGTATGATAAATAGCAAACACTAACGAAGTAAAAACTTTACATAAATGAACCTTATAAAATATAATGATCATAAAATCCGGATATAACAGCGGCCATATACGAAATCCGGGTCAGGCGCTGTCAGAGCGCGAAAATTAAATCAAGATTAAATCATCTATAACATTATAAGTTTATGAATACTCGTTTAGCGACCGCGAGGAGGTAGCACCAATGAGGTACACGCACATACAAACTATAATAGTGGTCAATTTAAATAAACAGGTGCATCAGCTACAAACGTGAAAATCAGTTGATGTACTTTTGTGTATTATAGACGGACGACTGTTTTAGTTCTTTGGTGTATGTACCTCGTTAACACTACTTATTTATGGTCGCGAAACGAGTTATAATCTGTCTTTACCAATATGCAAAAAAAAAAAAATTGCGCGAGCGCACTCATTCCAAAATATGACTAACAAAATATAAACATTTTATTATAAATTAAAAAACAACCAAAAATAACCTTCCGTTTAAATTAAAGTTCAACAAGTTTTTCTATAAATTATAGTAAAACAACATTTACTGAGGCCAACCCTGATACAGTAAGAATACCAGTTCAATATATTTTATAGAAGATCCACAATTGATCGAATTATACAAGTCGGCGGATGTGAAGTTAGCTACAAGCTGCGCAATATCCAATCAACGTGAGGCTGTGTGTGAGCTTCAGTCAGGATTGGATATTGCGCAGTTTGCAGCTATACTAAGCGCCACACAAGTCGGCGGATAAGAAGATATGCGCAGAACGCTGCACAAAAGCCGAAATATAGGTATGCGCGGGAACCAGAGAGACGAGACGCCAACCTCATGCCTCCCGCGAGCTCGCTACGCCCGTGCTCTCACCACTACGACACGCGGTGTCGGCATTGTGCACACATGCGCCATAATTAACTAATCACGGCGAAGTGTCATCTGCAGCTAACTTGTCACCCGCCGACTTGTGTGGCGCTTTGTGTAAAACTTCACATCCGTCGACTTGTATGATTCAGTAAAAACAACTTTTTTACAGGGCCAATCCGAAATTCGAGAAAATAGAACAGCTGTTCAAGTGTTCATATATTTTATCGATTCTGAGTTACATTTTTGTGTGTAACATATGACTTTTTACTCGAAATTTGAGTCGGCCCCATAGTAAGAGTTCTTCGTAATGATGGTTTTAATCACTCCCTTTCGGCCGAGTACAAAGTAAGCAGATAACCCTGTACAGCTCAGTAAGTGAACAGTATCCGCCTCAGTAAGCGCCGACCCCCCCCCCGACACGGAGCTAGCGTGCTCCCGCTATGTTATGTTCAACCTAACTCAAGTGTTTCCTTTTGAGATGGTTGTTTAATTGTCCTTTTCGTATACATTTGTAGTCGCAGATGTCGCAAGAGTAAGCTTTTTCGTCGCTATGAACTTGTACATGTATTTTTAAATCACTAGCTCTGCTACTTCTGTGGTCACATATATCGCATTTATAGGGCTTTTCCCCGGTATGGACTAGTAAATGGATTTTTAAATTACTAACATCGCTAGTTCTATAGTCACATATATCGCATTCATAGGGCTTTTCCCCGGTATGGACTCGTAAATGGATTTTTAAATGACCAACTTGGCTAGCCCTATAGTCACATTTATCACATTCATAAGGTTTCAATTCACTATGAATCATCAAATGTTGTTTTAATTCATCTTTTGTTTTAAATGATTTGTTACATACATTACATGTGTACGGTTTAATCTCGCTGTGGACGTTCATATGTCTTTTTAAACTGCCAGCCCTGTTAGATTTATAATTGCATACATGGCATGTGAACGATTTGTCTCTACTGTGCATTGTCAAATTAGTATTTGTAAGACCTTTTTGCGTAATTTTCTTGTTGAATGTATCGTTTGGTTGTTTTTCTCCTCTAGGTGTTTTTGGATCATTTTCTAAACTCTGCTTTGTTGTAACATCATTAACGTTACGGTCAAGTAGTTCTACGTCATTTGTTTCATGAATCCTAATATGGTCTTTCAAATGAGCATTTTGATTAAATCTATAACCACAAGTTTCGCAAACAAATTTTCTGTTCATATCATGGAGTCTCATGTGTTTCTCTAGACTCTGTTTAGTAACACCTCGATATTTGCACACATTACACGTAAAATATACATCTTGCGAATTAGTGTTCTTAACACCTTTTTGCGTACTTTTCTTGTTGAATGTATCGCTTGGTTGTTTTTCTCCTTTAGATGTTTTTAGATCATTTTCTAAACTCTGCTTTGTTGTAACATCATTAACGTTACGGTCAAATATTTCTACGTCATTTGTTTTATGAGTTTTAATATGGTTATTCAAACAAGCGCTTATATTAAATCTATAACCACAAGTTTTGCAAACATATTTTCTATTAACATCATGGAATCTCATGTGTTTCTCTAGACTCTCTTTAGTAACATCTTGATAGTTACACACATTACACGAAAAATATAGATCTTGCGTGTCTTTCACAATTATACGTCGTTCCTTTCTATTGATATCGTCAAGTTTTTTCAGTGTATTTTTATCTGCATTTGGTTTCCCAATTTGATCATTTGACGTAACAATGAATTGTTTTTTATTTGCCGGTAAATTTTCTTTTCCATTGTCGTCAATTGATGTAACATTGTCAGGTTCTACAATGACGGGCACATTTTCTTTTTCAGTATCATTTGTTATAACAGCGTTATCAACAGATGCAGTACAATTAGTGTCTGTATTGTTTTGTACTGCATTTTGTGGTTTATGGTTTATATTTCGGTCTGTATTGTCATCACTACTCAAATCTTTACTATTGGCGGTTAGAGATTTCGTTTCTGTTTTTTTGACAGATTCATCATTTTTCTGTTTTCTGGTTTTGTTTTCGCTGGGTTTTACTTCTGTAATTTCTTCTCTAATTGTTACTTTCGTTCGAGGTTTCGCTGTTTTGCGTTTCTTAGCTGCTGGCACCTCTGTGAAACAATGTGATATCTTTCAAAATACAAAATAATATGTTGTCAAAAGACAGAGTAAAAAATCTAATAATATCTAAGAACAAATTCCAATGGGATTGACCGAAATCAAAATATAAATAGAAGCTGCAGGCAGAAGCTACATGGTATGGAACATTTTACAATATGTATTTGTTTCATCTAAATCGTAACACAAAAAATATCTAAAAATGTGTATTCTGACTTAATCGTATTGCTTTGCAATACATGCAAAATTAAAAAAAAATCGCTTTGATATTTGTACAGGATCCGAAAAAAATCATAACTCCTGCTGAAAAAATAGGGGTATGAAAATCAATTATCACAATAAAAATCAAATTTTATTCACGCATTCGAACGGTTTTTTTTAATAGGACATTGAAGTCACTTTCAACCTCTAGTTCCTTGGGTTTTGGAAATCTAGTGGGTGGAGTATCTAGTCTTGTTGGAATTCCGGGTGTTCTTCTAAATGAAGTAGGTATAGGACATTACTCTGTTCTATTCATATTCTAGGACATAATTTTATTCATTATTAGGACCAAATGTTAATATGAGGCCAACCCCGATATGGTGAAAAAATCTTTCGTTAAGTTCGTTCCATACAATAAGTTTATTGACTCTTGAGTCTTAAAAAAAAAATGTGTGACAAAATTATGGTACCTATATAGTTGATTTTTTTTCGTGTCTTTCATTTATTACGTTCTATGTTTAGTAAAAGTTGGTCATAACAATGGGAATAATGATTAATGATATTCTAGAATATAATAATATGTCTTGAAAAACAAAGTGCTCGTAAAGTGATTGTAATTACACCAATTTCAATATCGTTATGTATTTCATTACGCACTTGTGCGTTATTGTAATGTAAAACGCACGAGTGAACGATACTTTTTAAAATCTTAGCAAAGAGTTTTTATGTCAGAAAAGTAGTCAATATTTTATGAATAAAATTAGCTTTGGGAGATAAATATAATAAATAAACATTTTTTAATTCTTTCATTTAATTAATTTTGACAATAAATTACAACCATTTATGTGTAACAAAAACACAAAAATATTAATTTACTTTATTAGTAATTAGTAATACTGGCTGTTTTTGTAAAAAAAACGTTGATGCGCGCGCATCGCTAATTAGTGGACAAGTAAAGATTTATTCGTTTAAGAAAGTCAGAGGTTTATTAATTTCCTCGCAAGTATGTTATGAAACGTCGTATGACATACGTGCGCTTTGAAAATTACAGCCTCTGCTTCCGGGGCACGGCCCGTGCTCGGCCCGGTCTAATATAAATCATCCCTTACCCAGAACTGATGTACTAAGCTAAAAGGAGGTGATACATACCATCATTATGAACAAATTTTACTACGGGGCCAACACGGAATTCGAGACAACATTGAACTGTTGAATACAACATTGCAACTCTGAATATACATGAAACAACTGATTTTTTTGTCTCGAATTCCAGGTTGATCACTAGTAGTAGTTGTTCATGATGATGATCTTAATCACACCCCTTTCAATTTAGTACAGGAGAAGCAGATAACCCTGAATATACAGAAATAAAATAAAATACATATTATTTAATTTTTCAAAAAAATCTCACCTTTATGAGTTTCACTTGGGTTTTCTTTAGGTCTTTTTTTAGCAGGAAACTTCGGTATCACTGGTTCAGTGACCGTGGATTTGATCTCCTTTTCTTTCGCGGGGGTTTTTGTTTCTTCCTTTGCCTTTTGGATTTCAATAACTTTGGGTTTATTTGGTTGTGCTCCTGAAAAAATAGGAATCGTAATTTAAGCACACGCTTGGCGAATAGTGTATAAATAGTTACTATGGGACTAATATGAAAATCGCAAAAAACAATTAGCTATTCTATAGAAAAAGTTCATGGACTATCGACAAAATATTTGCATGATGCAGCTTTTGTTCGTTGATTTAGACGTGACTACGTCTTGAAAATTGCAATACAAGGAGGCAAGTCAACAACAACTAATGATAACAAAACCGGGGGATACAGTCTGATGTTGCAGCTTCAGATCCATCATCTCCATCCTAAATTCAAGTACACCGCTGGATGGCTAAAGATCAAACAATTCATTACACCAAGTGAGGAGTGATGTATCGCGGGGAGTGGAGGGGGAAACGCCGCCATTTTGAGGTCATTTTGCTTACGTAAACGTATTCACGTAGAACACACCGCCGTGTGACACTGCCACACCACATTATTTTTACGCGCTCGATAGAGTTAACCTTAACGCCTATATACGCCGCGCTTGCGGGTACGTGGTCTCCATTCGAGAACTGTACGGGTACATCATACCTTCGTTCTACGATAACTATGCCCTGCCCACTGCCGCTTCAACTTACTGATCTGCTGAGCTAGTGAAAATTTAAAAGATACTCTGTTTATTTATTTTTATATTTGTCAAGGTAATTTCTCTTCATCATCATCATCATCCACAACCTTCTTTATCCCACTGCTGAGTATAGGCCTCTCTCTTATAGTACCATCTGCCTCGGTGCCTTTGCCAATCGTGTCCAGGTTCGACCCGAAAGCCGACCCTTAACTACTCTTAAGCCAAATCAAATTGAATGTCGTCTGCGAGCACGATGCGAGTGGTTGCACAGTAGTCAAGTCCAATATGTCCGCGGCGCAAGGAGTGGGGATTGTTGCTTGTGGCTAACTTCACAGACACCATCAAGTTAGATCCGGTCTATACAAGAAAGAGTAAAAAGACAAACTTACCGAATTTCTGCGCATACGATTTGGGTGCATTATATTTGCCAAGATTGATGTGCAGGTTTTTGGCAAATTCGCTGCCGTAGAACACCATGAGCTCGGTGAAACGCGGGATTATCCTGATGGTCCTGTAAGAACATATTTAAATATTAGCAAAATTACTCCTTTTTTGAGAGAAGTACCTCCCAATCAAAAATCGCCGACGGCTAACTAATATCATAAATATGTGGAATCTGTGTACCAAGTTTAGTCAAGATGAGTGGAAAAATGCGACTTTTAGAGGAAAATCAACATTCCGAGAGAAAGGAAATTTATCAAACCTTGAAACGGTTCGCTCGTTTCGTGCATTAGTAAGGGTATACCTGTAGTAGAGTTGTGGTACTAGAAGGGTATACCTATAGTAGAGTTGTGGTACTAGAAGGGTATACCTGTAGTAGAGTTGTGTTACTGGAAGGGTATACCTATTGTAGAGTTGTGGTACTAGAAGGGTATACCTATAGTAGAGTTGTGGTACTAGAAGGGTATACCTGTAGTAGAGTTGTGTTACTGGAAGGGTATACCTATTGTAGAGTTGTGGTACTAGAAGGGTATACCTGTAGTAGAGTTGCCCCTGGTACTGGAAGGGTATACCTGTAGTAGAGTTGTGGTACTAGAAGGGTATACCTGTAGTAGAGTTGCCCCCGGTACTGGAAGAGTATACCTGTAGTAGAGTTGCCCCTGGTACTGGAAGAGTATACCTGTAGTAGAGTTGCCCCTGGTACTGGAAGGGTCTACCTGTAGTAGAGTTGCCCCTGGTACTGGAAGGGTATACCTGTAGTAGAGTTGCCCCTGGTACTGAAAGGGTATACCTGTAGTAGAATTGCGCCTGGTTCTGGAAGGGTATACCTGTAGTACAGTTGCCCCTGGTACTAGAAGGGTTAACCTCTAGTAGAGTTGCCCCTGGTACTGGAAGGGTCTACCTGTAGTAGAGTTGCCCCTGGTACTGGAAGGGTATACCTGTAGTAGAGTTGCCACTGGTACTGGAAGGGTATACCTGTAGTAGAGTTGCCCCTGGTACTGGAAGGGTATACCTGTAGTAGAGTTGCCCCTGGTTCTGGAAGGGTATACCTGTAGTAGAGTTGCCACTGGTACTGGAAGGGTATACCTGTAGTAGAGTTGCCCCTGGTACTGGAAGGCGACCAGGTTTTGTTCGCGCCAGTGTCGCGCGCAGTTGACGAACCGCATCCAGTTGGACTTATCGCCGTCAGACGCGTCTACCACGTGCGATGGCTTGCGGTCGCGCCCGTATATCTATAGACAGACAAGGAATAAATAAAAAGAAAAGGAAAGAATACAGAAAGAAGATTTTATAAAATGGGACCAGACTGTGTACAGTAGCTCAAAAAATCCATCAAAATATAGTAAATAAATGCGCAGAGTAAAACAACCGCATTGAATGCATAATTTAATTGGAATTTCATATTTTCTTATTTGATTTTTGTTCAAGGTACTGCGCCATCACGCAGTATTATTATATCTTCTTTGATCACGCCTCCATATTTTATATTTTACAAGCAATCATCATTATCAGTCGTAGGGCGTCCGCTGCTGGACATAAGCCTCCCATATGGATTTCCAACAAGCCCGGTTGGAAGTGGCCTGCATCCAGCGTTATAAATATCGTCAGTCCACCTCGTGGTGGACGTCCTACGCTGCGTTTGCCGGTGCGTGGTCTCCATTCGAGAACTTTACTGCCCCATCGGCCATCAGTTCTCCGAGCTATGTGCCGAAATGTAAATTACAAGAGCCGTAATGGTAATGACACCCGCCTTACAATCGTGAGGTAGGGCCCGAACCGGACACCTTTGTAGGTTATCTAGTAACCCAGTATAATATTATACAGCGTACCTGCCAGCAGTAGTCGGACGTGACTTGCTTGGTGCTGACGCCGCGGTAGGGCCCGAACCGGACTCCTTGCGGCAGCGTCAGCGTCGTGAACACTCCCAGGCCCGCGCCTGAATACATAATGTTAGGTTGAATCAAACTCCTTAGCTGATGTGAAGTTAGCTACTATGGCTACAAACAATCTAGGTATAAATCTACAATGAAAATGTACCTACGCTACTGGTTGATTTGTTTGCTCTGAAAAAATAAAGGAAGAGAAGGAAAGAGAAAGGAGAAAATGGTATAAGTATGAGAAATGGTATACTTACTGCCTGAAACAAATCAAAGTGAAACTTTTTAGTATCACTTTGATAAATATACTTAATAGAAAATTAAATCTAAAATTATTTACTGCAACTAAAATAGGTAAGCGGGATAGTTTTTCTACATTATCTACAATCACAGTACACTAACAACAGTTATCTTCATAGACATGGGCTGCTTCCGGTTTGAACACACCTGTACTGAGACGATTTTTTGTTTAAGCCGAGGTTTTTTAGTTTAGAGGTCCAACACGGATTAAACGCGGATTTTTGGTACGACAAATAATATGATTACAATGTCTGTGCTGTTGGCTGATTGGAGCCGACCACCGCGATTGGCTCTAACCAAGTCGGAATATGTATGAGGAATTTAACTGATCAATTTAAAATATGATTGTTAGTGCCCAACTATAGATTAATTAACTGGTGTTCTTAGTGTTCTGTGCCACTATCACAAATGATGAAAGTCTACGTCATCTCCATACTCCAAACCTGGTATAGTGGAATAGTTGAGGTGCAGGAACACTTTAGGGATCGTGAGAGCGGCTCGAGGGACACAGGGCGGGAAATTGTGCTTAGAGGGGACCTAGGGAAGGGGGATAAGCAAAAGCAATTCTATTAAGATCAGGCAACAAATATTATATCGAGCACCAAAAAATGTTTGAAGTACCTAAGCTCTGTCAAGAAAAAAAATTACACTAAAAAAGCGAAACATAATATGCAAAGAAAAGAAACTAATTTTCCATGGTTCTATTTTAATCTTTTCACTTCAAAATTGTATTTAAGTATCAAATAGGTACTTACGAGTACTTACCTATAGTAACGGGGAATCTAATTTTATTGAGCAAATGAATGCGCTATTATTGCCTACCTGATTCGGTCGTTAGTTTCAGATAGGACGTCCACTGCTGGACATAGGCCTCCCCTATGGATCTCCGATTAGGCATTCATAAATCATCAGTCCTCTGTGCTATGTGCAAAGCCCGCCGGCCCCGCTGCCATTTCAAATTGCGCATCGCACAGACTACTAAATAAATAAGTTGTCAAGTGCGTGTCGAGACACGCGTATGTAAGGCTTCCGTAGATGGTGACGATGATTATAATGATGATAAAAACAATGTTTTATGATGTCATTAAATGGTCGAGTGCTAGAAAAACATAATTGGCTAAGAAATTATGTTTCTGAGGTCAATGACATCTGTGCTACCTATGTGCAAGTTTTAAGTATTTCAATTTTCTGTTATAATTCAAAAAGTTATGATTCCACAGTGCTCAAAATAATTTTCAGGGAAAGTTTTTAGTATGGTCTATAAACTCATAAAGTTTGAATATCCTATTCTGTATACTTTAGAAATTAAGGAACACACACACTTTTTTCAACATTCCTTGTTCAAAGGGTTCCTCATTTTACTACGGAACCCTAAGAAAATGAAAAAATTGAAAAGATTTACTTGGACTTTACCTTGTCATCTGGTATGACGAGCAAGGGTCCATGGATGGAGCAGTACTCGTACACATAGTCGCCGCACTTCTCGCAAACTGGAACAGAACACATTGTTTATTGTACACATGTACATATGCCATAGAAAAGAAAGTAGAAATTGTAAAATCAATTGGCCATACTAAAATCATAACTACCTACTGACTAAAATCATATTTACCTTAAATAGTGGGAAAAATTTCTTAAATGTATTGGTATAATTTAAATATTTTAAATAGTTTCAATTATGTAGTACTATGCCAGTAAGCACTGTGTAGGAACAGGGAAAATAGTTATATAACTTTATAAATCGAATCCTTGACTCATAAAAAAGAGAAATTAGTTTAAATATGTAATACATATTACTTAAATTAATAACAATACCATAATATACCATCTAGTTCAGTAAATAGTTACCTAGTCCAACAAGTTTCATAGCCAATGTTTATTTATTTTATACCAGCTATAGCTCTTCAAAAAATTATTAACTAATTATACACATTATTTAAAGTCAGCAACATATGGCTTCCCCAGTATTGCTTATAATATCTGTTACTCCTAAGCCCTAAGCAAAACAGAAGCCGGTGTCTCAGACCTGTCTGATCTGACCAACTTCTTCGAGCAAACGGTGCTCACTACTAACAGGCATTCGGTACCATACCGGGTCATCTGGTTACCCTGTTTTAAGCTGAAAGGGGATGCTTAAGGTCATCTTTATGAATAACTTTTACTAAGAGGTCAACTCTCAATTTGCAAAAAAATAATCAGCTGTCCCATACAAAATTGCAACAGGAATCGTTATTAGGTATGAAACAGCCGATATTAAAATTTTTCAAATTGTGGGTTGCCCTCATAGTAAAAGTTGTTCATAAAGATGGTAACGAACACCTGCTTTCGGCTCACTACACCACTTCTGGATAACCAATGCAATTCCAATTTAATGCCTATACATATATCTATGTATAAGCATTAAATTGGAATTGGATGGATGCAAGCCACTTCCAACTGGTCTTATTGGAGATCCACAGGGAAGGCCTGTGTCCAGCAGTGGACATCCTATAGCTGATGGATTGGAATCGGATAGTGCTGGTCTAATGAGAGAAGACATGTGGCAGAATAAACTCATAATTGTCCCATATTATTAATGAGTTTATATAATTTCATGTACAGATTTTCACAGCGCTGGCTTGTTGATGAAGGAAAACATTGTGAGGATAACTGAACTGAGGTCCATCTATCTATGCAGCCTGTTCCACCCACTGCTGAATATAGGCCTCCTCTTTGTCGTCATTCTTCCTGGTCCTGTGCTAGCCTCATTCTGATTAACTTCATAGGTGTAGGTGTAAGTAAGTAAATTGCCTTGAACTTTACCGACATGATCACCTAGGTAGACCTAAGTTCAGCAGTGGACTAGTAAACGGCCAGTATAGTCCTGTACTCTCAGACTAATAAGAAGCTCTCTGACCTCGGAGCCCTATATATCTGATCCATTGGTATGTTATAAGCGGAATCTAGCTTGGTGACTGTGATGTTAGCTATGAGCTGCCGCTGCGCTGCTGTTCAGACAGCTTCAGTCAGGATTGGGCTCTCCGCAGCTTGTGTAGATAACATCACAGCCGCCAAGAACTTTGATTCGGCCTAGGCTATATTTCTCTCAGAGCAAATGGTACTCACTGTTAACAGAAAATATGGCTGGAATTGCCCTGACAAGCAACGTGAAGTACTTACAGATATACTCGTCCAGGTCGGGCTCCTCTGGCTCGAAGTAACTAATGCGCTGCCTCGGCCGAAGCCAACGCCGCTTCGACATTCTGCGCACGAAACATTACAATACACTACTTGTGGAGGAATAATACAATCTCCTTCAGGGTTCTCGGGTTCCAGGCAACACAATGAAACATTTATCACACCATTCGAAAACACTTTCATTCAGAAGCTATGGCTTTCAAAAGACTTGATAAACGATGTATTTATGGCACATACCTACCAGTAGCCGGCTCAAGAAAACTTATTTCTTGATATTAGGCATACATCTCATTTTAAAACGATTTTCAACTTATTAAAGGTGAAATATTATGTCAAATAGGTAGTAATGGATTGGTATAAAATATGACGACGCGACCGACGCTAAAGATAACGTACAAAATTAGCGACGGATGATTATACGGGATAATTTGTCAGTAATTACGTTTACCTGCTTTATTTCAATTAATTGCGGATGTTTTACTCACTCAATTCTCCTGGGGAAACAAATTAACTAACAAAACAAGACAGAATGACAGAAACACAATCGCAAAGCAATTTTCTTTCCTACTTCCCGCGCTTTTATATTTTTTTTCACGGTCTTTATAGTGTTGCCAAGTCTTTAGATAACTAGAGTAGCCAAAGGAGTTAAAACTCGTTAAAGTAAATAATACCTAGTTTCGATGTTCCACGAGCAAAGTAAACCATAGATTTTAGTATTCATGACGAAAATAATTATGTGTGAATGAGTCACACCATAAGTTTAGTAGCAAGCAGTTATGGCAATAACTAATCATCTGTTAGGACTTTGTAAAAAACTTTAAAGAAACTGGTATTCAGTTAATTAAATATCAACAACAAATAAATAAAGCCGGAAAATCACATATACCTAGAAAGGATGGCGATATAACAACCGGGCGCTATTTTTCAACTTCGCACGTTAAAAGTAGGACCCCTAGGGCCCTATTTTTAACTTCGAATGCCTGGAAACGTATAATAGGGAACTTTGAAAGTGACAGTTCGAAAATAATTCGCCATAATATGGTGGAAGTTGCTAAATTTGCAACTTTCATAATATGTAGGTAACATGGTGATTCTATAAATAAATAATAAGATAGCATATAAATAAAATAAAAAGATAGCATGGGGAATCTCTATGTTATCTATGGAAGTTGCGAATACTCCATACAAGTTCCGTATACATGAAGTATACGACCAAACCGTGCGAAGTTAAAAAACGATCCCCTGTACACGAATTGATGTCACGATGAAATCGGTTATGGTTTTTTTAGCAAAAAATAAATATTTCAATTATTATTCACAATTCATTTTTTTATAGCGTTATGTATTGGTCTAATCATACAACTTGGCGGCTGTGATGTTATTATACAAGCTGCGGAAAACGCTATCCTCGTGCAGCTGTTGTGAGCTTCAGTCTGGATTGTGCTACCTGCAACTTATAGCATCACAGTCGCCAAGTAGTATGATAAGACCAATACATAACGCTGTAAAAAAATAATTTTGAACAATAATTGAAATATTTATTTTTATACCCTATGTTATATTATCTATGATTCGGTCAGATTTGGCCTATAATGGTAATTCACAAAGCAAGTAGTTTTGAATATTACTGTGTGAAAAAAGCCTATCTTGGCTATCAATTTCTGGTGTGGCAGCACTTGTAATCTGTAAAAATCTGTACGACTGAAGGACTCTGTATCCATGGTCATGAATAAATTATTTAAAAAAAAAAAAAAAGTAAAAATCTGTGGTAAAAATCAATATTATGCCATCATTGAAACTTCCGGCAAATAAATGCCATACTGTTGTAAAGAAATTAAAGTGAATGTTTTCAGGCATAATACATACAAAATAATTAGGAATGACAATATACTGCACAAATAACTTAATGTATTGTAATTATGGCGCAAAAAAAGTTCAACGTAAATTAAAAAGAAATCATATGAGTACTTAGCGGACGTTTTAAAAAGCCGCGCAAAACAAAAAGTTATCCCGGGAACAAGTTCTTTACTTCAAATTGTAATTTAATAAACTCTTTAAGAATTTAATACAATAAACACTCTAAAGTACGTTTATTAAAAGTGATTAATACTAAAATCCTCTTAAATAACTAATGTGAAGTGATATTATATTGTGCACCTACAACAGTTTCCGCGGGAATTTTTACTTTTTATGTGTGGTGTAGGTGTAGCAGACAGCAACGGCGTATTTGCACATTTGCTAACAGTGGTGCAAATAATTGCTAAAATTGACGTTATAAAAAATACACCAAAATCTAAATTTTTCTATTACCTAAAAAAGTAAGTTCGTATAGGCCGGGTGGCTAGCCCTGGTGTCAGAGTTTTTAGGTCGCCTGAAGGCCTCTGACATGGCTAAACGGTTAAAACAACCGGCGCCTACAATTTAACGTGTCATCCGAGCCACGGTAGCGCTCACTTCTATTACTTACGATTTATTTACTTATGAACTACGCGTAACGCTTGAGTTACAATTATTTGAAAAAAAACAGCACCGACATCAACCGTGTATAGAATATGCGAATATTTCGCAAGGATCGATGTAGCATTTTTACATTATTGTTGATTTATCAAAAATGGCTTAGCCGACTTCGATAAAATTGAAATTGGACTAATTTTGAAGTAAACTCTTTCTAATAAAAATAATTCTCGAAATCTGACTACTGTGAGGAAAGTTATGCGTGGTTATAAGTACATAAAAAATATATATAGGTACCTACGCATGGAATGGAGTACGTCCTGCGTTTCGTCGGTCAAAAATGGCTCACGTCCTCGCGAGAGTATACATATTTCTGAGATTTATTACGCATATGCATTAAGTAAAGCTTTTGTACTTATTAATTTACCATGTTCACCAGTCACCATGGAAGTGATAGATGTTCACTAAATCTGTTTCGTGAACATCAACATTGCCACCAGAGGAAAAAAAATATAAATAAAACGATCGTTAATTTCTCCAATGGAGAACATATTCAGGCAAACGAAGCGTAGATTATCCACTGAAAATCGAAGGAGGTTCTGACCAAGTTTTATTATTCTTAGGTTATGGATCTTCTGCAGACGACTCCAAATAAAACAGCGTTCTTATGATTTAACTTGGTTCTTTACATACAGTTATACGCCTCGGTAGCAAAGCATGTAAACAGCGCGGCTAAAGACACAAGAGCCAAGCTGACCCGACACTTCACCGAAGACATCCCGGACATCAGTCTGTACGAGATTAGAATGGCTCTGAACCAACTTAAGAACAACAAGGCGCCGGGTGACGACGGAATCACTTCAGAGCTTCTAAAAGCGGGTGGTAAACCGGTACTTAAAGTCCTTCAGAAGCTTTTCAACACCGTCGTCCTCGAGGGCATAACGCCTGAAGCATGGAACAGAAGCGTGGTGGTGCTATTCTTCAAAAAAGGTGACAACACCTTATTGAAGAATTACAGACCCATCTCGCTTCTGAGCCATGTTTATAAGTTGTTTTCAAGAGTCATTACGAATCGTCTCGAACGCAGGCTTGATGACTTCCAGCCTTCCGAACAAGCCGGTTTCCGAAAAGGCTTTAGTACCATGGATCACATACATACGCTGCGGCAGGTTATACAGAAGACCAAGGAGTATAACCTGCCAGTTTGCTTAGCGTTTGTGGACTATGAGAAAGCCTTTGATTCGGTCGAGACATGGGCTGTGCTTGTCTCTTCAACGATGACTATGACTAATGATTGACTATCGGTATATCGAAGTGTTGAAGTGTTTGTATAATAACGGCACTATGTCAGTCCGAGTACAGGAAGAGCTCCATGGCGATCCCATTGAAGAGAGGCGTAAGACAGGGAGATGTAATATCTCCGAAACTGTTTACTGCTACTCTGGAGAACGCTTTTAAGCTCCTGGAATGGAAAGGATTCGGCATCAACATCAATGGCGAATACCTCACTCACCTTCGGTTTGCCGACGATATCGTGGTAATGGCAAAGTCGATGGAGGAACTCAGTACGATGCTCGAAGGCCTAAATCGAGTCTCTCAACAGGTGGGTCTTAAAATGAACATGGACAAGACAAAGGTCATGTGTAATTCCCATGTTGTACCCACCCCTATTTCAGTTGGGAACTCGGTTCTTGAAATCGTTGACTCGTACGTCTACCTAGGACACGGTAAAGAAAACTACAGTAGAGTGACTCGGCGCTGTCCTTGAGATATATACCTACGACGTCACGAGGCCTCAAAGAGCGAACCACGAGCTAGGGCTGCCCGCCTTCAGTATTTTAATTTCATACTACTTACTCATTACCTACTAGAGTTTCTTTATAGTTTTGTGTATTAAACTCATTACACTATCCTATGGTACCTACATATAATGATGCAAAATTTTTATATTTACTAAGTACTTATTCCAGAAAAGAAACTCGTTGTGAATGAAAAAGGAAGCATTCAATAAAAATACATAGGTATTGTATTATTTGATGTTTAGGGTTCCGTAGTAAAACGAGGTGCACGCTTACTAGTTGCAAACCCACACTTTCGTTCGTCACTATGGCCGCGCCGCGACTGACTGGTATGCTTCTGAACATACTTTTTTTTTTTTTTTTTTTTCTTTATTTGAAAATCAATTATCCCCAACGTAATTAGGGAACTTATTTAACATATTTTGCTTATCAACTAACTTTTAAATGTAATTTTAACAATTTATTGTTAGAGTTTTATTCCGCGATAACATAATACTAATCGATTTGTACGAAAATTATATGTATTTGTCAGTAAAAAATTGAACATCCCGAAAAAACAGAACATACTTATGGGTCGAAAGACCCATACGTTGTTCATATTTTAATTTGTAATATGTCGATCTGCGAAATCTTTGCCGATAAAGTTACTTGTACATACGTCTAAATTTTTGTGTTGTCTTATTACTTTTTTATTGACATATCTATATTATCACAATATAGGTGTTCAATTTTACTTATATATCTATTTGTTTCTTTTAATTACTTTCATTGCTATGTATATACAGTACTCCACGAACGTGTCTCGAATTGACTCATCCGACATTATATTTCTGATGTTCTCAGAGGTCACTCTTTCTCTTATCTCTTCCTCTACATCGTATCTCTCTCGGGAGTAGGCAGGGCACTCGGTCAATACGTGGATGACAGTTTCATCTTTGCCAGGCTCGCAGATGCACGATGGGTTGTCCTTACACTTAAAGCGATATAAGTATTCGGAAAACCCACCGTGCCCCGTCATCACTTGCGTGAGCACGCCAGTTGGTGTCAGTTTTCTTATTATTTTGTGGCCTAAAATCACATCTGGTAGGAAGATTTTGGTGACTTTTGCGGTTTCTCCAGTTTTATATCTCCGATTCCATTTGTCAAGCGCCTCCATTCGGATTTGTCGCTTGACAAATGAAATCGGGCATCGGTCATAGTGCGGTTTCGTCTTTAGCTTTAGTGCCGCTTCCTTAGCTAGTTGATCAGCTCTCTCGTTTCCCTCGAGACCGGCATGCGCTTTAATCCAGTAGAGTTGAACACGCTTACTTTGCTTCTTGCACTCCACAAGATTCCTGCGCGCCTTCACTGCGAGAGAATGGAGAGAGCCGTTGTTGACTAGGGTTTCTAGCGACGATCTGGAGTCCGTGTAAATACCAAAGCTCGTCTCGGGTCTTTTAATCGCCACCTCCGTTGCCTTCCATATGGCCAGCAATTCAGCCTGGTAGACGGTGCAATGGGACGACAGCAATAATTTCAGGCTTTTAGTCTCGGCAGCATTGCTCCAGAGAGATAATGCCGCCCCAACTTTTCCATCAATTTTGCTGCCATCTGTGAAGATGCGGATTTCCTGCGTATTGTGCGTACTCACATCTTGCTCGTTTTCCAAGCATATGAATTCCAGGCCTATATGTTGCTCTGGATGTGGCGATTCCATGAACGCTGTCGGTCGTTCAATCTCCCTGTCTCCCAGAACTGACTGTGCCAGCCCCTTCTTTGCCTCATACAGGGCAGCTGCCTCCTGTACTCTGAGATCGAGGGGTAGTAGCCCAGTCAGTGCCAGCGCCGAGTTTTGGGAGACCGTGCGATAGGCTTTGCACAACTTTAGCGCAAAACCTCTTTGAACAGCGTTCAATTGCCTTTGGACCCCGAACTTCTCGGTTGCTCTCCCCCAGACTCCCGCCGCATACATGATCACGGGCTCTATTACCGCTGTGTAGATCGTTCGGATTATTTCGGGCTGAAGGCCCCAACTAATCCTGGCGGCTCTGGATAGTTGCTTATATATGTTCAACGCCTTTCTGCATGCTTGCGAGACGTGGGATTTGAATGTTAATTTGTCATCTATCCAGAGCCCCAAGAGTTTAATTTCTTTAGAAATTTCAATGTCTATCCCTCCCATGCTCAGCTTTGGGGCATCAAATTTAAACTTATTTGTCAAAACTAATGCATTCGTTTTGTGCGGAGCAAACCGAAGCTTATTTCTGACGCCCCACCGCCGAACACGGGCGAGAGTGCTATTGGCATGTTGTTGTACCTCCAGCCCGGTATCCCCATCGAACACTAACACGACATCATCGGCAAAGGCCTGACAATAGACACCGCATCGCCACAACTCCCGTAGCAGTGGGTCGAGGAGGAGATTCCAGAGAGTTGGGCCGCCTATCGAGCCCTGCACACAGCCTTTTGTGGTCTCCTTCATCACCTCTTCGCCCGCATACCGAACCCTCACCCTTCTATCTTCCAGATAGCTATCGGCTACCCGTCTCAGATTGATAGGGCACTTCTCTTCTGCCAGTCTCACCACTATGGCGGGCCACCAAGCGCTATCAAAGGCTCCCTCTATGTCCAGCGATATAAGTGTTACCAGCTTTTTCTGACTTATTTTTTCACTAATATGCTTAATAAGGACATAGAGGGCGTCTTCCGTGCTTTTCTGGGGCATGAAACCATATTGGTGTGGGCTGAGTCCTGGGATGATGTGCCACTTGATTCGAGTTACTAACAACTTCTCCAGAATCTTTCCCATCACCGGCAACAGACCTATTGGTCTATAAGACTTTGGATCAGTGTAACTTTCCTTACCCGGTTTCCGAAGTATTATCACCGTAGCTTCCTTCCACAGTTTCGGGAAGTAACCCAGATCCAAACATTTATTTGCCAGTGAAAGGAAAGTTTCCGGTTTCTGAAGTATAGCTTGTTTACATATGTCTGCAGTTAAGCCATCTGAGCCTGGTGCCTTTTTTGGGATAAATGAATCCACGACCGACTTGAGCTCTGCAAGGGTAAATGGTGGATCATGGGTTCCATCTTGACCCACTACATTCACTTGTTTGGCTTCAGCTCTGATGCGTTTGTGGTCTTCGTCGTCATGTTCTTCACTATCCTCAGGGTAAAAAGTTTCCGCAAGCAGTTTTGCGGACTGCTTTGGGTCAAGTTCCTGTCCGTCTTTTATGAGAGGCAGGTCCTCGTGCCTCTTACTTGTTCCTGCCAGAACTCTATATATCCCATTCCATACTCCCTCTTTATCCTGCCTTTCGCAAAACTTCTTCCAGCTTTCCACTTGTGCCTTTTCTGCCTCCAATTCATATTTTTCCTTAGCCAGAAGGTATTGAGAAACGACTTTGTTTCTTCGGACCGGCGCTGTCCATTGGATTCTGCGTTTCTTAACGGCGACCTCTTTTTTCAGACTGGCGAGCTCTTTCGACATCCACGGTAAGTTCACTATCTTATTTTGTTTTATTTTAGGAATACTAGCTTCACTCGTTTCAATTATAATATTTATATATGTATTGATTACTTCCTCTAATTCTGTTTTATCTTGCATTTTATCTATTTCCGCACTATTTATGTTTTTGTCTTCAAGCAAATGTCTCATTTTCGTTCGAAAAAGATTCCAGTTTGCTTTTTTGCTGTTAAAAATTCTTGTATTTCTGCTTATACTAATGCCTTTTGCTCTTATTTGTCGAATTTTAAAATTTATTGTGTTGTGGTCAGAACTTGTCCAGTCCTCAGCTACAGTCCAGTCTTCCGTCAGGTCAAGCAGATCCGCCGAGCAGGCCGTGACGTCTATGAAACTACTGCAAGTTTGTCCACCTTTTACTGTGAAATAAGTAGGTGTAGTGCCGATGTTAAGCACCTGCATATTCATGTTCTCCAATGCCCCCACCATTTCCTCGCCTCTATCGTCTATGACTGGGCTGCCCCACCAAGAGCTTTTGGCATTTGCGTCACCAGCCATTATGATGTTTTTGCCAAATTTCTGTTTTATCCTGATCAGTTGCTCCAGGTATGGCTCTATCGGTTTCGGTCTTGGTTCAAAGTAGAACGAGACGACGACGATCTCCCACGCACTTGTTTTAATCTTGACTACGGCGATGTTGGGCGTGGTAAAAGTTGAACACAAGATGACGTCCAGGTCGTCGTCAAAAACAGCAGTTGCCGCCTTGACAGGCCCATCGTCCTGCTTTGCGTATTGGAAGATCCTCGCGCCTCTGTAGTTTTTCATTCTCCCCACACCTCCGACGTAGGGCTCCTGGAGCATTGCAAATGCCACTTTTCTATTTCGGGATTCGAGCATTAATTCCTCAGTCGCAAGTCGTTTTCTTTGAAGATTCGCTTGGGCAACGGAGAATGATTTAACGTTGACTGCGACAGGATTAACAGCAGGGACCACCTCAGCAGTACGCTATTGTGGTCCGGGCTAGTGCATCCCATTTTTTCCTGATGGGGCAGTCCGAGCTGAATGCATTGTGGCTGGTGTTGTCTAGTTTGGCGTGCGTACAATTGCAGCAGGATGGAGGCGAGCCAGCGAGCCAGTCCACACACTGCGCCTTCATGTGAGGGCCTCCACAATGGCTACATTTGGCCAACGATTCCTTGCAGAAGCGTCGGCCGTGTCCGTAGCCGAGGCATTGTGAGCACTGCACCAGAGGCGAGTGGTCCGCTACCCTCACTCGCTGCAGGTCAATATGCACCGCCTCGGCTTCAACCATTCGCAGCCACAGCTTCGGCGAGACCCTCATCACAATATGGCCGGTGAGCGGATTCCTTGCCCTCCTTTTGTATGCAATCTCTATCCTGTCATCCGCCTTACTGATCCCCACAAAAATATTTTTGTTTTGATTTCGCAGAGCTTTGAGAACGTCTTCATCGCTATTATGTTGCAGCACGTCCTTGACAATTATCAGAGGATCTTTATTTTTTACATCCTCTACGTTCAGTTCACCTTCACCTCTAATTTTTTCCTTCACTTTTTCTCTCTCTTCCTCAGTTTGACATCCAACTATCACCTTTCTGTCCCTTGCCTTCCTTATCCTTTCAACTTTTACTCCTCCCTCCTTAGCATTCACCGCTTTTCGTATCCGATCCAAAACTTCCTCGCAAGTTTCAGTTTCGTCTTTTGCGGTGACGACTACAGAATGCAATGCATTCTGAACGGGTAGCTGCCTGCGGGGGGCAACTGCCGCTACGTCAGCGTACGATCTGAGCACCTCCATAGTTGGCAGAGATTCCTGGAAGGAAGAGAGTTTCTTTCCTGTTTCATCGACCATATGACGAACTGCTAGGACCTCAGTCAATACCTTATCAGTTTTGGCTGAAGCAGCAGATGCGCTTTTTCTTTGTTGTTCTATGCTTTCTCTTATTTGTTTAATGTAGTCATTATTTTCTCTTATCACCTCTATGTACTTCTCTATCATACCATCCCATTCCTTCCTTCCCTCTTGGATTTCTAAATCCTTTGCCATCTCTTTGTCCTGTTGTATTGGTTTCTTATATACATTTTTAGTTTTTATCGAGTCGGCCTCTTTCACCAATTGGAATCCACGCATTCATCGCTCAAAAGAAATGTCTAAGGATAATAGTTAATATTAAACAAAGACAAACCTGCAAACCTCACTTTGTTAAAGAAAAAATGCTCACGATACCATCGATATACATCCTTGAAGTTGTAATGTTTGTCAGAAAAAACCTACATTTATTTAACTTCGATACCAACATCCGCCGCAGCACAAAACTGGCCCTCCCCGTACCTACAATAGAAATGTTCAAATCTAGTCCACAATACCGTTGTGTAAGAATATATAACAAAATACCTGATAACCTGAAAAATATTGCCAAAGATATTGCTTTTAAAAATAAAGTTAAAACAAAGCTTTTAGAGAAAGCGTACTATTCAATTCAAGATTTTATGGAAGATGAATGGTAACTTATTAAATAATGACAATTGTAACATAACATTTGGTATTGTAACATAAGAATATCCTAATTAAATAGCCTGTGTATAGCTTGTGAAATGACTACACTATATTGCAAGTCTATTACTAAGTTGTAAATAATTTTATATAAACACCTATAAAAATACATTGTTAGACTTAGCCTAAATTAGTAATAAGTAGTTAAGAATATTGTTCTCTTGCAGCGCCCTAACGGGGTCTTTGTTTTGTACTACAATTAGTACTATAGTTGTTATGTACACTACATTGTGCAAATAAAGAAAGAAAGAAAGAAAGGAACAGGCGGTCAACTGCTTCTAAAACAGACATTTTGATCTCAGCTTTCATATTTTTAGCGTTTCTGAGGTTCAATTTCGCTTTTGTGACACACCCTCTTGCTTCTGATAACCTGTCAACATATTTCTTCGTCGTCACTCGCGGTGTGGTCTCTGTGGAGTCCAGTGACAGCATTCGGGCAGATAACGGATTAGGTACAGGGCCCTCATCCGTCAAGGATTTTTTGGGTGTTACGCTGGTACGTTCCGGGTTCCCCGACTCCCATTCTCCTATGCTCTTACGAACGTTTTGGGTCGGGGGCCCGGCACACTTGGTCACGGTACCAGCCGTGGTTATAACTTGCTCGGTCTGGGATTTCTTGGGTGTATGGAACATTATAATGTCAGATTTTGAAAACAAAATTAAACTATCAATAGACAGTTTAAGTCTGGTCAAAAGCGTGTACCAACTATAGGTAGATAGTGGGTCTCAGTGCACAATATATTATTATAAGTATAAATATGTAATAAATTCAGTTTATGTATCGTCAAAGATCGAATAAATTCAATTTTTTGAGTTTTTAAATCAATTTTCAAGATTTTTGATTTGTTCGGTATGGACAATTTTCGCACTGGAAGGGTCGGTCTGCTCCGTTGAGCGGTCACCAGAAAAGTCCAGGAAAATAAAATAAAAGTTACGAAATAAAACTTCAACTTGCAAAAAATTAGCAATCCGTCCCCAAAGATAACGTCTTATTGCGACAAAGTCCTTCACTAAGCCTTCAATCTAAGTAAGTTTATAATGAATAAATCTAAGAAGTCCGCCAACTGGTATACCAGTGTACGTTCACTTATCACTACCTATTACACAAAATGTAAAATAATGTCTACTTATATTGAAATTTATTGTCTCATAATAAGGTCCTTTCACACACAAACGCCCGGTGCCCGCCGTTGATATTCTTCCTCACTATAGAAGGTATATTCGAAACTTTGTGTTTGATTTTTACTATTGTGTGAGCTGTCTTGATGTTCTACACGACGCACAGCTGCCAGGACGTCTCCAGGTTTTCTGGATCTGGGACCACGTGGCCACGTGCTTTTGGGTTTTCCACTCTTATCCCGGCGAGTTTTTCCAGGAAAAATCCGGGACTCAGCCAGAATGTAGTCCCAACTCAGGCACGTTGAAGGGCAATCCAAATGACGATGGTCGTCGCTGGTAATCGTGCAGCGTTTCGCTTACAAGGTCCGTGGTGAGGTTATGTTCAGGTTTTCATGTGATATTTCACGAAAATTTCCCGATTTCACAATATTTTTCACTTCAGCTTGTAGCTCGCGCCAAGACGCGTCTAACAATATGTCACACTGCACTATTCGCGTAATTTTTTCTATTTTTATTGATTTTTAAACGCGGAGCCGCACGTATTCGTGGCTCGTCAGTCTTAGAGATTCGGGACAGTCTTCTGAACATACTACGCTCGAGGCGCGTAGGTATGATTCGCGTTCCGACCGTTTGTATGGAGTCACTCTACTGTAGTTTTCATTACCGTGCCTAGGACAAGTAGTCCAGTTAGGTAGGTCCGACTTCAAGAAAGAGGCCAATCGCCGAATCCAACTCGGCTGGGCAGCGTTCGGAAAATTGTGTAACGTCTTCTCGACCGACATACCTCAGTGCCTCAAGTCGAAAGTTTTCGACCAGTGTGTGTTGCCAGTGATGACTTATGGCACAGAAACGTGGTCTCTCACTATGGGCCTTATTAGTAAGCTTCAAGTAGCCCAACGAGCCATGGAGAGGGCTATGCTCGGAGTTTCTCTGCGCGATCGAATCAGGAATGAGGAGATCCGTAGAAGAACCAAGGTTACCGACATAGCCCAGCGGATTGGCAGGTTGAAGTGGCAATGGGCAGGGCACATAGCGCGGAGGACTAATGACCGATGGGGTCGAAAAGTCCTCGAGTGGAGACCACGTACCGGCAAGCGCAGCGTAGGACGTCCACCCACAAGGTGGACGGACGACCTCATTAAGACCGCAGGATCGCGCTGGATGCAAGCCGCTACCAACCGGTCTTATTGGAGGTCTTTAGGGGAGGTCTATGTCCAGCAGTGGACGTCCTATGGCTGAAAAGAAGAAGAAGAACTTGGTTCTTTTATTTGTTCTTGTAATTTCTAATATTAAAGAAGACGTAAGCGGAAACTTGCATAGACATCAAGGAGAATGTTAACATAGACAATTATTTCTTAAACAAAGTTGCCATATAAATACTTTGCTAATTAACACCAAGTCCTCAGAGACACGCTGGGTGCAAGCTCCTACCAACCGATCTTATAGGAAGTGTAGGTATAAGTAAGCAGCAGTGGATGTACGATTGATATCACAGAGCTAATATTGATATTATTGTGATGATAATGAAGTAAAATAAACACATTAAAAACGTTGACAGATCAAATAATTGAATTATATCACATTTATATTTAACATTTCACTTCCACTTCATAAAATTTTAATAATAACCATTGTAAATTTTAATCGATACCATTTAAATATTGTACTTACCTACCTATCGTTACTTAATGCTAGCCACTAAATCTACAGCTTTAGTTCGTGTTTTTAATATTATTTATTGATATCAATAAGTGAGAGACTAATTCTCTTCCGGGATTCTGGCCGAATACGCATCACACAAAGTTTTGGTTTCCATTTGGCCGCCTAGACCCTAGACTAGAGCGCGTCTCTCCTTGAGGAATGTATCGTCACGTTACGTCTATCGACTAGCACTAGGCGGACCGACGGTGTAATTAGGACCGAGGAACGCGCTGGATGCAGGCCGCTTCCAATCGGGCTTATAGGAAATCCATAGGGGAGGCCTATGTCCAGCAGTGGACGTCAAAAGAAAACAAAAGAAATACTTAGATAAGCTGACGGACTAATTACAATTCCAGTCATCTAGCCTGTTTCTGTTTACACTTTTAAGCTGAAAGGAAAAGAAGGAGGTACTATGTTCGTCTGTGTGTATTTTTTGTTATGTATGTTCATCGATATTTTCGCCAATTGAGAACGGATTTAAAAAGTTATTTTTTGTTCGAAAGGATATACTTCCGAGGTGGTCCCACTTAAATTTTAGCGAAATCGGCTGAACGGTTTCTGATAAATCAACAATAATGTACCTACATGGATGTCAGATCGATTCGTGCAAACTATTCGAATTCTGTACACGGTGAAAATCGGTGTTGCGGTTTTTTTGTGAAAAATAATGATGTTCCAGAAAATACAACTAAGGTAGGTATTATTTTAAGTACTAATATAATAAGAAAACTTTTGGCGTATATTAAAATAATATTTATTCAAAAACCGGACACACAAATGAAATAATTTCTTATCAAAAATACAAGCAAGAGAACAATTATGTTCAGAAGAGTCAGAGAGTGCAGAAGGATCACTCCGAGTCATAAATTATACAATGCTATATGCTGTTCCATACATTTTAAAAGAATCGAAGAATTTTTTGTGCAGAATAGCTGATTTTTTTAAGCTTTCGGGGTTAAAAATGTTAGTAAAGAAGTTCGTAATGATGTGTATATACAGGGTTATAGGTATTATATAAAACACAAAAGCTTTTATAGGCGGGTCTCATTTTCAAAAGTCGTATAAAAGTTGTTTGTCTAGATGTACTAGACCCGCCCCTAAAAGGTTTTGCGTTTAATACCTATGACCCTGTATAATATATAGCTCTGAAAGTCAATGTCCTCCGCAAAACAACACCCGTATGACAAGTAGCAAATACTAACCTTAATATAACTTTACATAAATAAAACTTATAAAATATAATGACCATAACATCCGGATATAGCGACGGCCATATACGAAATCCGGGTCAGGCGCTGTCAGAGCGCGAAAATTAAATCATCTATCATCTATTTATTATAAGTTTATGAATACTCGTTTAGCGACCGCGAGGAGGTAGCACCAATGAGGTACATGCACATACAAACTATAATAGTGGTCAATCTAAGTAAACAGGTGCATCGGCTACAAACTAACGTGAAAATCAGTTGATGTGCTTTTGTGTATTATAGACGGACGACTGTTTTAGTTCTTTGGTGTATGTACCTCGTTAACACTACTTATTTATGGTCGCGAAACGAGTTATAATCAATCTGTACCAATATGCAAAAAAAAAAAAATTGCGCGATGACGTCTTAAGGATATTAACAAATTATCTCGCGCACTCATTCCAAGATATGACTAACAAAATATATACATTTTAATAAAAATTAAAAAACAACCAAAAATAACATTCCGTTTAAAATAAAGTTCAACATTTTTTTCTATAAATTATACTAAACACTATAGCTATTATATTATAACAATATTTACTGAGGCCAACCCTGATATAGTAAAAATACCAGTTCCATATATTTTATAGAAGTTCCACAATTGCCCGAATCATACAAGTCGGCGGATGTGAAGTTAGCTACAAGCTGCGCAATATCCAATCAACGTGCAGCTGTGTGTGAGCTTCAGTCAGGATTGGATATTGCGCAGTTTGCAACTATACTAAGCGCCACACAAGTCGGCGGATAAGAAAATATGCGCAGAACGCTGCACAAAAGCCGAAATATAGGTATGCGCGGAAACCAGAGAGACGAGACGTCAACCTCATGCCTCCCGCGAGCTCCCTACGCCCGTACTCAACACTACGACATACGGCGTCGGCATTGTGCACACATGCGCAATAATTAGCGAATCACGGTGAAGTGTCATCTGCAGCTAACTTGTCATCCGCCGACTTGTGTGGCGCTAAGTGTAAAACTTCACATCCGTCGACTTGTATGATTCAGTCCAAAACAACTTTTTTTATAAGGCCAATCAAATTCATGAAAATAGAACAGCTGTTCAAGTGTTCATACATTTTATCGATTCTGAGAGAGAGAGAGTGAGAGAGATTTGAGTCGGCCCCATAGTAAGAGTTCTTCGTAATGATGGTTTTAATCACTCCCTTTCGGCCGAGTACAAAGTAAGCAGATAACCCTGTACAGCTCAGTAAGTGAACAGTATCCGCCTCAGTAAGCGCCAACCCCCGACACGGAGCTAGCGTGCTCCCGCTATGTTATGTTCAAGCTAACTCAAGTGTTTCCTTTTGAGATGGTTGTTTAAATGTATTTTTTGTATACATTTGTAGTCGCAGATGTCGCAAGAGTAAGCTTTTTCGTCGCTATGAACTTGTACATGTCTTTTTAAATGACTAACATCGCTAGTTCTATAGTCACATTTATCGCATTCATAGGGCTTTTCCCCGGTATGGACTCGTAAATGTATTTTTAAAATACTAACATAGCTAGTTCTATAGTCGCATATATCACATTCATAAGGTTTCAATTCACTATGAATCATCAAATGTTGTTTTAATTCACCTTTTGTTTTAAATGATTTGTTACATACATTACATGTGTACGGTTTAATCCTGCTGTGGACTTTCATATGTCTTTTTAAACTGCCAGCCCAGTTAGATTTATAATTGCATACATGGCATGGGAACGATTTGTGTCTACTGTGCATTGTCAAATTAGTATTTGTAAGACCTTTTTGCGTAATTTTCTTGTTGATTACATTGTTGGTGTGTTTTTCCCCTCCAGATGTATTTAGAGCATTGTCTAAGCAGTCACTCTGCTTTGATGAAACATCACTGGTGTTACATTCAGGTATTTCTACTTTATTTAATTCATGAGTTAACTTATGTTGACATAAATCATACTTTAGACGGAACCTATAACCACAAGTTTCGCAAACAAATTTTCTGTTCATATCATGGAGTCTCATGTGTTTCTCTAGACTCTGTTTAGTAACACCTCGATAGTTACACACATTACACGTGAAATATACATCTTGCGAATTAGTGTTCTTAACACCTTTTTGCGTAATTTTCTTGTTGAATGTATCGCTTGGTTGTTTTTCTCCTCTAGATGTTTTTAGATCATTTTCTAAACTCTGCTTTGTTGTAACATCATTAACGTTACGGTTAAGTATTTCTACGTCATATATTTCATGAATCCTAATATGTTTTTTCAAATGAACACTTTGTTTAAATCTATAACCACACGTTTCGCAAACATATTTTCTGTTCACATCATGGAACCTCATGTGTTTCTCTAGACTATCTTTAGTAACATCCTGATATTTACATACATTACACGAAAAATATATTTCTTGCGTGTCTTTAACAATCATATTTCGTTCCTTCCTATTAATATCACCAAGTATTTTCTGTGTATTTGTCGGTGCTTTTTTTTTTCCAATTTGATCATTTGACGTAACAATGAATTGTTTTTTATTTGCCGGTAAATTTTCTTTTCCATTGTCGTCAATTGATGTAACATTGTCAGGTTCTACAATGACGGGCACATTTTCTTTTTCAGTATCATTTGTTATAACAGCGTTATCAACAGATGCAGTACAATTAGTGTCTGTATTGTTTTGTACTGCATTTTGTGGTTTATGGTTTATATTTCGGTCTGTATTGTCAGCACCAATCAAATCTTTACTATTGGCGGTTAGAGATTTTGTTTCTGTTTTTTTGACCGATTCATCATTTTTCTGTTCTCTGGCTTTGTTTTCGCTGGGTTTTACTTCTGTAATTTCTTCTCTAATTGTTACTTTCGTTCGAGGTTTCGCTGTTTTGCGTTTCTTAGCTGCCGGCACCTCTGTAAAACAATGTGATTTCTTTCAAAATACATAATTATAAGTTTTCAAAAGACAGAGTAAAAATAGAGTCTAATAATATATAAGAACAAGTTCCAATGGGATTGACCGAAATCAAAATATAAATAGACTAGACGACCCGCCCCGGCTTCGCACAGGTGTATTATACATATAAACCTTCCTCTTGAATCACTATTAAAAAAAACCGCATCAAAATCCGTTGCGTAGTTTTAAAGATTTAAGCATACAGACAAACAAACAAACAAACGAAAATAGCGACTTTATTTTATACTATGTAAGGAAGCTGCAGGCAGAAGCTACATAGTATGGAACATTTTACAATATGTATTTGTTTCATCTAAATCGTAACACAAAAAATATCCAAAAATGTGTATTCTGACTTAATCGTATTTCTTTGCAATAAATGCAAAATTTAAAAAAAATCGCTTTGATATTTGTACACGATCCGAAAAAAATCATAACTCCTGCTGAATAAATAGAGGTATGAAAATTAGTTATCACGATACCAATCACATTTTATTCACGCATTCGAACGGTTTTTTTAATAGGACATTGAAGTCACTTTCAACCTCTAGTTCCTTGGGTTTTGGAAATCTAGTGGATGGAGTATCTAGTCTTGTTGTAATTCCGGGTGTTCTTCTAAATGAAGTAGGTATAGGACATTATTCTATTCTATTCATATTCTAAGACATAGTTTTATTCATTATTAGGACCAAATGATAATATGAGGCCAACCCCGATGTGGTGAAAAAATCTTTCGTTAAGTTCGTTCCATACAATAAGTTTAATGACTCTTGAGCCTCAAAAAAAATTATGTATGACAAAATTATGGTATATAATTGATTTTTTTTCGTGCCTTTGATTTATTACGTTCTATGTTTAGTAAAAGTTGGTCATAACAATGGGTATAATGATTAATCATATTCTAGAATATAATAATACGTCCTGAAAAACACTTTATAACATATTTGCTCGTAAAGTGATTGTAATTACACCAATTTTGTTTTAGTTATGTATTTCATTACGCACTTGTGGGTTATTGTAATGTAAAACGCACGATTGAACGATACTTTTTAAAATCTTGGCAAAGAGTTTTTATGTCAGAAAAGTGGTCAATATTTTATGAATAAAATTAGCTTTGGGAGATAAATATAATAGATAAACATTATTTAATTCTTTAATTTAATGAATTTTGACAATAAATTACAACCATTTATCTGTAACAAAAACACAAAAATATTAATTTACTTTATTAGTAATACTGGCTGTTTTTGTAAAAAAAAAACGTGTTGATGCGCGCTAATTAGTGGACAAGTAAAGATTTAATCGTTTAAGAAAGTCAGAGTTTCATTAATTTCCTCGCAAGTATGTTATGAAATGTCGTATGACAAACGTGCGCTTTGAAAATTACAGCCTCTGCTTCCTTACAGCAATATCGCCTCGGCTGTAATTTTCAACTTACCGCACTTATATCATAATGTACTATTATATTACCAACTATTGTATTATTGTGAAAATGTTTTTGTATACAGGCTTAGGGATGATGATATATATTAGACCGGACGGGGCACGCCCGGCCAGGGCCTGGACGGGGCAAGGACGGGGCACGGCCCGTGCTCGGCCCGGTCTAATATAAATCATCCCTTACCCAGAACTGATGTACTAAGCTAAAAGGAGGTGATACATACCATCATTATGAACAAATTTTACTACGGGGCCAACACGGAATTCGAGACAACATTGAACTGTTGAATACAACATTGCAACTCTGAATATACATGAAACAACTGATTTTTTTGTCTTGAATTCCAGGTTGATCACTATAGTCTGACCGTTTAACTGAGACCTCGCCTGCACGGGTACAGGGGCGCGCGGGTAGACGACAAAGGGGGACTGAGACCGGTGCGGGCGGCGGGTCCCTGCCGCCCGCACCGGTCTCAGTGCCCCCGCGCCTCTGTACCGCGCAGGCGAGGTCTCAGTTAAACGGTCAGACTATAGTAGTAGTTGTTCATGATGATGATCTTAATCACACCCCTTTCAATTTAGTACAGGAGAAGCAGATAATCCTGAATATACAGAAATAAAATAAAATACATATTATTTAATTTTTCAAAAAAATCTCACCTTTATGAGTTTCACTTGGGTTTTCTTTAGGTCTTTTCTTAGCAGGAAACTTCGGTATCACTGGTTCAGTGACCGTGGATTTGATCTCCTTTTCTTTCGCGAGGGTTTTTGTTTCTTCTTTTGCCTTTTGGCTTTCAACAACTTTGGGTTTATTTGGTTGTGCTCCTGAAAAAATAGGAATCGTAATTTAAGCACACGCTTGACGGATAGTGTATCAGTAGTTACTATGGGACTAATCTCAAAATCGCAAAAAAAACAATTAGCTGTTCTATAGAAAAAGTTCATGGACTATCTTCTTAAAATAAATGTGTGATGCAGCATTTGTCGTTGATTTAGACGTGAATACGTCTTGAAAATTGCAATACAGGGATGCAAGTCAACAACAACTAATGATAACAAAACCGGGGCATACAGTCTGATGTAGCAGCTTCAGGTCCATCATCTCCATCCTAAATACAAGTACACCGCTGGATAGCTGAAGATCAAAGAAGTCATTACACCAAGTGAAGAGTGACGTATCGCGGGGAGTGGAGGGGGAAGCGCCGCCATTTTGAGGTCATTTTGTCATTTTAAACGTATTCACGTAGAACACACCGCCGTGTGACACTGCCACACCACATTATTTTTACGCGCTCGATAGAGTTAACCTTAACGCCTATATACGCCGCGCTTGCGGGTACGTGGTCTCCATTCGAGAACTGTACGGGTACATCATACCTTCGTTCTACGATAACTATGCCCTGCCCACTGCCGCTTCAACTTACTGATCTGCTGAGCTAGTGAAAATTTAAAAGATACTCTGTTTATTTATTTTTATATTTATCAAGGTCACTTCATCATCATCATCCACAACCTTCTTTATTCCACTGCTGAGTATAGGCCTCTCTCTTATAGTATACCATCTGCCTCGGTCCTTTGCCAATCGTGTCCAGGTTCGACCCGAAAGCCGACCCTTAACTACTCTTAAGGCAAATCGAATTGAATGTCGTCTGCGAGCACGATGCGAGTGGTTGCACAGTAGTCAAGTCCAATATGTCCGCGGCGCAAGGAGTGGGGATTGTTGCTTGTGGCTAACTTCACAGACACCATCAAGTTAGATCCGGTCTATACAAGAAAGAGTAAAAAGACAAACTTACCGAATTTCTGCGCATACGATTTGGGTGCATTATATTTTCCAAGATTGATGTGCAGGTTTTTGGCAAATTCGCTGCCGTAGAACACCATGAGCTCGGTGAAACGCGGGATTATCCTGATGGTCCTGTAAGAACATATTTAAATATTAGCAAAATTACTCCTTTTTTGAGAGAAGTAACCTCCCAATCAAAAATCGCCGACGGCAAACTTATATCATAAATATGTGGAATCTGTGTACCAAGTTTCGTCAAGATGTGTGGAAAAATGCGACTTCTAGAGGAAAATCAACATTTAGAGAGAAAGTAAATTTATCAAACCTCGAAACGGTTTGCTCGTTTCGTGAATTAGTAAGGGTATACCTGTAGTAGAGTTGTGGTACTAGAAGGGTATACCTGTAGTAGAGTTGTGGTACTAGAAGGTTATACCTGTAGTAGAGTTGTGGTACTAGAAGGGTATGCCTGTAGTATAGTTGTGGTACTGGAAGGGTATACATGTAGTAGAGTTGTGGTACTAGAAGGGTATACCTGTAGTATAGTTGTGGTAGTGGAAGGGTATACCTGTAGTAGAGTTGCCCCTGGTTCTGGAAGGGTATACCTGTAGTACTGGAAGGGTATACCTGTAGTTGAGTTGTGGTACTGGAAGGGTATACCTGTAGTTGAGTTGCTCCTGGTACTGAAAGAGTATAACTGTAGTAGAGTTGCCCCTGGTTCTGGAAGGGTATACCTGTAGTATAGTTGTGGTACTGGAAGGGTATACCTGTAGTAGAGATGCCCCTGGTTCTGGAAGGGTATACCTGTAGTAGAGTTGCCCCTGGTTCTGGAAGGGTATACCTGTAGTAGAGTTGCCCCTGGTACTGGAAGGCGACCAGGTTTTGTTCGCGCCAGTGTCGCGCGCAGTTGACGAACCGCATCCAGTTGGACTTATCGCCGTCAGACGCGTCTACCACGTGCGATGGCTTGCGGTCGCGCCCGTATATCTATAGATAATCAAGGAATTAATGTTGAAGGATTAATAACGGTAAGAAAATCGAGAATACGGAAATCTATATGGAAGAACACAATTTTGAGTTTTCTATTTGGTCGTAGTTAGATTGGGTGGTTGGTCGTGAAACACGTGAAAAATATCATCTGTTCCATAAATTTTGTCGATAACCCAATGAACCTTTTCTTTTTCTGAAACAGCTGATTGTTTTCCGCCATGTTGAGGTTTATCTAGTAAAAGTGGTTCATCATGTTTGCAAAGGTTGCAAGTAAGTTCGTATAGGTTGAGTAGATAGGCTTGCTGTCAGTTTATTTTCAAGCCATTCGAATGCTTCCGACATGGTGGGACCGATAAAAACAATCGCGGCCCACAATTTAACGTGTCATCCGAGCCACGGAAGCCCTCAGTTGTAAATGCCACCCGCGGTCACCAAACCAAAGACTAACTGCACTTTACGTTGCTTAAGTTTGTAGGTTATCTAGTAACCCAGTATAATATTATACAGCGTACCTGCCAGCAGTAGTCGGACGTGACTTGCTTGGTGCTGACGCCGCGGTAGGGCCCGAACCGGACTCCTTGCGGCAGCGTCAGCGTCGTGAACACTCCCAGGCCCGCGCCTGAATACATAATGTTAGGTTGAATCAAACTCCTTAGCTGATGTGAAGTTAGCTACTATGGCTACAAACAATCTAGGTATAAATCTACAATGAAAATGTACCTACGCTACTGGTTGATTTGTTTGCTCTGAAAAAATAAAGGAAGAGAAGGAAAGAGAAAGGAGAAAATGGTATAAGTATGAGAAATGGTATACTTACTGCCTGAAACAAATCAAAGTGAAACTTTTTAGTATCACTATGATAAATATACTTAATAGAAAATTAAATCTAAAATTATTTACTGCAACTAAAATAGGTAAGCGGGATAGTTTTTCTACATTATCTACAATCACAGTACACTGACAACAGTTATCTTCATAGACATGGGCTGCTTCCGGTTTGAACATACCTGTACTGAGACGATTTTTTGTTTAAGCCGAGGTTTTTTAGTTTAGAGGTCCAACACGGATTAAACGCGGATTTTTGGTACGACAAATAATATGATTACAATGTATGTGCTGTTGGCTGATTGGAGCCGACCACCGCGATTGGCTCTAACCAAGTCAGAATATGTATGAGGAATTTAACTGATCAATTTAAAATATGATTGTTAGTGCCCAACTATAGATTAATTAACTGGTGTTCTTAGTGTTCTGTGCCACTATCACAAATGATGAAAGTCTACGTCATCTCCATACTCCAAACCTGGTATAGTGGAATAGTTGAGGTGCAGGAACACTTTAGGGATCGTGAGAGCGGCTCGAGGGACACAGGGCGGGAAATTGTGCTTAGCGGGGACCTAGGGAAGGGGGATAAGCAAAAGCAATTCTATTAAGATCAGGCAACAAATATATCGAGCACCAAAAAATGTTTGAAGTACCTAAGCTCTGTCAAGAAAAAAAATTACACTAAAAAAGCGAAACATAATATGCAAAGAAAAGAAACTAATTTTCCATGGTTCTATTTTAATCTTTTCACTTCAAAATTGTATTTAAGTATCAAATAGGTACTTACGAGTACTTACCTATAGTAACGGTACGTAAGTACTCGTAAGTACCTACCTATAGTACCGTTACTATAGGTAAGTACTCGTAAGTACCTATTTGATACTTAAATACAATTTCTAATTTTATTGAGCAAATGAATGCGCTATTATTGCCTACCTGATTCGGTCGTTAGTTTCAGATAGGACGTCCACTGCTGGACATAGGCCTCCCCTATGGATCTCCGATTAGGCATTCATAAATCATCAGTCCTCTGTGCTATGTGCAAAGCCCGCCGGCCCCGCTGCCATTTCAAATTGCGCATCGCACAGACTACTAAATAAATAAGATGTCAAGTGCGTGTCGAGACACGCGTATGTAAGGCTTCCGTAGATGGTGACGATGATTATAATGATGATAAAAACAATGTTTTATGATGTCATTAAATGGTCGAGTGCTAGAAAAACATAATTGGCTAAGAAATTATGTTTCTGAGGTCAAAGACATCTGTGCTACCTATGTGCAAGTTTTAAGTATTTCAATTTTCCGTTATAATTCAAAAAGTTATGATTCCACAGTGCTCAAAATAATTTTCAGGGAAAGTTTTTAGTATGGTCTATAAACTCATAAAGTTTGAATATCCTATTCTGTATACTTTAGAAATTAAGGAACACACACACTTTTTTCAACATTCCTTGTTCAAAGGGTTCCTCATTTTACTACGGAACCCTAAGAAAATGAAAAAATTGAAAAGATTTACTTGGACTTTACCTTGTCATCTGGTATGACGAGCAAGGGTCCATGGATGGAGCAGTACTCGTACACATAGTCGCCGCACTTCTCGCAAACTGGAACAGAACTCATTGTTTATTGTACACATGTACATATGCCATAGAAAAGAAAGTAGAAATTGTAAAATCAATTGGCCATACTAAAATCATAACTACCTACTGACTAAAATCATATTTACCTTAAATAGTGGGAAAAATTTCTTAAATGTATTGGTATAATTCAAATATTTTAAATAGTTTCAATTATGTAGTACTATGCCAGTAAGCACTGTGTAGGAACAGGGAAAATAGTTATATAACTTTATAAATCGAATCCTTGACTCATAAAAAAGAGAAATTAGTTTAAATATGTAATACATATTACTTAAATTAATAACAATACCATAATATACCATCTAGTTCAGTAAATAGTTACCTAGTCCAACAAGTTTCATAGCCAATGTTTATTTATTTTATACCAGCTATAGCTCTTCAAAAAATTATTAACTAAAATTGGCTTATACACATTATTTAAAGTCAGCAACATATGGCTTCCCCAGTATTGCTTATAATATCTGTTACTCCTAAGCCCTAAGCAAAACAGAAGCCGGTGTCTCAGACCTGTCTGATCTGACCAACTTTTTCGAGCAAACGGTGCTCACTACTATAGTCTGACCGCTTAACTGAGTCCTCGCCTGCGCGGGTACAAGGGCGCGGGGGTAGACGACAAAGGGGGACTGGCACAGGTGCGGGCTGTGGGGACCCGCCGCCCGCACCTGCCTCAGTCCCCCTTTTTCGTCTACCCCCGCGCCCCTGTACCCGCGCAGGCGAGGACTCAGTTAAACGGTCAGACTATAACAGGCATTCGGTGTATAGATATCCAGAGAGAGAGAGTTTATTTTTCTTAAATCCTGGGTGTTGCCACCTCACAAAGCTTCATAGACTAAAATAATCATACATCTTCCCTTTTTACAAAAAGTTATTACACATCACTAAAGTCACAACACTAGTTGACGTTAACTTTGCGGATGACATTTAAGTGACAGGTTACAATCAAAACAAATAAGTATTTATGTCTAACACTGGTTTAACCTAATAATTCAGGATTCAAGAGAACAATTTTACAATGCAATCGACAAGGGATGATTTTACATAAAAAGTTCTCAAGGGATGAAGTTTCGACAGTTACCTAGCTTATAAGTGCACTACATAATATAATTAACATGTTTACAAATGTTTTTGGTTACTTGTGTGCAAAGTGCATAACAACATAAAATGTTTATCGTTTATAAACCTATTCTAACTATGTATTAGGTCTTAATCTAAACATGCAATTGACCACTTAAGTATTTCAATTTACGACTAATCTGAAGCTTATCATACCTTATCAATTTTAACTTACAAATTGGATACAATGGATATAAAACTTCAACTTAAAAATTAGAACACAATTATAATATTTTACAAGTACACAACACTTTCACTGTGATGTTCTGAAGGTTTACTCGGTTGGAGTAAATTTTAGTCAGTTATCAACAGTCTTTGCATAAGCACTTGTGTTTTTGTTTTACTACCCTTCCTGATCTGGTAGTGATTACTTCTCTATTCCTTTCTGGTGAAGATTCCAGGCTTGTAGCTGTAGATGAGTCAGGAGTAGCATAAGGGGTTGACAGACCCGATGTATCTTCGGTAGGGGTGGTAGTTGACGGGGCTGATGTGTCTTCAGTGAGGGTTGTGGAGAGATTTGATTGCGTACTCACTGTTGACTCCTCTGTCTGTGCGCTTGGGCTCCTGTCTGGTAGCAGTATTAGAGCAAGTGGGTCTTGTTCTATTTGTGGATGCAGAATAGGCTCTGGTGTTAGCGTTTGTTCTCTGCTCAGTGGAGATTGTTTTGATGGGTGTTCCCGTTGCTGTGGTTCAGGATACAGCGAGGGCATAGGATTTTGAGCAGGTGATGAGTCATAGGTGGTGGGAACAGGAATGTTCTGTGTCTGAGCATTAGCCGTTTGATCTAGTTCAATGACTGCTCTTCTGTTCTTTCTCATTTCTCTTCCTTTTTCTGTCAATATTGTGTAGCTCCGAGGTTCTTCTCTTTTGCTGGCTACTGTGCCATATAACTGTTCCTCTGGTAGATATACTCTTTTTCCAATTCCTAATTCTGGTAGTTCTTTTGCTTTATGTCGTTTGTCAAAAGTTTCCTTGGCTTTTTCTCGTCGATGTGCTAGTTTTCGTTTGAGTAAGTCTAGATCTTGCATTTTTGGCATCAATGCTTCTGATGTTGTTGGGATATTTGTGTTCAGGATTCTCGACATTGCTATTTGGGATGGGGCTGCTCCTAGCTGATTGGGGGTGGTCCTGTAGTATAATAGTCCAAGAAGTGGATCTTCAGGATTTCTTTCAAAAATGTTTTTGATTATTTTCACTCCAATTTCTGCAGCTCCATTACTTTGTGGAAAATGCGGGCTTGAAGTTGCATGAGTAAAATCCCATTTTCTTGCAAATTCTTCAAATTGTTTAGAGGAAAACTGCGGGCCATTATCAGTTCTCAGGATTTTCGGGATCCCATGTCTAGCCATTATACACTTTAAGTGTTTGATGATAGCTGTTGAAGTGGTGGATGTCAGTGATATTACCTCAGGGTAATTTGATAATACATCCCTCACCACTAAGTATTCTTTGCCTTTATAGGTGCATAAGTCAGCAGCTATAACTTCAAATGGGTACTTTGGTATGGTGCTGTTTATAAGTGGCTCCGGTCTTTGTACCGTTAGTTTAGTGCAGGTTTCACATCTCTTTGTCCATTGGACAATGTCTTCATCTAAAGTAGGCCACCATACTGCGTGTTTGGCTCGCATTTGGCCTTTGAGGCTGGTCACATGTCCAGTGTGGAGTTTTGTAAGAATGTCATGTCTTAATGCTGTGGGTATGTATAGCCGTAGTCCATATGCTATCACACCATTGATTAAGATCATGTTTTCACTCTGTTTCAAGAATGGTTTCAGATCTTCCTCACAATTTTTGTAACTGGGCCAACCATTCATAGCATAGTTGTAGATTTTTTTGCATAGGATGTCATTTTGTTGGGCTTCCTTTATTTTTTTTAGACGTTCGTCAGAAAAAGGCATTTCTTTGGTTATAGACAGAAATGTTGTCTCATCAAGTTTGTCCTCTTTATCGAGTACAGTGAAACCTGGATAAGAGAGAGTTGAAGGGACCGCCATCTAATTCTCTCATATAGAGGTTTTTCACTTATCCAGGTTTCTCACTTATCCAGTTTCAGAAGTGGCTTCTCTCTCTTATAGAGGTTAAAATATACGTCTAATTTGTATGTAGGTATCTACATGCGTGAAGAATGATAAATATGTTTATAAATAGTATTTAGGTACTAATTGTTCGGGTTGTGTTGATTAGAATTGAACATGGATCATTATTTATTCATGCTAAAAGGCACTTATTAAAATTGGGAAAATTAAAAAAGTCGAATCTTTTTAATATTTCCATGTCCTAAGACCACAGAGACCATATAGGGTCTTTTGATATTTTTTATAAAATTTGGATTCTGATAAATCAAATTCATTGCGTATTTTATTTCGAGATTTTCCACTTTTGAACGCATTCAATACCAATCTTAAGCTTATCACTTAACGATTTATTTATTTATTCCTAAAGATGTATTTACTAACTCCGAACCTTTCTCCTCAATTAATACTCAACTGTAGTAAGTTTGACCAATAAGATAGTGTAAACGCACATGTGGCTATTCCAAAAGAATGTGATACAAAAATAATGTTAGGTAGATGAAAGAAAAACATTAAATAATTTTGAATAGAGCACTATTTCAATAAACAAGATAGTATAGACGCACGTGTGGACATTCCAAAAAAATGCGGTACAAAAACAATGTTACTTATTACAATATACAAAAAAAAAGAATTGAACACGTTCCGAAATCAACGGTAGTTATGTAGTTCCACGAAATTTAAGAATGGGTCATAAAGTGCAGATGTTTCATTACCCTCAACTGTCGCTTATAGAGGTTTAGACAAATAGTACTCTCAGTTATAGAGGTCCATGAGGGAAAAACGACTCTCTCTTATAGAGGTTTTGGTCTCTCACTTATAGAGGTAATTGAGGGGTAAAATGACGGGACCTGGCAATTACTCTCACTTATAGAGGTTTCTCACTTATCCAGTTCTCAGTTAGCCAGGTTTGACTGTATGTCTTTATCTTCCTCTTGTGTGGGAAGTGGTGCCCTAGATAACATGTCTGCTGTGTACATGTATTTTCCTGGAACATGCTCTATCTTGTAGTTGAATGGTGTCATTCTCATTCTGAACCTTTGAAGTCTTGTTGGCAGATCAGCAATTGGTTTTGTCCCAAGAATGGATATGAGTGGTTTGTGGTCTGTTCGTATAGTGAACTTTGGAAGACCTTGGAGATAGAGTTTGAAACGTTCACAAGCCATGGTTGTGGCACATGCTTCTTTTTCGATCATTGCATATCTTTGTTGTGTTGGTGTGAATGCGGCTGACCAAAAGTGAATTGGTTTCCATATATCTCCATGTTTTTGTTCTAGGGTTCCTCCCATTCCAAATTGTGAGGCATCTGCTGAGACTCTGGTTTCTCTGATAGGGTCATAGTGTGCTAACTGAGGGGCTGAAGTTAGCAACTTTTTGATTTTTTGGAATGCCTTGGTGTGTTCATCATTCCACTCTCTCGGAGAATCTTTTTTGAGTAGATCTCGGAGAGGTTTTGTAATATCGGCTGTATTTTGCAGGAATCTGAGGTGTTGGTTGATGGCTCCCATGAAGCTTCTGAGTGCTGTTATGTCCTTGGGTATGGGTAGGTCATTTATGGCCTTTACTTTGTCTTGGAGTGGTTGTACGCCATCACCATTTATTTTGTATCCAAGGAATGTGCATTCATTTGTCCTGAAGATACATTTGTTATGGTTTAAGGTCACTCCTCCTTTATGTAGGGCTCTTAATACCTCCCTTAGGTTAGCATCATGTTCTTCTACAGTCTTTCCATAGACTAGGGTGTCGTCCACATGATTTACACAGCCTTTGATGCCTGACAGTAGTATTGCCATTTTTCTTTGAAAAACTTCGCTTGATGAATTCATTCCCATGGGCATTCTGTTGAATCTGTACCTTCCAAATGGAGTGATGAATGTAGTCAAGTCTTTACTGTCTTCAGAAAGTTTGACCTGGAAGTAGCTTTTTACGGCATCAATTTTGGAGAATACTTTTGATCCAGCTAGTTGAGCTAGGCATTCTTCCACGGTAGGTAATGGGTGGTGTTCCCTCATTACTGCTTTGTTAAGTTCGGTGTAATCTACCGTTATCCTCACTTTGTTCGAGTCATTTTTGTCTGGGACTGGTACCATTGGAGCGCACCATTCAGTGGCATGGGATACGGGTTCAATAACTCCCATGTCTTCTAAAGTTTCAAGAGTTTTCTTTACTTTGTCCCGGATTGGAATCGAAATGTGTCTGGGCGTTGTTACGATGTATGGTTGGGCATCTTTTTTCAGTTTAATTTGGTAGCTGCCTTCCATAGATCCTAGGCCATCGAATATTTTTTTATATTCCTCTTCAGGTTGAATGTTTAAGCGGGTTGTCTGAACTTGCATAATCTGAGTTGCTTCATGCCATTTTACAATGCCAAAGGCGTCACATTCGGCTAATCCTAGTAGTGGTGTGGTTTGTCCTTCCAAGACATATAAGTCGGTGAACTTGGTGACACCTTGCCAGGTTAACTTAATGTTTTTGCATACGCCTCTTCCTGGTAGGCTGATTCCACACGGTCCCAATAGTTTTTCATTTACATTAACTGGTACAGGTAACCGTAGCTTTTTTTGAAGTTCAGGGCTTATTACTGTTTGAGATGCTCCAGTGTCAATTTTGAATTTGATATTTATTCCATTAACTGCTATGGTAGCATATTTTGGTTTTGTGCGAGATATTTTAGGTGTGTAGATGGAGTCAATCACACTCTTCTCAATGCTTTCAAAGAATACCTCTTCTACCTCATTTATATTTTTATTCTTCCAGTCTTTATTACGGCATACAGCCTGCCAGTGGCCTTTTATTCCGCAGTGGTTGCAATTTGATTGTGCAGCTTCGCATTCAGTGAATTTGTGTTTTGGACTGCGACCGCATTTTCTACAACTCATCGACTGGTTTTTTATTAATGTTTTTGACTTGGGTCCTTTTTTCTTAACTAGATGTACTTCTGGTGCAGGGGTTGTGGGGTTTAATGCAGCTATATTTGCATCCACAACTTCTGCATGTCGCACTCTGTTGATTACTGTTTCTAGTTTAGGCTCATCCTCTAGATTTTGAATTGCTTTTGATAATTCAGAGTTCTTCATACCAGCTATGATGCGATCTCTTATCAGTTCGTCTTCTAGAGCTCCGAACTCGCATTTTTTTGCCAGATTATGAAGGTCTGTAATGAATTCATCGACGCTTTCATCTTCTTTTTGGATACGCTGGTTGAATCTTGCGCGGGAATACATTTTTGTCTTCCGGGCGGTGTAATATGCCTCAAACTTGTCCTTCACTGACTGGTATGATTTTCTTTCTTCGTCGGTGAGTTTCATTGAGGTTAATATGTTATTTGCTTGTCCGCCCATTAAGTATAAAAGTGAACATACTTGCGTTTCGCTAGGCAAGAGTTTCATGCGTGTAGTTTCCCGGTATTGTTCAAATCGTGTGATCCAATTTGGCCAATCTTGTGCTCGGAAACTGAACTGTTGGGGTGGCGGCGTCGACATGCCGGGTAAAAAATTGGCGGTTCCGATGGCGTCGGTTGAGGCTTGCTGGCTTTGGGCTAGGATTTGTGCCTGCAGCTGCTGTATTAAAGCCATCTGTGCTTCCATTTGTTGCTTTAGCTCTTCCATTGTGAAATTTGCGGTTTATTGTACAGTTTTTATCCAATAAAATTGTAATTTCTAGGAGAGAAGCAAAACTTCGCTGTCACCATGTATAGATATCCAGAGAGAGAGAGTTTATTTTTCTTAAATCCTGGGTGTTGCCACCTCACAAAGCTTCATAGACTAAAATAATCATACATTCGGTACCATACCGGGTCATCTGGTTACCCTGTTTTAAGCTGAAAGGGGATGCTTAAGGTCATCTTTATGAATAACTTTTACTAAGAGGTCAACTCTCAATTTGCAAAAAAATAATCAGCTGTCCCATACAAAATTGCAACAAGAATCGTTATTAGGTATGAAACAGCCGATATGAAAATTTTTCAAATTGTGGGTTGCCCTCATAGTAAAAGTTGTTCATAAAGATGGTAACGAACACCTGCTTTCGGCTCACTACACCACTTCTGGATAACCAATGCAATTCCAATTTAATGCCTATACATATATCTATGTATAAGCATTAAATTGGAATTGGATGGATGCAAGCCACTTCCAACTGGTCTTATTGGAGATCCACAGGGGAGGCCTGTGTCCAGCAGTGGAGATCCTATAGCTGATGGATTGGAATCGGATAGTGCTGGTCTAATGAGAGAAGACATGTGGCAGAATAAACTCATAATTGTCCCATATTATTAATGAGTTTATATAATTTCATGTACATACCGATTTTCACAGCGCTGGCTTGTTGATGAAGGAAAACATTGTGAGGATAACTGAACTGAGGTCCATCTATCTATGCAGCCTGTTCCACCCACTGCTGAATATAGGCCTCCTCTTTGTCGTCATTCTTCCTGGTCCTGTGCTAGCCTCATTCTGATTAACTTCATAGGTGTAGGTGTAAGTATGTAAATTGCCTTGAACTTTACCGGCATGATGGATATGGCCCGATCACCTAGGTAGACCTAAGTTCAGCAGTGGACTAATAAACGGCCAGTATATTCCTGTACTCTCAGACTATTAAGAAGCTCTCTGACCTCGGAGCCTTATTTATCTGATCCATTGGTATGTTATAAGCGGAATCTAGCTTCGTGGCTGTGATGTTAGCTATGAGCTGCCGCTGCGCTGCTGTTCAGACAGCTTCAGCCAGGATTGGGCTCTCCGCAGCTTGTGTAGACAACATCGCAGCCGACAAGAACTTTGATTCGGCCTAGGCTATATTTCTCTCAGAGCAAATGGTACTCACTGTTAACAGCAAATATGACTGGAATTGCCCTGACAAGCAACGTGAAGTACTTACAGATATACTCGTCCAGGTCGGGCTCCTCTGGCTCGAAGTAACTAATGCGCTGCCTCGGCCGAAGCCAACGCCGCTTCGACATTCTGCGCACGAAACATTACAATACACTACTTGTGGAGGAATAATACAATCTCCTTCAGGGTTCTCGGGTTCCAGGCAACACAATGAAACATTTATCACACCATTCGAAAACACTTTCATTCAGAAGCTATGGCTTTCAAAAGACTTGTTTTGTTAAACGATGTATTTATGGCACATAGGTGCCTACCAGTAGCCGGCTCAAGAAAACTTATTTCTTATAAATAATTATATATATGAGATATATATTAGGCATATATCTCATTTTAAAACGATTTCCAACTTATTAAAAGGTGAAATAGGTCAAATAGATAGTAATGGATTGGTTTAAAATATGACGACGCTACCGACGCTAAAGATTTAACGTACAAAATTAGGGACGGATGATTATATGGGAAAATTTGTCAGTAATTACGTTTACCTGCTTTATTTCAATTAATTGCGGATGTTTTACTCACTCAATAAATTCTCCTGGGAAACAAATTAACTAACAAAACAACACAGAAAGTCAGAAACACAATCGCAAAGCAATTTTCTATCGTTTCTTTCGTTTTTAATTCCTTTTCCTCACAGAACACTAGGAGCTTTTCCTAGTCCAACTTCCAGTTCCCGCGCTTTTTTTTTTTTTAATAGTCTTTATAGTGTTGCCAAGTCTTTAGATAACTAGAGTAGCCAAAGGAGTTAAAACTCGTTATTTAAAAGTAAATAATAGTTTCGATGTTCCACGAGCAAAGTAAACCAAAGATTTTAGTATTTATGACGAAAATAATTATGTGTGAATGAGTCACACCATAAGTTTAGTAGCAAGCAGTTATGGGCAATAACTAATCATCTGGAAACGTATAATAGAGAACTTTGATAGTGACAGTTAGAAAATAATTCGCCATATTTGTTTTCTTTATAATTCACGTTCCATTTGACGATTTCCTCATTTGCAGTCTATAGTTTCTTTTAAAATTGCCATGTACAGTACGTTCCTAACCGTATAAAACTCAAAATTAGGGCATCGGGGGCACTATTTTTCAACTTCGAACGCCTGGGAACTTAAACAGAACTCGAACAGATTCTGTGGAGAATCTCCATGTTACCTATTTATGGAAGTTGCAAATATGTACTCCACACAAGTTCCGTATAAGCTATAAGACCCAGGCGTACGAAGTTGAAAAATAGGGCTCCACGGGGTCGTTTTTTGAACTTCAAACGGTTTGGATGTATACGGAACTTTGACAGCTTATGTATGGAGAATATCACAGGAGAATATTTATGTTGTCTATGAAAGTGACGAATAAGGACTCCCACAGAACTATTACAACTAGAAAGATAGCGCTGTTTTCACTTGAGGCAATTCTCAACCACGACAATGTACGGGAAATCTCAGCTCAGCGCTGTCAAATGTCAAATATGTATTGGAGATTTACACTTCTGAGAGAAAAACACGGCAACTTATCACTGAATGGAGATATTTTTTTGTCTTTTTATAACTCATGCCACATTAAATCATTGCATCTCTTTCTTTCTTTTCCTAATCGACCACATTATCCCTCTAGTATCTCTGTGAGTACTCCATACAAGTTCCGTATATCCGAAGTTCAAAAAAAGATCCCTAGCCCCTAGGGGACCTAATTTAGAACTTTGCACGGTTTGATCGTATACGGAACTTGTATGGAGCACTCGCAACTTCCGTAGACAATATAGAGTGTTTTCATACAATCTGTCAAAGTTCAAAATAGGTCACCCTTCGAATGCCTCGGAACTTTGACAGATGGTATGGGGAATTTCTGTGTTATCTATGGAAGTTGCGAATACTCCATACAAGTTCCGTATACATGAAGTATAGGACCAAACCGTGCGAAGTTTAAAAAAAAACGAACCCCTGTACACGAATTGATGTCACGATGAAATCGGTTATGTTATTTTTAGCAAAAAATAAATATTTCATTTATTATTCACAATTATTTTTTTATAGCGTTATGTATTGGTCTAATCATACAAATTGGCGGCTGTGATGTTATTATACAAGCTGCGGAAAACGCTATCCTCGTGCAGCTGTTGTGGGCTTCAGTCTGGATTGTGCTACCTGCAACTTATAGCATCACAGCCGCCAAGTAGTATGATAAGACCAATACATAACGCTATAAAAAAATAATTTTGAACAATAATTGAAATATTTATTTTTATACCCTATGATTATATTATCTCTGATTCGGTCAGATTTGGCCTATAATGGTAATTCACAAAGCAAGTAGTTTTAATATTACTGTGTGAAAAAAGCCTATCTTGGCCATCAATTTCTGGTGTGGTAGCACTTGTAATCTGTAAAAATCAATATGTATTATGCCATCATTGAAACTTCCGGCAAATAAATGCCATACTGTTTTAAAGAAACTAAAAGTGAATGTTTTAAGTTAAAATTTATACAAAATAATTAGGAATGACAATATACTGAACAAATAAGTGTTGTGGCTGTAGCACAAAAAAAACGCACGACGCTTGTAAAACGAAATCAAATGACTACTTAGCGGACGTTTTGAAAACAAAAAGTTATCCCGCGAACAAATTCTTAACTTCAAATTGTATAAACGATTTTAGGTATGGATTAGTTTAGAATATGACGACGCGACGCTAAAAATTTAACGTGTAAAATTAGCGACGGAATGATTCTAAGACATAATTTGTAAGTAATTACGTAGGTACAATGATGATTGCGCCATTACAATTTAATGGCAACGTAAAAAGTGTTCTCATTGTCGAATGCTTAAAGTGAAAATGAAACAGAAATATTCTGGTTAGCTATTGTAATTGTGATGGCGCCTTCATAATTGGGCCTATTGGCAGGGTACGGGGGACGGGTAGTAGATACGCGCTAACTCGCGCTTTGCTTTCGCGCCAAGTGGTCCATTGAAGGTGTGAAGGAGGAGCACGCGGGTGGGAAGTACTGTTCTAAACCGGTTTATTCCGTTTACGAGGTGCATTCAATAAGTGCCTAGCCTCATCGCCAGAGGGCGCTGTAGTTTCAAAAGAGTTTTACCACAGTGTAGAACATTCTTTTTAAATTCTTTTTTCAAATTTTCATTCCAATCCCTTCATTTGTTTTAATTTGACAACTTATGGAAGCGAACGTATCGATCGATTTTCCAAAAATGGAAAAAGAGCAATATCGTTCGGTGATTCAATTCCTATTTTTGGAAGGGAAAACGCGCATCGAAATCAAAGAGCGCTTGGATGCTGTGTACGGTGACTCTTCTCCATCGATGGCCACCGTCAAGAATTAGTTCAACGAGTTTGCACGTGGCCGTACGTCGGTTTTTGATGAACCACGTCCAGGTGCACCGAAAACAGCTGCTCGAAACTGATATGCAAACATTATTGAACAAAAACCCGAATAAAACCGAAAAACAAAGTTATCATGTAGGTACTTTCGGCTTTAACCGATTTGAAAATTAACCGTGTTTTCAAGACTTGGTAGGGAACATTTACAAAATGTATGCAATTTTTTATTATTTTCATTCCAGTTTTTATTATTCGACATTTATGAAAATAACCTAACTTGGCGTTGTACTTGTTGATGTGGCAACTGGCAAATCTTGTGATTCTGTCAAACAACAATTTGTAATACTTCCGGAAACAAGTAGGTAACAAATTAATAGAACAAATAAACCTAAAAATTAATGTTTTCTGGCGGAAAATATAATCATGTTAGTATTATAATAGCAATTATGATATTTACGATGATAAACTTCACGACTAATTTAATCTTCAGTAATTCTAGCGCAAAAAATGTACGAGGAAAATTAAAAAGAATTGAAATCACTACGGAAAGTACGTAGCTAAAGTTTAGAATAGCCACGAAAAACAAAAAGTTATTCCGCGAAATAAAATTTACCTATCTGTAAATTACAAAATACATTAACTCTATAGACTGTATTTAACCACGATAATCAATCTAAAATACGTCTAATGGAAATAATTATTACTAAAAACTAACTTTTCTAGAAATAATAGCATAATGCATATTTTCCGCGGGAATTTTATTTTTATGTGTGGTGTGGCAGAACTGGCAGACAAACAATAAATATACTATTTAATTTATTGAAAATGGAATGCGTTCACAGACTCATTTTATCTCAATACCTAGTAAAAAAATTAAATAGAGTGTACCTATTTAACTTTTTTTTACTATTGAGATAAAATGAATCTGGGAACGCAGGAGGTACGACATAATTATTAAAAAATATACCTAAGTCCTTAGTAAATATTTTTACTAAAAACCTAAAAAATGAAAAGAAAAATAATAGGTAGGTAACCAAATGCGTAATGAATGCGTCGATGTCGTGAGTCGAGCCCTACAGGGTTTTTAAGTAGATAAACTGTTCAACTTGCCACTACAAAGCCGAACCGGCTATCGTATTAAGCAGGGTATTGTGGCTCTCATATCGCTTTAATAACAGAGCGTTCCAGTCTACGTCCTTCCATTTTCATCTATTTTAAACGATGTAAAGAATTACAACCACTGGTTAGTTACGTTCATCAGAAGCAAGTGCGACAGTGAATAAAAATAATCGGCCAAGTACTTACGAGCCGGACTCACGCACGGAGGTCCGTACTGTATGGGAGCCCCCCTTAAATATTGATTTTATTTTAATTTTATTATTTATTATTGAAGTGAATATAAAATTAAATATTCTGTGAAAATTTCAAGCATCTTTCTGTTACCATAATATAGAGCGAAAAACGTCTAAAAATTCATGTTTGTTGTATGAGCCCCCCTTAAATATTTTTTTTATTCTCTTTTTAGTATTTTTTGTTGTAGCGGCAACAGAAATACATCATCTGTGAAAATTTCAGCTGCCTAGCTATCATGGTTCATGAGATACAGCCCGGTGACAGACAGACGGACATCGAAGTCTTAATAATAGGGTCCCGTTTTTCCCTTTGGGTACGGAACCCTAAAAAGTTCAGCCAACATCGATCGCAAGAATAATTCAGAGGTTTTGGGACCGGGAATGCGGCTGAGGTCAGTTGAGGTCCCTTTTCTTGAGTATTCTAGCTCTGGAGGAGGCAGTCCGAAGAAAACAACGTTGTTGTAGAATCAGGATTGTATTTCGTCACTACGACGGATAACAGACAATTGTACTTATGTTTATTCTTATAATTAGCGGCGATAAGTAGCCTAATTATAGTAGAATCGAGTACAAGATTGATTATGCTTTTTCTACGGTTGATGAAGAAGTTAAATCTGACACTCCTTGTCTAGTGATGGGACGTGGGCTGGTTTATATCCGACTAAAATAGTGTTGTGCCCATGTTCCATCACAGACTATAAAATAGTCAAAATAAAGGTGTGTTTGAACACACCACACCAGCCCCCCACGGAGTAAGAGAACCCATAACTGCATTTGAAATAAAGAACACGCTCATTGAGTACCTAAATGCGCTGAACAATTAATATTACAGATCTAGTATGTTCCTGAATTTGACTGTTCTTCCAGTTCTGGTAACGGTGGGAGCCGGTATCGGTGGACTGGGAACTGGTGCAGAAGTGAGAGGTGTTGGGGTCAAAACAGGGGTAGGTTGGAGATACGTTGGCTGCTGAGGTGTTGCTATTGTCTCATTGAGAACAGGATTATCAGTAGAGTGTTCTGTAAAGGCAGGCTTTACTCGATCAACACTAATAACAACATGTCTACCCTTGATGTCTAGGGTCATGGTCTTTCCGTCGTCGGCACGCTCCAGTACTCTATACGGACCGGTATACGGCGGTTGCAAGGGCCGTCTGACCGCATCGTCCCGGAGAAAAACATGAGTTGCTGATGACAGCTCTTTGAATATGAAGGAGCCTGGTTTACAATGGCGGGATGCTGGGGTCGGGCGAATAGAGGACATTTGGTGCCGGAGCTGTGCTACGAAATCGGCCGGGTCAGTGATGCCGTCCTGATCTGGGCTGTGAACAAGTAGCTCCCCTGGCAGTCTGAGTGGTTCCCCGTATACCATTTCTGCACATGTGGCTTTGAGATCTTCCTTAAAAGCGGAACGCATGCCGAGGAGGACGAGGGGGAGTGAACGACACCATGAGTCTCCGTGGCACATGAGTGCAGCCTTGAGTTGGCGGTGTACGCGCTCAATCATGCCATTTGCACTTGGGTGATATGGCGTTGTTCTGACTCGTTTGGTGGCGCAAACGTTCATTAGCTTTTGAAACAGGGATGACTCGAACTGTCGCCCTTGGTCTGTTGCTAACAAATTGGGCACTCCAAAACGGGAGATCCAGCCCATTATGAACGTGTCCGCAACCTCTTCTGCGGTAATTGACGACATGGGCCATGCTTCCGGCCAGCGAGTAAATCTATCAATCGCTGTCAGGCAATAGCTGTACCCGTTGGATTGCGGTAACGGACCAATGATGTCGATATGCACGTGTCGAAATCTGTCCGTAGGAGTTGCGAAATGGCCGAGAGGCGCCGTGGTGTGTCGGGTCACTTTGTTTCGCTGACAATGTAAACAAGAACGTGCCCTTTGACGACAGTCCACGTTGATCTTGGGCCACACGTAGCGCTCAGTCACCAAGCGAACGGAAGCCCGTATACCAGGGTGGCTGAGATTGTGACAACGGTCGAAAGCAGCTCGACGGAACTGAGGGGTGATGTAAGGGCGAGGTTTTCCAGTTGAGATGTCGCAGGTGACAGATACGTTTGTGCCTGGCATGATGACATTTGTCAGTTCTAGGCTGGAGCCTTGTTGTCGCAAGTTGATTAATTCTTGATCTGATTGTTGCGATTTTGCGAGGTTCACGTAGTCATCCTCCAAAGAGATTGCCTCGATACGTGACATCGTATCGGCTACGGTGTTGTCTTCGCCCCTTATGTATTTGATGTCGGTGGTGAACTGACTGATAAATGACAGTTGGTTAAGTTGGGCAGGTGGCAACCTTTCTCGGCGCTGTGCGAAAGCGTACAGTAACGGCTTATGGTCTGTAAAAATTGTCGCGTGTTGGACTTCCAGGATATGCCGAAAGTGTTGCACGCTTTCGTACACCGCTAGGAGTTCGCGATAATAGGCTGGCCACTGAACCTGTTTAGAATTCAACTTCCTGCTGAAAAATGCTAAAGGATGCCAGGCGCCATCGATTTCGCTGATGCAGGCAGGACCCGATGTGGGCGTTAGATGCATCGGTAAAAAGGGCTAAACTAGCGTTGCAGACCGGATGCTGTAGGAGCGTTGCACGTGATAAGCTTCCTTTGCATGCTGCAAATTTATCGAGCAAGTCCGGAGTCCATGGAAATGGTTTGGCACCTTTACTGTTGGTTGATGCCAGTGCATCTATCAATGGAGCCTGGTATTGGGCTGCACTAGGGATGAAACGCCGGTAGTAGTTGAGCATGCCGAGAAATCGGCGCATGCCTTGTACCGTTTTAGGGGGCGGGAAATCCAGTAAAGCTTGGATGCGGTCCGTTGGAGGACGTGTACCTTCTGGGCTGATATGGTATCCTAAGAATGTTGTTTCACGAACTCCAAGGATACATTTAGAAGGGTTAACTACCACGCCGTAATCACGCAACCGGCCGAAAAGAATTCGGAGATGTTCCCTGTGGAGAGCCTCGTCAGGGGAGTGAACGAGGATGTCGTCCACGTAGGGAAAACAGAAATCGAGACCCCGTGTGACCTCATCGATGAAACGCTGGAAAGTTTGACCAGCGTTTCGAAGCCCGAAGGTCATGAACGGAAATTCGAAGAGGCCAAACGGGGTGACGATGGCGGTCTTCGGAACATCCTCTTTAGCCACGGGAATTTGGTTATAGGCTTTTACTAAGTCTATAGTACTAAAAATCCTCAAGCCCGTGAGGTTATGGGCAAAATCATTGATGTGCCGGACAGGGTATCTGTCCGGGACCGTTCTTGCATTTAATGCGCGGTAGTCACCGCATGGGCGCCAGGTTTCATCTTTCTTGGCGGCCAAATGAAGCGGTGATGACCACGCACTTTTGGAGGGGCGGGCTGTGCCAGCTTTCACCATGTCCTCAAACTCTTTTTTAGCTGCAATTAGTTTTTGGGGAGCTAAGCGGCGAGGGCGACATGAAATAGGAGGCCCGTCCGTAGTTTGAATGTAGTGCACAGTAGCGTGCTTTATTTCCCTTGGCCTTCCAGGAGGGCGTGTGATCTCAGGAAACTCAGCTAAAACTTGTGCGAAAACGGAGTCTGATAAAGCTACAGCTTTTACGCTCGGTTTGCTCGAGTTGGTGGAGGTGGCAGGCGATGACAGGTTGGTAAGGCCATCAATCAATTTCTTGGTCCGACAGTCTGGCAAAAGGTGGTAGTAAGACAAAAAATCGGAGCCAATAATCGCTGTCGTTACGTCTGCCACAACGAAGGTCCAGGAAAATTGTCGCCGCAAGCCAAAATCAAGCGTCAGGTTTATGTTGCCGTAAGTCTTGATGTTGCTACCATTTGCAGCGCTGAGCTCATAGTCGGAGGTTTTTCTCCGGTCTGAAAGCCAGCTGCGAGGATAGCAACATAAGTCGGAACCGGTGTCCACTAGAAACTGTCGCTTGGTGACTCGGTCCGTGACGAATAGACGACGGCCTGGTTGTTGTTTGTAATCGCAATCAGTTGCCGCCGCTACTGATTGCGAGGCGAGTTTCCCGACTTCCAGTTGCAAGGTGGGATGCACTTGATAGCCTTGGCTCCATATGATCTGTGGTACCAGCAGCGCTTGTCAGACCGACCGGGGCTGGTGTTGCGGGAGGGCTGACTCGTGGATGACGGTCGCTTAGTCATGGCTGTGAGAAAACCAAAAAAAAAGTGTCCCTTCTGATGGAGAAAACCGCCTAATTAGGGTGTCTTTTAGTTTTTGGTACTTCCCTTCTGAGGGAGGACTGACGATGACATCCTCAATTTCTCCTGCTATCTTGTGGTCAATTTGGCTCAAGACATAGCTGTATTTGGTATCGTCTGTATTAATTCCGGCGAGATGGAATTGAGCTTCAGCCTGTGCGAACCAAACTGTAATCCTATCAGGCCACAGTGGAGGCAGTTTAACTGAAACACGGCATATAGCAGGTGTGTCGCTAATCTGTGGTTTGGGTTGTGAAACTTTTTGATCCTGAAGTCCCCTCAGTGCTGAGTTTTCAGCTTCAAGCGCAGCCAAGCGTTCATGCAAATCCTTATCCATTATGTGGAAATTAAAAAAAAGGTTGAATAGAAAAAAGTAAAAAAATGAACAGGAACCCAGCACAAAATTAATGCAACATTCACCCCCACCAATACCAGAAAAATAGAATGCAGGTGAATTCTACAAATGCATGCAACCGATCACAGCAAAAGTTATATCCTATATTAGTAAACACATTGCGACACGATAATAAAGAATTAAATTTAGCAAAACATGTCACATACACACACAAAAATAAAAACTATGTTTTGTCAAAGTTGGTAAACAAGGAAAATATTCTTATAAGAATTTTTCAAGCGTAGTTTTTTTTTTTTTTTTTTAATATAATATATTAAATTGACATAACTAATTATATATGGAAGCAACAGATTACAAAATTCAATTTAATACCAACTTCAACAAAACAATACATATGAACACACAAATTAGTTAACAAGAGTCGATATACAATGTAGCGAAAGAATTAAGAATATTGTCTTTACAAGATTGTCACAATCTTGTGTAAGCTGTTAATTAGGTACTGAGCAAGAGAGATATGTAGTTAGTGTCCAAAATCATGCACAGACCTCAAAAAGTTTTTAAACTACTTGCGTGTACTGGAGAACTGGAGCGGTGAGAGCTGTCGCTTGTCAACTCTGATTGCCAGCTGACACTGACAACTCGTCGTAGTTGTTGAAGGTTGACAGCAGATGGTGTGGTAGTAGATGTTTCCAGTCGCTCGACGATGTGTAGGTATTTCTTTGAACTTATGTATCACGTATGATTGTGGTTTCAACTTGTTTGTAGATGGATGTTTACAGACGAAATTGTTTCACTGAATGTTGGAACTGATTGCACAATATTTCCACAACACTAGTTATGACTGGAAAACGGTGCGAAAACTGTTCGAAATTGATGTCGAAGTGTCTTGCGGTCCGTAGTTCAGGCTATGGGTTGTTGTGACGTTTATCTTCAAAATTGCGTCGTGCGCCGCCTCAGTTAGAGCTGTAGAGCGTATTCTTTCAATAAGTACGCGTCGTTGGTCACCACTTTGGACTATGAGGTCGTCCACACGATGATGATGTTAGGATAACCGCTCACAAAGGAGTACTCCACCGAGCGAGGTGTTGTGCTCGGGGATAGCTATCCGACAGTATCATCTTATGTCTTGGTATGGTTCGGCCGCCGCTGTAAATTTCGTTTGCGCGATGCAGGCCTCGGCTTGTGATTGGCTGACGTTAGTTTCTTGAGGCGCGCGTGTGGCGGCGCCACATGTAGCGAAGTTAGTCGCTACATCACTCCCCCTTCCAGACGAGTAGTCGACTTGTAGTGATGCTGCAGCGTTGAGTCTTGAAGCACGTGCCAGTAGTGCAGGCAGGGTGCTCGCGGTCTACAGTGAGTCGAGACCGGGCGAGATCCACGGTGAGTCGGGATTGAGCCATCCACAGTGAGTCGGGACCGAGCGTGTGTGCCTGGTTGAATCAGGATCCAGGTAGCGCGGTGAGTCGGCTGCGTTGGAGCTGATGATGAGGCTGGAGTGCTGGCTGGTGATGCGTCTGCTTGATGTAGTAGCTGATGATGGAAGGAGGAGGATGCCGCCTGCTTGATCAGCTGCCGATGATGTTGTGTTCTTCGTCTTGAGGTGTGTTCATCACGTCGGGGTCACCACTTTGGGACCGGGAATGCGGCTGAGGTCAGTTGAGGTCCCTTTTCTTGAGTATTCTAGCTCTGGAGGAGGCAGTCCGAAGAAAACAACGTTGTTGTAGAATCAGGATTGTATTTCGTCACTACGACGGATAACAGACAATTGTACTTATGTTTATTCTTATAATTAGCGGCGATAAGTAGCCTAATTATAGTAGAATCGAGTACAAGATTGATTATGCTTTTTCTACGGTTGATGAAGAAGTTAAATCTGACACTCCTTGTCTAGTGATGGGACGTGGGCTGGTTTATATCCGACTAAAATAGTGTTGTGCCCATGTTCCATCACAGACTATAAAATAGTCAAAATAAAGGTGTGTTTGAACACACCACAAGGTATTCAGTCTGGACGTCCATCTCATGGTATACTAATTTACGCGCCGGTTAATAATCCGGTTAATTTTGTAACCACAATTATTGCGAATAAAACTTTTGACTTGACTTGGACTTGACTTAATATACTCTCTATTTCCAGTCGGCAAAACCAGAAGCGAATAGCTTTTGTAGATTAGGTGTGAAACAAAAAAAAATAGGTTAGGTTATGTTAGAACATAACAAACAACGCACGAGCCGAGCGAGCGAAGCGACCGTGCCGCGGCAGCGGCCGGCGAAGTGCCAGAAGTGAATCTCCTATATAGAAAAGCCGTCGTCGTACAAACGAGTTTCCACGTAATTTTCAAATATAACTCCATATTTTACTGAATCAAAAAAACTACTTAGACTTTTAACACTCTTGTCAAGTGTAGGTAAGTAATTGAGTATAGATGACTTTTAAAATTAACTTCGATTTGATGCCTATCAAATGTTTTACTTTAATCTTTAAAACCGACCTCTATCGAACTTAGAAGGGAATTGTAGCACAGCCCGGACACTCCGCGATTTTTCATACAAAATCTGCTGTCTTACGCACACCTACACAGTACTTACTCACAGACAACACACTTACGCACGGTCGCTACACGCGCATTTGTGTGCGGAACGTCTATGGCTGTCAGCGATCACCACAACGTGACGACATGCCGCGTGAGTGAGACAGTTGCGTACTTAATTTGCAAAAATGAATATTAATCTAGTGCTTAAAAAAGTATAACAATTACTTAATTTGGAAGCATTTTAACAAAAAGTAACCGATCTACTTCTTTTGTAAGATAATATCAAGAGGAAGTTACCAAATAATGTAAAATAAGTTCCTATTATTTATCCTTAGGGAAACATTAAAATTTCTTGTTTTGTTACGTATCATTGATATTCAACCATACACATAACAAGTGTTCCCTATTGTCACAGTCTAGGTAGTTTTTATTAGAAAATCCACCGGCCAGTGCAGCCCGCGCGCAGAGTACACGATGCGGTACGTAGCGCGGGGTGGAAGTGAGGAAGACTCAAACGGGTGGGGGGTAACGAGTGGCCGTTCTATACGTAGTATTATTATATATTCTTTGATTGTAGTGACAAGATTCGATTAATTTTCCACGATTCGACTGCCTCGGTGGCTCAGTGGTTGGTGACCCTGACTTCTGGATCAAAGAGGCGTGGGTTCGATCCCCACCCAGGGCAAGCATTTATGTGATGAACATAGGTGTTTGCTCTGTGTCTGGGTGTACCTATCTATATAAGTAATTAAGTATGTATTTAAAATATGTATATGTAGTATATCAGTCTCTGGCAGTGGCGGACGCTTCATAAAGACAGAAAGACACTGCCTACCCTAGTTCTGATAATAGATCTAATAATATTTTATCAAAACAAAATAACATAAAATACTTAAATCATAAATCAGCTCCACCTATCGAGTGCCGGTGGTATCAACAAGTAATTTCCCGATTCGCGCTGCACAAGCGCCACCCGCCCTTGCCACGGCAAAGACACAAACTATGGATCTCTTAATGTTTTGTATGTGTGCTCTCGTGGTAAGTCGTGGTCATGCGGATTTAATGTGTGTGCGTTCCTATAGCTACGTGGGCTTTGCTGACACACAATGACAAAAATCACGCACACAACTGCATGAAAAGACAGTGTCTTTTTGCTTAGCTAACACGAACAATTACGACTCGTACCGAACATTTCCGAAAGAAAGTTTGCTATGCAATGCAAATATTTTAGGAGTTTCATTGAATTTTATACATTTAGATGGCCATCATTTTTTTGTGGTATTATATTTCCCTTTTTTACTACTAATTTCAATAATCAATATTCGCCATATTGTTTGATGTGCATTGTGTTTGTGACTACGCTATCAGATATTTAGGATTTTAACGTTGTTAATAGAGTGAAAAATGGATAATATTGTCTGTGAATGTTGTTGATGGTGTGTGTGTTGAGAAAATAAAATATGATGCGTTTTCAAAACTATCTTTCGGTGAAAAAAAATAAGTTATCGAGATAGGTCGTGCACCAGATTTGCACCTTCCCAACTTTTACGATTCCATATTGCAGACATTCTTACAGAAAGATAGGCGTGTTGATTTAATGTACAAATAAAACAATCCTATATAGTATACTCACACCACCATCTTTTCACTGCTTTCATTTAAATTTTGCAAATCACACAAACATTACAAAACATCAAACAAACGCGCCGAAAGGCCACTTCGAATATCCGTAAATTGATATGTCTATAAAAGCAGTAAATCTATGAATATTTGAGCTGGCATTTGGCAATTACATTATCAATCGAAAAGACGACGAACCAAAACCAACGTGTTTTTGGTGAGTAAAATTTTCTGCCTACCCTGTCTTAAAACTGTGTGCACGCCACTGGTCTCTGGCAGCTATATCACAAGCTTTGCTTAGTTTGGGGTCAGAGACCGTGTGTAAGATGTACTCAAAAAAAAAATTAATGTTACTACAATACCCAGCTAGGTCCAAAATGCGGCCATATCGCTATGGGGCTTAAAGTGCAAATCTCAACTACAAAAGCCGGAGCGGTACTTGGCTGAAATGCACGGGGATTTGTAATGTCGCAGTCGGACTCACGGACAGTGGGTTCCGTACCGCATGGATGCCCCCTTAATATAGGTATTTTGTTTTAATTTAATTATTTATTTTCGAAGGTAATATACTTCCAACTTAATATTCTGTGAATATTTCAAGCATATTCCGAGCAAAAAATCACGTATGGGAGCCCCCCTTCAATATTTATTTATTAATTTATTTATCACTAGCTTTTACCCGCGGCTTCGCCCGCGTTATATTTTGATTTTGGCTAACGTTTATGTCGGCTGCGAAACCTAACCTAAGCGACAAACATCAAAATACCTTAGAGGAATGCTTTTGTTGGTTAAGTTACGGTTGGAGTGTATATACAACCCCCCTGTGTATTCCCGCCTTGTCGTGGCGGGGGAGGTCTAAGGCAGCTGAAAAGGCGGCGCTCGAAGTCTCCCTCTTCTTTGGGTCTTTCCCCCAAGGCAGCTTAGAGGCCGGCACTCGTTGTTCAGCCGCTTTTAACTAAAGCAGCTGAGAGGATGGCCGGTAGGTTGCCTGCCTTATGAGGAGTGTTGCTTCTGAGGCGGGCTGCAGTGCCGCTCTTGCGACGCTGCAGCCGAGGATTAGGGGCTGCGGTGGGATGGAACTGGTTGTGTGGGTGCCGCCACCTACCCTACCTTCCGCTAGGCCGTCAACCTGTTGGCAGACGCAGTGGGGCTGCAAGGGAAGAGAAGTGTCGGTATCGCGATGGCCGTTCTCACTGCCCTCTGCAGTTGAAAAGGCAGGCGCTGGGCTACTATTACTGACCCGTTGCACTGGGACCAGGGCGTTGCCGCGTTGGAATGCTGTCCGACGCTCAGTGCTGGTTAGTCCCGAGTGGTGGATGACGATGTGTCTTGTGCTCCGAAACACTCCGTCATTATGGCGGGAGCGCAAGCTCGAGTCTGGGCTAGCGCTATTGAGTGCCGCGAAGGAGTGCGAAAAATGTAGGAACGTCCTAAACTTGAAATGACAGGTTATTTCTGGCGCTTAGACGGCTGCTACCGCGGCCCGCTCGCTTAGTTTTTATCCTATCCTACGGAAACTGATAAAGTTTTTGGGATAAAAAGTGGCCTATGTCACTTTTCGTCTTATATTCATGCAATAAGCCAAGGCAATCCGTTGCTAGGATAAGACAATAACTTTTTCTCAGCAACGGCTGAGAAAAATATGGTGAAACGGGAACCGCTAATTTTTCGGAATGGAAAGTATCTTATGTCACTTTCCGTCTTCCAAACTATGCCCACCCCAAAAATCAAGTCAATCCGTTGCTCTATTGCTGACAAACAGTTATTGTCCTATCCCATGGGAATCACGAATTTTCTCGGGATGAAAAAAGTATCCTATTATCACTTTCTGTCTTTTAAACCTTAGGTATCCATACCAAAAATCAAGTCAATCTTTTGCTCCGTTGCTGCGTCAAAGAGGAACAAACCAACAAACTTTTCGGGTTGATAATATTAAAGTAGGTGTGATGATTCTGTACCACAAAGGTAGAATAAAGAAACATGTTAAACCTCTAATGATAGTAGATTTAAAAATATTTTTAATAATGTCAGACAAAATGACGGCCTGGTAGTAAACGTCATAGTAACATGTGGCATGCAGAGGGAAAAAATCATTTTATCTAATTTTAATGTCAGTTGTCATTTTCAATCCATACTTTATTTCCTCTTCAAGGGGATATAATGGTGGAAAAACAATTTGTCCCCTTGCCATGCTACCTGTGATTTATAAAAGTCTGCAGACAATGTCACCTGTCATCTGATTACGTTTCGCTGTGACGTTTCATTAATCCATATAAGCGTCATAGAGGAATTAATCACTTAGCGTCTTTGTGATAGTGGCGACAGTTTTGCTTTCGATAGTTTTTGTCCTGTCCTACAGGAACTATGCAATTTTTTGCTTAACGTCTAACGCTTAGCATCTAAAATTCGACTCGCTTGGTTTCGCTCTTGAGTCTCAGCAGTTCTTTGCGCTGCGTGATGCTCGGCATCTAAAAGTCGCCACGCTTGACTTTCTCCTTAAGTCTCAGCATCTCTCTGAGCTGCGTGATGCTCAGCATCTAAAATTCGACGCGCTTGGTTTTTTGCTCTTGAGTCTCAGCAGTTCTTTGCGCTGCGTGATGCTCAGCATCTAAAAGTCGCCGCGCTTGATTTTCAACTTCAGTCTCAGCAGCTCTCTGAGTTGCGTGACGCTAAGCATCTAAAATTCGACGCGCTTGGTTTTGCTCTTGAGTCTCAGCAGCTCTTTGAGATGCGTGGCGCTCGGCATCTAATGTCAAACGCGTTTAAATGTGCTCTTCAGACTCTTGGCTTCTAGTGCCTTCTAGCAATTTTCTTTGCGCGAGCTCCGCTAGAACTACGCGCTAGATTCAATTTGCGTTTTGTAGGCATACCTATTAGAATGAAAACTACGTAATTAAACTGAAAAAATACATGTAACCTTCTCTAAAGTTTACATGAAAAGATTGATTGACTTTGACATTTGCAACTTGAGCAGCCTTGAATGGGCATTGGGCATAGAGAATGTAATTTGGAAAGTCAAGATGCAAATTACCATTTGTCATGGTAGAATATAAGTTTTTTCTTCTAAGATTCTAGCCAATGCGTTTTCATCCCCCTTTTTCAACCCTTTAAAACTATTTTTTCGAATCAAAAAGTAGCCTATGTCCTTTCTCAGGCTCTAGACTATCTGTGTACCAAATTTCATTCAAATCGGTTCAGTAGTTTTAGCGTGAAAGCACGACAGACAGACAGAGTTACTTTCGCATTTATAATATTAAGTAAGGATTGAAGTGAATATTTCAAGCTTCTACCAGTAACCGTTATTAATATCAAGCTAAAAACTGCTAAGAATTCAGGTTTGTTGTATGGGAGCCCCCATTAAATCTATTTTTTCTGTTTTAGTGGGTATTTGTTGTTATAGCGGCAATAGAAATACGTCATCTGTGAAAATTTGAACGTTCTAGCTATCACGGTTCATGAGATACAGCCTGGTGATAGACAGACGGACAGCGGAGTCTTAATAATAGGGTCCCGTTTTACCCTTTGGGTACGGAACCCTAAAAAGTTCCAGCAGTGGACGTATTACGACATAAAGATGATGATGTAGAAGAAATTAAAACAAGTTTAATAAAATCCAATTGAAAAATGCAATAATTTAATTCACATTTATATTTGACATTTCACATCCATCGGCATTATCATACCTTTATGTAATTGAACATTTTAATTGATATACCATTAAATATTGTTTATGAGTACCAACTTTTATTAAATGCTAGCCATAATGTCACGTTCACAGCAACACTTAGGGTAGATGCACCGGTTGTGGCCATCTTAGTACCATTTGTGGTCACTTGTACTATTAAGGACTAATAATACAATTTTATGTTATAACAATATTTAGAAATTTTTAAACATTTAGATTCACGCAAACAATATTTATGGTTTACATTGTTTATAATTCATCATTTATGCAATAATCTTAACACCAAATGGCCACAACCGGGTCAGTGGCCACAACCGGTACATCTACCATATTCACCTTTTAAGAAGTCAACATTTTAGGATTTAACATTTTGGGAATTCAACCTTTTTTCTAATTCAACATTATGAGCCGGAATGTTTAAAACATTATTGAAGACATCTATTTGTTTATTATCTTGTTTTGCGGAATTCTGGCTGAATCTCACATAAAGCTGTGCGTTGATTGGATATTGCGCAGCTTGTAGCTAACTTCACATCCGCCGACTCGTATGATTCGACAAATACCTACCAAGATTTGATCAGCATTTAGCGTGATATAATACCTGCATGATATAACTATCGTGCAAACCGTACGCACAATATATTTCAGAGCCCTTACTCCAGCTTTTCACGTAAATTGAAACTACAGCTGTTTCCGTATGGCTCTATACATTTTTGTACAGCGCCCCTGGCGGAAACTAGGAAGAACCAACCAAAATGTATGGAGCCACACGCGAACGCGAAACTACCTACGCCAAACTGAGCCCTTATTGGTCCAGGTTTGGTGCAGCCTTTCGCGTATGGCGATACATACATTATGGTGAGTGCATCCTCGTTTCCGCCAGGAGTGTTGTACAAAAATGTACATACATAGGTACACAACGTGTAAACTTGGACTAACCCCTCATAGGCCCTAGTCACCAGGCCAAATGGATGACATCCAAATGAATGTGGCTAATGTTGACAATTTAGTGTATTCATTTTTACAGAAACATTGTTTAAAGATATACCTAGGTAGCCAGAAATACTAAGCCCGATTACAGAGGCGCCATCGTAATTATATTAGCTAAATAGCAAAGTTCTGTTTTTTTTTTTTCACTTTAGGCATTCGATAATCTAGCTCTATCGAATGCCTAAAGTGAAAAAGAAACAGAACTATGCTATTTAGCTAATTTAATTCCGATGGCGCCTCTGTAATCGGGCTTACAATGTACATATCCACAGATAATTTAGTTAGAAGGTAATCAGAAAAATTCCTAAACTATTTTTTACGCTACGCTGACCGCTCGATATACCAATGAAAAGTCGCCATTTCTAACGACGAAGTCGCAAACTCCTAACATCGAATAGATGTCATCCATTTGGTGTGATGGTCAGCAGTCCCTATCAGAACTTGTTTGAACTTGACACTAGTCTGCTGTAATCAGCTGCTTCTGCGTAAAGTCTTCTACAGAATAAGAATAAGAAAACGTTTATTGTTAAGCCGTGTAAAAAGACGTTACAGAAAATTGGATTCAACAGCCTGCCCATTTCGAGCGTACAATAATCTTTTAAAAAATATTTATAAGTACATAATATGTAAACGAACAATATCTGAATAGTTAGGATATATTAATAAGAACAATATAAATGACAGATCCAGCGTCTGTTAGGTATATATTATTTATGTATTATTGTTAAAAACTATTTCTGCTTTATACTAAATTATTACAGATCGAGCAAATTGTACTTATAACTAAGTTTTAAATAAGTTTTTATGATCTTCAAAACATTCTTTTATAGAATAAAAAACTTTCGAAACAAGCCAAGCTTCCAATTTTCTTTTAAAACTAATTCCTTCTAGAAATTTTATTTCTAGAAGGAATTAGAAATTTTATACAGAATCTCATCTTTGATCATTCACAATAAAGTTACCACGCTTATAGGCTGAATCAAACTTCTAGACGGCTGTGATGTTAGCTACAAGCTGCGGATAACCCGATCCTAACTGGAGCTCACTACAGTGCCACCAACTTAGCTGTTCAGTTGACGGCGTCGCTAGTGGCGCAAATTCAAATGACGGATTCAAAATGGCGGCTGACGCACATGTAGTTCCAATTTTGCCCACCTGAACAGCTAAGTTGGTGGCACTGTAACAGCTGCGCGAAGATTTTCTCGCAGCTTGTAGCTAATTTCACAACAGCCAAGAAGTTTTATTCGCCCTGTACTTAGTATACGATCCACACAATTTTACGATGGCTTTATTGTACTTAATCATTTTTTTTTAATTTTGTAATTATGTATTGAACAAAAAAACCATGACATTTTCATTTATTCTTTCTGACATTTTTAAATTTTGTATTCAATTGTAAAGTAGATAGCTATTTGTTTTAATCATTGTTTAAATTCGTCGCTACGTATTATGTATTGTGAAATGACGAGATATATTTTGCGGTACTTTATATTATTTATTGTACAAACTGTTGTATATATAATTTTAGTATTAAGCTCAATACATCAATAAACGATTCTAATTCTAATTTCAGGAAAACTATATTTGAATCATCCGAACAGCTCCTGCTCCCACTCGGCTGAGTAGGAGCAGGAGCGAGCATTGATAAATCTATGGTTGTGCGAGCGGGAGGGCAGATCATGTTGCGTAACCATTTTTTTTTCTAATTAATTAATTTGTTTCTTAATCCAGAATTCTGCAATACTAGAAAATGGCATCGTTTGTGAATTTCTAAAAGTTCGTCCAAGAAAATAGTACCTGCATAATATTGCTGACAACATATTTTAACTTCAAATAGAATACATTATATATAGATTATACCACTAAAATTATTACAAATGTATTCAATATCACACAAATAAAAAAGGTAGGTAAAAGCACCATTGGAATAAAAAACTGAGCAAAGGTACAATACTCAAAGTATGGCGGTTTTTAGTTGTAACATGGTCAAAGAGTGTGATTTGTTAATAATTTTTATTTGGCATTTTTAGACGGGTTTATTAAAATAATCGGCCAAGTACGAGTCGGACTCGCTCACGGAGGGTTCCGTACTGTATGGGAGCCCCCCTTAAATATTTATTTTATTTTAATTTTATCATTTACCAATGATTAAATATAAAACTAAATATTCTGTGAACATTTCAAGCATCTATCTGTTACCATTATTAATATAGAGCGAAAAACGTCTAAAAATTCAGGTTTGTTGTATGGGAGCCCCCCTTAAATATTTATTTTATTTTGTTTTTAGTATTTGTAGCTAGGCAACAGAAATACATCATCTGTGAAAATTTCAGCTGCCTAGCTATCATGGTTCATGAGACAGCCCGGTGACAGACAAACAGACAGACGGACAGACGGACATCGAAGTCTTAGTAATAGGGTCCCGTTTTTCCCTTTGGGTACGGAACCCTAAAAACGAGTTACCTACTTATTTACAGTTTATTTAAAATTATAGGCCGCGCCACATAAGTTGGCGGATGTGAAGTTAGCCACAAGCTGCGCAATATCCAATCCTGACTGAAGCTCACACAAAGCCGCGCGTTGATTGGATATTGCGCAGCTTGTAGCTAACTTCACATCCGCCAACTTGTGTGGCGCGGTCTACGCGAGTCTTAATTTTAATTACTTCATAGTTTATCAATCAAATTATTTTCTCATCATCAAAAAAGATCTCTTTTTTGTTTGATTAATTGCAATTTATTAATAAATTAAAAAAAATGTTTAATTAATAATAATGTAAATAATTAATAACACCTGACTTTTTCTTTAATTTCGGTTCGGTCCCATATTAAAAGTTGTACATTTAATACTTATAATATGGGACCGAACAGAAATTCAAGAAAAAAAATCAGCTGTTCCATAAAAATCGCAACTGTACAATTAAAATTAATTAATTTTAATTTTGCCGTCCATTCTACACCCATGTTTCACTATGCTCTTAAACAATGTGACAACCAAAAAGCCAATTATAAAATAATTTGTAAATAAATAAAAAAAAACTTCGTAAAAATCTAAAATTAGATACAAATGCGTTTCATTTAAATTTTTCTTAATTATATCGATTTGCCAGTAAATGCGAAATAATATTCTAATATTACAAAAAACATTTTTTTAATAAAATATGTGACATGATTTTTAGGGATAAGTACTTAGTACTATATTTCTTCATAATAGATAGACACTACTAATTTTAAACTGTTTTGTCAACATTTCGGTATACAGGGTTACCTGCTTGTCCTGCACTAGAGTATGTACAAAAAGAGAACTGTCGTCGCGGCGTTACAGTAAACAAATAAGATTTTAATCAGCAGCCAAGGTACCGACTATACTTGGTAGACGCGAGTACTGATGAAAACCGAATTTGTATCTATCAAGTATCAAACATTTTTAGTTGTACTAGCAATGACAGAGCAGTGTTGTTAACGTAACAAAATTAGTAAAATGGCACACGGGCGACCTCACCTACGACGCTTCTCTTTTAGCACAAACTCTTAACCAAAAGTACTTCGTGAATTATAATTGAAGACATTGTATTATCTATTTGAATTGATTACTCTTATTCTATGTAATTATTTCGACAATGACAAAGCATTATCGTCTTAGCGGGTGTGGCATTGATTTTCGCGTTCTATCCCGCTCACTCGTTTGGCGCAAGTAATTGGTGGGAGCAGGATAAAACGCAAATCCAAAGGTTAATCGATTCGATAAATATTATTATACGTCTATTACCAATATCTATAGTTCTATACTAATGTGTACTCTTAACATTTATGTCCGTTTCCATTTTATATAAGATGATGAAAAAATAAATTAAAGAGCCATTACGTGGCCATACTATCTTCTATAGACATAACGTACCTATAGCTGAAATTTATGTTATTAATATTATAGTTTTTCATTTAAAAACAAATAATTTTGGCAATTTTGTGCTACACTACGTTTACGAAGCTAAGTACTAAATAATAGAAATGATGACTAAAAAATATTTAATAGTCCGTCAGATAGATTATCAAAAAATATTAGACATGTATTTTTTTTTCATTTGTCAACTAAACAAAAATTGACTAAGATATAGCTGGTTAAAGTTCCGCGTGACGTCACGAGTGCGCTACAACTGTAACGACTACGTCACACTAGTGACGTCACGAGCCCCCCCAAACTTTGACAAGGTTTATCTTTGTCATTTATTGTTTGATTGACAAAGGAAAAAATACGTGTTCTATATTTTTCGATTAATAATCTAACTCACAGATTAAATATAATAACGATTTTATTACCCATTCATCATGCCTATACTACATACAATAATTGCAACATTTATAAATACAAACCATGAATAATATTAAAAAATACACCACTACATTAAAAATTGATTCAATTCAACATCAAATATGATTCTTACTTACTAAGCAATACAATTTAAAGATACGAAAGAAAAAGATGGACACTGAAAACAACTTACATTAAAGCATTTGTGATAAAAGTTTTGGTAACCATATTGCGGAATTTAAAAAAAGTTCGTATAGGCCTGGTCTGGCCTGTCAGAGTTTTTCATACACAACGATCATTATTATAATTAGTCCGTGAGTTAGATTATCAAAAAATATTAGACACGTATTTTTTCTTATGTCAATCAACTCAACCAACAAATGACAAAGATAAACCTTGTCAAAGTTTGGGAGTGGGGGTCGCGTCGCGACGTCACCTCTCTTACAGAAGTCTATACGTTTATATGGCACTTGTGACGTCACGCGGAACTTTGGCGGACTATAAGCCCGAATACAGAGGGGCCAGCGTAATTTTATTAGCTAAATAGCATAGTTCTGTTTCTTTTTCACTTTAGGCATTCGATAGAGATAACGCTTTTTAAGTTGCTATTTAATTTACGCTGGCGCCTCTGTAATCGGGCTTTATATCTTCAACAATTTTTGTTTAATTGACAAAAGAAAAAATACGTGTCTAATATTTTTTGATACTCTACCTGACGGACTATTTATATTTTTTTTGTCATCATGCCAATTTAGCGTGTCATCCGAGACACGGTAGTCTCACGCCTCAGTTGTAAATGCCACCAAACAACCACGAAAATAAGATTCTCATGGGAAACATGTCAAAATTGTAACAAAAATAATTTAAAAAAAAATTACATTACAAACATGTAACATTTTTGAATTGGTTAAGAAATTAAACTTTATAACAACAAAACCTCAGATTAAGTCCGAGGAAACTTCCAAAAAAAATCCTAGTCAAGCAAAGGTCCATCTTTCTCCCTCGTTAAAAGTACTATAAACTAAGTTATCAACTATTACCACTTTCCTTCAGAAGATTAGAAACGACGAGCATGGTGAAGCTGCCCATGAGGTACAACGTCGCTGGTATGGATGCCAAAAGCCTGTACCGTTCCTCTGGAAAAAGAAAATTATGTATTTTGTTTATAAGATTGGTCGGTAAGATTGAGATTATAGCTAGTGTTTTTAGGGTTCCGTACCCAAAGGGTAAAAACGGGACCCTATTACTAAGACTCCGCTGTCCGTCTGTCTGTCTGTCCGTCTCCAGGCTGTATCTCATGAACCGTTATAGCTACAAAGCTGAAATTTTCACAGATGATGTATTTCTGTTGCCGCTATAACAACAAATACTAAAAACAGAATATAATTCATAATTAAGGGGGGCTCCCATACAACAAACCTGATTTTTTAGCCGTCATTCGCTCTATATTAATAATGTTAACAGGTAGATGCTTGAAACATTCACAGAATATTTATTTGTATTTCACGTTAATAATAAATGATGAAATTAAAAAAAATATATTTAAGGGGGGCTCCCATACAGTACGGAACCCTCCGTGCGCGAGTCGGACTCGTACTGGGCCGATTATTTTTTATTTTTTCACTACATAGTATAAAACAAAGTCGCTTCCCGCTATCTGTCCCTATGTATGCTTATCTTTAAAACTACGCAACGGATTTTGATGCAGTTTTTTTAATAGATAGAGTGATTCAAGAGGAAGGTTTTTATGTATAATACACCTGTAAGGAAAGCCGGGCGGGTCGCTAGTTTTGTTAATAAGATTAAGTGTTTTTATTATATTTTATCTTATATAGATTTGAGTTTGACTACACACTGCCTGATGTTAAGCAGATATGCGGTCTAGAATGTAACACGCTTACCTATAAGATACCTATTTACTCGGGATTTGAAGACACCTACATTGTACTTTAGCGGGAAGACAGACCCAGGAAAAGCGTTCCACATTCTGGCCGTTCGTATGAGGAATGTAGATTCGAAACGCTAGGTTCTAACGCGCGGGATGTCCACCATAAAAGGGTGGCGCTTTGGTCGCGTCTGTCTAGCCGTACAATAGAAAAAAGGGGCAGGTGGGACTAGATTGCGCAACTCCTGGACGCACTCACTGAATGAATATTAATTTATCGTGAAACTTGAAGGACTTTTGCCTACAAGGTATCTACTACCATTCCAATGTAGCATATGTTCCCAACGAGTAACACCCTCAATTGTCACACTGTTACTCGATGGGAAATTTTTAAGAAAAAAATCCCAACCAGACACTGCCAGTCACACTGTTACTCGTTGGGAATAAATGCTTATTAGTAATTTCCCAACCAGTCACACTATTACAGGATTTAATGAAAAAAAAAATAGTCACTCTAAAATCGCAAAAAAACTGGGTCATCACCAGTGGAGCCTATCCTATTTTCACCAATAGGACCTCTCAAAACGTAACACGTAACTTGCGTACTAGAAATTATACAAGGACAGTAAGCCCGATTGAAGAGGCGCCATCGTAATTATATTAGATAAGTAGCATAGTTCTGTTTCTTTTTCACTTTAGGCATTCGATAGAGACAACGCTTTTTACGTTGCTATTAAATTTACGCTGGCGCCTCTGTAATCGGGCTTAATTGGCAACTAAAACACAACCTCTTAAGAACGATTTTACTAGGTACTTCCAGATAAACAACTTTTTACGAAATCACAAGAAAAGATTCAGCTTTTTTGTTTTCATTTGAAAGTCCATTGATTGAATACGAGTATATGATAATTTTTATTTTGCGATATCGGGGTTGGGGTCCATATTAAACACAGAGATACCAGAGGGATAATGCGGTCGAACGAGAAAAGAAAGAAAGAGATGCATTGATATAATATGGCATGAGTTAGAAAGAGACATGAAAAATATCTCGATTCAGTGACTAGTTGTCGTGTTTTTGTCCCGATAGTGTTCCAATAATATATTTGACAGTCGACAACTAGTGATAGTGATTTTCCACACATTTTTGTGGTTGAGAATTGCCTCAAGCGACAGCAGCACTATCTCTCTAGTTGTAACAGTTCTGTGATATTAACTGTGACTTGTTTCAGTGTACTAAAGTCGTCCTTAATTAGGTTATGCATGCGTAAGTTACCCTGTACATAATATTTATGTGTTTTTCATACACATTTAAATATACTTGACTGTTTCTATGTACTACAAAAAAAAAATGAATCATACGTGGAAGCGCTTTCACGATAGCACCCGTCCCCCTGAAGTCTATGTGTGCGTTTCTCAAATTCGCTTCTGTCTCGCTCACTCCTGCGCGGCGCGAATCTCTTCAAATATGTACATGTAGGTATTGTGATTAAGAAGCAAATTCTTAAGCAATAAGCAGTTAATCAATGCCACTGTTGGTGTCTAAAATTATAATGTAAATTGTCCTTGCTTAATTGTGTTTGTGCCTAAGTTAAGTATTTAATATTGTATAATTGTAACTTAAGTTTGTACTTGCTGCGCCCTCAATACAGGATATATATGCCATATATTTAGTTAATCTAGTTTTTAACTGAATTAAATATATAAATAATAATAAATAAATATTAATATAAATATAATTTATTAAGTATACATATAATTATGTATATATTTGCAATAAATGAATAAATAAATGTTATACTTCTCTAATAACAAAGTTGCAAATGTCTCTCCCTAAGGGCTTTATTACTAAGCTCCAAGTAATCCAACGAGCTATGGAGAGGGCTATGCTTAATCTCCCTGTGAGATAGAATCGCAATTGATATTTGCACAAGAACTTAAGTTACCGACATATCCCAGCGGATTGTCAAGTTGAAATGGCAATAGGCAGGGCAAAAAGCACTAAGTACTGATGACAGATGGGGTTGAAAAGTTTTCGAGTGGACAACACGTACTGGCAAGCGCAGTGTAGGATGGATTATGACTAGAAAAAAAAGTTGAATTTTTCACAGATGATGTATTTCTGTTGCCGCTATAACAACAAAAAAATACTAAAAACAGAATAAAACAAATATTTTAGGGGGGCTCCCATACAGTACGGAACCCTCCGTGCGCGAGTCCGACTCGTACTTGGCCGATTACTTTAAATATAAGCCGACATAAACTTAACCGCGTCTATCAAGTTAGCTACAAACTGAGCGAATCCCCACTCCTTGCACCGCTGACATGAATAAATTGCTACTGCGCAATGACTCGTGTTCACTAACGCCATTAAGTTTGATTTTCGGCCTATACTACGAAGTTTCTTATACATATAGGCCGCGTCACACAAGTTGGCGGAAATGAAGTTATAATACCTGCGCGGTACAGGGACGCGGGGGTAGACGACAAAAGGGACTGAGACAGGTGCGGGCGGTGGGGACCCGTTCCTTAGTCGCCCGTCCCCTTTGTCGTCTACCCCCGCGCCCCTGTACCGCGCAGGCGAGGATTAAGTTAAACGGTAGAATTATAGCTACAAGCTGCGCAATATCCAATCCTGACTGACTCTCACACAAAGCCACACGTTGATTGGATATTGCGCAGCTTGTAACTAACTTCATTTCTGTCAACTTGAGTGACGCGGCCTATAGGTAGTACTCATATTTCCGTATGTATGTACTAGTACGACTGTACGTAGAGGTTATCAAGAACTGGTGTAGTGGTGTACTGAGCCGAAAGAAGGTGAGTCAGACCTTCAATATGAACAACTTTTACTATGGGTCCAACCCGGAACTCGAGAAAAAAATAGCTGTTATACATTTTGTCGATTCAGAGTTGCAATTTTGTGGGCCGATAAAGAAGATTTTGCAAAGTGGGACCAGACTATGTACGTACAGTAGCTCGAAAAATCCATTCAAATATGGTAAATAAATGCGCAGAGTAAAACAGCCACATTGAATGCTTAATTTGAATGGATTTTCATATTTTCTGATTTGAATTTTGTTCAAGGCTGCCATCATGCCGCGCGCCGCCATATTTTACAAGTAACGTCTAAAGGTAATAAATCCGAAAATATAAATATTCCTTTAAATGAAGATTGTTATGAAAGAAAATAATAGGAAAATCATTTTTCAAAACAAATAAAGCAAATAATTGAATACTGTACAAGGTAATGGGCTACGCTCGAATGATCTCTTTTGAGTTGGCATCATTATAAAAAAAAACTCTGTAGGTATATCTTAAAGTTACCTGTAGCACGTAAGTATAGCGCTGAGGGTACTGGAGGGGATGGCTGCGCATGTTGACCGCCATACTAAACTCATGCGCAGCCACCCCCTCCACACTTCGCTCAGCGCTAGACTTATATGCCGCGACCTTAACTAAGTTTTTTTTACATACTTACTCATGTTTTGTTTGTAAATTATAGGGTATTTACGGACGTAAGGACTATGTATAGTCTAATGCATGTTAGAGACAAATATGTACTTAAATGAAACTAATGAAACCTAAGAACTGACACATCAAAATAACTGATTTTGATAAGGATTATGAAGTCACATAGAAATATGCTTGGTTTAGAACATACATATTACATTTACTTACACGTATATCAAAAAAGCTTTATCTTCCTTTTAGGGCAGTCGCTCAAAACATGGTGGAAATTTTGATAAAATTGGCGTATTAGTGAAAAATATTATGTAATAGTGCCTATGATTTCTAATGATAATGAACAAATGAAACAATTAAAAAATAAGCGTATGGATATGAAAATTAAACGAAAACGAATACCTAATTTTTCACAGATTACCCCTGTATGAATACCGCATTTCGAGATCGCTTTTCTGAAAACCCAGTTTTAGGCCGAATCATAGAACTTGGCGGCTGTGATGTTAACTACAAGATTAGGTTATCCGCAGCTTGCAGCTAACATCACAGACGCCAAGTTGTTTGATTCGACCTATAAAGACGTTAAAGATGTAAAGAGTGAGTGTTCCAATATGATGATATTATAATGTGTACATAATTATATCCTTTTCATTATGTTGTTATCTTCATTAGTATATGAACCCTATTGTTGATACAAAGCTTTTCATTGACTATATCAAGTTCCATTGGGTCTAATTTTATAAAGCTACAAGTTACAATTCTACAGGCAAATTGACATTAATGACGCAGTCTCGACCAATCACGAATGCGGATTCCGTCAATGTTGCCAGTAATTTACCTGTAGCCTGTAACTTGTAGTTTTATAAAATAGAGCCCTATTCAATAGGCTTGTTTACTAAAATTTGTCCGTCAAATAGATTATCAAAAAATATTAGAGACGTAGCTTTTCTTTTGTCAATTTATATTGATGAAGATATAGCCCGTTAAAGTTCCGCGTGACGTCACTAACCTACTACCGGTACCGGCTAGTGACGTTACGAGCCCTCACTCTCAAATTTATCAAGATTTGTCTTTGTCATTAATTGTTTGATTGACAAAAGAAAAATTACGTATCCAATATTTTTTAATAATCTAACTACCGGACTAATTATAATTATTGTACCCAATAAACATCCCTATTCAAAATTAATTTCTGAACAGTAAATAGAGATAACAGAGTCTCAGAAGATAATAAATGAAATATTTTAAACGGAATCTACATTGGGGTAATCTGTTTTTTAACTATGTGAAAAAACCATTAAGCGTGCTTCTATCTATACGATCAAATGCGTGCCACTCACATGCAGGTAGAAAATAATAAGACCCAATGAAAGAAAAAACAATACTTTTATTCAATAACTCAAGTTAATACCAGTCTTATTGTAATGTTAGTAAAGTCACAGTGCACTAAGAACAGTAGTTCATCTAAGTCTTCTAAGTTAATAAATAGCCTCCTTTGCGTTAGAACTTAGGGACGCAAACTTTTATTTTTAGTATTAAATTTGCGTATTAATATTTAACAGAAACTAGGTTTTTATTTACATAATTAATAACTGAACTAAATTAATAAATAATATTAGTAAATCATTCGAAACAAGTAGTATACGAACTACTATCCGCTTCCCCGCTTGCACAAGCACAGATTTTCAATGCTCCCACTCGCTACCATCATTAAAACATTAACCGTCTTACCACAAAAGTTTAACGCACGGCTTAGACAATGTTTAACAGTACAAATTGCACGGCTGAACAGTGTTTAAAGCGTGTTTAAATCTTTTGTGGTAAGGCGGTAGAACTGCTGAACGTATGCTTAGAAGTTCACCGAGTGGGAGTGAGAGAAAGCATTGAAAATCTGAGCTTGTACCAGCGGGATAGCAGATAGTGGTTCGTATTCTATTTTTTTTTAATGATTTAATTTTGGAGCACCTAATTCACACGCAGATTATTCCAATGTAAGCGTGACAGTGCGTGCGTTAAAACTGTAGCCATTGCTACAACAATTGCCAAAAAAAAAAACACGGTACACAGCAGACTTCAACAAAATTACCGTATCATAAAATTCAGAAAATCAGAGGAATGAAGGAGTATAAAAATGTTTGAGATAAAGCAATTTTACAAATTTTACTTCAAAACACGGCAATGAATTCATTTTTAATGGCAATCCTGCCCGGCACGCACACTCACATTAAAATCCCATTTCTATGATAGATAACTTACTGTTCTTAGTGCACTGTGGTAAATACCGTAGACATATAATAAAATAACAACCTAACAACAATGTCTTTTGCTTTATCTGGACACTACTACTACGTAAGTACTACTCAATTATCTATACACGTTTATTAAAAAAATGTATACTAAGCCTTAAGGGGAAGATTCAGACCACTATGGAGCACTTTTACTATAGAACCAAACCGAATTTCGAAGATGAAAGAGCCGTTTCATTTGTACATTCTCTGAGGTGCGATTTTGAATGGAAAAGCCGTTATTTTCCTCGAATTCCGGGTTGGTTACATAGTCAAAGTTGTTCACAATGATGGTCTTAAAAATATTCTTCTTTTAGCTGAGCACACCCTTTCCGAATAATCTTGTAGACAGGTTTATTTCCTAATCGATTAGCATACTTTTAGGGGCTTATTCTGTACATCGAAACTAACAACTTTTGATCAACGACTTTTATTAGATCTCAAAAAAAAAGATTTGCTGTTCCATAGAAAAATAATTATCGTTCACCCTCGACAAAATGTATGGAACAGCTGTTTTATTTGCGTTTTGACACAAGTCGTAGAACAAAAGTTGTTAGTTTTGATGTACAGAATAAACCCCTAAAAGGATGCTAATTGATTAGGAATAAACCTATATATTCATATAATATTGTTCAGGGATTAGACACTACTGCCATCGCATTTCGACTAAGTTACCAACATACACATACAGAATGTATTTAGACGACAAATATATTCTAGGATATCATTGTATGGGTTGAATTATGCAACTTGACTGTGATGATAGTTACAAGTTGCGGAAAGGCCAATCTTGACTGGAGCTGTAACTGCGCGAGGATTGGGTTATCCGCAGCTAGTAGCTAATATCACAGCCGCCTAGCTGTATGATTCGACCTATACTCATCATTATGGCTAGGGCTACACATGAATATTTTAGATGATCTTATAATTTGAATTTAATTTAATTCTATTTAGTGATAAATTGTATTCCTGCATGCATTTTGTTATTTAAGTAAATTAAATTTAAGATCACTTGTAATTAGTTCATGATTTGGCAACGAAATAAATGATTTTATATTTATGGCTAGCTTTTACTATGGGAAAACAACCTTGAAATCGCGAAAAACAACACTGTTCCATATAAAAAGTTTATTGACGACAAAAAGTTTCGTGTCAATAAACAAAAATTTTATTGACATGGAACGGCTGATTAATCTGTAAATATTAAAAAAAAATTAGTTTCACGTTGTTTGGTTGCCTGGAAGAAATCGCTTAAAGCGATAAGGCCGCCAATTAGATACCTATTGTTTTGTTTTTGTCCTTATAATCTGTTTTTTATGTAATGTGGTTGTCTAATAAAGTGTTGTTGTTTGTTTGTTTGTTTTGGCCGCGATGAACTCCTCTACAACTGAGCCGATTTTAATCAAAGAAGGATGCAGAGACTCGACCTATCAAAACATTTTTATTACATTTTTTTTGCAATCATGGAACAAAAAATCTTTTCTAATAATGATAAGTGCTTCAAAAATATAGTGATTTTTTGCTGTTTTCACATCACTAGTTAAAATTAAACCACCAGAAAAATTACAATGATTTTACCATCTAAATCCCCTACCAATGCTTGTGTGGCCGAATATTTTAAAACTTCATTAAAAACGAACTTGTACATATCAGAACAGTTTTAGAAGTGTCATAAATTACTCTGACGAACATAACATTTTTAGAAATAAATTTGGGAGAAAATTAGTTTATTCCTATATAACAGGTATTCGTATGTATGAGCTGCCGACATCCTTCTTTTGTACACTGTGTGCAGTTTGAAAGGAGTTAGAATTGTTTTTATCTCAATTTATAATAGCATTTTTATTGGTATTTTTAATATTATTATGCCAAAACAACGTTTGGCGGGTTAGTTTGTAATTCATATTTTGATATTTAAGGGTTGACCCCATAGTAAAAGTTGGTCATAATGATGATTTACAATGATATCTTAGAAATACCCTTCGTCTAAATATACATTCCGTACACAACAAACAGAAAATACCCGAGAAATAAAGATGCGGTGGCAATGAGCTTTCACCCAATCACCGATCGGGACAGTGACGTTTCAAACGCTGATTGGCTGACACACTGCTCGCCAGTTGACAGCTAGGTAAAGCATTCTTAATTTAAAATATTTTCTATTTTAATACAATATCTGGAGATTACTAGTTCAAAATTTGTTTTTTTTCGTAGATGTAGACAATATTCGAGATTTTTTAAAATAGAATTATGTAGCATATTATAAATACTAACAGTTATATATTAATACGTTATTATATTCCGACTGCCCAGAAGGTATACGTTTCAGTATATTATAAAGTACATATAAATGTTTGCATATTCCTATGTGACTCTTGACCACACCGTCATTTTGTGACAAAAACGTAACAACCAATTTCATACAAAAAATAGACATCAAAATCCGTTCACCTAAAAAAAATCTGAATACGTATAAAATACAGTCGAAACGAGAATTTCCTCCATTGAAGTCGGTTAAAAAGGCTTAACAAAGTGAGGTGTAGTTATATTCGTCTTTTCATCAGGAATGCTGTAGGTAATACAGGTATATAATCGTAGTTGCTTTGTCATTTCTATAAATAATAATACTTTCTCTTTTACCTACTTTTTTGAGACCTCCCTGAAAATATTCTAAAATTAGATAGATTTATGATAAATTTTTAAACATTCAACAACAGTACGAAATAATACGTATAAATCACAATAATACCGCTTTCTATAACAATTAATTTTTAACAACTTTTTTTCAGTTATTTACTAAACTAAATTTGACAATTGACTATTCTGTGGGTAGGCGTTTCACACTAAAAGATGTAGATCTACCCACTTTGTGGGTGTATAACAAAAAATTTGATTCGTTGATTTTGTGTGTAGACGTCCTACACTAAAAGATGTAGATCTAACCACTTTGTGGGTGGACGTCCTACACTAAAAGATGTGGATCTATCCACTTTGTGGGTGACATCCTGCAATAAAAGATGAGGATCTACCCACCTTGTGTGGGGACGACAAAAATGTTAATTCACCAATTTTTGGGTGGACGTCCTACACTAAAAGATGTAGATCTATCCACTTTGCGGGTAGAAATTTTACGCTAAAAGATGTGGATCGATCTACTTTGTGGATGGACGTCCCACACTAAAAGATGTGTATCCATTCTGTGGGTAGACGTCCAACACTAAAAGATATAAATCTGCATATCGATTTTGTGGGTGGACAGCCTACGCTAAAATATATCCGCTCTACGAAACCAATCACGAGGCGGGAGTTTCAGACAACTTATTACCAACAGTTTGCAACAAAGCCGGCAACTTATCCGGATTTAACTTCTTAGCGATACCAATCGAGCCAGAATTCAAAATAATCGGTTCCTTAATCGGCTCCACTACAATCGGATTATCATCGCAATCGAATATAATCTCAGGATCATTCTCGATTATTTCCTCAATCGATTCCCAATTAGTTGGCATCTTTTTCTGTACATCGCAACAATTGCACATACCGTAATCGCATTCTTTTTTATTCATAAAATGTTCTGCATCGTCTAAAATTGTACGTTCATTTTTGCTAACGGGTATAAAGATAGAGAATTTTCTAGCGGAATATTTGAGTAAGTCCTCTACGTATGTGTTAACCCCGTCATCTGAATTGTCTATGGGTATGTCTAAGTCCAGTTTAGGTATTTCGTAGGAGTTTTTCCGACTTTCTGGAGGGGAATCGACGTTTGCTTGCATTATGCTACCCTTTCGTTTGTTCTGACCTGTCATTGTGATGGACTTTTTCGTTGTAGCCCAGCCGAGGGAGCGTTGAACGGCCATTTTCCATTTGGTGTAACGGGCGTCGCGATCTGTAACCAATATATGATAATGAAATAGTACATTGTTCACCGAGAGGAGAAAGTGACCGATTACCGTCGAGGGTGTCGTTTGAAAACACCCGAGATCGGGAATCGCACTTTCTCTCGAGTGATACATAGTGCTTTATACTACACCTACGAGGAAAATAAAAAACTAAATCTTTACTAATTGAAATTTATATTGAAATTGTTGCAGTTAGTGAAGCTTAATGTAACACTTGAAAATGGCGCCAATGGCGTCTGCAATTTTCACATGTTCTTTTTTCAAATTGTTTGACACCATCCAACACACAGCTAGTGGCCAGTATCATTTTGCGAACTTGGAGATAAAAACTCTATGTAAAAACTTTTTGGCTTTTGATATTTAGGTTACCAGCGCATAGTCTTACCCAAAATTAAAAAAGAAAAACCACGTAAGAAATGGATTTTCATACACTTTTCTCTCCCGCTCAGATGCGTTTTCTCCCCGCATATTTGTTCGATATGCAATGACGTACTTTCTACCGTTTTGATAAAGTATCAAGGTACTTTCCGAGCAGGTGTAGTATAATAGTTATTTGTGCATGAATGCAAAGTTACTATTTAACCGCGTGCTTAGTTTTGATGATCGAGCAAGCGAAGGATTCTAAAATTGAATCACGAGCGCAGATTAGAAACGTGTTAGCGTTAGAAAACTGGGAGAATTTCCTAAAAACCTCAGAAATCAATGGAATAATTTCTTCAATTCGGTAGGACCGACGCCGAAAAAGGAGAAATACTGAAAAATTGGTAGGTTCAGACCACTGCTATACTAACCGTCGACGACAAGCTTCCGTCGCGCCTGCGTTCGTGCCACAGATATCTACTATACTACGTTCGTGCGTGTGCGTTTGAGGGGGTGTATTGTGTAGATAAAAGAGGGGAAGCACGTGTGTGTGTGTGTGTGTGTGTATGTTTATCTGCCAATGAGTGAGAGTGTCGTAGACACATACCGTCGTCGGTAGTAGTGGGTAGAAAGGGGTCAGCGTGCGCGGGGCGTCGTTTCCAGTTCTCCATGCTCCATACATCGCTGAGTGAAGTGTTTAGACCGAACAAATTGTACCGTGTGTTTGTTATTTTGTGATAATCCGCATTTTGACTGATTATCCAAGAACTCATCTTGTATGAACAGTATACTGACCGTCGTCGGTAGTAGTGGGCAGGAAGGTATCGGCGTGCGCGGCGCGTCGTTTCCAGTTCTCCATGCTCCATACATTGCACGCGCCGCCGGCCGCTACGGCTACGCCTAAAGCCGCCATATCCCAAGACTGCGCTCGCACTGTATCACAAAATAAATATACATCTATAATTAATTATTTATAAATAACTAGCGACTCTCCCCGGCTTTGCACAGGTTTATTATTTATATAAACCTTCCTCTTGAAACACTCTGTCTATTGAAAAAACCGCATCAAAATCCGTTGTATAGTTTTAAAGGTATAAGCATACATGGGGACAGACAGCGGGAAACGACTTTGTTTTATACTACGTAGTGATAATCGGCCAAGTACGAGTAGGACTCGCGCACGAAGGGTTCCGTACTGTATGGGATTATTAATTATTATTATTAAAGTATATTTACAATTAAATATTCTGTGAATATTTCAAGCATCTACGTGTTACCATTATTAATATTGAGCGAAAGCTAATTCAGGTTTGTTGTATGGGAGCCCCCTTAAATATTTATTTTATTTTGTTTTTAGTATTTGTTGTAATAGCGGCAACAGAAATACATCATAAGTGAAAATTTCAGCTTTCTACCTGTAACAGTTCATGAGATACAACCTGGTGACAGACAGACAGACGGACAGCGGAGTCCTAGTAACAGGGTCCCGTTGTTACCCTTTGGGTACGGATCCCTAAAAATTAATCGTGGTTAGTCTCGCTAAAACTCGAGATTGGTAAAACTGATTTGGCTAATTTTGGTCTGTGGAATTTAAGGGAAGGTTTAGACGGTGAGAAAATATATAAATGTAGAGAGTAAAATAGTAATAAAAATGTTCCTTCCTGTAAAACTTGTCATTGATATTTGATGGAATATAGTGAGATGAAGTTCACCCGATGAACTTCATCTCACTCACTGTCTCTCACTGTAATTTTTGAGCAAAAAATAATAATTATTAACTTAATAATAATTTTATTTCCCAATAATAACACCACGGACTTGAATCATTGCGATCAAATTGTTGAGTTAGTTGAGAAATCAACAATAATTTAAAAACACAGCATGACTCGATTCGAGCGAAATATTCGAATTTTGTACACGATTGAGGTCGATTGTGCTATTTTTGGATAAAAATAATTATTTGGTAAGTAGTATGGTATCTCATAAGCTCATACAGGTCGAATGGCTAGCCTAAAAGCAGACTATTATGATAATATCTTAAATCTTGATAATACACGGGCAAATGCATTAGTCACGCGATGCTATACTAAAAGAAAAAAATATATACTTACAGACTGGAATTCCAATCAGATCAGCCTGCAGCTGCATCAGCAAGTCGTTAGACGACATACTTCCATCCACATTGAGTTTCGACAGCGGCATGCCACAGTCTTTAGTCATGGCTTCTAATATGTCTCTGTTAATAAAGATTTATTGTTATAAATAATAATACAAAATTGACAATAAACTAAGTAAATAAATAAATATTAGGGGACTTCTTACACACGGTCTCTGATCCCAACCTAAGCAAAGCTTGTGATATGGCTGCCAGAGGCTGATATACTACATCTACATATTTTTAAATCCATAGTTAGGTATGTTATAAAGTAATACCTAAATAACACCCAGACACAGAGCAAACATCTATGTTCGTCACAAAAATATTTGCCTTGGGTGGGAATCGAACCCACGCCTCTTTGATCCAGGAGTCAGGGTCACCAACCACTGAGCCATCGAGGCAGTCAATCTACTTAACACAAAGTCCAACAAAGTCGAAAAACTACCTTCAGAAGCCCAAGAAGGTCAAAGTAAAATACAATATCACACACGCGCACTCGAGCAAGATCCTGGTCACATGTCCTGACGCGAGTTTAACATTTTTTACCCATCCCAAAAAGTGAACAACGCCGATAAAGAAGTTTTCACTTCAAAAACATTTCAAGAAAGTTTAATCCATCCAATGCGTCATTTTCATCTGACACCCCTGATCTTAAAGAGTTATTTTTGTGATAAACAATTAAAAAATTCGTCGCGAATGCAGGACTCGAACCTGCGTCTTCGGATCACTAGCTCGACGCTCTCCCAACTGAGCTAATGCGCAGTCCTAACTTTGCGTCGAAGTTCTAGTGTGGGATGCACTATAAAATTAAAATCACCTCAGCGAGGCAATTTTGTTAACCGATCTCGTTGCTGAGGTGACGCGTTCTTGAGCTTCTCTCGTTTTTTGACAGCTTTGAGCTGTAAAAACTGTCAGAAACGCGTGCGGGGTTCGGGAGCGTATCACTTCGGTGACGCGATCGGTGGACAGAATTGCCTCGCTGATCTTGTCAGGGGCAGAGATTTCGCAATAGTAAAAATAAGATAACTGTGCGTTACCGTGGCTCGGATGACACATAAAATTGTGGATAACGGTAGTTTTAACCGTTTAGTTAGACATGCCATCTAATTTGGATTATATTCACCTAGTTTGGAAGCAAACCGCTTCCAAGGCTGCCCTGATGATGTGGTTTTTCGTTGTGAACGCTGTCAACCCGCAAATGATTCTGAAATCACAACAAGAAAATTATATAACGGTACTATCTAAAGCTAAAGATTTTTCTTATCTATCAAGCGATATGTAGTCAAACGCAAAGCTAAATTGTTAATAAATAATCGGCCAAGTGCGAGTAGAACCCGCGTACGAAGGGTTCCGTTCTGTATGGGAGTCCCCTTAAATATTTGTTTTATTTTAGTTTAATAATTAACTATTGAAGTAAACATACAATTAAATATTCTGTGAATATTTAAAGCGTCTATCAGTTACCGTTAATAACATCGAGCGAAAAGCGGCTAAAAATTCAGGTTTGTTGTCACCTTAAATATTTATTTTATTTTAACTATTTATTTCTGAAGTGAGTATATAACTAAATACTCTGTGAATATTTCAAGCACCATTTTATGTTGATTTTAGTACTCTCATCAAAGGAACCTGTTTTTTTTTTGCACGTACAGTACGGAACTTTCTTCGAAATTGGTCCCGCTTACATTTTATCGAAACCGGCTGAGCCATTTTTGATGAATCAACAATAATGTGAAAAATGCTACATCGATCCGTGCGAAATATTCGCGAATTCTGTACACGGTTGAAGCCGGTCATGGCAATTTTTGCAAAAAAAATAATTATCATGATTTTTTTGCGGGAAATCCAGACCCTAGAAACGTGAAACTAATAAAAGAAAGTAATAGTTTTTCGTCTACCCGTGACCACGATCGATGTAACTCGGTCGAAACGTCGGGATGATGAGGTATTTATTTATCCCGTAATTTTAGTGCGCCATTAGTCCCGTAGTATATAAATAATGAAAGTAATAGTTACCCTCTAGCGTCTTTCCTCCAATACGGCGCATAAAGTCCGCTGAAAGCTGGCACGAAATACACGTCTCCAGTAGAAAACACTTGACCGGCGATGTGTTCTGTGTCTGTCTTCACGTTCTTTATCAACTTCAGGTTGTCTCGGAGGAACTTCATGGCACCGCCCGCTACTGCGATAGACCCTGTGAAAAATAAAGAGGAATAACTTACTTACGTGGAATGGTATAAGCTGAACTAAATGGGGTCTGTGAAGTTAGCTACAAACTGCACAAATCCTTATTTTTTGGTGCAGCTGACATATGAATTTGCTACTGAAGACTTTACTATACTAAGCGCCACACAAATCGGCGGATGGGAAGTTATGCGCAGAACGCTGCGCAAAAGCCAGACAATATAGACATGCGCGGAAGCCAGAGAGACTCGCGCCGGGGCACACCCGCCCGCCAACCTCATGCCTCCCGCGCGCTCCCTACGCCCGTGCTCAACACTACGCCACGCGGCGTCGGCATTGTGCACACATGCGCAATAATTAGCGAATCACGGCGAATTGGCATCCGCCGATTTGTGTGGCGCTTAGTATACGCATTTTTTTTTACTAAGAAGTTTGGTTCTGCCAGTATTTCAGCTTGTTATATACTTATCAAACCCTAATTAATTACTTAAGTTCTGATTTTAACTTGATTTTTACCTAGCATTGTATTCAATTTGACTTTGTTGTCATGTTTGCCAAGCTAACGTGACCTCTATTCCAAGTACGTAAATCCAGATATTGCACAGAAGGAAGCACCTCCTACAGTATGTATTCTTTCAGAGGCAATCTTAACCCACCAGCGCGGATTCCTGGGCGCCTAGTACTTTAGCTTGGTTACACAACAGTTGGATGGTTTCCATACTCATTTCTGCCTTGCTGGTTTTACAACAGTGGATTTCTGTTATCCTAGTAGTTACCTAGTCTAATAGGCTAGTTTTTGAGAATACACATTTTACTAAAAATCCTCCTATCGAGGTTCTATAATTTTACCTTCGAGAGCACTTACAGGTGGATGGTCAGTCCTAGAAAAGCTTATCAACCTAAGATATTTGCCAAGCGAATGTAGCCCATATTCCTGAGAACAAGTGCGTAAACAGATGGATAGTAAGAAGCCCGTGGGTACACCTAACCGCCCGAGGGCCCCTGTTGCACAGAAGGAAGCACCCGCTACGGTATGATTGTATTCTTTCAAAGACAACCCTAATCCACCATTGCTGATTCCTGGGCGCCTAGTACTTTCGCTTATTATGTAGGTTTTGTGTTTTAATATCAAAACCTAATTAACTGCCTAAAATCCAATTTAAGCGAGATTTCTAAATAACATTGTGTTCAAATTGGCACCCGCTACGGTATGTGTTCCTTCTTTGACCCGTCAACAGACAATTCTAATCTACCAGTTCTGATTCCTGGGCAGTGGCGGCTGTACCTTAAGTGCGCTCGTGCGCTGAACCACCAATTCAAAAGATTTAAAAATTACAAAATTACTTCTGCTTTATTTTTAAATTACCATATTAATATTTATTTTTTAAACATACAAAAACATATAACAAATAAAATGTCCAACTATGACGAAGCAATTTAAGCGCTTTGCTAAACTATTAAGACTTATTTTCCCTGTAAAGAAACATTCACGTGCGCTTCGGCGAGCGCACGAGGACTGCTAATACAACTTGTATGGGTTCCGAGCTAATACGCCTGACGCGTGAGACAAAAGATAGTTCATAGAAATGTACCGAGTAATGAGTCTGTTCTCGAGCGCCGCACGTGCAAAACTGCAAACCGAAGGTTAGCGAGAGCACCCGATGTTTGACGAAATTCGCCGGGTCTGCGACGGCGGCCAATAAGCGGCCATTAGGGATGACATCTCGTTAACAGTATAGTTTCGCGTACGTTATTTCTCTAAGAGTTTCGCTGTATCTGTGACGCGTGTTAATTATTGTTTGTTTACATTAAGTAATTGTTTTTTATTTTCGTTTTGATTCTATTCTATACTGTGTACAGTGTGTGTGGTGTGAGTGAAAATGAGCATAAACATTGACTATAGAAAAATGTCGTCGCATAGATTTAATGTTCTTATAAAAATTATAAAATTAAACATATTTTATGTAAATTGTTGTTTTATTAGAATTTCTAATTACTTAGTGAGCAAGTAAAGTGCACCACCAGTTCGATGACCCACCAGCCGCCACTGTTCCTGGGCGCCTAGTACTTTCGCTTAGTTTAATATTATTGGTATCGATTTAGTTTCTATGTGTTTTATAAAGAAAACCCAATAAATTAAGTACCTCAGTTTCGATTTGAGTCTGACTTTTACCTAGCACTGTATTTAATTTAACTTTGTTGTCATCCTGAAGTATATCCCAAGGTAAAGTAGTATCTATTCCAAGTGTTTAAAGCTTACCTTCAAGTGCATAAACAGGTGGCTGGTCAGGTCCCAGTTGATAAGCCAATGTAGTGAGAAGTCCGTGGGTAGATCTAACTGCCCGAGGGCCCGTGTTGCACAGAAGGAAGCACCCGCTACGGTATGTGTTCTTCCCTTGGCCCGCTGAGAGACAACCCTGGCCCACCAGCGCCGATTGCTGGTTGCCTAGTATCTATAACAGGAAATTCATTGTTTAATTATCTTTATCTTGAAAATTATTACTATCTCTAGACATTAAATCCTCATCCTTAGTAATATTATAAATCCGAAAGTATTTGTCGGTTTGTTTGTCTTTCACGCAAAAACGGAGCAACGGATTGACTTGATTTTTAGCATGGACAAAGTTTGAATGACGGAAAGTTCATAAGATATCGCACAAAAATTAAAATATCCAGTGGGCGCAGCCGCGGGCAAAAACTAGTATGTAAATAATTATTTTTTTTTACACTATTACAACATACATTTATAATCAAAAGGTTAGGCGTAAGAGAAGTCACCCAGACATTTTTTATGCAGGTACACGTTAAGGTGACGCATTGATAATCTATAATGTTTCAAAAATTGAGTACCGCGCCCCTTCACTCAGACAAATTTTACGCGATCGCGCTCGACAGGATCGCGCCAGAGCGGCGGGCGGCAGTGAGTTTTTAATTAATTACTCATAATGTACACATTAAAAAACATAACTTCTCGGTCTATAAAACAGAAAAATGATCAGGCTATTTTATTCGTAAAAAATAATGGGATGCTGTCGCTGATAATTTTTAGCATTCGAATTATTAAACTTTTTTTGGTGAGAAATTTGTAAGTTTTTTTTTGAATAAAGCCGTTTACTTTTCAAAATTTAGTCTGGTTCATAAAATTTTTCAAGATGTTTCCTTATCTATGATATTTTTTAAATTTGAATCAAAATCTTTCGTCCCCTCACATCGCGCATTCAAAAGTAGGTACTCGTTTTCGTAAAAATCCTATTACGACAGCCGAGTAAAATATCTTACCCCCGATATCCGAATGCCATCGAGTACCGACTTGTCCTTCACTTCGCCGTATATTTCTGAACTGCTCCTAATCTGTGGCAAGCAATCTCGGTGGATCCCAAATAACCTGCGAAAAAAAACATTTTCAAACCAAAATGGTGATGGCCTAGTAGGAAACCCAGACTCACCTTAGAATCATAAGGTGGTGGGTTCAAATCTCGTAAAAATTAGTTCTTTGGAATTTATGAACGGATTATCACACTTCTATTTTTTTGAAGATGAAGAACATCGTGATTCAAACTGCATTAGTCCGGAGAAGTCGACATTCAACGGTAGATTCTTAAAGACTGGTACATGGCAAGCCACATTCAATGACTACTAGCTACAGTGATAGTATTTTTTTCACGCACAATCAATAGTAATTTTACAAGAAAGTCATATTATAGTAATTTGCACCTTACCGACACAACATAGGGTCCCAATTCAAAGTGTCCAGATTCATAAGCAGAGTTCTGGAAGCGTTTGTGACGTCAGTGATGTGCAGACCGCCGTACACGCCACCGGTTAAATTCTGAAAAATATTATTTAAAAAGCTGTCAAAAATACAGGTTTATCTGCTTGCCTGGTCCTAAGCCATACGAGGTGTTGCCGACCATCATTATAAACATCTTTTACTATGGGGCCAATCCTGAATTCGAATAGAAAAAAATCAGCTGTTTCGTAAAGAAGGATGTCGATAGCTCATACATACGAATACCTGTTGTGTACGAATACAATCAGTTTCTCCCAAGCTCATTTATAAAAATGTTATCTTCACCAGAGTAATTTATGACGCTTCTAAAACTGTTCTGATATGTACAAGTTTGTTTAAAATGAAGTTAAAATAAGAAAAACCGAAAACAATTTTCAAGCTATATGTACCTACTTTAATTTATAGAATTATAGATCATAGCAGTGCTGCCAACTCTTTTTGGCAAAAATTCGCTATCAGCACGTCAAAAACGCGCCAGAAGCGCAAAATGGTAACTACGACGACTGGTACTACGAAAAAATGAATGATAATGAATTTCGGTATTCATCCACTTCATTAGCAATAGTATAAGAACCACAACTAGCTGCTATTCGAACTTCGGCCGCAGCCTGCGGATGCAGGTCGCGATTGCAGGTAACACACATCTGAAATGCAGCCACTGCCTGCTTCCGCAGTCGAGAGTGATTCCGAGGTTGGCTACACGTGCTGCGACAGGCAGCACTTCGGACTTGTCTAAACAGGTGAACAACACTCGCAGCTGAGGCTCGGTAGCACGTGCTGCCGGAGCCGCAATCGGAATCTTTTTTGCAGAAATTCATACTACTACATAGATAACCAGAGCCCTTACTGCTTTGCGAAGTTTACTCAAACTTTCGCGTTCGCGTGTGGCTCCATAGATTTTGGTTAGTTCTTCCTCGTTTCTGCTAGGGGCGCTGTACAAAAATGTATAGGGCCATACCGAAACAGCTGTAGTTTCAATTTACGTGTAAACCTGGATTAACCCCTCAGTTGTGCAGCCACAGCCGGCTTCGTGCAGCTGCTGCAAGTGCTGTTTGTAGCTGTAGCCTGCGGCCGAGATTCGAATAGCACCTTTAAGGATTATTGCGAGTAATATCAAAATAATGAGGAATATCTCGGATAATTTCAACTGCAGCTTTTGTTAGTAGTAAAGTGAGTGAAACCTAAAAATATAAGTATTCTTTCTTTTTGATAATCTTTTAGTATACTAAAATGTATGTTTCTATAAAATATGTAAAAAGACACCTCAGTTCGTAAAATTACTAGTTGAAACACTTAAAACGAGTTAAGGAAGGAGCATGTACCAACTGTTGAAAAAGAAAATAATTATATCAACCCCTCCAAAAAATTGCTAAGTCGGAATACCGAAAACGAAATCTGGCAATACTGAATACATCATCTGATCGACTGAATTTGACATTTCCTTTTTTTTTGACAGCAACAGTAATAAAATAGTGATTTTTTTAAATAATGTGCCCATTTTTGGACAGGCTAAAGCCTTTAAGGTCATACCGCCACTTCTTATGTATGTAATCTATAATGTTAAAACATTAAAAAAATCATTGTAATTTTTCTGGTGGTCTAATATTAATTTTAATAAGTGATATGAAAACAGCAAAAAATCACTAAATTTTTGGAGCACATATCATTATTATAAATGATGTTTTGTTTTCTACCAACTTGCAAAAAAAAAAAAACGACAGGTCCATTCGCTGCATCCTTCTTTTGTCGACTGCGAGTTGTAGTTTTGTATGGAACAGCTGTGTTTTTTCCTTGAATTTTGGGTTGTACCCATAGTGAAAGTTGATCATAATGATGATTTAAGTCGCCCCTTTCACCTATTGATTGGTTACCTTTGAGCAAATATATACAGAGCCACAGTCCCTGAATGAAAGTAGTAAGAAAATGTCCGAGCGCCGACTTAGATATTTACATTGAATAATTCACAATGACCCGTTTTCTCGAATCTCGACGTTATGTCACCTAATTAGTGCTTGTAACCAAGCCCTTTGGCATCGCTCGGCGTTGTAGTCGGCTTGCAATCGCCTTACGACTAACTAATAATCGGCCAAGTACGAGTCGGACTCGCGCACGGAGGGTTCCGTACTGTATGGGAGCCCCCCTTATATATTTATTTTATTTTAATTTTATTATTTACTATTGAAGTGAATATAAAACTAAATATTCTGTGAAAATTTAAAGCATCTAACTGTTACCATTATTAATATAGAGCGAAAAACGTCTAAAAAATCAGCTTTGTTGTATGGGAGCCCCCCTTAAATATGTATTTTATTTTGTTTTTAGTATTTGTTGTTATAGCGGCAACAGAAATACATCATCTGTGAAAATTTCAGCTGCCCAGCTATCATGGTTCATGAGATACAGCCCCGTGACAGACAGACAGACAAACGGACATCGGAAGTCTTAGTAATAGGGTCCCGTTTTTCCCTTTGGGTACGGAACCCTGAAAAGCCTGCTTAATAAGCCTTATTACGTGGCTTGGGCAGAGTTTTAGCTCGAACACTTTTTTTGCACGATTGTGACTCTATAGATTGTTTTTATCACTACATAGTATAAAACAAAGTCGTTTCTCGCTATCTGTCCCCATGTATGCTTGCATCTTTAAAACTACACAACGGATTTTAATGCGATTTTTTTAAATAGCTAGAGTGATTCAAGAGGAAGGTTTATATGTAATACACCTGGGCGAAGGCGGGGCGGATCGCTAGATTATTAATATTTGCTCGAAGTTATTTACCTTGAATATTGGTTAGCGTAATGTATAGGTACTTACCCACACGATCCAAGAGTCCACGGTTCCGAATAATAACCTTTTGTCCCGGCTCGCTCTTCGCACAGCTTTTATATTGTCTTTCATCCATCGCATCTGGAATTAAAAACTAGTTTAAAAAAACAATGGGTTGCACTCCGAGAGTGTCGGCAGAAGTGAACACTTGAACACATAAAGTACTATGATTTATGTGGTAAAATACAATATCACACACGAACACTCGCGCAAGCGCCCTGCGCCGTCTTACGTATTCTCGATCAGATCATGTGTCCTGACGCGAGTTTTACCGTTTTTACCCAACCCAAAAGGTGCACAAGGCCGCTAAAGAAGCTTTCACTTCAAAAATGTTTTGAAATTGGTACATAATAGTAGTTTATGCAACTGTCATACAATGAAGGGTATTAAAACACGAGTGTGAGTTTATGAAACGAGCGCAGCGAGTTTCATAATAGTAACGAGTGTTTTAATACCCGTGTTATATGCAGTTGCATACACTACTTTATCTTCACTAATAAAAAAATAATAAAAAAAAAACATATTGCGAAACATTAAATTCACGCGTACGTGTATTGTCACAGTGAACTTGGCGCCATTAAAATCTAACCAAAAACCTCGAAAACGATACCCATGACGACTTTTTCAAAAAAATGACGTCCGCCATCTTTAATTTCATAATGGACGCCATTTTCGAAATCTACTCCCCCAAAAACCTCGAAAACGATACCCATGACGACTTTTTCAAAAAAGTGAAGTCCGCCATCTTTAATTTCAAAATGGACGCCATTTTTGAAATCTATACCTCCAAAAACCTCGAAAACGATACCCATGACGACTTTTTCAAAAAAGTGACGTCCGCCATCTTTAATTTCAAAATGGACGCCATTTTCGAAATCTACTTTGCCAAAAACCTCGAAAACGATACCCATGACGACTTTTTCAAAAAAGTGAAGTCCGCCATCTTTAATTTCAAAGTGGACGCCATTTTTGAAATCTATACCTCCAAAAACCTCGAAAACGATACCCATGACGACTTTTTCAAAAAAGTGTCGTCCGCCATCTTTAATTTCAAAATGGACGCCATTTTCGAAATCTACTTCGCCAAAAACCTCGAAAACGATACCCATGACGACTTTTTCAAAAAAGTGAAGTCCGCCATCTTTAATTTCAAAGTGGACGCCATTTTTGAAATCTACTTCGTCAAAAACCTCGAAAACGATACCCATGACGACTTTTTCAAAAAAGTGAAGTCCGCCATCTTTAATTTCAAAGTGGACGCCATTTTTGAAATCTACTCCCCCAAAAACCTCGAAAACGATACCCATGACGACTTTTTCAAAAAATTGAAGTCCGCCATTTTTTTATTTCAAAATGGACGCCATGAGAGCGCAGCTGCGCGCGCAGGGTCAATCAGGAGCGAGCGCGCGATGTTATAATGAGATTTTACGATATCGATGTGGATATTATAACATCATGTGAAATTGCTTAAATTGAGTGTTTTGTTGTCTGCGCTATAACAGTAGTCATTATAAGTCAAGTATTGGAAACATAAGTAGAATGTTACAACATTAGTGTAGATAAAACATATTACGGAATCATTTTGCAAAATTCCTTACATATAAAAAAGGAATGTACGACAATCGGCTCACAAACACCGAAGAAATCACTTAACATACTTACAAATAAAATTGGCCAAGTGAGAGTTGGAATCGCGCACGAAGGGTTACATATCGAGCTTTCTTATCCCAATTTCAAGCTTCTACCAGTTGCCGTAATTATTTATTTTTATTTATTTCAGTTCACCAACATAGTGTACATCAATACATTGTCAAAAGAATATACATAAAAATAAGAGCTAAATATCACAATAATTATAGGTGAAGGCAACATTCGTTAATATCGAGCAAAACATTATAAAAAAAAATTGCACTGGGAAAAATAATTACAGTCAAAATTCAAACATTGATAAAAATAAAATTATGCAGTCAAAATTCAAAGACAGAAACGACAACAAAAATACTTTAAACGTACCTAGTCCAAATAAAGCTGGTGTCAGTCAACAAATTAAAACTAATTGGAAATCATACAAACATTGCATTAAAAATAAAAATTATTTTTCGCAAAAAAATGGCAAAACCGCCTTCCATCGTGCACAAAATTCGAATATTTCGCTCGAATTGTTTACATTATTGTTGATTTATCAAAAACGGCTTAGCCGATTTCTGTAAAATTTAAATGCAACCACCTTGGGAGTATACCCTTTCGAACTAAAAAATAATTTTTCGATTCGGTTCACAATTGGCGAAATTATCGATGAACATACACAAAAATAAATAATAAATCCTCCTTTTTGGAAGTCGGTTAATTAACAATAATTAAGATTCAGATTATCGAGCACAAACGGCAATACATCACGTTCGTTGTATGGGGGAGCCCCCCAATAATTATTTTACTTAAACATTTATTTTATACTATTTTTAGTAGGTATCTGTTGTTATAGTGGCAACAGAAAAACATCATCTGTGAAAATTTCAGGTATTAAGCTACCACGGTTCTTGAGATACAAATAAACAGATTACCTACTGTCAAAACCCTTAAGAAAAAATATACATTCGAATTGAGAGACTCCTTCTTATTGGAAGTCAGCTAAAAATTAATACAAAAATAATTACTTAATTACAATTAATTTGGCTTATAAGGAAGAGGGCCCCCATAGTGCGACACCAAGCTCCTAGAAGCACAACCAGCCATGGAGAGGGCTATGCTCGGAGTCTCTCTGCGAGATCGAATCAGGAATGAAGATATCCGTAGAAGAACCAAAGTTGCCGACATAGTCCAGCGGATTGGCAAGTTGAAATGGCAGTGGGCAGGGCACATAGCCCGGAGGGCTGATGACCAATGGGGTCGAAAAATTCTCGAGTGGAAACCAAGTACCGGCAAGCGCAGCTTAAGACGCCCACCCACAAGATAGACGGATGATCTCGCCGAGACCGCAGGATCACAATGCAATTTCTTCATTTCTTAATACGTAACTTTACAGTCAATACTAAAACATACAGAAAATAGCTTAAAACTACTCACGCTGGATGCAAGCCGCTTCCAACCGTTATATTGGAGATTCATGGGAGAGGCCTATGTTTAGGATGTCATTGCATGATAGATGGATGAATTAATGACTTACTTTCAACGCGCTGAAGTAGGGAGATATCGGCAGGCCGCATATATGTTTCAGATAGTTCTTGTTCCTGTCCGGCACTTTAGCTAATATGGCGTCGACTGTGCTGTCTGTCCGGATGTCATTCCACGCTGGAAATATATGTAAGTACAAATTTTTATTAAGATTATAAAATGTGCATAGTAACTTGTTGGAAAAACATTAAATGGTTCATAAATCGTAAACGGTAAGTTTTACAAAAAAGTTGGAAACAAAAGATGCGAAATTTTATTTTCTACAATAATGATCTTAATGTTTTTTGCCCTTAAGTACATAGTTTCCGAGATATCGGCCAAAAACATTTTTTCAAGATGACGTGTCAGGAACGCATTCTCTGAACGGCCGAACTATAAACATCTATAAATCTATACAATCATATAACATAATGCGGATTTTGTCAACTTGAAATTGATTTCAAGCAGCGTTTCTACACTGGATATGATACAGTAATCTTTGCCCCTCATTTATCCACAAATAAGTAGAATATTAAAATATTGTTTGTACTTTAAAAAAATAGTATATGAAAATGTTCATTTTGTGATAAACATTTCAAAAATTGACGGGCTCACAGGATTTGAACCTGCATCTCTCTGGGATTCCGGCCCAGATGCTTTGTCCAAATTATGCTAGAACGCTGTACTACGAACCCGCCAAATTAGTGAAGTTTTTTATTATTTTACTGCCAACATCTGCATTGTTGGAAGCGCCATCTGTGAGAACTTTGTTAAACCAGACAGTCGTCACTCAATGTGAAATTATTAGAACTTCTTGAGGGCCGTTCAAGTATAACGTAAGCAGTTAAGCACTATAGGGAGGCGTGGGAGTTAATTCCTTTTCTTATTTTTGATGACATTTTCTAGATGGTGATTACATCAGCAATAGTTATATATTTTTACGCATATAAGTTAAAGTCCATTATCCTAAATCTATTTTCTTATTTCTAGAATTAAATCTGCTGCCCAAGAATAAATAAAAAAATAAAATGCATACAGGTACCAATATTTACGTAAGAACCTGGGGGGTAAGAGCTTTGCTTACTTTTGCTAACAAGGGGGGAGGAGGGGTAAATAATTGTCATAAATCTGCTTACGTAATACTTGAACGGCCCCTAACCATTAACGAGAGATGGCGCATTGCTCAATCAATTAGATGATTTTATCGTGCTCCAACAAACTAGGCTAGACCCAGAGAGATCCAGTTCAAATCCTGCGAGCACGTCAATTTTTGTAATGTTTATCACAAAAAGAACATTTTCTATAAACCTAGTGTGTGAAGCACGATAAAATCATCTAATAGTATGTGAAGTTAAATGAAATGAACTGATAACAAACTATATACCTATAGCTGGATGTAGAGGCTGGCCGGTGTACTTGTCCCACGCTATCGTCGTCTCCCTCTGATTCGTGATGCCCAACGTCACGATGTCCTCTTTTGAATAACCTGAGAACAACAATAATAATTAGAGAAAAGATTTGTTCAGTGTTAACAGCTGCGCGAGGTTCGGGTTATCCGCAGGTTGTAGCTAATATCACAGCCGCCAAGTTGTATGATTTAGACACTACGAATAGATCACGGATAATGATTATTTGACAATATTTTGTAAAAAGATGTTTGTTTGTAGTGTCTATCTTTTCAAAATAGAGTTTTGGCGGGAACGCGGAAAAATCATGTCGCCTCATTGTATTTTTTAGTTAAACTTTTGTTTTCATCAGTGATAAGTAGTGAAAAATTATGGTATTTCGTTGATTATGAGCTGATAAAAGTGCATGAGTGTAGGCAAGTGATATAATGTGACGTATCATGTTGTTCCAAAACTCTAAAGAAGCCTCTAGTAAAGTCTCCACTGCTTTACTGAGGTATGACTTAACTATGTTTGGACTTGACTGCGACTTTATTGGACTATGACGTGACTACGGCTGACTTTTTTTATATAATATCAGAAATTATTTAAAATACTTGACACTGGCAAATACACAATAATGCGACGCCAAATCATAAAAGAAGAAGTTCTTTTCAAAATTTCCATTCAGTGACTTATAAATGGCTAACTTGTTAAGATTTCTAGTCCTTAGAAAAAGCGTATTATCTACTCACCTAGTGCAGTACATAGTTAAAAGGAAAGAAAGTGACCTAGGCTACTAATCTTTGACTGCCTCGGTGGCTCAGTGGTTAGTGATCCTGACGCCTGGGTCAAAGAGGCGTGGGTTCGATTCCCACCCAGTGCAAATATTTATGTGATGAACATAGGCGTTTGCTCTGTGTCTGGGTGATATTTAGGTTTTATCGATATAAGTAGGTATTTTTTTATTGTTAATTTATAATTTGTAATTATTGTATGACATTGTATATTCGGTAAATAAATTTTAAATACTAGTAGGTATTTAAAAATATATATATATGAAGTAATCAGTCTCTGGCAGCCATTTGACAATCTTTGCTTAGTTCGGGGTCAGAGCCCGTGTGTAAGATGTCCCCAAATATTTATTTATTTATTCCAGAAAAATAAAATGCCGTCATGGAATAGCACAAAAATTAAAATACCACGCATGCAAAGCCACGGGCAAAAGCTAGTTTGGGAAATGTAATCAACTAATCACACTGACACAAGGGGGGTTACATACCAAAATGTTTAATTCTTCCATGTTACATACTTACTTAGCGCAGCAAGTTAGATAGCGTTATTCGCATATGTCATACAAAATGGGGGGTTCTAAATTTACTAAGATTTATGTTTGAGGCTGAATCTCTCATGCAACGTGCCCTTTCCCCCTTCCACTGTGATTCTGTGCCTACTACGGCAGCATCTCTCATACAAATAAACAGCTCCCAATTTGTATATTATGTATTCAGTAGTACTCAGACACATCTATTACAATTATTGGCCAAGTGCGAGTTGGACTTGCCCACGGAGGGTTCCGTACCCTATGGGAACCCCCTTGTTTCAAGCGTCTACCTGTTGCTGTTATTAATATGGAGCAAAAAAACTGAAAAAGAATAATGTTTGTTGTATGGGAGCCCCCTTTAAATATTTATTTTATTCTGTTTTTAGTATTTGTTGTCATAGCTGCAACAGAAATACATCATCTGTGAAAATTTCAGTTGCGTAGCTATCACGGTTCATGAGATACAGCCTGGTGGACAGACGGACGGACAGCGGAGTCTTAGTAATAGGGTCCCGTTTTTACCCTTTGGGCACGGAACCTTAAAAAGGGGGGTGTTATAAACTCACCTAGTGCAGTAAGCTGATCAATAGCATTTTCGGCACACAGGCGGATGTGGTGCATGATTTCTAGAGGATCCTGTTCGTACCACCCCTCTTGTGGCTGCACCTCCGTTTTATCCATCTGGTATGAAGCGAGCTCTTCTGAACGCTCCGCTTCGTATATCTGAAAATTACAAAAAAAATATGTAAAGAACTACAGCGTTATTTAAAGACCGAAAGGAGGTGGTTCAGACCATCATTATGAACAACTTTTACCTTTGACTGCCTCGGTGGCTCAGTGGTTAGTGAACCTGACTGCTGGATCAAAGAGGCGTGGGTTCGATCCCCACCCAGGGCAAACATTTATATGATGAATTTAGGTGTTTGCTCTGTATCTGGGTGTTATTTAGGTACTATCTATGTAAGTATGTATTTTAAAAATATGTATATGTAGTATATCAGTCTCTGGCAGCCATATCACAAGCTCTGCTTAGTTTGGGGTCAGAGACCGTGTGTAAGATGTCCTGTAATATTTATTTATTTACTTTTACCTACCCGAAATTCAAGAAAAATCAGCCATTCATCCTCATAAGACGTCCACTGCTGGACTTAGGCCTGCCCTAAAGATTTCCCAGAAGACCGGTTGGTAGCGACTGCATCCAGCACGATCTTGTGGTTTTAATGAGATCATCCGTCCTTGTGTGTAGACGTCCTACGCTGCGCTTGCCGGTAAGTGGTTTCCCCTCGAGAACTTTTCGACCTTATCGGTCATCAGTCCTCCGTTCCTGCCCACTGCCATTTCAACTTGGCAACCCGCTGCTGGTTGCAACTTCACAACCACACAAAGAGTAGCCTAGTAGTTATTGTCAGTGCGCTTTGGCGTTTTATGCTTAAAACATTCGTTTGCGATCACATACCTACCTATATTTCTTAAAAATAATCGGCCAAGTGCGAGTCGGACACGCGCACGAAGGGTTCTGTGCCGTGCCATGGAAGCCCGCCTAAATATTTATTTTTTTGTAGGGAATTATACAACTTAATATTCTGTGAATATTTCAAGCTTGTATGTGGTAAATATTTACTTCATCGAAGGTATAATTCCAAACACATACTTACCTAAACATAAAGTTTTTATAGTACACAATATCGAATGATACCTATCTTTAAAAGATTATCACAGTAGTTTATCAAGATTGCGAAAATATTAGGTACAATACGTCTAGTTATTAAATTAATTACATAAGCAAAGCCGTTACTTTTTTGGCGCATGCAATTACGCCGAAATATTGAAATGTGTGTTTGCGTCCAAGTACATTCTGAGACTGGGAGTATTCCCATTTTTGAATATCAATGTCATTCCCAAACGAAAACGTTTGTAGAATAAAAAAATCTCAGCCAAACTGATACCTACTTAGCCAGGCTGGTCTCTTCATCTGACATAACTCAGTGCCTCAAGTCGAGTGACTTATAGCTCTTTCACTGTCGTATCCTAGGAGATAACTATGCTCCAAATCCGTGCGAAAGTCTGTGCGAGATCGACTTAGAACTGAGGAGATCCGTCGACGAACCAATGTAACCAACATACCTACGAGTAGCTCAACGGATTACTTGAAATGACATAATAGGACAGGGTGCAGAATTAGATTGAGGTCTTTTCGACTGACGAAAAGACCTCAAACTAACTATGCAATACGTACGTACCCAGTGTCTCAAGTCGAGAGTTCTCGACAGGTGTGTTGCCAGTGATGACATATGGAACTGAAACGTGGTCTTTTTCTGTAAGCCTTATAAATAAGCTCAAGGTAGCACAACGCGCTATGGAGAGGGCCACGCTTTGATTCTCGCTGCGATATCGAATCAGGAATGAGGAGATTCGCAGACGAACCAAAGTTACAGACATAGCCCAACGAATTAGTAAGTTGAAATGGCAATAGGCAGGGCATATAGCTCTGAGTACTGATGGCCGATGGGGCAGTAAAGTTCTCGAATGGAGACCACGCATCGGCAAGCGCAGCATAGGACTTCCGGCGACCAGGTGGTCCGACGATATAATTAAGACTGCAGGAACGCGCTGGATGCAGGCCGCTTCCAACCGGGCTTATTGGAAATCCATAGGGGAGGCTTATGTCAAGCAGTGGATGTCCTACGGCTGATAATGATGATGATAATGGCATAGTTCGTAGAAAAGATGGCCGATAAACCGTAAAGTTTTCAAATGGCGACCACGTACTGTAAAGCGGAGCGTAGAACACCCACCGGTAGACTGAAGACCTAATCCAAACTCAGGAACAAGGTGGATGCAAGCCGTTTTTAACCGGTCTCATCGGACGTTCATAGAGGAGGCCTATGTACAGCACTGGACGACTTAGGACTGAATCATGATGAGGATGAACCAAACGATGAAACGAAAAGGTCCCGTAATAGTAATAATTTAATTGGCCTTATAACATTCCGTCACATTAGGCAAGTCATTTTACAATTATTCTTACGATAGTAGGTACTTACATACCTATCCATAGAAGAGGCCTATGTCCATCACTGAACCACTTACGGCTGATATGATGATCCAACCATGAATCTAAAAAATCCCGTACTAGTATAAATTACTAACGTAAGTAATTTACGGTCTCATAAGTATGCTAACTTTTTATGTAAACTGCGTGAACTCTGACTTATCTGTTACGTTAATTTTCAAATGTAAGCTAAGTACGAAAAAGAATCATGTACAAATTGTACACAAAAGACACGCTTCGGAAAGTTTTAATCTAAAGATCAAAGTCCACACACAGTGTTGACAACTCCACTATCGTCACTGTAGCTAAATCTTTCGCAAAAAGTAGCCAGATTCCTACATTTTATCACCGCAAAAAGTAGCTAGAAGTTGCCAAAGCTAACCACCCTTTAAATTCATCTAAGCTCTAACTCAGTTCTGTCTTATTGGGAATAAATCTTCTGTTTTTTCGGTTGAGCCATTTTTCATTTCAATAATTACGACTCAAATTGATGACTGGCGAACTCAAACAGCTAAAATAATAATTACGCAGAATCCACGTGTGAATAAACGACCTACTACAACGGACAAAAGTTGATAAAACTAACAAAGTGCAGATGAAATCGATATGTTGAAAAATTGCTAAAAAAAGTAGCTAGATTTTTTAGCTACAACTTTTTAGAAATTGTAGCTGCCAGGTGTGCAGAAATAGCTAGATCTAGCTATAAAGTAGCTAAGTTGACATCAGTCCTAGGTTGGTCCACCCATTTATTACATTAGTCGGCTAAAAAAAAACCAAACGTTTTATTATTCACGATTACAAATTAGAAATAATCCGGGCCACTATACACTGTGGGCCCTCATTCTGTAGTCTTCTGAGTTACGTTATGTCCCGAGATACGGAATTTATGTGAAATTATCATGTCACAGTACCTATTCGTTATATGTGAAGTTGTACTTATTATGTAAATTGTAGATACATATTACGTATAGCATTATTAATATTTACTGACCATTTTCACAAGGATTTCTTAGCTTTGCACGTAGCGTAAACTAAAAAATAAAATACAGAGACAATACTCTTCTGTGATCAAATATCTTCAACAAGAGCCGAGTCATTGCGCAGTACAGTACAGTTTTATGCTCAGTAAGTGATCCTAAACCTTATAAAAAAAATTGATCCGGAAAATGCAAATTTAAATTCTTTTTTCCTGTACTATATAGAAGCGGCCGTCAGTAGGTAAACGCATGTTTTTGTTTACTAGTTCAAACTTCAAACGCACAAACTAACAGTTACTATTGAGTACAGAGTTCAAACAATGACACACTAGCTTGACCTTTGTTGACGCGGTGGAAAACACATTCAGACTCCGTACCCGCAGATTATCCCCAATGGATGTCACATTATACGAATTTTGTTTCAAAAACGCAATATTGAACATCGTATGAGTTAATATGTAAACAGAAACAACTTTAGCTTTCATGCGGTGCCATACATTTTTGTACAACACCCCTGGCGGATATGAAGAAAAACTAATAAAAATGTATAGAGCCATATAAAAACGACAATAGTTTTCGTTCGCTATGCACACTCACTATGGTTGAAGCCCTCTGGTTAAAAACGAGCATATTGCAAGCATTGATACAAATCTTAACGAGCATATTGCAAGCATTGATACAAATCTTTGTTTTAAAAAATAAGGTATACGCTACGTTTTTTAACTACATTTTGAATGAGAAAAGAAATAAAATATCATAATAAGAGCGCTTAAAAAATACATAAATGTACCTATTATCAACCTTAATCAACTATCGCTATGGTAGAATCGAAAAGAAAGATTTTTGGGTAAACCTGGTGGATGTTCCATTTACCTCCTGTAGTAGCACTAGCAGAATACTGGTCCAAAAACGTAATTATAAGCAAAACCTACTGACTCAAAGGGGCAATTTTCAAAGTGGAATCTATTGGGATAATCCGTGTCCACATCCAAACCTACAGGGTGACCTTACTTACTGTTATGCTCGAAGGAGCGGGTTTTATTACAAACGTCCCCGATCAATACAATGTACGTTATTTACCTGATCGTTTAAAGATCGTGGTTTTTTAGGGTTCCGTACCCAAAGGGTAAAAACGGGACCCCATTACTAAGACTTCGATGTCCGTCTGTCTGTCTGTCACCGGGCTGTATCTCATGAACCATGATAGCTAGGCAGCTGAAAATTTCACAGATGATGTATTTCTGTTGCCGCTATTACAACAAATACTAAAAAGAAAAAAAAATATTTAAGGGGGGCTCCCATACAACAAACCTGATTTTTTAAACGTTTTTCGCTCTATATTAATAATGGTAACAGGTATATGCTTGAAATTTACACAGAATATTTATTTTTATATTCACTTCAATAATAAATAATAAAATTAAAACAAGATATATATTTAAGGGGGGCTCCCATACAGTACGGAACCCTCCGTGCGCGAGTCCGACTCGTACTTGGCCGATTATTCGAAATTCACATGTTGCGATTTGTCAAATTGTGCGAGCGCAACCTTATTTGCCGTGACATTGCCCATTAGCATTAAATAGATTGACGAGTACCTAAGTACATAACAATACTTACAACAAATCTAACAGTTTTGGTGCCATCGTCGATGGAGCCTACCAAAGGCCGCTTGGGGCCTTCCCGCACCGGCATCTCGCTCTCTGAAAAATAAAGAAAACAAAAATTTACAAAAAATATTGTTTGTACCGACTTTACAGTCGGTTTACGGACGATAATTTTTAACCCCCGACGCAAAAGAGGGGTGTTATAAGTTTGACGTGTCTGTTTGTCTGTCTGTCTGTCTGTGGCATCATAGCGCCCGAACCACTGAACCGATTTCAGTTTAGTTTTTTTTGGATGAAAGGAGACTTAATCGAGAGTGTTCTTAGCTATGTTTTATAAAAATCGATTGAGCCGTTTAAGAGTTATGGTGGGTTAAAGTGGGGATGGAAGAACCAAAAGTCTACAAATGTGCCCAAAATGGTGGTCAATTGAAAGTTTGTTGTCAAATATTTATTAACCCCCGACGCAAAAGAGGGGTGTTATAAGTTTGACGTGTCTGTTTGTGTGTCTGTCTGTCTGTCTGTGTCATCATAGCGCCCGAACCACTGAACCGATTTCAGTTTAGTTTTCTAAAACCAGAGTTTAATCGTTGTACACACATACAGTAATCACACGTTTAACTTAATCAAGCGTTGGTGACCTTGGGTCTTTAACTTTATACGTGGACATTAGTTCCACGCGGCATCAACAGATGGCGTTGTACAGCGTTAAAACGCGGTACTGTGATTTATGGGCTTTAAGGCGCTTGTTTGGTGTTTAAATAAAATTTTCTTTTGGTTCAGCAACAAACCAGGTCGTTTACTTTTTCTGGCAAGTATAAAATTAACACGTAGTCGTAAGCCAATTTGGCATGAGCGTCAGAATATGGCCTAGCCCCATCGAATTACCAACTACCAACATAAATCACCGGGACAGAAACGCGATTATCAGTTTCAGTAGGTTCAAATCCTGCTGTCACGACTTTTGAATTGTTTATAGCAAAACTAGGATTTATAACATTTATACAAAACCGCGCCGGTTGCACTCGGAGAGTGCCGGCAGAAGTGAAAACTTGAACATATAAAGTACTATCATGTATGTGGTAATAGTAGTTTATGCAACTGTCATATAATGAAGGGTATTAAAACACGAGTGTGAGTTTATGAAACGAGCGCAGCGAGTTTCATAATAGTAACGAGTGTTTTAATACCCGTGTTTTATGCAGTTGCATACACTACTTTATCTTCACTAATAAAAAAAAAAAAATAAAAAAAAAACATATTGCGAAACATTAAATTCACGCGTACGTGTATTGTCACAGTGAACTTGGCGCCATTAAAATCTAACCAATGAGAGCGCAGCTGCGCGCGCAGGGCCAATCAGGAGCGAGCGCGCGATGTTATAATGAGATTTTACGATATCGATGTGGATATTATAACATCATGTGAAATTACTTAAATTGAGTGTTTTGTTGTCTGCGCTATAACAGTAGTCATTATAAGTCAAGTATTGGAAACATAAGTAGAATGTTACAACATTAGTGTAGATAAAATACGTTAGGACCCTGCACTAGAAGGACCTGTATGGCAGGGCCCAACTCAGGGGCGCTTACATTTCAATTATCATTTATCAGGTACGGTGCTAATAAAATTATATTATTTTGCTACATAATTTTAAAAATTGAAAAATATATTTATAGCATGTTAGTCGCATGAAACAACCCAATTTACATGTTTATCTGCGGACGGAAACCAAAAATATATTCACTATCTAATTTACCATTCCGTAAATGTTTAAGTTGTAAAGAAAAAGTTGCTCCAACATGCTGATATCATAACGGATATTTCGATATTATCACCTAATTAGTGATAAAGATCGATTAATTTGGGTGGGGTAATCGAGTGATTAATAATTACACTAGCTACGAATAAATTAATTTACATAAATAATCATAAATACGTTCAATTTGATAATAACCAGTATTTATGTTGACTAAGTTAGACAAACTAGTTAGTAAGGTACACAACTGAGTTTAGAACCAGGCAAACTACCACACGGCGAACTAGCTGCATCCTTATCATTTCAATGAAATTAAAACGAGTGGATGCGCTATCGTTCACCGAAATCTATCTTTTCTGAAAAGCCAGTGGTGTGAAAGTCCGTACATAAGTATACATACATAACTAATTTTAACCGGGATTTGAACCCACGACCTCACGAATGATAAGGAGTATTACTACAACAAGACCACATAGTAAAAGTTGTTCATAATGATGGTCGTACTCACCCTCTTTATGCATAGTATAGGCCGCGCCACACAAGTTGGCGGATGTGAAGTTAGCTATACAAGCTGCGCTATATCCAATCCTGACGTGACGTCAGGTGAAAGCCGCACGTTGATTGGCTATTGCGCAGCTTGTAGCTTTACATCACATCACATTACCATCACATCCGCCGACTTGTGTCGCGCGGCCTATACTATGCCTAAAGAGGGTTTGTAAGACCATAATTATGAACAGCTTTTACTATAGAGTAGTGAATTCGTAAAAAAAACTGCAGGAAATAATAATATAACACCTTTCAACCGGTTATATGACGGGAAACAATACTACAGGAATATGTATTACATAACCAGGGATTCCAATTGAGAAAATCCGCAGTAGGTACTACTTCAAAGAAGGAAACATATAACTAGCCGCAACGATCCAGCATAAGTAATAGTTGTAAGGAAAACTCGAGTACATTCATAGTATTGTACAAATAGAGGCGGTGATGCGACAGTTGGAAACCATATGGAGCCGCTCGGTTTTGTGTAGGAGGGTAACAACTTTACCAATTTAATTTAACAGTTGATTTATATTTAGAATTTAGACTAATGGATGTTTCTTTTGATTTTTATTTAATTCTTAAGTATTACAAATGTTTGTAATATGGACTCTATCAGAAGTAAATACATTAAATTAAATATTAAAATTCGAAGAAAAAATTATTTTTCTTTGAAAACATTTTTTCGTCATCAGCAAATCTTCATACATCAGTAAGAGAAAGTTGCCGCAGTAGAGCATAGATGTGTAAAAGTTCTAAAAGTGCTTACAAGTTGCACCTTTTAATCGGTATTATTAGAAATGTTAACAGAGTCTTGTCAAAACCTAGAGTCAACCTTATCAGAACCAAATAATCTTGAAAATATAATAAAAGGATGACATTATGCCAGGCGTATCGTTAAAATACCCTCATCGGATCCCCGTGAAAGGGGTTTCTTTTTGACCAAATTCCCCGTCGTATGCTATAAATCAACGATCGATCTTCTCTGAATCGTACGTATCAGCAGTCAGCACCTCTTTGACTACATAAGTCTATGAACGAAGCCCTATTAGTCCCCTTCATTATCTCGAGTTATCTCTTGCGCTGGTTGAACCGCTGACCAGCTCATTCCTCTCGAGCTACCTAACTCTTTCTTCTATGAATTTAAATGGATGAAAAAAATTCCGATTGCACGACTGTACTGTGTTTGCCATCAATATGGAATGTAAGAGAAATAATTATTTTTAGCAAAAAATGGCAAAACCGCCTTCCATCGTGTACAAAATTCGAATATTTCGCTCGAATTGTTTACATTTTTGTTGATGTATCAAAAACGGCTCAGCCGATTTCCGAAAAATATAACGGGACCATCTTGGGAGTATACCCTTTTGAACTAAAAAATAATTTTTCGATTCGGTTCACAATTGGCGAAATTATCGAAGAACATACACAAAAAAACATACACACGAACATAGAACCTCCTCCTTTTTGGAAGTCGGTTAAAAATGTATGTATTGCCGCCAGAAATTTTAGTGCTATACTCAAGGAAATTTTTTCAAAGGCGTAGGTACTATCACTGTTAATGAGTTGATTTCTATCTGGCTGGCTATACATCACTGTCAGAGATAGTAACTAACCCAGACCCCGCATAGACTGGGTTATCTTCAGCATGATCTTTATTTCTGTTTATCGTGTCCACCGGATAATATCGGAAAGTTTTTATGCAACTCATGAGAAAATGAGCAAATCATGAGCTACAGTCTTCGAGCAAATATCTATAGAGCCACAGTCCCTAAGTGAAAGTAGTAAAAAAATGTCCGACCGCCGCGCCGTCATACATACTTACCGACTTAGATATTTACATTAAATGGCACAATGACCCGTTTTCTCGAATCTCGACGTTATGTCACCTAATTAGTGCTTGTAACCGAGCACTTTGGCATCGCGCGGCGTTGTAGTCGGCTTGCAATCGCCTTACGACTAACTAAAGCCTGCCCACTACCTGGCTTGGTTCGGACACTTTTTTTGGGCCCCTTGCCCAAGCTACGAAGTGGGCAGGCTTTTAGGTCGGAAATTTTTTTTTTGCACGATTGTGAATCTATACAGGGTTATTTCTAATCAATTAGCATCCTCTTAGGGGCTTATTCTGTACATCAAAACTAACAACTTTTGTTCTGCGACTGGCGCCTCTGTAATCGGGCCTATTATGTTTGTAAGAACCAATATAATTCCTTCATTTACCTAGCCCCAGCCTCACTCAGTGTACCTCCTAATATAATTTCAGTCATTCACTGAATAATCCCTCAACGAGGTCGAATCAAGAATGAGGAGATCCGTAGAGGAACCAAAGTTACCGACATAGCCCAGCAAATTGATAGTCGAAGTGGGAGTGGGCAGGGCACACAGCTCGGAGGACTGATGACCGGTGGGATCAAAAAGTTCTCGAGTGGAGACGTACCGGCAAGCGCAGCGTAGGACGTCCACCTACGAGATGGACAGATGATCTCATCAAGACCGCAGGATCGCGCTGGATACAAGCCGCTACCAACCGCTCTTATTGCAGATCAATAGGATTTCATCTTTCGCTGCGCATCCTCGCACTATTTTGGCGGAAACATAACCTAACTGAAAGCGACATGATCTGATTAAAACAGCAGGAAGGAACAAGCTAGATGCAAGGTACATACATCTGGTCTTCTCATCTGGAAAAAGGGAATTCTATGTCCAGCAGTAAACGTCCTATTTTAATATGATGCTGCTGATGATAATGATAAAACAATATGTGCAAATAGTAACATACATATCTTGTAAAGTGCGCCCAGGAGTTACACAATCTGGTCCCACCTGCCCCCTTTCTTCTATCGTACGGCTTGACAGACGCGACCAAAGCGCCACCCTTTTATGGTGGACATCCCGCGCATTAAATAAATAATAAATAAATATTAGGGACATCTTACACACGGTCTCTGACCCCAAACTAAGCATAGCTTGTGCAATGGCTGCCAGAGACTGATATACTACATAGACATATTTTAAATACATACTTTTATAGATAGTACCTAAATAACACCCAGACACAGAGCAAACACCTATGTTCATCACACAAATGTTTGCCCTGGGTGGGGATTGAACCCACGCCTCTTTGGCCCAGAAGTCAGGGTCACTAACCACTGAGCCACCGAGGCAGTCAATTAGAACCAAGCGTTTCGAATCCTCATTCCTCATACGAACAGCCAGAATGTGGAACGCTTTGCCTGGGTCTGTCTTCCCGCTAAAGTACAATGTAGGTTCTTCAAATCCCGAGTAAACAGGTATCTTCTAGGTAAGCGTGTTACATCCTAGACCGCATATCTGCTTAACATCAGGTAGTGTGTAGTCAAACGCAAACCTATATGAAAAAAAAATAATGACAAATGCTTTACGTAGACATCTGTCAGCAATTGAGTGAGAATACGCTATACACAGCCCTCCGAGGAAGCCAAAGGTGATTTTTTGTCAATGCGCCAACTGAAAGATTACTGTAGTCAGGTACTAGATACTTCTCTATTTCTCTACTTAATAGATAAATAACGAGCTGTGTAGCGCTCATGGCGTAGTTTGACTAGGTGTTTGTCAGCGATCACCGAAATTAAGCAACGTTCCGCACGGTCAGTATTTGGATGGGTGACCGCGGGTGGAATTTTCCAACTGAGCGCTACCGTGGCTCGGATGACACGAACTGAACTGAACTGACTGCCACCCGGCCTATACGAACTTACTTACTAGCTATACCATATATAGATGCTAAGAGTAATCACTCTACATAGTACAAAACAAAGTCGCTTTGCGCCGTCTGTAGATACGCTTATTATATCTTCGGATTTTAATACGGTTTTCATCAACAGATACTATGAGCGCTACCGTGGCTCGGATGACACGTTAAATTGTAGGTCCCGGTTGTTCAAATCAGAGGCCTTCAGGCGGCCTAAAAACTCTGACACCAGGGCTAGCCACCAGGCTTATACGAACTTACTTATACCTATTTACCTATTTTGGTTTCGATTCCCACCCAGGGCAAGCATTTATGTGATGAAGATGTTTGCTATGTGTCTGGGTGTTATTTAGGTACTATCTATATAAGTATGTATTTAAAAATAAGTTTATGTAGTATACCAGTCTCTGGCAGCCATATCACAAGCTTTGCTTAGTTTGGGGTCAGAGAACGTGTGTAAGATGTCCCCTAATATTTATTTATTTATTCCATAGAGAATTATCTATAGAGAGGTATAAACTACAAGTAATCACTCTACATAGTACAAAACAAAGTCGCTTTGAGCCGTCTGTAGATACGAGTACGCTTATTATATCTTCGGATTTTAATACGTTTTTCATCAACATCTGTATCCAGTGGTTCAATTAAAGGGGAATGTTTATATGTATAAAATATCTATATTATAGTAGAGAAAATATGAGGTATTCAAAGACACAAGTACATAACACAAGTATGTATGAAGCTCATGACCTAACATTGTTATCACAAAAACATGTTACCACACTAAATTGTACAGAAAACCTTGGCGGTTGAGGAAAATCGTTATTTAAATAGCTAGATACTGCAGTAGTGGGGTAATTCATAACCATTATAGGGAAATAAAATTTGGTGTAGTTGCTTATTCATAGTGCATCAGGAAAACTGAGGGCTTATCTTATCCGAAGTTTACGATTTATAGTCAAACCGTTAAACTCAGACATCGCCTGCGCGGTACAGGGGCGCCGGGGGAGACGACACAGGGGACTGAGACAGGCGCGGGCAGCGGGTCCCCGGCGCCCGCACCTGTCTCAGTCCCCCTTTGTCGTCTACCCCCGCGCCCTTGTACCCGCGCAGGCGATGTCTGAGTTTAGCGGTTTGACTATAGTAGGTTACGCAACTCATTTCATTTAGTATATTCATGCTTCCATACAGAACAAGATGTTAATAACAAAGTTTAGGTACAAAGTTCAGTATGGACCCTGACGGGCACTGCATATTCGAGTGAGAGTGGTCACTCATGCACTTATTACCGACTTCCAAAAAGAAGGAGGTACTATGTTCGTTTGCGTGTATTTTTTTTGTGTATGTTCCTATAATATAGAATTATAATTAATTATATAGATATTTTCATTGCGAAACGATTTTAAAAAAATTGTTGGTTCGAAATAGTTGGTCGATCAAATTTAAATGGGTTAAATTTGATCGAATTCGGCTGAGCCGTTTTTGATAAATCAACAATAATGTACATGGATATCACATAGATTCGTGCAAATTATTCGAATTCTGTACACGGTGGAAGTCGGCGTTGCGATTTTTCGCGAAAAATAGTTAAATATTACGTATGTAACATTTTTACTACAAGAAAAGCTGTGATGGCCTAGTGGTAGTAACGCTCGCTTTACAACCTCAGTCTTGAGTTCAAATCCCGGTCCCGTAGCAATCAGTTCTCAAGAAGTTCAAGAACATATATTTATAAGAGTGTTCAAAAAACTATGCTTGTTTACAGAAGGATTCCAACAATGCGATTACATGGTTGATAAAATACTTTTTTGTAATCCTACTTAGGACATCATTTTTAAATCCTACTTAACAACGATAAAATTTATTCTAATTATTTTTTGTTTAGTATCGTCAAAGCGCGAAGAAAATATCTGAAAAACTTTGTACTTATTTAAAAAAAAAAGGCTCAGAAACTGTAAAAACTGGCAGCGTTAACGTCACATGCAAATTAACTAGTAATTTAGTTCAAAGGGTCGCATAGTTCAGGGCCGGATTTAGAGATGTGGGTGCCCCGGGGTAACAAAAGAGCGGAAGCCCCTTCATGGTGTTCCGAACTTGCAATCCTTGAGCCCCAGCGAAGAGCCGGCTTCGCTAAATGCGCGACTAATCATCTTAATCTATGTTCTCTTTTTCTACACCATTGGCTTTTCGGTGAAGGAAAACATCGTGAGGAAACCTGCATATGTCCTTAGAAGAAATTCGATTCGAGATTCGTATTCACATACGCCATTTTCGAAGAAATTCGAAAATTTAATTATTGAATCCACCAACCCGCACTGGGCCAGCGTGGTGGATATGGCCCAATCACCCGTCGTGGGTGACTACGTCCTGCAGTGGACTATTAAAAAGGCTGATACAGTAAAGCACATTCTTTAGAGTCAACAAATAATATACATAGAAGGATTTATTTTCGAAATCTAGGGCTCCCACCCTCTTATTGTCGAGGCCCCGGGCAGTTGCCCCATTTGCCTTCCCCTAAACCCGGCCCTGGCTTAATTCATTATTAGCACATACCTACGCTTTCAAAACAAAGTAAGAACAAATACTACAATGACGCTTGTAAACTGTAAAAAAAAACTTGGCACTTTGACGCGGAAACGTTTGATACGACGACTGATGAGATGTCTGCGAAATCTTTTGCTAATTTCATAAAGTGTGTCAGATGACTTATTGACGTGATAAGGTCTCATAAATCGAAGAACGCCGGGTGCACGCACGAAAAAGTGTCACGTTATGCCTGAGCCGAACGTGCAAAGGAGAGCGCGGAACAAGCGATAGAGGCACTCGGCCTAAACGAACTTACTTTTTATATGTTCCCCTTTCACATTGTAACAAAGCAACCAAATTAGTGCATGTTATAATTTCAGTGTCAGTTGTATGAAAGTGGATATATAATAGGATAGATATTTTGGGCCCGAAAAATGAATGGTTCCTAAGAGATTTTCTACATGGCTAAAACTGCAAGACAGCAATTGATCACGTGAATTAAGCGATGTAGCATGACTGTGCCTTTTTATACTTATAAAATATTGGCTCAAGATGCGCTTTTTCACCGTTACATAATAAGTCTTTCCAAGTGGTCTTCTGTGAAGCAGTGGTCTCGAACCTACCGATTTTTTGGTATTTCTACCGCTTTGGCACCTGTAAAGTAGTCTTTTGAGACAAATTTTCCCGACTTTCAACCAAATTTCAAGTTTTCAGCGAGCCAAGACGAAACAGAGGTTATGATTATAAGCTCTTTGTGTGGTGATCAGACTCTGCTGATACTCTGCTGGGGAGCCCCTTCCAGATTTGGTCACTTCAGGCTATATAATGTGCATTATTTATAGTTTTGAACCTGAATATCCTCTCATGCCGATTTTTTGGTAGTTCTACCGATTTAGCATTTTTTGTTGGAGACCACTGCTGATAAGGTGCGACAGAAGAGGTCATCAATATCAAGCCTTGTACTTACCTATTTTTGATCACCTGTGCTATACTGTATGGAAATTTAAATTAACCAATTTAATTATTGTTAGCGTAATAAGAACGACAACATTTTTAACAAAAAAAAACCTATTGAAAAAAAATCGAATATTAAGATAGATGGGAAATAGCTAAGGTCCTAGGAAACATCCTTGGGGAACGCCTGGACATTTCATAATAGTGTTGGCAAGCAATCGTGTATTTTTACTATTTTATCATTCCTTCAACTTCATTAGAAGCCTAACGCGTCCTAGTAATACAATGTTACAATGTCACTTTATCAGTCAGTCACAAAGTCAGAGTGATTTACCTTATCTAAAGCGTAACTAGAATTTATTGAGCGATGATAGTAAAGATTAGGAACCTAATCTTGAGCACTTAGCAAATAATTTTATGTGTTAGAATTTTCCACGCGATTATTGTTAAATTAGTAAGCTTAAAGTAATTAACTGGATTTGTTTAGCTTCACTTCGTATATTTGTTATACAATAATATAATCTAACGTGGACTAGAGGTACATACCTTTGTTTCTATCGCTGTTTATGGCGCGACGACTTTAACTACATACTTTGACAAATAAACGCTTTTATTAGGTCGACCTGTATGTAACTATGTAATGGAATCTAAGGTAACTAATTTAACCATCTCCCAAGGGTCGTAGCGTAATGAAAATTGGCAGCTGTATGTAGTTCTGATGACAATACAATAATATGGTACTGTCGAACTGATCTGATGATGGAGCCGGAAGATAATAATATGAACTGGAACTTCATGATGGAAAATCGTAGCTGTTTTGGATTTCTTAGAAAATCACGATTTGACTTTGACCACGATTAGGTTTCAAGGTCTGATGAGCGTGTATTTTTGTTTTTTTTTTTGAAACTACGTTTATATTATTACTAGCAGCGCCCCGCGGTTTTACCCGCGTTGTGCCCGTTCCCGTGGGAATTTCGGGAATTTTTATACATATAAACCTTCCTCTTGAATCACTCTCCATTAAAAAAAACCGCATCAAAATCCGTTGCGTAGTTTTAAAGATTTAAGCATACAGACAAACAAACAAACAAACAAACGAAAATAGCGACTTTATTTTATACTATGTAAGGATAAGGAAGTTTAGGCTCCTGTTGTTTAGTTATAATGAGATTAAAATATAAGACCGCTAAATACTTAATTTTGGCAAACTATCGAAATTAGTAGTAGCTGTGTAAAAGTAGCTGTAGTGACTTATCTATTAAAAGCTATTACTTTGATCTCAACAAAGAAATGTAACGATATTATAAAATGTACACGAGAGATTACAAGAGAAAGTAAATATGTACAATCAAAATGTAAAAGGGTTCTGTAGGCATATTTCCAAAATATTGCTCTATAGACTTACCTACCACAATAATTAAGAAAAGAATCATCTCAGTAACGCCTAAAGCTTCATTAAATTTAAATTCTCCTACTTTAAATGTAACTGGCCTTGCTAACGATCATAATGCCAGTTATTCATCAATACAAAATTAACAGAAGTTTGTGTCATTTGATACTGTCTTTTATTAGTCTATACAGGGTTATCTGCTTGCCCTGTACTAAGCCACAAGGTGGTAATTAAAACCATCATTTTGAACAACCAATGGGGCCAACCCAAAATTCGATAAAACAAAACAGGTGTTCCATACAAAACTGCAACTCGGGATCGACAAAATGTATGAAATTTTTTTTTTCGAATTCCGGTTTGGTCCCATAGTTATAGTTGTTCATAATGGTGGTCTAAATCACTTCCTTTCGGCTTTATTTCATCAAAAATATTTTTTTTTGTATCTTTGATATCAAAAACACCGTTTGATTGCAGAAATAAATCAAATTCAAAGCGAAACTAGTTCGTATACCTTTCTCTTGTCCGGTAGGTATAGAATTTATGTCAACAGGAAATTGTTTACTGCTCTACTATAATCGCAGAATTCAATATTCCAATAAATAGTCAAAAGACTCTCTTTTATGCTAACTAGAGACTATCTTATATAGAGAGCGACAGTGTTTTGTACCGAAAGAAAATAAGAACAAAAACAATGAAACTGCCGCTTACCTAGAGAGAAACATTTATAAAGAAAAGCTCTATGTAAATACCAAACTTCATCAAAATTGCAAACCGTTTCCGATATCCTAATTTAGTACAAATAAATAAATAAAACAACAAGGAAAAAAAAATACAAAAGAACTACTCGTATAAGTGAATAAGATTTACTCTACCAATAATTATATTTTAAGTTATAAACAGGCTTTTGCCCAGCAGTGGGACAATACAGGCTCAAAATAATTATAAAATAAAAAGTTAAAAACAAAAAGAAACAAAATTGTGCGCATGAGATAAGACTGGCCGAGAGAGGGTTCTTAAAGTTATAGACTTTGAACTGCAGTTAAAACCACCACCACAAAGAGTAAAAGTAGTCGATCACCTTGATAAGGCAGCAACACGTACAATAATTTAAAGAATGATCATTTCTTGCAAAAAATAGCATGACCGACTTCACCCGTGTACAGAATTCGAATATTTCGCACGGATCGATGTACCTAGCATTTTTCACATTATTGTAGATTTATCAAAAATGGCTCAGCCGATTTCAATAAAATTTTAATTTCCAATTTCGAAGTATACTCTTACAAATAAAAAAATGAATGATTGCAATCGGACTACTAGGAAAAAAGTTATACATAAAAAAAAATATATACGCGTCGAATTGAGTACCTCCTCCAGTTTGATTCGTCGGTCAAAAATACGACTAGTAGAGTTAGCCTCTACAAAACTTACAGTTACTAGTAGCAAAATAAAACTAACAACAAAACACTCATAAAAACTATGCACGTTATTCAAGAAAAACATAAGACATTCACATAACCAAAAACAAGCATTTCACAAAGAAAAACAACAACAAAAACTACCTTCGTTCATATTTGGAACAATGAGAAAATCCGTTAAAATTAATCACATGACACAGCACTGGCTGGTTATAAAAGAAAATGTTTCGGAGCGAAAATTGAATTTGGAACGCGAGGAGCGAGCGTTCGCGCGGAAAACCTCAGTCGTACTGGAGGCGCGGCAGCGCACACCCACAGTCATCGCTTATCAACACTAGTGACGTATTATTTTATACCCACTATAATAATTACGATGTCGAACTGTTTATTTTACCATACCAACTATCTAAATAACATTTTGGTGCAAGATAGCTGATATTTGGCGACCCATAAAATGGCGATTGCGTCATGTTTTTTAATAATTCGAATGACTCTCTAGGTATCGATTAACATAAATGCATTATTAAGTACTTGATTAATTTTATTAAACTGGAATTGGTAATGTCAACAAAAGTTGAGAGCGTCGTTTGTTTGATTCATAGACTTGTATTACTTAGTAAGGACTGGGCCTGGAAGGTTTTATTATGGAAACTAACGCGTTTTTGCATAGTATAATTAAAATATGTACAGGTATTACTCACGTATTCCTTAGTACCTAATAACTACTCAGGTTCGACCGGCGACCTTTTACTCAGTAGGTATTAGATAGCATTAAAGTAGCTATTACTCAGAAATACGTGAGTAATACCTGCACATATTTTAATATGGTTTTAATTTGGGAGGGGCTTGCTTTTATTACAGGGGAAAGAGATGGCCCAAGTTAGGTATAAGTTTTATTAAGGCCAACGCTTTTAAAATAAATATTAAAATCGCATGTAGAGTAGAGAACGGTGAATAGAAATTGAAATAACTAAAAGCACCATAATTTTTTTTTACTAGTGCAACAGCTAAAATGTGAAAGCACCATTCAATTTTTGAAACAGCTAAAAGCAAAAAATTACAAATTACTATCGAAAAAAATGACATATTTGTGTTGTTTATGTTGCAAAATAGGACACAAATATTTGGATAGGTGTATCCTCACTTCAGAGGTCTTTGGTCAAACAGTTTACAAATATTACGACGCGCATCATTCTACCAAACCAGTTCTTCGAAACTATTTCGCTGCTTACTTTTGCCCGCGGCTTCGCCCGCATGATATTTTGATTTTTCTAATATGTATACCATAGGAACCTTGAACGTAGTTTGACTAGGTGATTGTCAGCGATCACCGAAATTAAGCAACGTTCCGCACGGTCAGTACTTGGATGGGTGACCGCGGGTGGCATTTTCCAACCGAGCGCTACCGTGGCTCGGATGACACGTTAAATTGTAGGCCCCGGTTGTTCTAACCGTTTAGCCATGTCAGAGGCCTTCAGGCGGCCTAAAAACTCTGACACCAGGGCTAGCCACCCGGCCTATACGAACTTACTTATTTATAGGAACCTTTTATTTTTCTGGGATAAAAAGTAGTCTATGACACTCTTCCGACTTTTTAACCGACTTCCAAATAGGAGGAGGTTCTGATGTTCGTCTGTATGTTTTTTTTTGTGTATGTTCATCGATAATTTCGCCAATTGTGAATGTGAACCGAATTTTTTTTTAGTTCATAAGTATATACTCCCGAGGTGGTCCCATTAAATTTTTACAGAAATCGGCTGAGCCGTTTTTGATATTATTTATTTACATTATTGTTGATTGATAAATCAACAATAAATTATTGATAAATCAACAATAATGTAAATAATGCGAGCGAAATCTTCGAATTTTGTACACGATGGAAGGCAGTTTTGCCATTATATGCGAAAAATAATTATATACTATACATCCATTCAACAAATCAAGTCGATTCCTCTCTATTTCCGCGTGAAAGACTTGCAAATAAACTAGGAAACTAGGATTAGGTAAGATTATACCGCGATTATGCGCAGCCCCCGTACTATGAGCTGTTACCGCGAATTGGATCACTTTGGCTTTGTCTCTCCTTTCCTCTTTTAAGACCGGTTCAGTTTATATTCGCAGTTCTTGTGAGATTTCAGGCGTTCCTGCCAAATATTATCTCTTTAAAACCGCCGTTTTAAAACAACTCTGGACGAATGACCACGTACCGGCAAGCGCAGCGTAGGACGTCCACCCACAAGGTGGACGGATGACCTCATTAAGACCGCAGGATCGCGCTGGATGCAAGCCACTTCCAACCGGTCTTATTGGAGATCCATAGGGGAGGCCTATGTCCAGCAGTGGACTTCTTATGGCTGATGGATGGATGGACGAATAAAAATTGTTGGCGTATGTGAAGATAGCTACGAGTTGCGCGGAACCGAATCCTCGTGCGGCTGTTCAGGGAGCTTCAGTCAGGATTGGGTTTTGTACAGCTTGTAACTAACATCACACCGCACAGATTTTTGATTTGGCATATAACCATGCTGAAACAGGTGGAGATGAAAATCTGCACTCATTTGATATGAAAAAGGATGCAATAAATATAATTTTTAGAAGCTTTTATTTAAGTTGTTTTATTTCAGGACCTCTATAATTGAATCCTTAGAATGGCTAAACCTATACGTAAGTAATCACGAGACCCGAGTAAGAGCAGACACGAGTATTGCAATTATATGCTTGTGCGAAAGGGAGAGCATAGCAAGCGATCCTCTATACTATAAGCGAACGTTAGAAATGATTCTAACGGTTCAAAACAATAGGCTAGGTAAAAAAAACATAATTATATGTATTTAGTCAGTGTGGTACATTATCAAAAAGTATTGTACACGTATTTTTTCTTTTCTCAATCAAACAACAAATGACAAAGATTAACCTTATCAAAGTTTGGGAGTGGGGGTCGTGACGTCACTTCTCTGGCAAAAGTCCATACATTTGTATGTAACTTGTGACGTTACGCGAAACTTCAACGGGGCATATCTTCGTCAATTTTTGTTTAATTGACAAAAATAATCGGCCAAGTACGAGTCGGACTCGCGCACGGAGGGTTCCGTAATCCGTACTGTATGGGACTCCCCCTTAATTATTTATTTTATTTTAATTTTATTATTTATTATTGAAGTGAATATAAAACTATATATTCTGTGAAAATTTCAAGCATCTACCTGTTACCATTATTAATATAGAGCGAAAAACGTCTGAAAAATCAGGTTTGTTGTATGGGAGCCCCCCTTAAATATTTATTTTATTTTCTTTTTAGTATTTGTTGTTATAGCGGCAACAGAAATACATCATCTGTGAAAATTTCAGCTGCCTAGCTATCATGGTTCATGAGATACAGCCCGGTGACAGACAGACAGACAGACGGACATCGAAGTCTTAGTAATAGGGTCCCGTTTTTCCCTTTGGGTACGGAACCCTAAAAATATGTGTCTGATATTTTCGAATCATATTTTTTAGTAATCATGGCTATTGGGCTCCTAATAGGTTCCCGTTTGACCACATTCTGCAGAATTGGTCTTTTGTTTATCAGAATAAAAGACGTTATCTAATAATTTCTACTCAATGACGTAGCCTGCTCATTTTGTCCACGATAAATGAGATCCTATTGACATATAATTTAGTCATACGATAATTCTTGGACTATGAACACTTAAGAGAAAAGCTGAGCGCCAAGGAATTTGAGAAGTAGGTATTTGGCTAAACTATTGCTGTCGCGATGCGCCCAAGCCAGGGAGCTTCTATGTGTGGTGTGATGCAATTGTATTTGTGTGTGTGCTGCTTACCAACTCCGCCCGCGCCCTTCCCGCGCCCGCCCGCGCTCCTAGCTCAGGCGGACGGCTGGTGTATTCTTTTGAATTGTAGCAAAATATGGTAGGTACATAAGCTCCGGTTTTTTGGGATAGCGCATAGCAAACGAAAACCTTTATACTGAATATTTTTTATCGAATTAGAAAGCTACATTATTTTTTTACACATATAGGCGAAGTAGGTATATTGATTTTAATTTTCTTTCGAATAATATTTTTTGAAAAAACCTTATAAATAGCCAACTTTACACAATTGACCTCAATCCTAAAGCTGCGAACAAAAATAGCTATTTAACTAATTGATTTCTGTAGGCGCTGCATAATACATACTGAAAATTCTACCAAATACCTAACTTAAGATATACCAAATAACTTTTTTTAAGGAAAACACGCACATAACTCTTCAACAGACAATAAACAAAGTGTAAAATCTTATTAAAAACAAGTTTTTATTTAAATTAAATAGTCCAAAAAGAAGAATCTAAACTTTAAAATGAATTCAACCTATAAATTTTCGAATATTACACAATTTTAGGGGTATAAAATCTTTCAAGTGATTTAGGTACGTAAAAAATAACAGATAGCTTCAATATCTGCTTCAAAATTGCGTTGCATGGTTTGACCCAAAATAATATATTATTTACATACATACATTGCAAGTTAAACATAAACTTGTAAAAACAAACTTGAGAATCGGCTCGGAAAAATCGAATATGTGAAGTAATTAGTACCTATTTTTAAGCCCTTGAATTACCTAACAGTTTTAAATTTTTCTAATTTTATAATAGTTGTTTCTACCTAATTGATGTTGAATTACTTAAGTTTTGTTTTATTTTTATTATTTTTTTTTAATTTTATGCATTGTGATTATTTGTGATACAATTGTAAATTTGACTTGCCTAGTGTAACGTTTGTAGTTATAAGGCCAATAAATATATCTTATCTTATCTTATCATACACGAATTGCAAATCCCCTTCTTTTTGTAGGTCAGTCAAAATGAAAGGTTTCTCAATTCATCATCATCATTTCTGTCACGTGACGTCTACTGGTGGATATACGATACCTCTTTACAAGGTCGTGTTTTACAAAGTGAAGGCGGTTTCAGAGGTGTACCTACCTATGACCTACACGTTCGTTATTATGAACAAAGTTTACTATGTTTACTATATTTTGTTACAAATTCATATTTGTTAATTTATTAACTATGCAATTTTTGTCATTTTAAGTTTTGATATTGTAGCATTGTTCAGATTTATATTGAATGATTATCGTTTTGTTTTTACAATTTAATATTTAATCATTTTTTATTTAAATATATAATTTAATTAATTTAACTACAGCGATTTTAAGTTATTGTAATTTTAAGATAATTATGCTTTGCTTTAGCTAAGCTGAAATTTTAAGGATATTATAATTATAACTAGAATTGTTATTGATTTGGATTGACTTGTATCTTGTATTTTGATACCAATAAAATTATATGAATATATGAATATGGGTCTAGCTGCGGATTTCGTGAACTAAAAATCAGCTGTTCCATACAAAACTGCAACTTGGACTCGAAAAAATGTATGACACGATTGGTTTTTTTCTCGAATTTCGGTTTGGCCACATATATTAAAAGTTGTTCATAATAATAGTCCGAATCACCTCCTTTCGGCTTAGTACACCAGTTCTGGATAACCCTGTATATCTGGACATATAAAACTTCTTGCCTTTTATATTGTAACTATTCCCGTATATTCATTGCGCGAGTAGTCCAGTAGTATAAAAAATAATTAAGAATTCAATCAAACAGATGCAATGCTTACTGTTTGGAGAACTGCTTGTCATACTTAGGTTCTACTTTGAATAAGTTTAAAAAAGTTGAAACTATTAGCAAATTAAAGCAGCAGTGGTTAGCACACACCATATAAATACAGGATAGAACATCCACAAATTACTACACACTTTTCAGCAAAACTCAGCGGATAGCCAAGTTAAAATGACAAAGGGCAAGGCACATAGTTCAATGAACGGATAGCCAATGGGGCTGTTTTCTCGAATGAATCTCACGTATAATTCGCGCCACACAAGTCAGCGGATGGAAAGTTAGGCGCAGAACGCTGCGCAATAGGCAAAATATAGGTATGTGCAGGAGCCAGAGAGACAAGACGCCGCATGGACACAACCGCCCGCCAACCTCATGTCTCCCGCGCGCACGCCCGTGCTTACGAGTACCTACCACTACGCCACGCGGCGTCGGCATTGTGCGCACATGCGCAATAATTAGCGAATTACGGTAAAGTGTCATCTGCGTCTTACATCTCATCCGCCGACTTGTGTGGCGCTACCTATACTGGCAAGCACAGCATAGAACTTATTTATTTTATTAGATATAGATTTATTTATTTTGTTGTATTTGTAATGTGACTGATTATGTGTTTTTTAAGTATTTAATGTTGTGTCTTTGATAATTTAATGATTTAATAGAACGTTTTTCGCTTAGGTAAGTGGACTAAGGATAATTATATTTATACGTTACAGTTATTACACGATCATTTTGAGAATTGGGCATTCATAGAATTATGCTTTCGTAGAATTGAGCATTCCCAGATTAGTTGGGCATTAAGAGAATTGGTTATTCTGCGCCTAACTCATTTACTCGTAGATGTCTGCGGATACAGCACGATATTCTGTATAATCGCTGCAACATAGCAACTAAACGCCTATATTCCATACATAAAATCTTTTCTTCAAAAGTAACAAACATACAACGGTCAAATCACAGGATTTGAAAAATAACTAATCTTTTTAATAAACATCGATATCGATGGACATCACTAGAGCATCGACAAAAATATCGACTATTACTACATCCCTAGTGCTTGTGTACGTATAGGTTTGAACCTCCCTCACCTCGACCCTACCCCCGCATCGTGCGATAGGGACAATTGCAGCTCAGAGCGATTTATACCTACAAAAAACATGGCGAGACAACGTTTCGTATTACGCTGTTTTCTTCTTCAAAAACAAGATCAATCAAGTGTTTTTTATGTCAAAATTTAAAAAAAACATGTGTTCATGATTCTGTCATTTTATATTTCGTTAGATATTATTTAGTCTCTTCTGGTAGGTCTCTAAAGACGTCAGTAATAATGGTGAATTTTTTTGTGATTTTGAAGGGTCATATTTTGCCTGATAATTAATTTATCAAGAAAAAGAAAAGACAAGGTAGTCTAAACAGCTAAATTTAATTTTATGACAAAAAATTGAGGCTCTAAAAGTATTTTCCAGGAAGAAAACAGCGTAATACGTTTGTATGGAAAATTACAGACCATCCTTCCTCTTAACACTACGATAGACTACGATAGATAGAGACAGTAAAATAATTTCCTAATAATATATCAAGAGGACACACGCACACACGTTTATATTATATGTATAAACTTTTTCTATGTTCTGACTGACTGTATACAGTTTTATGGTTCAATTTTGATTGAGTTGGCCAGGGAAAGGACGATAAATGGAAGAATATGATGATCAACTCATTTTCGTTAGAGAAATACTGTAATTCAAAAGAGGCTCTTTTTACGACATGCTCTTTCTAAATAATTACAAAAAACTTACGAAACGGATTTCCACACTTTTCTTTCATTATTTCCTCGTTTATAATCAATTATAGTAATAAATATAATACACCTGCGCCGCAGATAAGATGACTAATGACTGTCACGCGATAAAACAATGAGCAATGGGAAGATGGAAATAGAATATAATTCATACTAGAGCCAAAAATGTTCGAATAAATTCCCGTCGAGGGTTGTAATAAGACTAATAAGTCAATGTACTAGTGTCAACGGACGGACAAACAACGGTCATAGACTTATACTTGCTTTGGCAGGACGCGGCGTAGAGGCATTTTCAGTCCAATGGTTCTAACTACTTAACCCCGAGTTCACCAACGCTTGTTTAAGTTAAACGTGTGATTACTGTATTTAACCAACGGTTTTTGCTTGCTGAACAGCAAAATTTCGTTAAAAAGCTGTTTAAGATTTAACCAACGGTAGATAAATTAAACATCTGTTGGTGAACTAGGGTCTAAAACCCTAGTTTAATCGTTGTTTAAATACAGTAATCACACGTTTAACTTAATCAAGCGTTGGTGAACTTGGGTCTTAGTGGCTCAGAACAAATAAAAAAAATCAAGACAGAATGTTGTGAACAAACAAGTGAAGCCGGCAAAACTACGCCTCGCCGTGTACTGACACAGTTACACACACAAACACGTACAACGAAACTTTCAGGCCGTTATTCGCAAAAAAGTGGCATCATTGGTAAGGAGAGTGCGAGGAAGTCAAAACTCTATCCTGAGAACAGTGGCGGAGGACTTTCGAGCGCCATTGATGAGGCATCTCGTGTGTTCAATGTGTGGGTGAGGAACCCGTAACCGCATAGAATGCCTCTCAATGTCTCTATACATGTAATTATAATTATTTGAAATACGTTCATTCCAATGTTACTGCAATATAATTTAAGTATTAATATAGTCTATAAGTTTTTATTAACATCATGGATTATGTGATCTGAATAAAAAACTTTTGATTTTGATTTGCTTTGAAACTACGCCTTGGCTCGTCAGTCGAACTATAGCGGCGCAACACCGACGCACTCACCACATGCATAAAAAACCGGCCTCACTTGTCTGTTCACGACGTTCCGTCTTGATTTTTTTTTTGGTCTGAGCTTAGTGGCTCACCACGGCAGGAATTTATCTAACAGAATTATTTTGATTATAAAGTCGATACACTGGCGCCGTCACATCTTCTAGAGACATCAAAGCAGCCTAGCGGTGCGGCTATTGCGGCAGAATCCCTCAAACGGCGCAAATATTCATCTCTCGACAGAGGATATTTATTTGTGCCATTTGGCGTAGAGACACTTGGACCGTGGGGGCCGGGTGCTCTAGAGATATTCAAAGATTTGTCTGGGAGATTAAAGAGAGCACACGTGACCAAAATGCTGGCCTGTATTTTTGGACAGAAAGTCAACCTCGCAATTCAGCGAAGCAATGCGGCCAGCATTTTGGGCACGTTGCCTGAGATTAGAGAAGATTTGTCGGGGAGATTAAAAGAAAGCACACACTAAAAAAAAAAATGGTTGTTCCATAGAAAATATCGTTCAACCGCGATAAAATGTATGGAACAGCTGAATTTTTTTTAGTTTTGTCAAAAGTCGCGGAACAAAAGTTGTTAGTTTTGATGTACAGAATAAGCCCCCAAAAGGATGCTAATTGATTAGGAATAATCCTGGATAAGCTTATGAAGATTCAGTGAAAGAGATGTAAACTACTAGCAAGTATCTCTACAAAGTAATCGGAGAGCCACCTCTAAATATTTCGGTCTATGGATATTCCACAAAATTAAATCGACTCTAAAATGTATTGTAAACAAAGCAGACGTTGATTAGCATAAACACCATTGTCTCTTAGTTATGCAGCTTTATTTTTTTAACCGACTTCCAAAAAGGAGCAGTTTCTATGTTCGTCTGTACGTGTGTATTTTTTTTTAGTTCCAAAGGGTGTACTCCCATGGTGGTCCCATTTAAATTTTAAAGAAATCAGCTGACCCGTTTTTCAAAAATTAAAAAATAATGTAAACAATTCGAGCGAAATATTCGAATTTTGTACACGATGGAAGTCGGTTTTGCCATTTTTTGCGAAAAATATTTATTTTCAATAAAGGCGTCTCGCTCGCGTGTTTATAACCATTTTCTGACTACGTTGTATGGGTGTGAATTGGATATTAGATTTAGCATCTTGTGTTTATGGCGCGTTTAGATCTATTTATAGCGATAGCAGTTTGTAGCATCTTGTGTTATTTGGTTGGAAGCGGTTTGCATTCAGGGTGTAATTCAGGGTGTGCCTAATGTTTGCAATCCATAGTACTTTTTGATAACCAGTTATTAAACAGTAAATAGATTTTCTTTTTTCGTAGCTGGTTATGAAAATGGACCACGGCTTCCTTTTTAATAACTAGTTATCAAAGAGCGAAGAAAATGTCCTTTTTCGTAGCTAGTTATGATAAGGACCAAACCGATCCTGCTATCTTAATGAAATCGTCAGACCACCTTGTCGGTGGATGTCCTACGCTACTCTTGCCGGTAAAGTAGTCTCCACTCGACGGACGAAGGAGACATTACGCAATTTTTCGAACTCTTCCCAACGACCTAGTTGGGTTCCGTTCTAAAGCATTATCTAGGTACTGTACTGTACAAGCCTTTTTAATAGTCCACTGCAGGACGTAGGCCTACCCACGGAGGGTGATTGGGCCAAATCCGCTACGATGGCCCAGCGCGGGTTGGCGAATTTACATACGTCATCGAATTTCTTCTATGAAAATGCAGGTTGCCTCACGATGTTCTCCTTCACCGAAAACCCAGTGGTGTGGAATTCCGTACATAAATTCCAAAGAAGTCATTGGTACAGGATCGGGATTTGAACCCACGACCTCACCATGGTAAGGCGGGTGTTGCTACCTCTAGGTCACCACGGCTTTCTACCTAGGTACGAGTACTACTACATATTATAAAACAAAGTCGCTTCCGCTGTCCCCATGTATGCTTATATCTTTAAAACTACACAACGGATTTTGATGCGGTTTTTTTAAATAGATAGAGTGATTCAAGAGGAAGGTTTATATGTATAATGAACCTGTGCGAAGCCGGGGCGGGTCGCTAGTACTATTGTAATACCTACGTCAAAGAATACAACGACATTAATAAAAAGGTTTTATTAATGTCGTTGAAAGAATATAATATAATAATGCTACGTACCTACGTATTGTACAGTGTAGGCACGGTAATGTAGATATCATTACCGTGTAGTGTGGTACTGTATTACGAATTACGAGTAATACTTTTATGATTTTTTTTTGGACTCTAGCCAATTTTTCAGCGAATGTTAACGGAAAGAAAATATATGACAGCATTGCTGCGTTTGTGAGATACGGGATGTGGCTAGCAACAGAAGTCTAGACTTCTAATGACCCATATTCTTCCTGTCCAGTCTTCCTGCTTTCCTGTTTCCTAAGAGATATAATCTAAAGCTTTTCAAGATCAGAGTGAATAGGTATCTTCTAGGTCTGCGTGCTTCATCTCCGACCACAACGTCGCTTACCATCAGGCGAGTTGGTGGTCAAACGCGGACTTATTCGCGTTAAAAAAAACTGGTTACTCTGGCTGGAGTTCTCATACACTAGGTACATTATTGGTTGACACCACTGGCTTTTCGGTGAAGGAAAACATCGTGAGGCAACCTGCATACGTCCGTTGAAGAAATTCGATGGCGTATGTGAATCCAGCAACCCGCACTGGCCAGCGTGGTGGATACTCGTAAGGCCGTACATTATTTGTATATTAGTGGGGAGATAGAGTTTAGTAGCTATATATTTTTATCTCAGGCTTCGTACGTTTTGGGCGATATGAAATTGCCGGGAATGGTTTAAAAAAAATATCATATTAATAATTTTATAATATTGCAATTATTAAGAACATTGCACCTATGAAGTTCGGAGCTTTTTTTTATAAAAACTTTTACTATAGCGTTACCTTCGCGTATTCTACATCTAATCGCTATAAGTACCATTGTTTGATTATTATTCATTTTTAAAAGCTTTTTTCAATAAAATTTCGATAAAAAGTAGGACCTCTGAAGTTTGATCTACCAAACAAAAAAATAGTCATAAAAAATCGGTTCATAATTAATTGGCGGTGCCATACGAGTACATACCTACGAGTACAAAAATTAAATTTATAAAAAAAAAACATACAGACGTATTATGAACCTCCTCTTTTTCGGAAGTCGGTTAAAAATCAGTGTTACCTTGATAATTTAACAATACGTGATGCTTGCTATCTCACTGTTTTGCCAACCCACGCGACCTTACGCAACTATTTTCGCACTCGCGTCTCACATCTTCCTGTCACATGGCTGTGCCAATTTTGATGGCAACTTCGAGCAAATATCTATAGAGTAACAATCGTGCAAAAAAAGAAATTAGTTGGAAATAGATCATCCATCCATCAGTTATAGGACGTTCACAGCTGGACATAAGTCTCCCCTATGGAACTCCCTCCAGTGTAATTGGTTAGAAGTGACTTGCATCCGGTAAATAAATGCTTGAGGGTAGAAATTAACTAAACAAAACAAAACTGTGACCAGTTTGGGACCGGGAATGTGTCTTGAGATCTCCCGAGGTCCCTTTTCTCGAATAATGCAAGTCTTGAGCGGGCTGTCAAGCTTCCACGCGAGAAATAAGGAATAAACATGTTGATCAAATTGAGTTAAATGAACAGGGCCTTTTATTTATTACTTAGTCTGCATACCTACACAATAATGCACCATTGTAATTTTAATAGCAATTTAGAGTAGCCCTGTTTTTTTCACTATGTGTATTTGTATATATGTTTTTGATAGAGATAACACTATTTTACGTTGGTATTAAATTTACGATGTTGCCTTTCAAATTGGGCCTGATGTACATTTATACTCATAGACATCCAGTAAATAATCGGCCAAGTAGGTACGAGTCGGACTCGCGCACGGAGGGTTCCGTACTGTATGGGAGCCCCCCCCCCTTAAATATTTATTTAATTTTAATTTTATTATTTATTATTAAAGGGAATATAAAATTAAATATTCTGTGAAAATTTCAAGCATCTACCTGGTACCATTATTAGTATAGAGCGAAAAACGTCTAAAAATTCAGGTTTGTTGTATGGGAGCCCCCCTTAAATATTTATTTTATTTTGTTTTTTGTATTTGTTGTTATAGCGGCAACCGAAATACATTATCTGTGAAAATTTCAGCTGCCTAGCTATCATGGTTTATGAGATACAGCCCGGTGACAGACAGACAGACAGACGGACATCGAAGTCTTAGTAATAGGGTCCCGTTTTTCCCTTTGGGTACGAACGGGTTTGGAAACCCTAAAAAGACTAGTCGGCAGAAGTGAAGTTAACTTGTAGATAACTTCACATCCAACAACATGTATGATTTGGCCTATAGTAATCTAGTAAAACAGCAACAGTCCTGATTTGGTAATACCTAAAGGGTTATCTGCTTGCCCTGTACTAAGCTAAAAGGGAGTGGTTCAGACCATCATTATGAACAACTTTTACTATGGGGCCAACCCAAAATTCAAGAAAAAAAATCACCTGTTCCATATAAAATTGTAACTCTAAATAGACAAAATGTATGAAACAGCTGATTTTTTTTCTCAAATTCTAGTTTGGCCTGATTGTAAAAGTTGTACAATACTGAGTGTCTTGAATTAATTAATACCTCCCTTCGGCTTAGTACACCAGTTGTGGATAGCCCAGTATATCAAATTCTAGTTTGGCCTGATTGTAAAAGTTGTACAATACTGAGTGTCTTGAATTAATTAATCACCTCCCTTCAGCTTAGTACAAAAGTTGTGGATAGCCCAGTATATCAAATTCTAGTTTGGCCTGATTGTAAAAGTTGTACAATACTGAGTGTCTTGAATTAATTAATACCTCCCTTCGGCTTAGTACACCAGTTGTGGATAGCCCAGTATATCAAATTCTAGTTTGGCCTGATTGTAAAAGTTGTACAATACTGAGTGTCTTGAATTAATTAATACCTCCCTTCAGCTTAGTACAAAAGTTGTGGATAGCCCAGTATATCAAATTCTAGTTTGGCCTGATTGTAAAAGTTGTACAATAATGAGTGTCTTGAATTAATTAATCACCTCCCTTCGGCTGAGTACACCAGTTGTGGATAGCCCAGTATATCAAATTCTAGTTTGGCCTGATTGTAAAAGTTGTACAATACTGAGTGTCTTGAATTGATTAATCACCTCCCTTCGGCTGAGTACACCAGTTGTGGATAGCCCAGTATATCAAATTCTAGTTTGGCCTGATTGTAAAAGTTGTACAATACTGAGTGTCTTGAATTGATTAATCACCTCCCTTCGGCTTAGTACACCAGTTGTGGATAGCCCAGTATATCAAATTCTAGTTTGGCCTGATTGTAAAAGTTGTACAATACTGAGTGTCTTGAATTGATTAATCACCTCCCTTCGGCTGAGTACACCAGTTGTGGATAGCCCAGTATATCAAATTCTAGTTTGGCCTGATTGTAAAAGTTGTACAATACTGAGTGTCTTGAATTGATTAATCACCTCCCTTCGGCTTAGTACACAAATACATACCCACATACCATATTGTTGAAATTAGTTTTTTTTTTGTTGTAAATTTTGCATTTTTGTATGTCCGGGATCATAAATTCGAAAATTCATTATTAGTGTTATTTAAAATAACCAAAAAGTACTACTGTATGGAAGTTGTACTGTACGGAAAGCCCCTCGCTTTCCGACACAATACCTACAACAATTTAAGAAACTATTGGTTATAAAATTCAAGACTAAGAGGCCGTTCAAGTATTACGTAAGCAGATTTATTATATTATTTACCTGCCCTCCCCCCTTGTCAGCAAAAGTAAGCTGAGCTCTTTGCCCCCCCCCCCCCCCCCCCCCCCCTCTCATTCTTACGTAAACATTGGTACCTGTATGCATTTTTCTTTTTTATTGATTCATGAGTATCAGATTTAATTCTAGAAGTAAGAAAATAGATTTAGGATAGTGGACTTTAACACACATATGCGTAAATAAATAAATAACTATTGCTGACGTCATCACCATCAAGACCCGTGTCATCAAAAATAAGCAAACGATAAACCTCCCCGCCCCCCTATAGTGCTTACGTAATAATGGCCCCTTATTAAACTTTATTATTTAGTGTACAAGTCACAAAAATGCAGCTACATTAAAAGATACCAAACTTGACCTCTTTGGAAATCAGTTGATAACAGAAATACGCTCGATAGATATAAATTAATATGTAAATTAAAACAAATTTAATCCGACTTCAAAGTACCTACAGGTTATTGAGCAACAAACCAAAGTCCAATTTAATTAATTAAATGATAATAAAGTTTAAACATTATGCTAGAACATTAAGCCCGATTACAGAGGCGCCAGCGTAAATTTAATAGCAACGTAAAAAGCGTTCTCTCTATCGAATGCCTAAAGTGAAAAAGAAACAGAACTATGCTATTTAGCTATTATAATTACGATGGCGCCTCTGTAATCGGGCTTAGTGTAGGCACATTCACTAGATATTTATTTTAATATGTTCATTTATTGAATTTTTGTTAATGACCACTAGCTTTGAATGCGAGCTGGCTACAAAATAATTTGCTCACACTTAATGCCAGCAAAACGAAATATATGGCATTTCGGATAACGAATAAGTCGCGACCGAATCCCTTCTCACTAAAACTCCACTATTGTGAATCTTACAGCAACTCTAAATGTGATTGCCCTGAACTTGAAGCTGTCGACTGTTTAAAATATCTGGGTGTCACGATTGATCATAAGCTCTCCTTTGACAATCACATTACTGCTTTGCGTGGACGGCTTCGAAAAATGCTACACATCTTCAAAAAGCTTAGCTCCATTGCCGACCCAAAAACTCTGAGAGTAGTCTACACAGCACTATGCCAATCAGTAATTAACTATTGTATAGTTTGTTGGGGTTCTGCCGCGGAATTTCGTTTGATGAAAATAGAGAGAGCCCAGAGAGCTCTTTTGAAAGTCAGCTATAAGAAGCCATACAGATATCCTTCTGATAAATTATACGAAGACACCAATTATCTTCCTGTCCGTCAACTCTACATCCTCGCTGTAGCTCTGCGTTTTCACAAAACTGCATTAAACAAGTTGGTGCGTACTAAGAGTAAGTCCGACCGTCGCAACACTTGGGCACTTCCAAAGATTAGAACAGTGCTTGCACAAAACTGTTTTGAATTCAAAGGTCCATTTTTATATCAATTTCTAGACAAAAAACTGAATATTCTTAAAACTTCCCGATACATCTGCAAAAAAAAGTTAATCTCTTGGCTCTCTACCCAGAGTTATGCAGAAACCTTAAGAATTATTACTGTAATAAAATAACACAAAAGGGCCTGATCCTTGGCAAATCTACACATTCACAACTTTGCAATCTGAACACAGACATTTGTGGTCCAACCAGACATCAGGCCCTCCTTGCTTAGCCAGGTCATAGCCTTCCAGCCCCGATTTTTTTTTTCCCGATGTCATTTAGTGCGTAAATCGTAATACAACTTTGAGGTAAATTTAAGAATTATCTGGATACTTATTTATTACTCATACAATGTAATCTGATGTACTATTTATGTAAAGCTATTATGCCTTAACAATTTGGTATTTATTTTGGTTCTCAAATTCGTATTCATATACATATCTATCTATCAACTTAATATATATTCATATTATAATATACATATATTCACACGCGTTAAATTCAATCATTCTCTCACTTACTCACCCACTTTCACGTTCACTCACAAATAATCTTAGTATGTAACCATAAGCTAGCTTAAGTGAAAGAGCCTGCAGCCCACGACACAGGTCACCCTAGTGTGGGCTGCAGTGCATAAAATATTTGTACGTTAATTTAGGATAATTATAATTACTTGTACATTTTGCTATTAACCAATATGTACCTAGATCATAAGTTTTTGGAAAAATAAACTTTCAAAACCGTAAGCTAGCTTAAGTGGAAGAGCCTGCAGCCCACGACACAGGTCACCCTAGTGTGGGTTGCAGTGCACATAACATATTGTACGTTATCTAGAATTTGTTTACTTGTATTTTTTGATCTTTACCAATATGTACTTAGTTCATAAGTTTTTGAAAATAAACAATTTCAATTTCAATTTCAATGCATGATAAGGAAAAAAAATGAATATAAGTCATTATAACAATCTCTTAATATAATTTTTCATCAGTTTCATATATTTTGAGCTATGTCAATGTAAAAACTCAAGTAGGTTTAATAATAAATTATTATTTTATAATGGATACTTAAATGTATTTGTGAATTTAATATTGTATTTAAGAATTCTTTATGGAAAAAATGTCTCGGAATCGCAATATATGATAGAATTATGCTTATGACAAAAAGATATTTTATAAAGCGCAATTCAAAAAGCAGTGTTATATTTTTGATGGATTTCTGTATGGTTGTGTGACTGTCCCAAATGCATAGACCAATTTTGATGAGATTTTTATCTGTGAAAGGAAAGCTTTAAACAGTGTAGCTGGTTTTAGCTATATTTTAATAATTGCATAGGTCATGAGGTCAAAAAATTGTTAAAAAATTATCAGTCTTATTTGTTTTATGTTATTTTTAAGCTTTCGCTATTTGTTGTATGAGAGCCCCTCAATGTATGAGAGAAGTTTGGTCTGCACGTGACCACGACCAATGCAACTTGGTCGAAACGTCGGGTGAAAAAGAGGTACTTAATTAGCTCATATCTCAAGTTTTTTTGCGCGATAAGTCCCGTATAGTAGTATGATAATTATTATTTGTTTTAATTATGCATTATGATATCCATAATTTATAGGTCGTAAAAGCCGCTTATCCCTGCAGTAGACCTCTGTTAATAAGGATAATAATGCCAAATTGTCCTTAGCTTAGGAATTCTAAAAATCAATACTCCCAAGTTAAGATTATCCAGGTATACGCAGATAAAGTATATATAAACAGAAAATGAAAAAAGTTGAAGTAAATTTCTGTCATACAACAATGTTATTAAAACGTAAACAATGTTATTTCTGAATTCAGTAATACACCATTCATTTTTATTACACGGTTCAAAATGTGTATACATTTAGTACCTACATATTTGTACGCAAGTATTTAACCTAGTATTTCGCCAAATTACTTACTTACCTATATTTTTTCAATGGATGTGACCAGCCTTAGTAGAACAATATGATTTAGAAAACTGATAGGGAGATACAAATTCAACACAAAATTAAAAATATTTGCAATTATTCCTTGTGAACTTTACGCGAATTGTGAACTTTGACATTTTTCGTTTTTCGTGATTCTTTCAAGCAAAAGTTGACAAATAACTGACATTGACGTTTAAGTTAATTTGACTTTGAATTTTTACGATCAGATTTTTTTTTTTCTGAAAAGGTTTGCGTTTGACCACATACTGCCTGTTGTTAAGCAGATAAGCGGTCTAGGTTGTAGCACGCTTACCTAGAAGAATTATATAGCTGTCAACCCTTTTGAGCAAACTGCTAATCGGGCATGGCGCAGAACAGCAGAACTAGATTTCCTTCTCTCTTCTGTGGGGCATGGCATCAGGGAGTTTTGACGGGAACACGAGAAAATCATTTCGCCGCATTTTATAATTTTCTAAAACTTGTGTTTCTATCAGTATTAAATGCAAAAGTTGTGGTATTTCATTTATTAATAGCTGAAATACGTGCACGAGTGTAGGCAAGTAGTAGAATGTGGTAAAACATGTCTTTTCGTATTGTCTTCAAAACTCCATCGAAGCTTCTATTTATTTTATATTATGCTTAGGTATAGAGGTATAGTGTTAATAGAGTGTTTTTGAGATATTATAAAGGATGTAATTGTTTATAGAGTGTAAATATTTACGAAAAGTAATAACTTCTCGAATTTAAGATCTCATATCTTGTAAATATACTTATATATTTTATCTATTTTGATATAAATGTAATTTTCTTGAAAACATTACTAGATTTTTGCTAGGCTAGGCTAGATGTAGCCAAAAATTGCATGTCCGCTTGGACAGACTGTTGATTCTAAGAAAATTGTACCCACCACCATTCTACACAGTTTGAGCAATAAGTTTTACTTTTACTTCTAGTAAAGTCTCCACAGCTTTACCACAGAAGAAAAGTCAAAGAAAAGATAATGTAAATCAAAGAATACGTCTATGACTAGGCGGTATGGCCTTAAAGGCTTTAGCCTGCCCAAAATGGGCGAATATTTAACAAAAAAAAAAAGCATGGCATCAGTCATCAGTCAGCTGTGTCTGAGCTGTCATTGCAGGTTTTTGTTTACGAATTTACGTTTTTCGTCTAATTTTTCGTGCATTTGTCTCTTCGAGGAACTTTTATTATTAATTACATTATATTTCATCAAGGCTACAAAACATGCCATCGATTAATAAAATCATAAATAAGGCGATACACGGAGAAAACAGTTTTTGTTGTCTCTGTTTCAAGACAGATCAAAACATCATAGTTCACGACGAAATAAATATACGCATTGATGATACGGAGAATATTATGGCTTTAACTGATATTTTACACTCAGTGTTTGGAAATGAGGTGAGTTCATTGGCAGCTGCAGTATCTAAAGATGCAGTATAGTTAATTGGACCCTGGTTGACTGGTTAAATGGTTGCATTAACCGTTACATGCCAGAGGCCTTCAGACGGCATAAATAAACTCATATAATAGGCTAGCCACCTGTACGAGATTACTTTTTAGGATTCCGTACCCAAAGGGTAAAAACAGTTTACTGTTTACCCTATTACTAGTTAGACAGTTGAAATTTTCACAGATACTGTATTTCTGTTGCCGCTATAACAACAAATACTAAAAACAAAATAAAATAAATATTAAGGGGGGCTCCCATACAACAAACCTGATTATTTTGCTTTTTTTGCTCGATATTAATAATGGTAACAGGTAGACGCTTGAAATAATCACAGAATATTTAATTGTATGTTTACTTCAATAAGTAATTAATAAAATGAAATAAATATCTAAGAGGGCTCCAATACAGTATGGAACCCTATGTGTGCGAGTCCAACTTGCACTATGTAGATTATTTAGTACAGTGAATACTTTAGCTATTACAACTTTACATACAAAACTTGTCCAATGCTGTAAATATTTAATTTAATACCAGTGTTGATACAGTTTTTTTGCAAAAACTTGCCAGCTAGGTACCATTTATTTCACCACTATAATGTGTACACATAATATTTTATAATTAACAATATCACTAATTATTTGATTTCAGGTACAAGAATATTTAACAGTTTTTGGAAGTGTATGTGAAGAGTGCCTTAACTTTGCCGTTAGCATCTATAGATATATTCAGACCTGTCATAATAATGTAAGGAATCTCATGCAAGCCTTAGAAATGTTAGAAAATACTCTGAACTGTACTGAAGACCAGAATAAAGAAGCTAAATCATTATTTGTAACAATGGATTTAAATACCACTACAATTAAACAAATCTATGATGATAAAAAACTAGATTCTAGAAAGAAAGCTTTAAAACATTTAAATTTGTTATTGGCACCAAAAACCCAAGAAATAACAAATTTACTAAAAGCAAAGACCAATAAGAGTAGTGGGGCAAAAATTACAATATCCAACATGCTGTTGGACCCAAATGATGTGTTGCCTAAATGCAAAGAGTGCTTAAAAACTTATCCATCACTGTGCAAGTTAAAAATCCACTTTTTAAAAGTGCATGTATCAACAGACTACACATGTACAAAGTGTTTAAAAATATATAGTACCCCTGTCTTACTCGCTCACCATATGAGTGCGGACCACTGTGAAATGATCTGCAGTGTATGTGGTAAACAGTTTAACAGCAAAAGTTCATTAATACGCCACGAAACGTCATATCACTTACAGCATGTTTGCCCAAAGTGTGGCAGGGTATACAAGAACAGCATGAGTTACAATAAACATATTAGCTTAAACATTTGCAAGAAAGAGACGAGAGCTAGTCCAGCAGACGCACAATACACCTGTGATTATTGTGGAAAAAAGTACACTCAAAAAGTTTCTCTAAGAGTTCACATTCAATATGTACACGGTAATTATAAAGCACATGTCTGTAAATGGTGCGGGAAAAAGTTCTGGGCTCAAAGCCGGTTGAAGGCTCACATTGTGAAACATACTAAAGAGAAAAACTTTATCTGCTCCATCTGTCAAGGAAAGTTCGTAACTAGGGAGTCTCTGTTGTATCACACACGGCTTCATACAGGGGAGAAGCCTTATAAATGTTCCCAATGCGACTGCACCTTTCTCTCCTCATCTCGTAGAGCATATCATATGAAAACATACCATCTAAAACCTATAGTTGAGTGTGAAACTTGTCATGCTAAATTCACGTCACGCTCTTATCTGGATAAACATAAAAAAGCTCACAGTCCATGTCGAAGAACTGGAAGTAATATGCGGATAGATAAAAACACTTCAACAAACAGCACTGAAAACAATCAACAGGGCCATATAGAACAGTATTGTAGCAATTTAGATGAAGACGGCGAACTTTTGGCACCATTGATAAATCCTAAAGAAAACTGTTTGGCAAAAAAGCTTGAAGAAGAACCTCTAATTCCAGTTACTAATGAAGGATATCTTTTTTATGTTGAATCAACGGATTGAAAGAAAATATTTGTAGAGACTCAGAGCAGGCACCCATATTTCGTGTTCATACATTGTTTTAATTTCATTGATGTAAGTAATAAATTATTTAAAAAAAACAATGAAGAGTTTCTAATATGTACCTCACCTATTTATTACCCTTTTTCACAGACTACTATAGATACTACCCCTTTTTCAAGTGACTTAAAGCCTGTGCGAATCCTAGGCTCCACAGTTCCAGTCTGTATGTTAGAATATCAAGAGAACTTGTCTTGTTTACCGTTTTTCTGTACTTAGAAACTACGGAGGTTTATTAATTTTATTATTTCTGCTTAAGTATTGAGGAATGAGCGAGTCGATGATGAAACGAGGAACACCGATATTTGAATTCGACATAATCTAATCCAGGAGTTCAGCGAATATGACGCCAAAATTTAAAAAAAAATCAACTGACATTGACAGCTCATTAAAATCAGTGGTTGCAAGGTTCAAAGGTCAAAGAGTCCTATATACGGAGAGGGCGAGAGGCCGGTAGCCAATAATGTACGACCCAGTAATTCACGACATGATAATGTACAGCATGATAATTTGTGTCACTGGCCATGGAATATCAGTCTGTGCAATATTGGGCTGTGAAATACAGGCCGTACATTATCGGCCTGTGTCAATAATGTCCGGCACAGTATTGCACAGCCCGATATTGTACGGCCTGATATTTGGGTACCTGGACCTTGGTTATTTTATGGCAAGGTATGCGTTCTCTAACTCTGTTGGTTAGGTTTGAACAGTGACAACAATGAGCGAGCGAAGCGAGCTTGCCGCGGCAGCGGCCGGCGAAGCGCCAGAAACAACCTGTCCTTATTACGAGTTAAGGACACTTTAAAGGTATGTGCGGGAGCCAGAGAAACGAGACGTCAGGGCACACCCGCTCACCAACCTCATGCCCCCGCGTGCTCCCTGCACCTGTGCTCACCACTACGCCACGCGGCGTTGGCATTGTGCATAATTAGCGAATCACGGCAAATTGTCATCTGTGGCTAACTTCTCATCGGCCGACTTGTGTGGCGCTTAGTATACCTCTGTGGAACTGACAGAAGTCAAGGACAAACCAACCCATAGGAGCAAATATTCTTTGTGCCGATAATGTACAGCCCGTATTTTGCGACACAATAATGTAAAGCATGATATTTTGTGTTCTTTTCTTCGGGACACGTTTTATCATGCTGTACATTATTGGGTCGCAAAATACGGGCTGTACATTATTTGCACGAGGTGATAATGTCCGGCCAGTATTGTACGACACGTATTGTACAGCCTGATAATTGGTGGCATGGGACATGAAATACGGGCCGTGCTTTCCTGCCCGTACAATTTGGGGTCATCAAATAAGTGCTGTACAATAAAGGTTCGCGCACATTATGTCGGGCCGCAGCGGGGCGGAGCGGGCCGCAGCGCAATATTAGTATGGAAATGCGGAAAATGCGGCCCGCTGCGCGCCGGCACAGTGTGCGTTAGTTCATATAAAATACATATAAGCGATTTGAGCGGATTTTTGCGCTGCGATGCGGCCCGACAAAATGTGCGCGAACCTTTAAGGGACTGTAGTATCCAGGTAGTATCCTGCCTGTTTGACTGTTTGTGACTTTTGTGTAGTGAGAGGCCCACCGCACCGGCCACCCCTACTATACTACCCCTACTATATATAGTATACTAGTGATCTGTGGGCCACCCTGAAAATCCTGTGAAAAAATCAATGACTCGTACGGTTTCTCAAAAATAATAAAAATCTAAAGAGTACGAAAAACCAAGCCGCATTACATAGGTACCTGTTGTTTAAACTTAGTCAAAAATAAAACTCATTGGATACCTATAGGTATTGCTGCCCTGTTCTGTGATTGCTGCCTGCCGGTGAATTTACAGTAAACTATTATTCATACATGCTGATAACATACTATTTTTAAGAGATACTTTTATTGTACATGCTTGAAAGTAATTAGTTTTTGATTTTTTTTTTTTTTTTTTTTTTTTTTTTTTTTTTTTTTTTTTTTTACCTATAATATAAGTATATTTTATAATTTATTTTCAACCACAATTAAAGATAAACACAAAAATAAAAACTTAAATAACCTATCTAAACTAAAATAACTAATCCAAACCTAAATAAAACTATCTAAACTAAAATATCCTATCTAAACTAAATTATCCTATCTAAACTAAATTATCTTATATCTAAAGTACACTAATTAAAAAAAATTAGAGACTGTTTAAACCTATAAAATGTTTAAACAGTCTCTAATCTCAGGCAACGTGCCTAAAATGCTGGCCGCATTGCCTCGCTGAATTGCGAGGCTGACTTTCTGACCAAAATACAGGCCAGCATTCTGGTCACGTGTGCTTTCTTTTAATCTCCCCGACAAATCTTTGAAAATCTCTAGAGCACCCGGCCCCCACGGTCCAAGTGTCTCTACCCCAAATGGCACAAATGAATATCCTCTATCGAGAGATGAATATTTGCGCCGTTTGAGGAATTCTGCCGCAATAGCCGCACCGCTAGGCTGCCTTGATGTCTCTAGAAGATGTGACGGTGCCAGTGTATCGACACACGTAGCATCCCACACCAAGGGCCGTCCCATCTTCCAGGGAATCAAGGTCATTCCATCGGGCCTTTTTCCATCGTCTCGTAGCAGACCTGTTGGTTCCAGCGTGGCTGCCACGTTTACGCTACCAAAGGCCCGACGGATGATATCGTTTAAAGCGCTATGGCGAGCAATACGGCCGGCACTCCTGCTGCAAGACAAACCGTGGTGACCGAGGCTGTCCACATTTTCTCCACAGACGCACCTGTGTGGGAAAACACAAGGAGCGCCGAGGCGTAGCGAAATGGCTATCCGGAATGTATTGTTGTCCAGTAAATTTCCCAAATGAAACGAAGGTAGTGCCTGCAGCCAAAGACCTGATTCCCAGCGAGAAACAGCTAGAAGACGCGCCCGATCTGTAGGAATGTTTGTGGATAGTAATTTGTTCCATTCCAAATCACAGATCGGCGTGTCCCATTGTCTCTGTGACGTTAGGGTCTTGGGCAGGGTAGTATTTGGGCAGGCTATTTTCCAAGCATTTATGGCTTCAGTCAAAAATGAAATTTGCACAATTCCTAAACTTGGCGACAAAATTTGATTTACTAAACTTTCAGTGCTTTTTACTGAAGATAAAAATGCGGGCAGTGATACGCTGGAAATTTTTCTAATACCTAATCCTCCATAGCGAACCGGTAGTGACGCCTGGCACCATATGGAATTTTCAAAAGACACATTGAAGCTAGATGTGAGCGTATCCTTAACAATGTTGTCCAGTTTTTGTAAAATTTCAGGGTGATTCCAAAGCTGGCAACATCGCAAAGAATATGTAAATTTTGGTAGAAAAAGACAATACTTAATTATAGTATAAGCCATATGCATATTAATTTTGGAAAGTCTATCCGAAACTGCGTTAAAATTTTGAATCTTTTCTTCAATAAAATCAGGTACAGACTCATCAAGGACCGGTGATCCTAGTAAACGTAGTGAAGTGCTATCAATGATTTTGATGTCAGGAGCTAATGAATTAAAGTGTTGTATGATGTTAGTTTTTGACGTACAGCGATCTGAAATGTACAATTCACACTTTGAAAAATTTAGCTCCAGGCCAATAGCTTGAAAGTCAGAAATTTTTGATAGATTGTTTTGATAGATTTCAGTAGAAAAGTACCCTAAACTTGAACTAAACTTTACAGAAATATAACCTCCAAAAAAGACGAAAATAACACGATATCCAGCTATGCCGCAGGAAAACATGGCGCTCAGTGCTGCTGCTACTGATTCAGATCCTAGTAGCAGTGATGATGAAGCACAGATACCAAAAGATGGAATGCACATTAGAGAAGCTTACAAGAATACTAAGGTATGTGTAGCAGCAGTGGATTGTAGATAGATACGAGGGGTGATCCAAAAGTAATGATAATCAGTTATTTCTACTGCACACAAAAATACAAAAAAAATATCAGTCACTTGCTCAATTACCAACTAGTTCAGGAAAAAAAAAATCATATAAATAGGCCACGATTCCCGGGAGCTACATTCATTTGAATACGGGCTGTCAAGGAGTGAACATCAAAATGGAAAAACACGAAATCAGAGCTGTCATTAAATACCTCTGCTTGAAAAAAATGTCTACCAAAGACATACATAGCGACTTGGTGGAAACATTAGGGGACTCTTCTCCTCCATATTCCACAGTTGCACGCTGGGCTAAGGAGTTTAAGCTGGGAAGAACATCGACGGAAGACGAACACCGCGAAGGACGCCCATCGACGTCCCTCACTGAAGAAAATGTGAAAAAAGTTGAAGAAGTTGTATTGGAAAATGTGAAAAAAGTTGAAGAAGTTGTATTGGAAGATCGAAGAGTGACTATCAGGCATGTAGCTGAGGTCACAGGGATCTCATATGGCAGCATTCAAAGAATCCTTGCGAACGAATTGCATATGAGAAAGGTCTCCGCGCGTTGGGTACCGAAAATGTTAAACGACGAGCAAAAGAAGAAACGAGTCGACATGTCAAGAGCAAATCTCGAAAATTTCCAGGCAGACAAGGATAATTTTTTGTCACGTTTTGTGACCATGGACGAGACCTGGATCCACCATTTTGATCCTGAAACAAAACAACAATCGATGACATGGAAACGATCCGATGAACCGACGCCGAAGAAATTCAAAGTGTCAAGCTCAGCAGGGAAGGTTATGGCGTCTGTTTTTTGGGACGCTGAAGGAATAATCATGGTGGACTACTTGGAAAAGGGGGCCACTATTACAGGCTCCTACTATGCAGAACAAATAAGAAGATTGCGGGAGGCTATTAAGGAGAAAAGGCGAGGCAAACTGCGGGCTGGAGTGCTGTTCCATCAAGACAACGCACCGGTTCACAAAGCTGCAATTGCCATGGCTGCCATTCAGGAAGCGGGCTTTGAGCTGGTGGATCACCCCCCCTATTCACCAGATCTAGCCCCCAGTGACTTTTATCTCTTTTCACGACTCAAGGAACATCTCCGAGGCAAGAAATTTGACGATGATAGCGACGTGATGGCCGCGGTTGAGGACTTTTTTGAGAGTCAAGATAAAGATTTTTTTTCTAAGGGAATTTTAGGTTTAGAAAAGAGATGGACTAAATGTATAGACTTGCTAGGAGACTATGTTGAGAAATAAATTTATTTTTTTATTTTATTCATTGTGTTTGTTATTGATTATCATTACTTTTGGATCACCCCTCGTAACTAGATAGATACTCGTAGGTACGTGATGTAGATTAGGCATGACAAAGATAGGGCGCGTTACTGATAGGCATTTAGTATATAAATATTGTAAAGAGGAAAGATTTGATTTTTTTGTTTGTTTGCATTGAATAGGCTCCGAAACTACTGAACCGATTTGAAAAATTCTTTCACTGTTGGGAAGCTACACAATCCCCGGGTGTCATAGGCTACATAGTACATTAAATTTAAAAAAAAAATAGGCTGCTAGTAGTATATAAGTTGTTTCTCTTAAATAATAAATCAGAGTTATACCATCTTGTCTCTCATTCGTAGTCCCTGTTGCCATACTGGCAAAGTATGCTCTACCTAGTTAAGGTGATTGCCCTTGGTCAGAGCGCGTTTTTTTTGCTTTTTTAGGGTTCCGTACCCAAAGGGAAAAACGGGACCCTATTACTAAGACTTCGATGTCCGTCTGTCTGTCAACGAGCTGTATCTCATGAACCATGATAGCTAGGCAGCTGAAATTTTCACAGATGATGTATTTCTGTTGCCGCTATAACAACAAATACTGAAAAGAAAATAAAATAAATATTTAAGGGGGGCTCCCATACAACAAACCTGATTTTTCAGACGTTTTTCGCTCTATATCTAAAATGGTAACAGGTAGATGCTTGAAATTTTCACGTAATATTTAGTTTTATATTCACTTCAATAATAAATAATAAAATTAAAATAAATATTTAAGGGGGGCTCCCATACAGTACGGAACCCTCCATGTGCGGGTCCGACTCATACTTGGCCAATTTTTATTATTTACAGATAAACTACTCATCCTAAGTTTACAAAATTTCATAAGCGCCATCCGGCTACCACTTTTTTCCCATGCTTTCCTGCCAAAAGCTGTTTCAACATCAATTTATTTTATTTTATTACTAAACTATTGGACCTAACTTGTCCCATGTGACTAGTTTCAAAAAGGTTCCTACACAACTATACGAATACAGCACTTCCTGGAAGAGATCGCTTCCAGCAATAAGGCTCCCTTGAGCTACTCTAATAAGTTTTTCATGTATTACTGTAGTTTTATATTTACTGTGTGCAATAAAGTGTTTTCTATTCTATTCTACAGCACGGGTAGCATGGCAAAAGGACAATTTGTCTTTCCGTCACTATATCCCCTCGAAGAGGAAATGAAGTACGGATTGACAATGACTGACATTAAAAGTGGATAAAATGGTTTTTTCACATTGCCATGCTACTCATGCTGAGCTGTGTCAGCTACACAAGTTTATTTGAATAATTATTACTATAGTCTGAATCATAAAACTTGGTGGTAACTACAAGCTGCTATTACATATTAATCCTACTTAATATTATAAACGCGAAAGTTTGTATGTATGTTTGTTCCACTTTCACGCAAAAGCTTCTAAACGGATTTAGATGAAACTTTGCCATAGTAATGTTTATTCATCAGGCTATAATTCATAAAGTCACAAAGTTCGCCGGGGCCGGTTAGTATACTAAGCGCCACACAAATCGGCGGATGGGAAGTTATGCGCAGAACGCTGCGCAAAAGCCGAAATATAGGTATGCGCGGAAGCCAGAGAGACTCGCGCCGGGGCACACCCGTTAACTCATTATTGTGATTGAACATTTTCCATTAGAATACAATCTCTATTAGAACAGTAAGTTTAGAGTTTGTGCAAAAAGAGAAGCGTTGTAGGTGAGGTCGCCCGTGTGTCATTTTGCCTTCGATCAAGAATACCTGATCGATGCATTTTACCAATTTTGTTACGTTAACAACACTGCTCTGTCATTGCTAGTACAACTAAAAGTGTTTGATACTTTGTGGACACCAATTCGGTTTTCATCAGTACTCGCGTCTACCAAGTATAATCGGTACCTTGGCTGCTGATTAAAATCTTATTGTTAGTTCACCGTAACGCCACGACGTTTCTCTTTTTGCACAAACTCTACAGTAATGAAAAATTGGTTCCAGTGTTTGAGGTTGCATTTAAGTTGCTTCTTTAATCTTAATAGTTCGGCCGTTCAGAGAATGCGTTCCTGACACGTCGTCTTGAAAAAATGTTTATGTCCGATATCTCGGAAACTATGTACTTAAGGGCAAAAAACATTAAGATCATTATTGTAGAAAATAAAATTTCGCATCTTTTGTTTCCAGTAAACTTTTTTGTAAAACTTACCATTTACGATTTATGGATGAAATTTCATTAAATGGACCTTATAACATTAAATGGTCTATAAATCGTAAACACTAAGTTTTACAAAAAAGTTTATTGGAAACAAAAGATGCGAAATTTTATTTTCTACAATAATGATCTTAATGTTTTTTGCCCTTAAGTACATAGTTTCCGAGATATCGGCCAAAAACATTTTTTCAAGATGACGTGTCAGTAACGCATTTTCTGAACGGCCGAACTATAATGATCTAAATTACTTATCACCTCATTCTTATGGTTCTAGCAAAGAGATTGATGCAAGTACAGGCCAAATCATAAAACGTGGCGGCTGTGATCTTAGCTATAAGCTGCGGACAGTCTAATCCTGACTGAAGCTCACTTGACATCTGCGTGAGAGAGGATTGGGTTATCCGCAGCTTGTGGCTAACATCCTTAGAAAATTGAAACTACAGAATGCTGGTTAGCGTGTCCAACATGAGTTAAAAAATCATAAATAGCTATAACTACTAAAGAAATAATCGGCGAAGTACGAGTCGGACTCGCACACGGAGGGTTCCGTACTGTAAACATTTATATACCTTATATATTTATTTTAATTATATTATTTATTATTGAAGTGAATATACAACTAAATATTCTGTGAAAATTTTAAGCATCTACCTGTTACCATTATTAATATAGAGCGAAAAACGGCTAAAAAATCAGGTTTGTTGTATGGGAGCCCCCCTTAATTATTAATTTTATTTGTTGTTATAGCGGCAACAGAAATACATAATCTGTGAAAATTTCAGCTTTCTAGCTATAGCGGTTCATGAGATACAGCTTGGAGACAGACAGACGGACAGCGGAGTCTAAGTAATAGGGTCCCGTTTTTACCCTTTGGGTACGGAACCCTAAAAAGTGTTCCCATAAATATGCATTTTCACGTTTGTTTAGAAAAGTTGTAGAATATCAACCAATCAGGAAGACCTTTACTTGTCTTGACCTCGAAAATACTGGACACGGCACTACGGAACAGAAATAGTGTAGCGTTAGCTTTTTCCTTCATGACTATCTCCTATTACACTGTTTCTTCTTTGAGAGAAAGAGACTACCGCGTCCCGCAGTCTATTGTTTTCTCTGTCTACCTACGCTAACATGACAGCCTCCATGTTGTATGACCTATACTGACGTTAAATCAAATTACTTCCAGCTTCAACTTAAAGGGATGAAGCTCGATAGGAAAATACTTGAAGGACGCGAGATTTGCTTAAAAGAAGAATGCAACCTGTTGAAAAAAATGGTAAGTAAACAAGCCATTTTAAAAGCCCGATTACAGAGGCGTCAGCGTAAATTTAATGGCAACGTAAAAAGCGTTCTCTCTATCGAATGCCCAAAGTGAAAAAGAAACAGAACTATGCTATTTAGCTAATATAATTACGATGGCGTCTTTGTAATCAGAGGCGTCAGCGTAAATTTAATAGCAACGTAAAAAGCGTTCTCTCTATCGAATGCCCAAAGTGAAAAAGAAACAGAACTATGCTATTTAGCTAATATAATTACGATGGCGTCTTTGTAATCAGAGGCGTCAGCGTAAATTTAATAGCAACGTAAAAAGCGTTCTCTCTATCGAATGCCCAAAGTGAAAAAGAAACAGAACTATGCTATTTAGCTAATATAATTACGATGGCGTCTTTGTAATCGGGCTTTAAGTAGATTGAATTTCGTTCTGGAGCAGACTTGTGTTAATTTCAGCATCTGTATTGTATAACAGAGACATTAAGCCCGATTACAGAGGCGCCAGCACGTAAAAAGCGTTCTCTCTATCGAATGCCTAAAGTGAAAAAGAAATAGAACTATGCTATCTATTATATAAAAGGCTTCGCTGAGTGACTGACTGACAGACAGCCTACAGCCCAAACCGCTAAAGATACGAACATGAAATTTGGAACAGAGATACATTGGACCACGTAATGGAGCACTAAGAACGGAATTTTGAAAAATCGACCTCTAAAGGGGTAAAACGGGCCCTTTTCGTTTGTATGTAACTTTTTATTCAGTTTACCGATTGACTTGAAACTTTGTATACATGCTACTCAAACAAAATAAAAGTTACGTTTGTTCCTGTTTTTCCGAATATTCCTTATCTAAGGGGTCAAATAGGGTCCCAAAGTTGGTGAAAAGAGCATCAATTACATCCAACGAGCTGAACTATTATGCATGAAATCTGATATGGAGGAAGCCACACAACATGTTTCAATACAGAAACTATTATTATCCCGGAAAATCTAAAGGTTTCCTTAGGGATAGCCAAAATTAATCAATTTAGGCTGCCGCCCAAACCGCTAAAGATATAAACTTAAAATTTTGAGTATAGGTTTATTGTATAACGTAATGGAGCACTAACGACGAAAACTTTGAACTTTTGACCTTTGACGGGGTAAAACGGGCCCTTTTCGTTTGTAAGTATATATTTTATTCCTGAACCGATTGACTTGAAACTTTGTATACGTGCTACTCAGACAAAATAAAAAATACGACTTTTCCTGTTTTTCCGAATTTTCTTTGTCTAAGGGGTCAAATCGGGTCCCAAAGTTGGTGAAAAAGCAACAATTACATCCAACAAGCTGAACGGTTATGGATGAAATCTGGTATGGAGGAAGCACACAGCATGTTTAAATACAGGAACTGTTCTTATCCTGGAAAATCTATTGGGTTCTTTAGGGATATCCAAAATAAATCAATTTATGCTTCAGCCCAAACCGCTGATGACATAAACTTGAAATTTGGAATATAGGTACATTGTACGACACAATGTAGCACAAAAGACGAAAATGTTGAATTTTCGACCTCTAACGGGGTAAAACGGGCCCTTTTTCATTTGTAGGAAACGTCTTATTTCCTGTTCCGATTGACTTTAAACTTTATACACATGCTATTTAGACAGAATAATAAATATGTTTGGTACTGCTTTCCAAATTTTCCTTATGGGATCAGATAAGGACCCAAATTTGGTGAAAAAAGCTTCAATTACATCTAACGAGCTAAACGTTTATGGATGAAATCCGGTGTCTATGTAGGTAGTCCGGTAGGAAGCACACACCATGTTTCAATACAAAAACAATTACTATCCCGAAAAAATTTAGAGAAATTTTAGGGATATCCAAAATATACCAGTTTAGGCTACAGACCGAACCGCTGAAGGTATAAACTTGGAATTTGGAATATATTATGTATGTTGTACATCGTTATGGGGCACTAAAGAAGAAAATTTTGAAAAATCGACCTCAAACGGGGTAAAACGGGCCCTTTTCGTTCGTACGTAACTTCTTATTTCCTGTACCAGTTGACTTGAAACATTGTGTACATGCTACAAGTAGACCAAATAAAAAATTCATTTGTTTATGTTTTACCAAATTTTTCTTATCTAAGGTATCAGATAAGGTTACAAAGTTGGTGAACAAAACATCAATTACAGTTTAACGAGTTGAACGGTTATGCATTGAATCTGGGAGGGAGCACACATTATCTTTCAATAAGGGAACTATTATGATCCCGGAAAATCTATAAGGTTCTTAGGGATAGCCAACATTTTTCAGATAGCTATTAAGTTTAGAGAGAACGGGTAAATGACTTCTTATGAAATTTGGTATTAAGCTAGAAAACAGTCCAAATACTACATAGGGTACTGCTTTCCCGGAAAATGTGAGTGGGTCCTGGGTCCTTCAGGATATCACTTTTTTTTATCACAAAAATACTGAAATTCACTACAATTTTGTTCGGAAATAGCCCACCACTTCTAAGACATGGATTGTGGATGGCCTGGAAAACAATTCCGGTCAAGCTCAGAAGAAACATACATAAGTTCATGACGGATTTTTAATACGACAATGAATTCGTTTTATTAAAGGTATAGGAGTAAGGAACAACATGGATTAACGTATTTTTATCCACTATTCCGAAAAAAACATAGACGATTCCCTCAGAAACGAATAAAAAAATGTTTTACACATTGTTAAAACACTGATTATATTTCTATAATACTTTGTATGAGATTTCATTACAGAAATAACAAGAAAATTAGATATTTACGTCTCCGGAAAATTGTACACAGTTCCTTCAGGAAAAAACTTAAAAACCTTCGTAACAGTTTGCTAAAACGATACTAGATTTGTTTTATAATTTTAAGTATGGGACTAGGCAACAATAGGTCTTAGCGTATCGCTTTCTCTCATCCCGAATAAATTATTAATGTAGGTACGGTTCCGGTGAAAAATATTAAATAATCGTAAAAATACTATTATATAATATTTTATAAGTGTAATCGATAATATATATATATATATATATATATATATATATATATATTTACACCCCGCTACATTTCTTGCGTCCACCAATGAAAAATCCCATAGTAATACTGCGTCCACCGACTTACTGCGTCCGGTATACGGACGCAAGATTATTTTCACCTCTAATCACCGCCATTCGATACCTATAGGCACTGGGCACCTATGGTAAAAAAATCGTTGAGACGCAAATTTACCTCCAGAGCGTCTGGACGAGTATAATGAAGTTCACCGATTGTCCGCTGGCGGCGCTGCATCGGTGTATATTTTTTGGCTGTATATTTTTTTACAAATTGCCGATAATATTGCGTCCACTCCCAAATGAGACGTTGCCACTTCGTGCAGTGCGAGTAGATGCCCTTTGTATTGAATGCGACGTTGCCGCTCGGGTGCGTGGACTTGCCGCGTGCGCCGATAGTTTTATATTCTGCTCGTGAACTTTGCGGACGCTATAGTACTCCGTACAAAAGGATGCAATTAAAGTTGTGCAGTATAATATTGTGATGAATGTTGAATATAAGTTATTCATTTTGATGGAAGATGGTAAAGCCGATCCATTCATAGGAAAGTCTTTGGAAAAAGACCTAGAATGTGAAATTTTAGAAATAGAGGACGTCTTAAGCGTTGCTGAAAGTAAAAACAGACTTCAAGAAAAAAACCGGTTGGAAGCTGCTTGTATCCAACGTGATCTTGCTGTCTTGAAGAGATCAAGGTGTCTTCAAATTCCGAGTAAACAGGTATCTTCTAGGTAAGCGCGCTACACCCTAGACCGCTTATCTGCTTTCATCAGGCAGTATGAAGTCAAACGCAAACCTATTCGAAATAAAATAAAAAACATCTTTAGTGTCGAACGAGAAGACGTTGCGCAGTTTTCCGAACGCAGTCCAGCCGAGTTGGATTCGGCCATTTCTTGAAGTCGAACCTACCTAACTGGAGTGCTCACTTGTCCTGGGTAGACGTAGGAGACAACGACTCGAAGAATTGAATTCTCAACAGAGATTGGGGTGGGTACGACATGGGAATTGCACATGATCTTCATCTTGTCCATGTTCATCTTAAGACCCACCTGCTGAGAGACCCGATTGAGATGAGAAGCTGAGTGATATATTCGCCCTTGATATTGATGCCGAATCCTTTCCATTTCAGGAGCTTAAAAGCGTTCTCCAGAGTAGCACTAAACAGTTTCCGAGATATAACATCCCCTTGTCTTACACCTCTTTTTAAAGGAATTGCCTTGAAGCTCTCTTATTGTACTCAGACAGATGTAGTGGCGTTGTTATACAAACACTTCAACACTTCCATACAGCGATAGTGAGTTACACTCTTTTGCACAACTTGTGTTGTCACTTTTCTTAAAAAATAGGACCACCACGCTTCTGTTCCATGCTTCTAGCGTAACGCTCTCGAGGACGACGTAGTTAAAAAGCTTCTGACAGACTTTTGGTCCCAGTATTCCACCCGGTTTCAGAAGCTCAGGTGTGACGCTCTATAGAAAAAATTCTCGTAAACACTTTGGAGCCTTTGTTCCGCTCGATGGTCTCATTAATATGTTTAATATAGGTCGAATCATACATGTCAGTGGATGTGAAGTTGGCTGCAGGGTGCATGAAACCCAATCAATGCGCTACTTTACGTGAGCTTCGGTCTGGATTGGATATTGCGCAGTCTGTAGCTAACCTCACATCCGCCGACTTCCGTTGTTGATCTCTTCCACCGACACAGTGTTCTCTTGGCATACAAAGCGGTTCCAGAGCTTGAGCTGAAAGTTCTCGCAGTTGTGGAAATGGGCACGAGTAGGTCGGAGCGTGGACTTCGTCAGGTGTGACCTTTCGAGCTTAATGTTAGTATCCAATGTGCCTCTTACGATTTTGTGATCGCTACCGGTTTTCACTACATGGATCACGGAGACATCATTGAACACCTGTTTCTCAGAGGTCATGATAAAGTTTTATGATTTCATTTTTTGTGGATCAATCGGATCTCATCCAGATCCACTTTCGGCGGCGGCGGAAAGAAAAGTTCATTCAATATGAAAAGTTCTTCTCTCTCCAATAAGTCTATCAACCTATGGCCCCTGGGGTTATCAGCTCAACTTTCTTCTGCCCATCTTTACATTGAAGTCTCCCATAACAACAGTAAAAGACGTATGATGTATGAGGACGTAAGTGGGGACTCACGTCCTACTACATAGTCTCCACTTCATCATCTGGATGTGACAAAGTCGGTGCACACCTGAATGACCTTCAGCGAATCCCTCTTGGATATTCTGAGTATCAGGTTTCAACCCTCCTTGACACACTTTCAAGGTGATAACATTGTTAGCGAGGGACCTGTGAACGAGAAAACCGACAACACCTTGGGACCGCTGGTAACTTTCCTGGTTCTACAGCAGGTTGCCGGACCTCAAGGTTATCTCCCTCTCTACGGACTTCAGATAACCCTGAAATATCCCAACTCTCCTTCCAACTCTTATATAACTGTTGCTCGAGTATTGTATTTTTCACATGCCATGTTTTTGTTGAGATCTCACATTTCTGTTAGTGATGGTCTATCACTAACGTGTCCTCTCGTGGGGGGTGCTCTGCCCTGTCCTTACCCTACCCCCTACCTAGCCTCTTAGCGGAACCCCTACCGTGTCCCCTACTGTGCCCCATACTGTACCTTCTACCGTGCCCCTTACCCTTGACCTAAAAATTACAAATTTGAATGTAGTAAGAACATAAACTGAAATCCGAAGTCAAAACAGTAAAGTTATCTTGGTAGGTAAGTTATTTTGTTATACTTGTGTTTTTATCAGTGATAATTAGTGAAAAATTGTGGTATTTGTTGATAATGAGCTGATTTACGTGCATGAGTGTAGGTAAGTGATGTAATGTTATGTATCATGTTGTTCCGTGTTGTTACCAAAACTCCATAGACGCCTCTAGTAAAGTCTCCACTGCTTTACTGAAGTATGACTTGGACTATGTTTGGACTTGACCGCGACTTTATTGGATTATGACGTGACTACGACAGTATCTATTTTGATTAAATATTATTAAAACTTAATACTTGACACTGGCAAATGCACAACAATGCGACGCCAAAACATAAAAGAAGAAGACGGAACCAGTGTACCTGAATAAAAGTAGTGTGAATATCTATAATTTTTAAATTTTTGTAAATACAAGTTTCACAGAAAGAAATATGGCAATTGATATAGAAGTCAACATTCACAAGAAGTTTTGCAATAATGCCTGTGGAAATGGTGGACGCAGTAAACCAGTATGAGAGAACGTGCAATAAATATTAAGTACTATAGACGCAAAAAAAACATCAGTATTGAAAAGAATATATAAAAAATATACGCTAGGATGTGCAAATGTACATGACGTAATAAGTGTACCAGAATAAAAGGAGTGTGAATATCTACAATTTTTAACTTTTCATAAATACAAGATGCACGGGTGCATGACATGTGATACAGAAGTCAACATTCACATGAACTTTAGCGGTAATGCCACTGGAAATGGTGGACGCCATAAGTCGGTGTCTCAGCATGGACGCAATTTCTACATCGTGATGTATATATATATATATATATATATATATATATATGATAAAAGTGTGTAATCGTATAAGTGGTAAACTTAGAAAATAAAATTGATGATTCATCCTTAACCTTTTAAAGATGAATCATCAACATTTTATAATGGGCTTTTATTAGCTTACATTTTTTTTTTATTTTGTGAGCCAATAGACTTCATCTTGGGTCAATGTAGGTGTTTACTTTACCATGGGATCAACTGAAATAGCGAAAATTAGTTATATACACATTTTGTCGCGGGTCGATGAACTTTTTGTGTATTAGCCGATTAATTATATTTTCGCTATTTCGGGGTTGGTCTCATTGTAAAAGTTAGTCAAATAATGAGTATGGTACACTAGAACATGCCTGTTGTCTAGAGATACGCTATATATTTATCAAATAAAATAAAACATACTTGTGTGCTACTTTTTCATCTGTCTTGGGTCAGACGACGCCTGAATGTCCTACAACTACCTCGATCACTTTCAGCTGGCTGAACGGTTTTGGGTAAGATTGTCTTATTGTTCCGGGAAAAATATGGGTTCCTTCAGTCAGGAAAATCGAAATGACTGATGGCTTAATCAAACATGCCGTATGCTGTACCGATCTTTTTAATAGTCCACTACTGGACGTAGGCCTACCCAGGAAGGGTGATTGGGCCATATTCAGCACGCTACCTCAGTGCGGGTTGGTGTGTTCACATATGCCATGTTTTTTTTTCTACGGACGTACTTATGTAACCTCAATGTTTTCCTTCACTAAAAAGCCAGTAGCGTAAAATCCCGTACATAAGTTTCAAAGAGTTTACTGTTACGGCACCAGAATTTGAGCCCGTCTCACGATTGTAAAGCGGGTGTTAATACCGCTAGACCAGTGGTCGTCAAAACGCGGCCCGCGGGCCGCATGCGGCAACGCGGCCTTTATTGGTGCGGCCCGCGGTACATTCTTTAATTAAAATCTGAAAAATGTTCATATTTGTTTTCAAATAACTAAAAATTAACGGAAAAACATTCACGCTCGCGGCACTCGCGCATATAAGTAGTAACGTGATCTGCTTTGTTCATGCCAGGATTAAAATGACTGAAAATAACAAACAAAACAAAATTGGGGCTCACCGCGGTCGCGCATGATAGCAGTCGTTGGTCTGCTTAGCTCATAATATATCTGTTTTGAAATCACTGTAAAAAACCGTTTTTTTTTTGCAAAAAAAGCAGTTGATTGGTCTATTACACAACAGTTACTGAAAAATGCTAAAAATTTCGCGCTCGCTTCGCTCGCGCATGTTTTTTTGTCATGGTTCGTTCAGTGGACAGCGCTGTAACCCAAAACAACTCGGGCTGGTATGTTATAATTAAGTTCATCAGTGTGCGGCCCGCAGTGTTGCTTCGCACTGTCGTATGTGGCCCTTGAGCTCATAATACATCGGTTTTGAAATCACTGTAAAAAACTTTTTTGCAAAAAAAGCAGTTGATTGGTCTATTACACAACAATTACTGAAAAATCCTAAAAAATTACGCGCTTACTTCGCTCGCGCATGTTTTTTTGCCATGGTTTGTTCAGTGGACAGCGCGGTAACTTAAAACTCGGGCTGGTATGTTATAATCAAGTTCATCAGTGTGCGGCCCGCAGTGTTGCTTCGCACTGTCGTATGTGGCCCTTGAACAGAAAAGTGTGACGACCACTGCACTAGATCATGACATGAGAATGCATTTGAATAAAATTTGGTGTACAAGATACAAGTGTGAAACGACATGGGTTATGAGTGAGTATACTGAAAAATATTCTTTCACGACCTAAAAAAACAGTATTTTAAAATGTGCTGATGAACTTGGTTTGATTTTAGTGAGTTTCTGGAAAACTATTTATCACATTGCTAACTATTTATGTTATTTATTTATTAACTATGTAAGATAGATATGTGAGTAGGCAATTACATGGATTAGTTTTCCATAATCACGTAAAGTATATTCATATTCAATTAATTCATAAAATATTACATTTACATGTTAATACGATAGGTTTACATACTCACTATCTAGATATAAACAGTTCCCACAGGAAATAGTAAAAGAGTTAAGTCAAATGTCTGATTTGGCGGGGCACCGCCCGCCGTGATCTCAGATTAATCAAGAAGGTGCTAAAATGGTGCGGCCCATTATTATTTGAAGCAAGTACTAAGATAATATGGACCAAAGCGCAGGCCACAAAATATCATCTTAAGCAAGTACTATGACAACGCGGCCCAAACCGCGGGATATTATATATCATCCTAGGCATAAATACCTTCTAAGAGAGCACGGATCAAACTGCAAGTTCTTATAATTTTAAGAATGTACTAAGACAACGCGGCCAATCTATGGGCCATTATCATTTTAAGAAAGCAATACAACAACGCGGGCGAAATAGTGGCTTATTATCATTATAAGCAATCCATCATATTTATCATTTTAACTAAAATGTCAATTTTTGGCTTCTTATAAATCAGTAATATTCTTAATATACAATATATTATTTTAAAATTCTGCTTATAATGTTTTTAAAGTGTAAATATGCCTTTTATATTTGTACGCCACAATGGGCAAGAGCATGCATTTTCTACTCTCTGAAAATCTGTATACATATGTACTACTTTGTATGTTGTTTACGCTACCATGTTTCTGACAAATAAAGTATCTTGAATCTTGAAACAAGTGCTACGAGTAAGACAACAAGTGCCAAATCGCGGGCTATTATAATTTTAAGCAAGTACTAGGACAACGCGGGCGAAGCCGCGGGTTTTAAGCTAGTTTAGCTAATATAATTACGATGGCGCCTCTGTAATCGGGATTTATGTCTCTTTGTTTAATTTTGGAAGCAAAAATTACATTACAATTTTGCCAAACTGAGCGGCACGTAAGTCTAGCGCTGAGGGTACTGTGGAGGGGATGGCTGCGCTTGTTGACCGCCATACTAAACTCTTGCGCAGCCACCCCCTCCACACTTCGCTCAACGCTAGACATATATGCCGCGACCTGTACTTTGTTTACATTGTAACTATTTCATTTCCAGTACAACGACATCAAACAAGAAGCAAACAAAGCGAAAATACTGCAAAATACGAAAGAAAAAGCCCCACCACCACAGCCTACCGAAAGAAATACCCCACCATTGACATTGCCACCTCCCAGAAATCTACAAATGCCAGAAAATGAGAAAAAAGCAACACCTTCAAAAAAAGACTTGACAACAATCTCTTCGAAACTTCCAAGCCACAAAAAACAGTACACATTGCAGGATCTCAAAAATAACTGCTACATTAACATAACCATCGACCTTAACAGACGAAACACATACTATTTGACGATAAAAAAAATTATGAATGATATGAAATGTCTCATGAACATTTATAAAGATATTATACCTCTTGAATTGTTTAGATATGTCTTAAGGGTTATTTTGGAGAAGCAAATAGCTGAAATATTAGTTGGGATCATCGAACAGTACAAATACAGAGGACTGTTTGAATTTTATAGGGATAAGTACCCTAAAAGTGGGGTTGATGATTTTTTAGAGAAGACGCTGTGTGAGATTTGGCGCGGAGAATACAATGATCCTTTGGAACATGGTATTTACATATTTTTATAAATACTTTTCGCTAAAAATGGCACAGCCAACAAGATTTTAACTGTGCACAAAATTCAAATAGTTTGCTCGAATTTATATATGCCATTTATAACCGACTTCCAAAAAGGAAGAGATTCTTTGTTCATCTGTATGTATTTTCATCGATGTTTTCGCCAATTGTGAACTTAATCAAAAAATATTTTTTTAGTTCGAAAGGCAGCGTTGATAGCCGTGGTGGTCTAGATGTAGTGACACCCGCCTTACAATCGTGAGGTCGTGGGTTCAAATCCCGGTCCCGTACCAATGAGTTCATTAGAATTTATGTACGGAATTTCACACCACTGGCTTTTCGGTGAAGGAAAACATCGTTAGGCAACCTGCATTCGTCCGTAGAAGAAATTCGATGGCGTATGTGAATCCACCAACTCGCACTGGGCCAGCGTGGTGGATATGGTTCAATCACCCTTCGTGGGTAGGCCTACGTCCTGCAGTAGACTATTAAAAAAAGGCTGGTACAGTTTAATCCAGTTCGAAAGGTCATACTCCCGAGGTTGTCCCATTAAAATTTTATCGAAATTGCCTGAGCCGTTTTTGAAAAATCAACAATAATATAAAAATTGTATCCATCAATTCGAGCGAAATAATCTAATTTTGTGCACGATGGAAGTCGGTTTTGCCATTTTTTGCCAAAAATTATTATTAGATTGATGATTTTTCAAAAATGAGCCAATTTCGATAAAATTTAAATAATACCTGGTAAGTAAGTAAGTTCGTATAGGCCGGGTGGCTAAGTACATCTACCAAACAAAAAAAAATATCTTCAAAATCGGTTCAGTTATTGCATTTTTGCATGGTCTGAATCACCTCCTGTCAGCTAAGCATACCAGTTCTGGATAACCCTGTATAATAATCAGTATATTCTCTTTACAGATAAGACAGATAACACCACAGAATCCCAAGAAAAAAGTATCAAAAACGTGACCTTAGACGATATAAGTTACGCAGAGGGTGTCTGGCAGATCGTCGTTACTAAAGAGAAATCTAAATTGGAAACTGAAGATGAACTATCAGATACTGATGAGAAGACTATAAGCACTAAAGAAATTAAAAATACTGCAGCAGTTAGTACATCTAAGGGTGATGAAAAAAGTAAGTTGTTGGTTTGTTCCCACTAGCCCGATTGATTACCTACAGATAGCGCGCGAGTTGAATGCAGTCGGGGTCTGAGGTAAAGAGCGGGAGCATCTCCCCCCGCTATCCGCACGCCCCACCTCACGCGCCTGGGCGGGTTGGGCGTGCGGATAGCGGGGGGAGACATTCGCATTCCTAAGCTCTGCATTCAACTCGCGCGCAGACTGTAGTTCGATCATCGAACTAGAGATTTTTCTTGATGAATGGTACTTTTTATGGTTCCGTACCCAAAGGGTAAAAACGGGACCCTATTACTAAGACTCCGCTGTCCGTCCGTCTCTCTGTCTGTCACCAGGCTGTATCTCATGAACCGTGATAGCTAGAAAGCTGAAATTTTCGCAGGTGACGTATATCTGTTGCCGCTATAACAACAATTACTAAATATAGAATAAAGTTAATATTTAAGGGGGGCTCCCATACAGTTAACCTGAATTTTTAACCGCTTTTCGCTCGATATTAATAATGGCAACAGGTAGATTCTTGAAATATTCACAGAATAATTAGTTGTATATTCAATTCAATAGTAAATATTTAAATTTAAATATAATAAATATTTATGGGGGGCTCCCATATAGTACGTACAACTCTTCGTGCGCGAGTCCGACTCGTACTTGGCAGATTATTTTATACGGTTCCGGGTAACTTCATTGCCCGTTTTTTGGGCCAAATCTATAGTAATTGAAATTTGACTCCCTTTCCGTGGACAGATTGATATGATATTTGAAATATAGCTTTAGTTTCGATGACAATACAATTTTTGTATTCAATATTGACATAAATACAAGATGGCCACCGCCACACTACCCCCTCAATATGGGTATCAAACAAATAAAAAGGCTTTTCATGTTTCAGTTTGTAGTAACAAACTAAAAACAAAATTAAAATTGGTAATAATCTTTATTAAAAAATTTGTCCGCAATAACGTGCATCTATATACCTATATAAGAAGAAAATATTTACCCACAAATCGTTCACTTCGTCACGGTAATAGATTAATGCTACCCAACTCACGACTTCACATACACTCATCTGGAACGCAATCAATGTCGATAAATAATTATATAACAAATTGCTTAATGAATTAAAATCCGAAAATAAGGACACAATATTTAAAAAAAATTAAAACAATTTCTAATAACTAAAGCTTATTATACAGTGGACGAATTTTTAAATGAAAAACATTGACATTATGTATTAGGCAAGTCAGTTTACAGAATTGAAGTATAAGTAACTATAAAATTTTATTTTATTTTTTTATTATATATTTATTTTATTTAATTTTACATTATGTATAGTATTTTTGACATTATAATATATTATGATTTTATTGACATTTTAATTTGTAACTTTTAGTGGACATTTATTTAACTTACCATTTCGTTTTTTTTATTTCATTAAATACTAGCAGCGCCCCGCGGTTTTACCCGCGTTGTGCCCGTTTCCGTGGGAATTTCGGGAATTTTTATACATATAAACCTTCCTCTTGAATCACTCTATCCATTAAAAAACCGCATCAAAATCCGTTGCGTTGTTTTAAAGATTTAAGCATACAGACAAACAAACGAAAATAGCGACTTTATTTGATACTATGTAAGGATAAACTAATATAACCTATTTATGGTGCCTTCCTCCAGTAGCGGCGTTAGGGTAGGGCGCGGTTGGGCGACCGCCCAGGGGCGCGAGACATAAAGGGGCGCCGCAGGCGCCCATTCACGCGTTTAACCAAGGTTAAAATAAAATTTGCAAGTGAAAAAAAAACAGGTAAATTTTTGCGCTCGCTTCGCTCGCGCTCTATCATTACGGTTTGTTCTTTGAGCAAAATGCCGCGCTCGCTGCTCTTGCGCTTAGTCATATTTATCATGTATTTTTTCACTGTTTTGTTTGCTCACTCTTTATGTTGAATTAGGTAATAGTACATTATGATATGAGTGCGGTAATTTTCAAAGCGCACGGATATCATACGACGTTTTATAACATTTTTGCGAGGAAATGAATAAAACTGTGAGTTGCGCCGCCGGCTGGTAGCAGCACGCGAACCACTGCAGGAACATCTCACTCCCAGTGCTGGCCATAAAGTCGTGCATCAGTCGAAGCATCAGTTCAGTTCAGTTCATTTATTCTCATATAGGTACAATAATGCACACTTATGAATGTCAATAGAAAACAAACAAAAAAATATACATAGCAATAAAGAACAAGTTATTAGTTAGTCATCGTGCGTTCCTTAAAATTCCTCGCTCGCTGCGCTTGAGCTTTGAGGCACTATAGTGCGTGAGCAATCATTTGTTCACACCACTGTAGGTACACCTATTGTATTAAAATTTCAGCTCTATTGAAAGACAAAATCTAAAAATTTCGCGTTCGCTGCACTCACGTTTAGTGGCAATATCATCGTAGTTTGAGCAAAAGACTGTCGAACCACAACACAATACCTAGTTTTACTAAGTACTTGTTATTTCGGTTTGAATTTCAATTAGGGGCGCCGTATAAATCTCGCGCAGGGCGCTGGTAGAGCTAAAACCGGCACTGCCTTCCTCTGTTCTGTTTTTGCTGCGCCCGACGGGGTCCTTATGCTACTTTGTACTCTGTATATTTTTACCATCATGTACTTTATGGAAGCAGAATAAATGAATAATGAAAAGCCGAAATATAGGTATACGCACCCGCGGCGAGAGACTCGCGCCGGGGCACACCCGCCCGCCAACCTCATGCCTCCCGCGCGCTCCCTACGCCCGTGCTCACCACCACGACACGTGGCGTCGGCATTGTGCACACATGCGCAATAATTAGCGAATCACGGCGAAGTGTCATCTGCGGCTAACTTCTCATCCGCCGACTTGTGTGGCGCTTAGTATAACAGCTATTGTTTTTGTAACGCCAAGTTGGCGCCTCACGATTGCCTTGAAAACTCTGACAACAGGGCTAGCCACCCGGCCAATACGAACTTACCTTACTTATTGATTTTATTGTCATTTTCACAGATGCAGAAGCTGAAGAGGTGCCTGGACCGCCTGAAGCGAAAATCCGGAAAATTTGTAGCGAAGTGACTGTCTCTTAGAATTTAGAACCATCAAGAGTGTACAGGGTTATCTGCTTGCCCTGTAGTAAGCTGAAAATAGCTGATTAAGACCATCATTATGAACAACTTTTACTATGGAACCAGCTAAGCATTCGAGAAAAAACTCAGATATTCCATACAAAATTGCAACTCATAATTATTTTTGCAAAAAATGGCAAAATCGCCTTCCATCGTGTACAAAATTCGAAAATACGCTCGAATTGTTTACATTGTTGTTGATTTTTCAAAAACGGCTCTACCGATTTCTGTAAAATTTAAATGGTGGTTAAATTTTACAGAGGAGTATACCCTTTCGAACTAGAAAATATTTTTTCGATTCGGTTATCACAATTGGCGAAATTTTCGATAAAATAAACACAAAAAAATACATACAGACGAACATAGATCCTCCTCCATTTTGGAAGTCGGTTAAAAATCGACACAACGTATGAAAACAGCTGATTTAATTTTCTCGAATTCCGTTCTGTGCCCATAGTAAAAGTTGTTCATGATGATGGTCTGAATCACCTCGTTTCGGCTTAGGGCTCGTACACATAGAACATATGTTGAAATATAATAAAACGGATGTTTTACAGGTCCGTTTAAACGTATAATATGCTAGCGTTTGTAGTTGTATGAGCGAGTTTACACAGAATACAGTATTCCTGATCCAGTAAAAAAATCCGATCCGACAAAATAAGCAACAATCCGTTTTACAGGTCCGTTTAAACGTATATGTTATTAGCGTCGGGTCCGTTAAAATCGGTTCTGTAAATGCTTTGTGAATATTACCACCAGTAGCGACGGATCAGTTAAAAAGGATCCTGTAAAATCGGACGCTATGTGTACGCGCCCTTAGTACACCAGTTCTGGATAACCCTGTGTAGGCTGAATATAACTTGTTGACGGCTGTTATGTTAGCTACGAGCTGCGGATAACCCTGGTGTGGCTGTTAAGTGAGCTGCAGTCAGGATTTGGTTGTAGCCTGTAGCTAACATCATATCCGTTATGAAAGGGGTTTGAACATTTTTGTATGGAAGCTGGCAAATCCACACGCTCTATTATGATTTTTTTTTACAAAGTTCCGCGCACAAAGAACGTATTATATATGGGTAGGGGAGGGGACACTTATACATACAATAGATGTTCAGTACTATGATCTAAAGTGTCACGTTATCGAGATATTTGAGTGCAAAATTCGCAGTTCTCGTAAAGCGATCTTTACATCCTAATATCTCGAGAATGTGACACTTTAGGGTATTATAGTACGAAACATTGTGTATAAGCGTACCCTACTCATTTAACCCCTAAAGTGCACAGCGCCATCTAGCGGAGGTGAGGAAGTGTCGCGGCCGCTCGCGAAAATTATTGCATTTCCGCCGCGACCTACTAAAATCGCGACATTTAGAAATAATGTATAGAGTCGTAATGGACTAGCCCTACTATTTCTATATTTGTCTTTCTAGCTACCTATCTGTATATGTTAAAGCGGGATGACACGATCCCGTCAACTCTTATTCGATTATAAACAAAAGACGACGCGCGTGTCCAGATTCTGGGCGCCTGGCCGCAGTGCCACTTTCTAACAAAATTTTCCCGCCCAGATTCTAGTCGCGCGCCACCGAAGGGGATATACTACCTTACTTTCATCGTGCGCGGAAACTTTGAAAAAAAATCATTATGACGGCGGGTGGATATGCTGTGGCATATTCTAACCCCTTTGATTCGGCGTATTAAAACTACCGTAAATAAGACTGCTATTAGATTAGGGTGTGCCTGTGTGCCACAAAGTTATATTATGCTCTTGCAAAGGCCTTAGTATGAGCATAGACGAATAAATATAGTACTAGAATATGTTCGTCTATGGACTCTATGGTATGAGTTTGCATATTAGACTTAGAAGAATTACAAGTAATAGAAGTATTGTTTAAATAAATTTTACTCAAATAAAAACTACTTTACAGCTGTCTTATTCATATCTGGTTATGCAGCATACGCGAGAGTGAGTGTAACAAAAAAAACCGCAATGTCTGTCTCTTACGTCAAAATCACCAGTTGGGATGTCAAAATTTGTTTCCACTTGGTCTTTTGTCTTTTTCGGAAATTTGAGCCCTCTAGTTCCAGTAAGAAGGTTCAAATCTCTGATCATTTTACCTTCCTACTTTTTACCTTTTTGAGTTTGGACACCCGAGATAGCTCAATGCTAGTTTCTGAAACCCTTCGAAATTACGTAAGTTCGGGTGTATGTGCATATTTTTCTAACACCTTTTAAATTTCATATTTAGAATGGGACAAAGTGATGTATCTCTTGCTATTTTAGTACTGTTTCATTACTTTAGTTCTTATTCTATGCTTACAAAGGCCTTAGTATGAGCATAGACGAATAAATAGATATAGTACTAGTATATGTTCGTCTATGGTCTCTACGGTATGAGGCATAGTAGAGTTTGTGCAAAAAGAGAAGCGCTGTAGGTGAGGTCGCCCGTGTGCCATTTTAATAATTTTGTTACGTTTACAACAATACTCTGTCATTGCTAGTACAACTAAAAGTGTTTGATACTTGGTAGACACCAATTCTGTTTTCATCAGTACTCGTCTACCAAGTATAGTCGGTACCTTGGCTGCTGATTAAAATCTTATTGTTACTTCACCACACCACGACGGTTCTCTTATTGCACAAACTCTAAACGAAAACTTATCGTTTTCGTGTGACTGTATATTGTGTTAGTTCTTCCTCGTTTCGTTAGGGGCACGGTAATGATATGTAATAGTATTGTGACTCGGTCCTGTCCTTGAAATATGTAAATAAATAAAATAAATAAATATTTGAGGACATCTTACACACGGCCTCTGACCCCAAACTAAGCAAAGCTTGCTTATATGCCTACAGCGCCACCCGCCCGCTTTCAGTATTTTAATTTCCTCTACTCACATACTGCAGTTTATTTCAATTGTGTTGTAAACATATTATATTTATTACAAAAAATAAATTCGTTGTGAATGAAGAAGCCTCAGACCAAATAAAAAAATCAAGACAACATCGTGAACAGAAATGAGGCCAGTTTTTTATGCATGTGGTGAGTGCGTCAGTGTTGCGCCGCCATAGTTCCACTGACCAGCAAACGCGTAGTTTCGTTGTACGTGTTTCTGTGTGTAATTGTATCTGTACACGGCGAGGCGTAGGTAGTTTGGCGACCTCACTCACTAATTGTTTAAATTTTTATATGAAAAAAAAACTGTTGCCTGTAAAGTCGGTATACGGGCGAAAGTTTTACGTGACAACGACTTTGAGACGAATGAACGAGCGAGTGAGAGGCACTTACGTGCCTCTCACTCGCTCTCATTCGTCTCATTCGTCTCGTTGTTTGTAATTATTAGGTGTTAGTAATTATTATTGACAATAACTGATTAAATCTTAAGTAAAACTTAGTTCGAGAAAAGTGTGAGCGGAGCGTAACGCAGTTTCTTGAAGTGTCACCCGGCAAACCAATTTATAAGACGTTGTCACGTCAAAACCGGATACACTCACGATAATATTTGAAACGGCCGAGCCGCTATGCGCCCGACCGGTTTCGAAGTAGTTAGTACTTCTTCATCAGGGAATACGCGCGCCCCCGATGACGGACGCCCGCGCACTTTTTCATATAAAAATTTAATAATGAATCCTCACGCTAGTTTCACTAATTGTTTGTTTTTCAGCATTCTGTCTTGATTCTTTTATTTATTTTGAGGATGAAGCGTTCAATAAAAATACGTATTGCGTTTTTTGATGTTAGTTAAGTTTAGGGTTCCGTAGTAAAACGAAGAACCCTAAAAACGTAAATCGCACTGACCGCGACTGACTAGCATACCAGAGCATACCCCGCTCCGAGGCGCGTAGGTGTGATTCGCGTTCCGACCGTTTGTATGAAGACGGAATACTGTTAGATATCATTACCATGGCCAGGGGCACTGTACATCATTTGTAGTGAACTATTGTTTACTATACAATATTGTATAGACTGAGGTTTATATAGTATAATACATGTGTTAAGAGATACATTTGTCTTATTTTTATTTTAGTGCATAATGCAATTTACAGGCGGAATCAAACAACTTGTCGGCTGTGATTTTAGCTAGAAGCTGCAGATTTAACCCAATCCTGACCGAATGTCAGCTTACTTAACAGCTGCGCCAGGATTGGGTTATCCGCAGCATGTAGCTCAGAGCCGCCAAGTTGTTTGATTCGACCTATAATTATGTACTATGTAATTAAGATACCACACGTTTGAATACATTTTTCGCTCATATGTTGTGTGTTTTATTATTTATTTATATTCTCGAATATTTTTGATCGATTTCTATGGGACCGGTCGCCATGGTACCGATAGAAACGAGTAAATGTTTTTATCTACACTAATGTTGTAACATTCTACTTATGTTTCCAATACTTGACTTATAATGACTACTGTTATAGCGCAGACAACATTTAAGCAATTTCACATGATGTTATAATATCCACATCGATATCGTAAAATCTCATTATAACATCGCGCGCTCGCTCCTGATTGGCCCTGCGCGCGCAGCTGCGCTCTCATTGGTTAGATTTTAATGGCGCCAAGTTCACTGTGACAATACACGTACGCGTGAATTTAATGTTTCGCAATATGTTTATTTTTTATTTTTATTAGTGAAGATAAAGTAGTGTATGCAACTGCATATAACACGGGTATTAAAACACGAGTGTGAGTTTATGAAACGAGCGCAGCGAGTTTCATAATAGTAACGAGTCATTATATGACAGTTGCATAATCTACTATAATTTAACCTCATAGAAATCTGATGGACTTTACATAGGTATTGTAAACAGTAGAAATATACAAATATTTGTATTTCGTTCGCTGAATCAGAATCAGAAATCATTTATTGCATAAAACTGGTACAAAGGTCTTATGAATAATTTTCATATAGTAACACAGTTCTACCCTCTTCGGGCGTGCAATATTTATGTACGCGTACATAGTACAATAATAAGCCCGATTACAGAGGCGCCAGCGTAAATTAAATAGCAACGTAAAAAGCGTTCTCTCTATCGAATGCCGAAAGTGAAAAAGAAACGGAACTATGCTATTTAGCTAATATAATTACGCTGGCGCCTCTGTAATCGGGCTTAATGTTAATGTTTTGGATTTATTAGCCATTATATACCTACAGGCTACAGGGTATTCTTTGCATAGTTGCAGAGGGGCATAGGCCGGATCCAAAGAACTTTAGACTAGATTGTGCACCAACATTTTTGTTTAGCTAAAATGTGAGACAGACAAGTTATAGTTAGACGAAACCAGTCGGAGCGAGAGGGTCCGGTTAAGAGCTGTGTCCTTGTCTGACGTCTTTCCAGCAGCTCATCATCAATCATTCAAATTGTAGAAGTATTAGAAAAAAATAGGCCAAGTATCATAAATCAGAAATTTATCTATGTTACAAAAATAAAAAAAATGTTTACACACTATAAAAGAAATAGGAACTTAACTTTACCTACACTATAGTCTGACCGTTTAACTGAGTCCTCGCCTGCGCGGTACAGAGGCGCGGGGGTAGACGACAAAGGGGACTGAGACAGGTGCGAGCGGCGGGGACTCAGTTAAACGGTCAGACTATAATATACTAGTAGTCCGCCCCGGACTTAGACCTCGCGCTATTCCTATTTTATATCATAAATACTGTGATTTCAAAAAATAATAATAAACTTGGTATGAAAGTTAGGCGAATTCTTTTTAGGGTTCCGTACCCAAAGGGTAAAAACGGGAAACGGTAAAATCATACTCCTATTTTTTCAATTAGATATTTGTTTGGTGTGTTAAGCCTAAGCGGAGACAACAAATACGTAATATTCGTATAGTGAGTTGTTATTCGACAACGCAACCTACCGCCGACGCTCCACCACATATACACAACTTCGTTGTCCGTCTGTCTGTCCGTCTGTCTGTCACCAAGCTGTATCTAATGAACCGTTATAGCTAGAAAGCTGAAAATGTATATTTAAGGGGGGCTCCCATACAACCAACCTGAAGTTTTAGCCGTTTCTCGCTCGATATCAATGATGGTAACAGGTAAATGCTTGAAATATTCACAGCATATTTAGTTGTATATTCAAACAATAAATAATAAAATTAAAATAAAATAATATTTAAGGGGGTTTCGTACAGTACGGAACCGTTCGTGCGCGAGTTGTACTCGTACTTGGTCGATTACGGCCCAAACATGAATTATTTGACCTGAGTTATAATCGGCCAAGTACGAATCGGACTCGCGCACGGAGGGTTCCGTACTGCATGGGAGCACCCCTTAAATATTTATTTTATTTTAATTTTATTATTAAAGGGAATAAAAAGCTAAATAATCTGTGAAACTTTCAAGCATCTACCTGGTACCATTATTAATATAGAGCGAAAAACGTCTAAAAATTCAGGTTTGTTGTATCGGAGCCCCTTAAATATTTATTTATTTTGTTTTTAGTATTTGTTGTAATAGCGGCAACGGAAATACATCATCTGTGAAAATTTCAGCTGCCTAGCTATCATGGTTCATGAAATACAGCCCGGTGACAGACAGACAGACGGACATCGAAGTCTTAGTAATAGGGTCCCGTTTTTCCCTTTGGGTACGGAACCCTAAAAACAACCGCTAAGTGAAGTTTACACTTTGATAGCACTTGGTGGCGCTAGGCGTCCAAAATGGGCTTGGTATTACATAAATATTCTTACAAATTAAATATTATCATGAAATTTGCCTGAACAATTACAAACAAAATATTATTCTGAATTATGCGTGAACATGAGCGGTTATTCTTACAATTTTAAATAAAATACTCGAGCGTGCAGTAATATTACTCCGCAACTCCCGCAGAAAGTGGCGCCGTTTTGCCTCTTTTTAACACCGGTCCTGGTATCTTCGACACCACTGAACAGAATATGCTCATATTCGAACTTAAAAATTCTAAATATATAAACTACGTGCATGCTAAATTTCATGGAGATCAGCTGAGCGGTACTTGAGTTATCGTCGAACAAAGAAACATACAAACATAGAATAATGACCAGTACTTCTCTAAGCATACAAACATACATCTGACAGCTCAAGTGCCGGCTCGTCCCAGTAGACTCAGAGACCTCGCTAAAGCTCGGTCAACTAACAAAACACTATTTTATTTCTGCGACAAGTCGGCTCCATCTCAGCATAATGCCGGCTGCGAACAACCGGCGCTGATCTTCCGATGGCGCCACAGAGCTATTACAACTAGAGAGATAGCGCTTTTGTAGCGTAAGGCTCAACCACAAAAATGTATGGGAAATCTTGCCCAGAGCTGTCAAAACTGTCAAATATGAATTGGAATTTGATACTACTGAGAGAAAAACACGGCAACTAGTCACTGAATCGAGATATCTTTCATGTCTCTTTCTGACTCGTGCCATAATAAATCATTGCATCTCATTCTTTCTTTTCTCGATTGACCACTTTATCCCTCTGATATCTCTGTGGATGGCGCCGACAGGTGACGTCACACACGTGTCACAGTCAGTTACATGCATAATTTAAAAAGAAACTTAACATGGTATTTAGAGCGGAGGCAGTTAAAATATTGGATAATGATTAAACAAATATAGTAAATAAGTAAAAACAAGAAAAAGATATTTTACAAAATTATCACATGAAATTGTGTTACATATTATATAGATCAAATGGCACTAGTGGCGGGTAAGTGATTCTTGGCCCTTCTGATGTTCAAGGATAAATTTCTTTAGTTTTAGTCGAAAACTATGTATACTTTGCAGGTTCCTAAAAGGTGAGGGAATATTGTTCCAGCACTTCGACGCAGCATAGCGAAAACTGCCTCTAAAAGCGGCAGAGCTGTGCCGTTGCGTCACTAGCTGCGTTGTACATTTGCGGGCTGTGTTACGGTACGATTTCCATGACAACTTCTCGTACAGATAACTCGGGGTTTTGAGTTTGATGACGCCAAGTGCGTGTCGGACTCGCGCACGAAGGGTTCCGTACCGTATGGGCGCCCCATTCCTCCTGCCGTTATTAATAGCGAGCAAAATCCTCCTAAAAATCAAGTTTGTTGTATGGGAGCCCCCTTAAATATTTGTTTTATTCAGTTTTTAGTTTGTTCTTATAGCGGCAACAGAAATACATCATCACTGAAAATTTCAGCTGCCTAGCTATCATGGTTTATGAGATACAGCCCGGTGACAGACAGACAGACGGACATCGAAGTCTTAGTAATAGGGTCCCGTTTTTACCCTTTGGGTACGGAACCCTAAAAACTAACGGTTCATAAACTATTAAACGTTTTAAAATATTTCTACAGTTCTTAGAAGTAATAATGAATTCGATGTAGGCACAGAACAGCAGAACTAGATTAGAAAGGAAATCCATACAAATGTTCTATGAAAACCGCTGTCGCCAAGTGTGTATTACCACTGTAAAATATCTGCACAATAACTGTGCAATTTTCACTAGCATCGGAGATTTTTTTTTCCCTTTAGAATAGAGCGTAGTATACTTTCTGTCCCATCACCAAGGTACCTAAGACCCATAACATTAATTTGGTCATAATTTAAATGCCGTGTTAAAGTTATTAAATTCACTTTATTTTATTAATGTTACATAACAATGGCAAATGCGTGGTACATGTCAAGCCAAAAAAAAAAATAATGGGCCAATCTCGAATTTGAATATGGTATCACAGTTGTTTTTTGGCATTTAGCTAGTGATGGGCGACATGAATTGTGCAGTTTAATTTTATCGATAATGTGATTTAATACGTATTGCAAAATTTATGGATAATGTAACTGGATATATGTAGTATATAATTGATGAAAATGATTGTGCAGTTTTATTACTATTTAGGAATTTTTGGAATTAACACTGAAAAATCATGTCAACGTGCCGTATTGTATTAATTTATAAAACTTGTGTTTCTATCAGTTCTAATATAGGTACTACATGGATGCCAAATCAATTCCTGCGAACTATTTGGATTTCGTACACGGTGGAAGTCGCCTAAATTCCATTGTTGGCTAATCAATTGTATTTAGACATTTTGTGCTGGCCACGACTGTACTTAACTATTTTTCATAATGAATATTATCATAGTACAAATATTTTATTAAATTACACCATAATTACAATACAATAAAAAATAACTTTATTTTCACATCGTAAATACAAAACAAGCTTAAACTAACATTACATGTGAACACAACTGAATTACATGTGACAATATTAGTTATCATAACATCATAATAGAACTTACACTTGACACTGGCAAATACATATTCCATGCGACGCCAATATTTATAAGGAGAAGAATGATTACAATCATATTTTTCTAGTTTGGAGCTCGATAATATAATTAATTCATTGGATTAGCTGAACGTAGACGTAAATGGTTACGTGGGCGAGTAAGAGCGCGTGCTTGTGCTAGCGGGAGAGATTATTCGGGGTGGTTCGTATACATTTTTTCTCGAAACATTCTATTTTAGCGTCCCTTATTATAAGTCAACATTTATAAATATCTTTAAGTAGTGTTCCATACCTCATAACAAGGAACCCTTATACCTAGACATACATTGCTATTTTGTTAATTGGAACTATACAATGGTATAAGGAACTTCAGAAAAGGTTAATCTTTACTGACAATAGGCCGATTACTTAAATAAAATCGGATTTAATTTTCAAACACGCATCAAAATAAAAAGTAATTTAATTCAAAAACACTAAAGAGTATTGATATCAACTTCAAAGAAAATCAACCCCAAAATAACTTTCATATTTCAATAAAACACGAAACACATCTTCCATCAATTCTATTACAGAATGTTAATGCAAAATCTAAAGTAAATTAACCAAAAATCACGTTGTTTCACACAAATTTAGCTCTAATTTTTCACGTCTGTATTTTCCTGGTTAGAATTTCGGTAAATTATTCTTATCAGACGCCTACTTCATACAAAGAACTCACGCTCCGAATTTCAAGTCTCTCCTGCCTGACCGCTTATTGAAGCGGTTTAGGCTGTGCGTGGATCCGTCAGTCAGTCATTCAGATCTAAGCATTTTATATGTCGAGATAATATACATGTATAACTATAAAAAACATGTTAATTAAGAACCACGTGTAAATGGAACGTTTGTAGGAATCCAGTCTTGCCGTCCTGTAGCCTCGATCCATTTACTCTTCGTCAGAGGATCGGCTGGAAAGCTGCAATGAAGATACAATGTTTCAATGAAAATCAAAGCAAACATGCAACTGCAGTCGGCTTCGTGTTCAATCTATATATTTATATGTATATTATTGGACCTGATAACTTTTATTCATAAGGAACATAATAGTTAAAGTGTGATGCAAATACAATTATTGGTAAAAATTACACCACAATCACAAATATTTTATTAAATCCAAATATTCAGATACTTAATAACAATAAATTTCGAATTGCGAAATATTAACTTACTAGCGAAATTTATCGATGTCGATAAAATGTTTGCAACCACTATCAACGAAAATCTAGGCAGTAAAATAAATCATTTAAATTTAAAAATGCCCACAATTTAGACTTACCAGTGAAAGGATATTCCTCCTTTTTGTAAACTAAAGTCTTTGCTTTGTATTCGACACGTTATAATAGCGCAAACCGGCATTTTTTTGGCAAAAATTACCTCTGAAATCACTTGAACGACTGAGACAGTAAATGTCACGATTTCACGTAACTTGAGTTATAACTCATGTACGTGGCGACAAACCTCCCCTCCACATCGCCTTTCTAGTGGATGTAGGTATTTAAAAAAATAAATTTATGAATAAATTAGTAAGAGTAGTGGTTCTCTTTTTGCACAAACTATAAAGAATTTAGTGTCCATGGTCATGAAAAAAAACTATTCTTTTTTTCAACGACGACGACCTGCGGCTGTGTTACTATATGTGACAGGATTCTGGCTTTTTGGCATATTAGCCCTTTGTTTTCTCTCTGACAAGTTTGATGGCAGTTTTACAATATAGAAAAAACTTTATTGTTTATCTTTGTACAAAATTATGTAACTTTAACCTGAAAAGTTCAAACAGCCTGCCCATTTTGAGCGTACAATAGTAAAATAAAAACAGGCAGATTTGGTAGTAGGTAGGTATGGGCTATAAATGGTGCAGTATCGGCCAGTGAAAGGAAGACTACCTTGGGCCCTAACGCGCAGCTTTATGTGAGTTTCAGTCAGGTTTGGATATTTCGCAGCTTGTAGCTAACTTTACATCCGCCAACTTGTGTGGCGCGGCCTATACTTCATATTTAAAAAAAAACTGATTGTATTTAAGTTCATATATACAGGGTTACTGGTAATCAATTAGCATCCTTTTAGGGGCTTATTCTGCACAGCAAAACTAACTACTTTTGTTTTGCGAATTTTGTCACATCCTTCTGATTCATCGGGACAAATATTTTTAATTATTTCTTTAAAAGCCCTTGGTCGTGGTCGTTGCAGCCTCGGCGCAAGCAAATTATCGTTGTCAGAATCCTTATTCATTGTAATTATGCTGTTTTTGTAGCTCGTTTTAATTTCGTCTGCACTTGTAAATATTTTACCTAGCGTCAGAGTTAGGTAAAAATAAATACAAGTTGTAGTGATAAACTCTTGTAATGCCTAAGATTTTTATAAAACACTTGTTCGATTTTACATTTAAAAAGTAAAATACTCTATGGTTTGTCTCTGATCTACGTACAAGTACTTGTAGCTTGTACATTGGTTGTCTTGTAGCTTTTTAAAACACTGTACTTAATTATTTTTTGCGGTGTTGCCAGTTTTTCACTACAAGTACAAGACTTGTAGCTTTATAAAATAGGGCCCTGGTGGTCCAAAACGTCGCCCTGAGGATGATCACAGGAGCAAGCCGGTATGTTCGCAATGACGTCATCGCCTGGGACATGAAGATCGAGACGGTGGGGGAGTACGTAGTCCGTGTGGCGCGCGGCATGTATGATCGCGCTGACAACGGGCCACACCCTCACCTTGATAACATTGCACTGCATCATGCACGCCCTCCTGACGAACGTACCTGGCGTGCCTTCCTACGTGATCTCCTCCCTGGCCGAGGAGGAAGCAGAGGGAACATGCGGCAACAAAGATGAGGCCCTAAGAAAGTACCACCACGCCATGATATGACCATCTTGGCCAAGAAATGGCAGTCGGAGGTGCTCGAGCGGGTGGTCCAAAAACTCGCACCTCCCAATCTCTCTGGCAGCAGTGTCCTCCAGCTCCCAGCCTCAGCAAGGAAGGAATCCTCGACGCTGATTCCTAACTTCCACAACTTCGGGAGGAAGAAGGACCCAAATTGATTGATTGGTGCAGTACCGAACAAAGAAAAAGCATAAGTAATTTTAAAATGCCAAGCATAAAAAATATTCAATGTTGTTACTTAGCTATCTGTAACTTCGTAAGTAGTTATTTTCCCATACCAGCTTTTGTTGAATTTGTAGTTCATTTTAATTGAAATCACGGGGTTCATCCCGGGAGGCAAATACCTATTTGTTAAAAAAAGAGGGTGGCAAATAAAATGGCAAGAGGCTGGCTGAATCTCCATTTTTAATTTGGTCACACTGAACAGCGGCCGGCCGACTGATGGCGCCGAAGGCGAAGTAAATTTTTATTTTGTTTGATAAAATTTAAAGAGCTTCGTGTAAATGATCAACTTTTCAAGATGACTTTTTTTGAAGATACATTGATTATTCTAATCTCTCAGGTAAATATACAATTGTGGTATAAATATGAGGTTAGCTAAGCATGTAGGTACCCTGTTTTCAAATTTTCCAAGAAAATAAAATGGCAAATACTTAAAAATTACTTACGTGTCCTTTCTGCGTATAATAGTATTATTGTCAAATCTTCATAATTGTTACCTAGGAATGTAATAAGTAGAATCAAGCTATTTAAGATTATCTCATAAAAGTATTGTAAGCCATTTTGCTGTTGCTACCATAAAAACCTACCTACAATAAACATAAGTACCAAAAATTAAAAGAAAACTCATAGAATAACTTAAAATACGACAGTATTTAGTCCTAGTCAATTGCCCTATCCTGAAAAACAAGATGTTTTCGTAAGTATCTTTGTGTCATCCTCTGCGACAGCACTACCAGCCAGAAAAAAAACATATTACCTTAAAATAATGTACATTAGACGTACATGATGTACGTATAATTATAATTGCTGTTCGTCCATTAGGTACTGATAAAATAGACATCAATTGTGGCGCTGCTGCGGAGCATACTCTCTCTCCAGCAGAGCCACTCCGAACTTAGAAAAATTAAACTAAGAAAAATTTCGAGCCAAACCAAACTCATAATTTAAATTACTTACATAGATTTTGAGGTTAGTTCACAGATTTATTTTGTAGATTGAGTTTACATAGATTTTCAAATAGAAGAAGCCTGCCAAGAAGCTTCTCAGGGCCAAGAACCTGCTCCTAGGATGTATAAGCGGAGCTTGATTCATATAACAACAGCTGCAAAAAAAAGTTGTTGCTCCATTTAACTATATGGATGGTAATGATGTTAAAAATCATTATCAATAGGTAGTTCCATAGTATATAGTTCATATATAGTTCCAGGTTGCCTCACGAATGACACGATGTTTTCCTTCACCGCAAAGTTAAAGTTTTAGATTCTGTACATAAATTCTAAGGTATTCATTGGAACGGGACCGGGATTTGAAGCCACAACCCCACGATTGTGAGGCGGGTGTCATTACCACTAGACAACCACAGCTTCTAGAGAACTACTAGTTTACAGACAACACAGGATTTATTTTCTTTTTCAGATAGTGTTTTTCGTGGGTGGCTGGATATTTTTCGTGAAACAGCTATTCAAAGACTACGAAGTACACCACCTCCTTGTGCAGTTGATATTTTCTGTCACGTTTGCTCTCAGCTGTACAATGTTTGAGCTTATCATATTTGAAATCATTGGATACCTGGACTCAAGGTATGATTTGGAATAAACTGTACATACAGGGTTATCCTGAGGACCTGTCTGGATAAGGGACCTGTGGACGAGAATTAAAGTGGCAATGGGCAGGGCACATAGTTCGGAGAACGGATGGCCGATGGGGCAGTAAAGTTCTCGAATGGAGACCACGGACCAGCAAGCGCAGCGTAGTACGTCCACCGACTAGGTGGACTGACGATATAATAATGATCGCAGGAACGTGCTGGATGCAAGCCGCTTCCAACCGGCCTTATTGGAAATCCATAGGGGAGGCCTATGTCCAGCAGTGGACGTCTTACGGCTGATGGATGGATGGACAGGGTTATCCAGAACTGGTGTACTAAGCCGAAAGAAGGTGAATCAGACCATTATTATGAAAAACTTTTATTATGAGGCCCAAACAGAATTCGAGAAAAAAATATATGTTCCATATATTTTGTAAAAGTAGCAATTTTGTATAGAACAGTTGATTATTTTTTCTTGAATTCTGGGTTGGCCTTATAGTAAAAGTCGTTCATAATGATGGTCTCAATCACCCCTCTTCCGCTTAGTGCAGGGTAAGCATATAACCCTTTATAAACATAAGTATCTGTTTATATATAGACTGCCTCGGTGGCTCAGTGGTTAGTGATCCTATCTTCTGGGTCAAAGAGGCATGGGTTCGATCCCCACCCAGGGCAAGTATTTATGTGATGAACATAGGTGTTTGCTCTGTGTCTGGGTGTTATTTAGTTACTATCTATATAAGTATGTATTTAAAAATATGTAAATGTAGTGTATCAGCTTCTGGCAGCCATATCACAAGCTTTGCTTAGTTTGGGGTCAGAGACCGTGTATAATATGTCTCCAAATATTTATTTATTTTATTTACAATATACTGCCTTTTGCTTGCGGCTCCGCTCGTGTAATATTTTGATTTATGTGCTATTATATGGGAACCTTTTTAAATTTCAGGGATAAAAAGTTGCCTGTGTTACTTTCCGTCTTTCAAACTACGTTCATGCTAAAAATCAAGTCAATCCATTGCTCCGTTGCTGCGTAAAAGAGGAACAAATCAACAAATAGTTTCAGATTTATAATATTAGTAACGAAGTAAGGATAAGGATTGTAGGCAGACTTGCATTTTTAACTGACTTCCTTCGATCAAATATCTACAGAGCCACAGTCTCTAAGTGAAAGTAGTAAAAAAAATGTCCGAACGCCGTCATACATACCGACTTAAACATTTACATTAAATAATTCACTATTACGCGTTTTCTCGAATCTCTATGTTATGTCACCTAATAATTGCTTGTAACCGAGCACTTTAGCCACAGCCCGGACACTCCGCGATTTTTCATACAAAATCTGCTGTCTTACGCACACTACACAACTACTTACTCACAGACAACACACATACGCACGGTCGCTACACGTGCATTTGTGTGCGGAACGTCTATGGCTGTCAGCGATCACTACAACGTGACGACATGCCGCGTGAGTGAGACAGTTGCGTACTCAATTTGCAAAAATGAATATAAATCTAGTGCTTAAAAAAGTATAACAATTACATTATTTGGAAGCATTTTAACGAAAAGTAACCGATCTAATTCATTTTAAAGAAAATATCAAGAGAATGTTACCAAATAATGTAAAATAAGTTCCTATTATTTATCCTTAGGGAAACATTAAACTTTCTTGTTTTGTTACGTATCATTGATATTCAACCATACACAGTACAAGTCTTCCCTATTGTCACAGTCTAGGTAGTTTTTATTAGAAAATCCACCGGCCAGTGCAGCCCGCGCGCAGATACCGAGTTCTGTCCGTGGACGCGGGGTGGAAGTGAGGAAGACTCAAACGGGTGGGGGGTAACGAGTGGCCGTTCTATACGTAGTATTATTATATATTCTTTGCTTTAGCATCGCGCGGCGTTGTAGTCGGCTTGCAATCGCTTTACGACTAAAAAGCCTGCCCACTACGTATTTTGGGCAGAGTTTTGGCTCAGAAACTTGTTTTGCACGATTGTGACTCTATAGATATTTGCTCGAAGCTGACTTCAAAAATGAAGGAAGTTCTATGTTCGTCTGTATTTGGTTTGAACGAGTATACTATCGAGGTTTTTGAGTGGAGCCATTGTTGAAAAATTAACAATAATGTAAAAATGGCTACATCAATGATACATCGATTCGTGCGGATATTTGAATTCTGTACATGTTTGAATTTGGTTATGCCCATTTTTGGAATAAAATAATTATTCTATAATTTTAATTTCAGCTCGAGGTATTTCCATTGGAACATGGGCCTTTATTCTTTGCTGTTCATGGTGATAGCACTTATTCCATTCTACATCGCCTACTTCTGCATTAGCAATGTTAGATTTGGTAAGTAACAATTTATTCACATTTAGACCCATTTAAAGCCCGATCACAGAGGCGCCAGCGTAAATTTAATAGCAACGTAAAAAGCGTTCTCTCTATCGAATGCCTAAAGTGAAAAAGAAACAGAACTATGCTATTTAGCTAATATAATTACGATGGCGCCTCTGTAATCGGGCTTTTACAACTAGAGAGATAGCGCTGTTGTCGTTTGAGGCAATTGGCTATACTCGGAATTTTAATTCGATTCCAGATTTGACATTAGCTTACTGTCATTTTGTGAAATAATGATACCACATATAATAGTGTAGTGATGAACACAAAAATCGATAAACAATCAAAAATGTTAATTGACAATATCACAGACACATTTATAATACTTAAATGTTACAGAAAGTAACAGCGATAGCGATAGCGATGACGGCGACAATTTATAAAATAAATTATTACCATAATACATCTGTTTTATTTGTCATGTTCCTTCATGATCACATTTTTTTATTTATTTCACACACAATTATAAAAGAAAAGTCTCAGATCGTTAATTAATCGTCAAAACTAAATTATCGGTTCAGAAATGTTTAATTTCCTGTTATACTTAGTTTACGAGAGTAAAATTATAAACGAGAAGAATCGATCTGGAAATATTCCATTTCCATATCGAATAATTTCGCAACGTCACTATTAAGTACTTGTCATAACATTGCAACACTGAAATTCTCAAATCTGGAATCGAATTAAAATTCCGAGTATAGTTGACAAAATTTTTTTTGATGCCCCCTTGTAACAGCTAACCATAAACAGAGCCGATTACTGAAAACAAAAATAAAATCAACTTAGAAATAAACAAGTTACAAGCATATTTATTTTCTTGCTAGACAAAGAGCGCACTATAGTAGGCTATGACGTCACTGCCCGTAAGTGTCATACATTCGCCATACTATGTTATGCTTTGTGGAAAAGGGACAAGACTCTTTATCGCTACCAAGATCTTTGCAAGCTTATATCTCTGAACTCCATTAGCCAATTTTAATATTTTTTTCAGTTATGAATTATAATTAATTGCAAAATTCACTAATCCTAATACGTTTAATTAATTCAATACCAGTCACCTATCCTATTCTCAACCACAAAAATGTATGGAGAATCTTGTCCAGAGCTGTCAAAACTGTCAAATATGAATTAGAATTTGACACTACTGAGAGAAAAACACTGCAACTAGCCACTGAATCCAGATATTTTTCATGTCTCTAACTCATGCCATATTAAATCATTGCATCTCTTTCTTTCTTTTCTCGATCGACCACATTATCCCTCTGTGATCTCTGTGTATAGACCGAATGAAACTTAATGGCATTTGTGAAGTTAGCTGCAAGCTGCGTAAATCCCCACTTCAAGCGCAGCTGATATAACGAGTTTGTTACTGCGCAATGATTTGCATCGTGTTCACAGAATAATATACCTAATTAAAAAACCCCCGACACAAAAATATTTGACAACAAACTTTCAATTGACAACCATTTTGGGCACATTTGTAGAATTTTGGTTCTTCCATCCCCACTTTAACCCACCATAACTCTTAAACGGCTTAATCGATTTTTATAAAACATAGCTAAGAACACTCTCGATTAACTCTCCTTTCATCAAAAAAAAACTAAACTGAAATCGGTTCAGTGGTTCGGGCGCTATGATGCCACAGACAGACAGACAGACACACCGACAAACAGACACGTCAAACATATAACACCCCTCTTTTTCGTCGGGGGTTAAAAAAAGCCATAAAGCTTGATTCTGCCTGTATTATTGTGTACTAGCGACCTGCCCCGGTTTCGCCCATGTGTCATACATATATATAAACCTTCCTCTTGAATAGTTCTATCTATAAAAAAAACCGCATCAAAATCCGTTGCGTAGTTTTAAATATATAAGCATACATGGGGACAGACAGTGGGAAGCGACTTTGTTTTATACTATGTATGTAGTGATAGTGATGTTTGTATTTGAAATATATAAATAAGGCGCAAGTTAAACTAAGCGCAATTTAAATCGGCGGGTGAGAAGTTAGCCGCAGATGACACTTCGCCGAGATTCACTAATTATTGCGCATGTGTGCACAATGCCGACGCCGCGTGTCGTAGTGGTGAGCACGGGCGTAGGGAGCACGCGGGAGGCATGAGGTTGGCGGGCGGGTTCGTACGCGAGACCAACTCACACTTGGCCGATTATTATATTCGATGTGTGATCTCCTGAAGAATCCTGCATTGATGTCCAGCATGTTGATTCACCATACAATGTTAACTATAGACCATTATCGAGACTTCTTTAGGACTAGCTACATTAAAGAATATTTTCTTCACTATTTGATAACGTAGGTGTACCGATTGTGGCCACTGACCCGGTTGTGGCAATTTGGTGACAAAATTATTTCATAAATGATAAAAACAATGTAATACCGTAAATATTGTTTGTGTGAATCTAAATGTTTGAAAATGTCTTTGAAAATATTATTTTAACATAAAATTGATAGTCCATTTTCAAGACTTTTTTAGGACTAGCTACAAAAAAGAATATTTTCTTCACTATTTGATAACGTAGGCGTTCTGATTGTGGCCACTGACCCGGTTGTGACAATTTGGTGACAAAATTATTTCATAAATGATAAAAACAATGTAATACCGTAAATATTGTTTGTGTGAATCTAAATGTTTGAAAATTTCTTTAAAAATATTATTTTAACATAAAATTGATAGTCCATTTTCAAGACTTTTTTAGGACTAGCTACAAAAAAGAATATTTTCTTCACTATTTGATAACGTAGGCGTTCTGATTGTGGCCACTGACCCGGTTGTGACAATTTGGTGACAAAATTATTTCATAAATGATAAAAACAATGTAATACCGTAAATATTGTTTGTGAGAATATAAATGTTTGGAAATTTCTTTGAAAATATTGTTTTAACACAAAATTGTCTTTTAAACCTTAAAATTCAAAGTGGCCACAAATGGTTCTAAGGTGGCCACAACCGGTGCATTTACCCTATAACAGTTTATCCCGCTCGTAACGTGTTATTTTGCGCTTTTCAGTGTCCCAAAATGCAATAAGGCCATTGACAATTTTCGTTTGGGTGATCTATTTATATTTCTTTTGGAAACTTGGCGATCCATTCCCCATATTGAGTCCAAAACAGGTGAGTAGTGGTTTATTTTTAACCCACTTCCAAAAAGGAGGAGGTTCTATGTTCGTCTGTATGTATTTTTTTTGTGTGTGTTCATCGAAATGTTAGCCAATTGTAATCCAAATCAAAAAAATCTTTTTTAGTTCGAAAGGGTATACTCCCGAGGTATACTCCTATTTAAATTTTATCGAAATCGGTTGAGCCGTTTTTCAAAAATCGACAATAACGTAAAAACTGTATACATACATCGATTCGAGCGAATTATTCGAATTTTGTACACCATAGAAGTCGGTTTTGTTATTTTTTGTGAAAAATAATTATGTATATCTATAATTTACTTTGGACTCCAAATAGCACGAGCTAAGGAGAAGGCTATGCTCGGAATCTCTCTGCGAGATTGAATCAGGAATCAGGAGATTCTTGGAAGAACCTAAGTTACCGCCATAGCACAGTGGATTGGCAAGTTGAAATGGCAGTGGACAGGACACATAGCTCAGAGTACACATGACCGATGGGGTTGAAAGTTCTCAAGTAGAGACCACGTACCGACAAGCGCAGCGTAGGACGTCCACCTACAAGGTAGACAGATGATCTCATCAAGACCGCAGGATCACGCTGGATGCGAGCCGCTTCCAGCTGGTCTTATTGGAGATCCATCGGGGAGGCTTATGGATATGGCAGTGATAGATTGTTCACATATAATTTAACAATACAAAAAAAAATGTAATTAATACAAAAAAATAAAAACAGTACAAAATTTTAAATTAGTGCGACAACCGGCTTATCGCTTAGAGCGATTTCATCCAGGTAGTAGATGGATGGATGGACTGTAACCGTTATAGGTTGCAGTCAATGCCGGGCAAAGATCATTTTTTAGGGTTCCGTACCCAAAGGGTAAAAACGGGACCCTATTACTAAGACTTCGATGTCCGTCTGTCCGTCTGTCTGTCTGTCTGTTTGTCTGTCACGGGGCTGTATCTCATGAACCAAGGTAGGCAGCTGAAATTTTCACAGATGATGTATTTCTGTTGCCGCTATAACAACAAATACTAAAAACAGAATAAAACAAATATTTAAGGGGGGCTCCCATACAACAAACGTGATTTATAGGAGTTTTTTGCTCGCTATTAATAAGGCAAGAGGAATGGGGCTCCTACACGGTACGGAACCCTTCGTGCGCGAGTCCGACTCGCACTTGGCTGATATTTATGGTCTCTTCTATTAAATACCAATTTTTCTATCTTTAGTTTTTTTGTATCAATGCATCCTTATTTTTTCAGGGGATATTCTCAATAGAACAAGGAGTGTCGAGAATAGGAGTGATAGGAGTCACTGTTATGGCGCTGCTCTCTGGTTTTGGTGCTGTCAACTACCCTTATACATCCATGGCAATTTTCATCAGGTATGTAGACAGCTAACTAGCAAGCGCGAGTGGCAATGTGTAAGACACATACGTTATAGCTTAAAGTACACAACATTTACAGTATTTTACAGAATTAGTTGTATTTCGCTCAAAAAAGGGAAATATAATAGCGCTATTTATCAGAATAGATGATTTCGATAATTTGTGACAATATTGTTTAGTACCTATATAAATCCTAATTAATAATATTTGCGAGTATGAACCAAATCGGTCAAGAACAAGTCTAGATATAGCTGCCCGTCCCGGTGTCGCCCGGGTACGATTGAAGAAGTCAAATAGTAAGGATCCTAAATTTTTTGAAAATATAATATAGCCTATGTTCACCGGGGATATTGTAGCTTTCCAACAGTGGAAGAATTTTTCAAATCGGTTCAGTAGTTTCGGAGCCTATTCGATGCAAACAAACAATCAAATCTTTCCTCTTTATAGTATTGGCATAGATGAAGATTCAGTTAGAGATGTGTCTCGATTGTTCGGAGAACTATAATAGATCCAACCGTTTATTTTCTTTTTGACAGCACCAATATCACCAATCGCAGCGCGCCACCATAGCCATAGAACGTAAATTTTTAAAAACGTTTGTTATTTTATGTAATTTATTAAAAAAACTACTGCACTTATGGACTCAATTTGTAAAAGATGATTATTATACGGGATCGAGAAGCAAACTTAGGCAGTTGTCATATTTTTAAAACCGCCCCTTTAAAAGTGAACTTTTGCGTAACATGACGCAGTTACGTCTATTTGGTGCTGTCAAAATGAAAATAAACGGTTGGATCTATTATAGTAGTATAAATTAGTCTAATATTTGGGGTTCTTTGAATGTTTTTCATTTATTAGCGGTGTCTGTTTCATTCATACTAGTTAGGTTTACCAAATGTCGTAGTGATTTTCATAATAGTAAAAATAGATCAGTTGTCCCATGTAGAACAGCAACTTGAGAATCGATACAATGCATAAAACGGTTTGATTTTGATTCTCGAATTCTCAGTTAGTCTCAGAATAAGAGTTTCGGCTTAGTAGGTACTCCTTTTCTGAATAGCTGAATTTTGTTTTTTTTTAAATGTAGAATAGGGCTACATTAGCCTACCAACTCGCCTGATGGAAAGCGAAGTTGTAGCCGAAGATGGAGTTTGTACACCTAGAACATACCTATTCACTCTTGACTTGAAAATATCCAAATTGTCAAACAATGACGAAAGTCAATTTTACTATTCAGTATTTTTTGCTGCTAATTAGTAAAACAGGCATGATGGCTAAAAAAATGTAGTCCGTCAGATAGACTATCAAAAAATATTAGACACGTATTTTTTCTTTTGTCAATTAAACATAAATTGATGAAGATATAGTCCGACAAAGTTACGCGTGACGGTACAAGTGAAATACAAATGTATTGACTTCTGAAAGAGAGGTGATGTCACGACCTCGACTTTCAATCTTTAACAAGGTATTTGTCATTTGTTGTTTGATTGACAAAAGAAAAAATAGGTACATGTCTAATATTTTTTGATAATCTATCTGACGGACTAATTACATTTTTTTAGTCATCATACCTGTTATACTAATTTTTGATAATCTAACTCACGGACTAATTAAATAATGATTTTTAGGGTCCCGTACCCAAAGGGTAAAAACGGGACTCTATTACTAATACTCCTCTGTCCTTCTGTCCCTCTGTCTCCAGGCTGTATCTCATGAACCGTTACTTACCCAGTTATCACGCCTATTGGTTTTGTTTAGTCCATTCCATTTTAGTCCATATAATTACTTTTCAGACCAGTGACACAATCTGATGTACTATCAATAGAGAAGAAGCTACTCCAAACGATGGACATGATATTGGTGAAAAAGAAGAGGATAGCGCTAGCCGAGGCCAACAGCATCGGAGGGAGACAACAATACATGGACCAGTCCAATGTGAAGAACAGAGGGTTTTGGACAAACATTTGGTCAAGCGTTGGCAGCTATGCTAACCCTCTTGGACATGGCACAGAGAGTAAGTTGATTTCTGATAATGTTATTATCCACTGCTGGACATAGGCCTCCCCTATCGATCTCCGATAAGACCGGTTGGTAGCGGGTTGCATCCAGCGCGATCCTGCGGTCTTAATGAGGTCATCCGTCCACGTAATGGGTGGACGTCCTACGCTTCGCTTGCCGGTACGTGGTCTCCACTCGAGAACTTTTCGACCCCATCGGTGATTAAAACCACTTTTTAACCGACTTCATAATAGGAGGTTCTCAATTCGACTGTATTTTTTTTGTATGTATGATTACCTATGAACAGATTTTGTTGTTTTTTTTTCTTTAGTAGATCATACTTCATTATGCTAAATTTTCCTATACTTAGCTACTATTTTATAACGTATGTAAGTATATATATACATCACGGTGTAGAAATTGCGTCCATGCTGAGACACCGACTTATGGCGTCCACCATTTCCAGTGGCATTACCGCTAAAGTTCATGTGAATGTTGACTTCTGTATCACATGTCATGCACCCGTGCATCTTGTATTTATGAAAAGTTCAAAATTGTAGATATTCACACTCCTTTTGTTCTGATACACTTATTACGTCATGTACATTTGCACGTCCTAGCGTATATTTTTTATATATTCTTATCAATACTGATGTTTTTTTTGCGTCTATAGTACTTAATATTTATTGCGCGTTCTCTCATACTGATTTACTGCGTCCACCATTTCCACAGGCATTATTGCAAAACTTCATGTGAATGTTGACTTCTATATCAAATGCCATATTTCTTTCTGTGAAACTTGTATTTACAAAAATTTAAAAATTATAGATATTCACACTACTTTTATTCAGGTACACTGGTTCCGTCTTCTTCTTTTATGTTTTGGCGTCGCATCGTTGTGCATTTGCCAGTGTCAAGTATTAAGTTTTAATAATATTGAATCAAAGTAGATACTGTCGTAGTCACGTCATAGTCCAATAAAGTCGCGGTTTAAGTCCAAACATAGTCCAAGTCATACTTCAGTAAAGCAGTGGAGACTACTAGAGGCGTCTATGGAGTTTTGGTAACAACACGGAACAACATGATACATCACATTTCATCACTTACCTACACTCATGCACGTAAATCAGCACATAATCAACAAAATACCACAATTTTTCACTAATTATCACTGATAAAAACACAAGTATAACAAAATAACTTACCTACCAAGATAACTTTACTGTTTTGACTTCGGATTTCAGTTTATGTTCTTACTACATTCAAATTTGTAATTTTTAGGCCAAGGGTAAGGGGCACGGTAGAAGGTACAGTATGAGGCACAGTAGGGGACACGGTAGGGGTTCAGGTAAGAGGCTAGGTAGGGGGTAGGGTAAAGACAGGGCAGAGCAACCCCCCACGAGAGGACACGTTGGTGATAGACCATCACTAACAAAAATGTGAGATCTCAACAAAAACATGGCATGTGAAAAGTACAATACTCGAGCAACAGTTAAATAAGAGTTGGAAGGAGAGTTGATTAGGTGGCGTTGGGATATTTCAGGTTTATCTGAAGTCCGTAGAGAGGGAGATGACACGATAACCTTGAAGTCCGGCAACCTGCTGTAGAACCAGGAAAGTTACCAGCGGTCCCAAGGTGTTGTCGGTTTTCTCGTTCACAGGTCCCTCGCTAACAATGTTATCACCTTGAAAGTGTGTCAAGGAGGGTTGAAACCTGATACTTAGAATATCCAAGAGGGATTCGCTGAAGGTCATTCAGGTGTGCGCACCGACTTTGTCACAACCAGATGATAAAGTGGAGACTATGTATGAGGACGTAAGTGGGGTCACACATCATACGTCTTTTACTGTTGTTATGGGAGACTTCAATGTAAAGATGGGCAGAAGAAAGTTGAGCTGAGAACCCCAGGGGCCATAGGTTGATAGACTTATTGGAGAGAGAAGAACTTTTCATATTGAATTAACTTTTCTTTCCGCCACCGCCTCACAGAAAGTGGATCTGGATGAGATCCGATTGATCCACAAAAAATTAAATCATAAAACTTTATCATGACCTCTGAGAAACGGGTGTTCAATGATGTCTCCGTGATCCATGTAGTGAAAACCGGTAGCGATCACAAAATCGTAAGAGGCACATTGGATATTAACGTTAAGCTCGAAAGGTCACACCTGAGTCACCTGACGAAGTCCACGCTCCGACCTACTCGTGCCCATTTCCACAACTGCGAAAACTTTCAGCTCAAGCTCTGGAACCGCTTTGCATGCCAAGAGAACACTGTGCCGGTAGAAGAGATCAACAACGGAAGTCGGCGGATGTGAGGTTAGCTACAGGCTGCGCAATATCCAATCCAGACCGAAGCTCACGTAAAGTAGCGCATTGATTGGGTTTCATGCAGCCTACAGCAAACTTCACATCCACTGACATGTATGATTCGACCTATATTAAACATAATAATGAGACCATCGAGCGAAACAAAGGCTCCAAAGTGTTTGCGAGATTTTTTTCTATAGAGCGTCACACCTGAGCTTCTGAAACCGGGTGGAATACTGGGACTAAAAGTCTGTCAGAAGCTTTTTAACTACGTCGTCCTCGAGAGCGTTACGCTAGAAGCATGGAACAGAAGCGTGGTGGTCCTATTTTTTAAGAAAAGTGACAACACAAGCTGTGCAAAAGAGTGTAACTCACTATCGCTGTATGGAAGTGTTGAAGTGTTTGTATAACAACGCCACTACATCTGTCTGAGTACAATAAGAGAGCTTCAAGGCAATTCCTTTAAAAAGAGGTGTAAGACAAGGGGATGTTATATCTCGGAAACTGTTTAGTGCTACTCTGGAGAACGCTTTTAAGCTCCTGAAATGGAAAGGATTCGGCATCAATATCAAGGGCGAATATATCACTCAGCTTCCGTTAGTCATGGCAAAGTCAATGGAGGAACTCAGCACGATGCTCGAAGGTCTCAATCGGGTCTCTCAGCAGGTGGGTCTTAAGATGAACATGGACAAGATGAAGATCATGTGCAATTTCCATGTCGTACCCACCCCAATATCTGTTGAGAATTCAATTCTTTGAGTCATTGTCTCCTACGTCTACCCAGGACAAGTAAGTACTCCAGTTAGGGAGGTTCGACTTCAAGAAAGAGTCTATGGCCGAATCCAACTCGGCTGGACTGCGTTCGGAAAACTGCGCAACGTCTTCTCTATCGACACTGGAGATGTTTTTTATTTTATTTCGAATAGGTTTGCGTTTGACTACATACTGCCTGATGAAAGCAGATAAGCGGTCTAGGGTGTAGCGCGCTTACCTAGAAGATACCCGTTTACTCGCGATTTGAAGACACCTTGATCTCTTCAAGACCGCAGGATCACGCTGGATACAAGCTGCTTCCAACCGGTTTTTTTTTCTTAAAGTCTGTTTTTACTTTTAGCAACGCTTAAGACGTCCTCTATTTCTAAAATTTCACATTCTAGGTCTTTTTCCATAGATAAATTCATCTAATCTAAAGACTTTCCTATGAATGAATCGGTTTTACCATCTTCCATCAAAATGAATAACTTATATTCAACATTCATCACAATATTATACTGCACAACTTTGATTGCATCCTTTCGTACGGAGTACTATAGCGTCCGCAAAGTTCACGAGCAGAATATAAAACTATCGGCGCACGCGGCAAGTCCACGCACCCGAGCGGCAACGTCGCATTCAATACAAAGGGTAACTACTCGCACTGCACGAAGTGGCAACGTCTCATTTGGGGGTGGACGCAATATTATCGGCAATTTGTAAAAAAATATACAGCCAAAAAATATACACCGATGCAGCGCCGCCAGCGGAAGATCGGTGAACTTCATTATACTTGTCCAGACGCTCTGGATGTAAATTTGCGTCCCAACGATTTTTTTACTATAGGTGCCCAGTGCCTATAGGTATCGAATGGCGGTGATTAGAGGTGAAAATAATCTTGCGTCCGTATACCGGACGCAGTAAGTCGGTGGACGCAGTATTACTATGGGATTTTTCATTGGTGGACGCAAGAAATGTAGCGGGATGTAAATATATGTAGATATATGTATTGTATTATAACGTATATATGTAAGTATATTAGTATGTTGTTAATATTTAAATAAGTATGTTTAGTTTATTATTTTTAGTTTATCAGTTTAGATCTAAGTAGTATTTTTTTGAACAACCAGGTGTTTGCTATGTTAATATTGTCTCTAGTTTAGGCCACTATTTCTTGTTCTCGTTAGTTAATATTCGTGCATGGTTGCCTGGAAGAAATCGCCATGGGTGATAAGGCCGCCAATTTGTAATCATGTTTAGTCCTTAGTGTGTACATTTTGTTTAATTATTGTTTGTGGTTATGAATAAAGAGTTTTGTCTGTCTGTCTGTCTGTCTGTGTACTTCAGAAGTTGTTCAATTTAAATTTTATCTAAATCGGCCGAGTCGTTTCTGATAAATCAATAATAATGTGAAAATGACTACATCGTCACAATGATTCGTGCGAACTATTTAAATTCTGTACACGGTTGAAGTTAGTTATGCAATTTTTGTCAATAAAAAAATATTTTGGGGTTATATTAATTAATCAGAGACCGCGTGTAAGAAGTCCCCTAATATTAATTTATATTTCTATTGTTCACAGACATAGGCCAACTCCGTCAAGAAATTTGCGGCTTAGAAGAACTTTCCCGCCAATTATTCTTAGAAGCGCACGACGCTAGAACGATGCGCGAGCGACTCGACTGGGCGGGAACTTTCCAGGGCCGGTACTTCAACTTCCTCGGGTATTTCTTCTCGCTCTACTGCATCTGGAAGATATTCATTGTAAGTGTCCAAGATATTAGTTGTAAGTGGCCAAGATATTTGTTATAAGTGGTCAAGATATTCGTTGTAAGTCATGTATCATAATTTATTCATAAAAACAACTTACAAAAAAGATAAGTTTCAAAAATGACATACGCTATTGTTACATTGTTTTGGTTACCCATACAAAAAAATTGAAAGACATACTGCGAGCCCCAAACTAGGCAGAAAAGTCTGTCTTGGGTGCCCCAACAACATAAAACTATTTACTAGGAAATTTTACTCAGCAATGCTGTACATGTTTTCATAACGCTTAAATGGATGAATTAACTAAACAAAGATTCAAGATTATTTATTTGTCTAAAAACATGGTAATGCAAACAACATACAAAGTTGCATACAGATCTTTCAAGAGTATAGAACGCATGTTCTTGCCATCGTGGCGTACAAATATCAAAAACAAAATCGCTAAATCTTTTAAGTAATACAATTCATAAAAAATGTCAAATTTAGTCTAAAATGTCAAATATCAAAATGTCAAATATAAATCCAAAAAAACAGTTGATATAATTTATGGGTAAAGTGGCAGTTCGAACGAAGCTCAGTAGAATGGAAATGCATGTGCAGATGTGATGGAGAGGCTTAAGAAGAAAGTGTTATGTGTGTGTGTTTGTGTTTTTGAGTGCTAATGCTGGGTCAACGAATCACGTTATGATTGAGATATTCTTTGCTACTTAGCAATCCCAAGTTGAGCATGGATTTCCAGGCCTGCACTTTGAGACGGTTGTCTTATGTGAGGGCCTAAAAAATGGTGAAGATATTCGTTAATTATGTGGTAGAGAAATTCGCTGTAAGTATTTATGGCAACAAAGATATTTAGTGTCAATTCAGGCTTGACAGGCACGACGATAAAGTTGTCGTATGCTAGCCCTAGGACCATTATTTCAACTTTCTCGGGTATTTGTTCTCGCTCCACTGCATCTGGAAGAAATTCATTGTAAGTGGCCAAGTTATTAATTTTGTGTAGTGAGATCTCTGACTAGGATCACTGGCCCTTCCAAACTTTCCCTCAGCTAAATGAAAGTGAGGAAAAACAAAAATTAATAGGTTTTAACGGTAACCACTGAAACATTGCCATTCTCAAATATTTAAAAGCACTGATTTCTACAGTGTTTTTCAGTCTCGATATTATTGACCACTTAGCCATGGAGGACAGACCTAAACTCTTGGAACCTAAGTCTAACTTAGCAATGCATAGTTCTAGCCCAAATTCTATGGCTATAAAAATATTCAATAAATTGCCAAATAATCTAAAAGATATCGAACGAGAAAACTGTTTCATAAATAACTAAAAATTATCCTGTTATCGAAATGCTATTACTCATAAGACGAATTTTTTAACGATAATCTAGAAAACCTAATGATAAATCGTTCCAATACAAATAATAAAATTGCCATACCCTTATGGGGTCATATGTATAATTACATATACAAAACATGTTAAGTTAACTAAGAACCACATGTAAGTTTCATATGTTGCAATAAATGATTTGAGTTTGAGTTTTCTCAAAAATTGCTAATAACTGTCAATCCTGTAAAATTTTCCGTAAATCTTACTGCAAAAGTTCATGATTATAATAAATAAAATCCCTTGAATATGCATGTATACAGCATCCATTATAATATAATCTCTCTCTTTCCAGTCTACGATAAACATAGTGTTTGACCGAGTGGGCAAGAAGGATCCGGTGACCAAGGGTCTAGAAATTGTGGTGCACTGGCTCGGGCTCAATATAGATGTCGCTTTCTGGTCTCAGCACGTCTCCTTCATACTGGTTGGCTGTATCGTGCTCACTAGTATACGGGGGCTCTTACTTACACTCACTAAGGTAAGCAAATAACTCTGAATTCACAAAAACCTTTATATTTTTTGAAAGTTTTAATTTATTAAAATGTATATGGTGTATACCACGCCAGAAGCATGGAACAGAAGCGTGGTGGTGTTGTTTTTCAAGAAAGGTGACAACACCTTATTGAAGAACTACAGACCCATCTCGCTTCTGAGCCATGTTTATAAGCTGTTTTCAAGGGTCATTACGAACCGTCTCGAGCGCAGGCTTGATGACTTCCAGCCTTCCGAACAAGCCGGTTTCCGAAAGGGCTTTAGCACCATGGACCACATTCATACGCTGCGGCAGGTTATACAGAAGACCGAAGAGTATAACTTGCCTCTTTGCTTAGCGTTTGTGGACTATGAGAAAGCCTTTGATTCGGTCGAGACTTGGGCTGTGCTCGAGTCTCTCCAACGATGCCGTATTGACTATCGGTACATCGAAGTGTTGAAGTGCTTGAATAATAATGCCACTATGTCGGTCCGAGTACAGGAAGAGAGCTCCAATGCGATCCCTTTAAAAAGAGGCGTAAGACAGGGAGACGTAATTTCTCCGAAACTGTTTACGGCTACTTTGGAGAACGCCTTCAAGCTCCTGGAATGGAAAGGATTCGGCATCAATGTCAATGGCGAATACCTCACTCACCTTCGGTTTGCCGATGATATAGTAGTCATGGCAAAATCGATGGAAGAGCTCAGCACGATGCTCGAAGGCCTCAATCGGGTTTCTCAACAGGTGGGTCTTAAGATGAACATGGACAAGACGAAAGTCATGTGTAATTCCCATGTTGTACCCACCCCGATCTCTGTTGGGAACTCGGTTCTTGAAGTCGTTGACTCGTACGTCTACCTAGGACAAGTAGTCCAGTTAGGTAGGTCCGACTTCAAGAAAGAGGCCAATCGCCGAATCCAACTCGGCTGGGCAGCGTTCGGAAAATTGCGTAACGTCTTCTCGTCCGACATACCTCAGTGCCTCAAGTCGAAAGTTTTCGACCAGTGTGTGTTGCCAGTGATGACTTATGGCACAGAAACGTGGTCTCTCACTATGGGCCTTATTAGTAAGCTCCAAGTAGCCCAACGAGCTATGGAGAGGGCTATGCTCGGAGTCTCTCTGCGAGATCGAATCAGAAATGAGGAGATCCGTAGAAGAACCAAAGTTACCGACATAGCCCAACGGATTGGCAAGTTGAAATGGCAATGGGCAGGGCACATAGCGTGGAGGACTGATGACCGATGGGGTCGGAAAGTTCTCGAGTGGAGACCACGTATCGGCAAGCGCAGCGTAGGACGTCCACCCACAAGGTGGACGGATGACCTCATTAAGACCGCAGGATCACGCTGGATGCAAGCCGCTTCCAACCGGTCTTATTGGAGATCCATAGGGGAGGCCTATGTCCAGCAGTGGACTTCTTATGGCTAATGGATGGATGGATATGGTGTATAACGTAGGACCAATGATGATGCCTTGAGCTACTCCAAATAGAATTTTAGCTATGAAAATTATATATACTCGGTCTCAACACGTCTTATTCGTACTGTATCGTTCTCACTAGCATACAAGGACTTTTACTTAAACTCACTAAGGTAAGCTACAAAATCGAAAAAAAGAAAACCTTTTTTCGGGTAAATTTTTTGGTTAAACTGTTGTTTAAATAGTGTATAGTATAGGACCTACAACCTAATTTAAAGATACAACTCGGCTCTGTACTGTATGGGAGCCCCCCTTATATATTTATTTTAATTTTGTTATTTATTATTGAAGTGAATATATATAACTAAACAAATTTCTGTGAAAATTTCAAGCATTGACCTGTTACCATTTTTAATATAAAGCGAAAAACGGCTAAAAAAATCAGGTTTGTTGTATGGGAGCCCCCCTTAATTATTAATTTTATTCTGTTTTTAATATTTGTTGTTATAGTGGCAACAGAAATACATCATCTGAGAAAATTTCAGCTTTCTAGCTATAACGGTTCATGAGATACAGCCTGGAGACAGACGGACAGACGGACAGCGGGGTCTTAGTAATAGGGTCCCGTTTACACCCTACCCCCTATCTACCCACATAGCCTAGCGGATCAGTAAGTTGAAAGGGCAGTGGGCGGGGCACTTAGCACAATGTTAGAGCCGTAAAGTTCTCAAATGGAGACCACGCATCGCCAAGTGTAGCAAAAGATGTCTCCTGCCAACGCAAACAAATGATGTGATAAAGGCCGCAGTCAAATAGTGAATGTCTTACAGTTGAAAATGATGATCATAATAATAAAAAAAATCAAATGCATAATTAATCAAGTCTTTATACATGTCATAGTTTGTCTATAACTCTATTATTTTTATACATACTGCTGTTTTTATATTTCAACATTGTAAAAGGTTCCTCTCAACGTTAGCTTAGGCTCCATTGATGCCTAGTAAAGACAGACAGACAGACAAAACTCTTTATTTATAACCACAAGCAATAATTAAACAATATGTACACACTAAGGACTAAACATGATTATAAATTGGCGGCCTTATCACCCATGGCGATTTCTTCCAGGCAACCATGCACGAATATAAACTAACGAGAACAAGAAATAGTGGCCTAAACTAGAGACAATATTAACATAGAAAACACCTGGTTGTTAAAAAAATACTACTTAGATCTAAACTGATAAACTAAAAATAATAACTAAACATACTTATTTAAATATTAACCACATATTAATATACCTACATGTATACGTTATAATACAATACATACTCGTATACTTACATACCTTATAAAATAGTAGCTAAAGGAACAGGCTTAGCCTGTAAATTCATTTGAAAAAAAACAATAACCAACGAAAACTAATAGTAACATTCTCTTTCCAGTTTTTCTACAAAATCTCGTCATCAAAGTCATCAAACATCATCGTCCTGATTCTGGCCCAGATCATGGGTATGTACTTCTGTTCGTCGGTTCTCTTAATGCGTATGAATATGCCTCCAGAATACCGTATTATTATCACTCAAGTTTTAGGCGATTTACAGTTTAATTTCTACCATAGATGGTTTGATGTTATATTTTTGGTTAGTGCCTTGACGAGTATTTTCACTTTATATTTAGCACATAAGCAGCCTTCAGTCAGTTAGGGTTGTTGTATAATTTTTAGGTACATATTGTATTTTTGATGTATTTGTAAATGATTCACAGTACGCGATTACGGATAATTTATTTATTTTTGTGCAATTTAAAGGTGTTGGGCGGGTCAATAAGTCCGTGACTTCTTGAATGAAACACAGGTTTCCATAATATTTATCAAGCTTAGCCTTGGTTTGCGTAATGGATTTTTTCCGCAAAAAATAATGCTTAATGAGCACACGAAATTCACTTTTTTCCATTTTCTTCTCAATTAACGCGGTAGTCTGATATGAACGGCTGTCAAAAACAAACTAAATGTCGCAGCCTGTTCAATTTTTGACAAGAGTCAACTGATAGATGACTGTTGATGGGAGCAGTGTTGCCATTCCAATAAAGAGACAGGAAATTCAAAAAGTCACGGATTTATTGACCCGCCCTCGTATGTAAAGTGCAGGGCTGGGCTTTCTAAGGTGCATAATTGCATATGCTCATCAAGTTACACACTTTCTTTTTTTTTTTTTTTACGAGGGGGAAATCTTTTAAAGATGCCCTAACTGCATTGGGGTGCAGTAGGGTTATGTGGGATTGTACCCACTAAAACCCCCTCGGTGGCCAGCCTTTGTGCCTTCTTGGGAGCTCCGGGATCTCCAAAGGAACACACCGGTGCTCCCAGCACTTTACACGACTACTCGCCTGGTATTTAAACCAGGCTTGTACCGTCCTTTACGACAGCGTTGCCACACACGCTGCCGTCCTCCTCGGGCCCGCTTGAGTGGATGGCCAGAGCCCCAACTCTGTCCACCCACGAGCCCAGGGGTCCCCTTTTAGTAGGCTCTTACTACAGGCAGGGGATACCGATGCCGTATTCTAGTGCCCCGGCATCAGGGCAACACACACCTAGCAAACCTGGGGCCTTATTGTGTAAACGCTCTGACGTTCGGCTTCGCTTTTTCTCCTGATCGCGCCAATTACTCACGCCACGAGAGCGAGCTGGATGAAAAGCGAAGCCGAACGTCAGAGCGCTTACACAATAAGGCCCCTGGCCTGGCAGAGATCGCTATCAGCGATAAGGCCGCCCATTGTTACGCTGTTTATGTATCTTTGTTTCTTCTTTTTGTTTGTTTCTTGGTGTGCAATAAAGAGTTTATCTATCTATCTATCAAGTTATTATTATGAACAACTTTTACTAAGAGCAAATAGCTTGAATAGCTAATTTTGTCTGAAAAAATAGGCGTTCCATACATTTTGCCTAGAGTCAATGATTTTTTTGTATGGAACTGCAGATTTGTTCTAGATAGTTGTCCTATACATAACTTAATTCTGCACTCATACCTCACTCTGCACTTTGCAAAATAAAACCTTACCTATATATTGTTAAAGATTAAATACGCTCCGAACTTTCATGTTGTGTATTTAAGTTTTATTTAAATGCTTAAATATACAGGGTTATTTATAATCAATTAGCATCATTTTAGGGGCTTATTCTGCACATCAAACCAACAACTTATGTACTGCGACTTTTGTCAAAACTCAAAAAAATCAGCTGTTCCATAAATTTTGTCGCGGGTGAACGATATTTTTCTATGAAACAACAACTTTTCTTTTTTGAGAATTAATAAAAGACGTGGTGTTAGATTTGACGTACAGAATAAGCCCCTAAAAGGATGCTGATTGATTAGAAATAACCCTGTAGTCCATGGAATTGGTACATTTTGAGTTGCATCAAATGGGGCAGTTTTGTTTTTTTTATATGTTGTATATAATGAGGTGGTAATGACAAATATAATTTTTCCACCTCGAAAGCCTTCCGGAACATTGTAAAATTCATGAAAAGCCACTAAATTTTTAATCATTTTTCAGTTTTTGCCATTTTTTACCACCAAGGACCTGTTTTACGGTAGAAGTCACTATGAATTCTTTTAAAGTAGACTAAATTTGCAAGAAAATGAGAATAGTTGGGTCTGGATAAGCTGAATAGTTTCAAAGATACAGCTGTTCAAATGTTTGCAAAATTTCAAAAAAAAAATTTTTTTCCGAGTTTTTACTCGTTCTCGTCAATGTGGTCAATTATTGATCTATTTCACGGCATAAATTCATATACGTTTTTAAAGAAGACATTTTTTTTTAACAAAACGAGACCAATTTGATGTATTAAGATCTGATAGTTCCCTAGCTACAGCTGTTCAAAGTTGCTGAGGTGAGTAAACAAAATGAAATACGACTTATGAAATAAGCATTATAATTTTAAAAAGAAATAATTACAGCATAAAAATTTAAAGACTGTGTTATACATATTATCTTTGCATGTGGCGGTTGAAGTTGAGGTCGTCACAGGAGTTGTATTATTAGTTTTTCTTGTATATCTTTGATGGACCAGGTTGAAGCGTTTTCGGTAGCATTTCGTCAACGACCAGCTCAGGCAGGTCGAAATCGTCATCTGATAGTGGGCCATCGATGGTAGGTTCATCAATGTCATCACACATCAGGTCTGGTTTGTTATCACAAGATTGGCCGCTGCAGTGGTTGCAAACAGCCGAGCATTTGAGTCCTGCTTTTCTGCAACCACAGCTGCTGGTACAACCTTTTTTGCAGTTGCAGGAAATCATGTTTAGCAGGGGTTGAGGAGCTGGTGGTTTCGTCATCAGTTGAGGAATGAGGCCTCTTGTGCTCCGCATCCAGCCCCAATCGAGTGGGTTCTTCTTATTTCCAAGCCATATCTGAACCTGAAACAAGACCAACAACAAAATTAAGAATCGTAACTGTTCAAAATTATGAATAATATCGTTGGTTTATTTTTGTCAAAAAAAAATTTTCACCTGGTGGTATGTTCGCAGAGAGTGAAATCTTGCAGCATCGCTGGTTGGAGGCAACCTGGCGAGGTTCATGTTTGTCTTAGCCGCCGCCCTTGTAAACATTTGGAAGCGAAGGTCGTTGAGATTTTGGGATTCACTGTTGCCTCCATACAGTGAAACGAGAAAGCTCTCTCCTGCTTCGGTGACCTGCTCAGGTGTGGCATTGGGGTTTAGAAAAACTACACCATTTTGTTCGAGGCGCGGCTGTTTTTTCAGTGTTGATAAAAATTTCATTTTTCCTTGGCCAAAAAGTGCTGATGTTGTATCACAACCACTGAAGGCCCTATATATATACCCTATACTATATATAAAAATAATAAAAAGCACACCTTTAGTAGAAAAATATTTTTGACAGGCACCCTAAACTCTAAATTGTATTATTTAAGAATTTTTGCAAACATTTGAACAGCTTTATCTTTGAAACTATTCAGCTTATCGAGACCCAACTATCATTTTCTTGCAAATTTAGTCTTCTCTAAAAGAATTCATATGACTACTACCGTAAAACAGGTCCTTGGTGGTAAAAAATGGCAAAAATTCAAAAATTGAAAAATGATCCAAAATTTAATGGTTTTTCATGAATTTTACAATGTTTTGGAGGGATTTCGAGGTGGAAAAATTATATTTGTCATTACCACCTCATTACATACAACATATAAAAAAATCAGAACTGCCCGATTTGATGCAAGTGAAGACCCCTTTTATGGTACGATTTCCATGTATTACTGTATAAGTTGATAAAGATGTATGTAGAATAATATTATATTTAAAATTGAAGCTATAGTGTAAGAAAAGAAAATACGTTTATTAAGACTGATATGTAAATATTATGCCAGAAACGAAATTGAAAAAATATCCTCACTATGGGGGAATACAGGGTTATCCAGACCTGGTGAGCTGAGCTGAAAGGAGGATTCAGACCATCATTATGAACAACTTATATTACCAATGTCGACCCAAAAGTCGAGAAAAAAAATCAGCTGTTATGTATGTCTGTCATACATGACATGTATGACTGCAACTTTAATATTACTATAATTGCAACTTTGAATCGACCACATTGTGGTCGATTCAAAGTTGCAATTTTATATGAAATAGCGGGATTATTTATCTCGAATTCCGGGTTAGCCTCATAGTAAAAGTTGTTCATAATGATGTCTTACTCACCCCTGTCGTCTTAGCACAGGACAAGCAAATAAACTTGCATAGTTAGCTTGTACTAAAAGTACCTGTGTACAGTATTCGCAAAACATCTAGTCCGATCTGAAGTTGCACCATCGCGGCCCGCATCGGTACAGTCAAGTGCAACAATATTATGTACGAATTATATTTTTTATATAGGTAATTAATTTAATTGTTATTTTGATTATTGGAAACAGGTACATATTGTTCTAGACTCCTATCAAATGGTGCTAAAGTATATAGGGGTAACCTGACTATAACTTAAGCCTAAAAATTATCATGCTTATGTTACGAAAATAAAACAATTTAGTAATGAATTTTATTTTAATGGTTGTACACCCTCTATGTTGCAATAATTGCTGCCACCTTCACCTCCCGAATCCGACTCGGATTAGTCAGACATTGAAGAATCGGACGTATTAATTTTTCATCTTCGCTGTCGTCATCTTCTGATCCACTTAGTTCAGTTATTATAACACAAAGTACAAAAAGTAGTAACAAGAAACAATAACAATAACAAAATAACACGAAACGAAAATTCAACAAAAAAAACTTAAACAGCTTTTATAACAAAAATATCGCGCGCGACTGTACTCAGTGGGTGGAGCTAGCGAACGTGACTACGACACACAGAGGACGAAAGCACACTAATGAAATACGCTTTACGCCGTGATTTGTCGAGGGCGGTCACGTAGCATGTTCCCCGCTAGGGGGGCCCCGCTGATACCCATTTTTTGCTTCTGTGCAGGGCATACGCGCAGTGTTCAGATCGGACTAGATGTTTTGTACTCACTGTAGCATCTGCTTACATGATAATTATTGTACTCTTCTCTTTCCATCTTATGTCATATTATGTGCATTGTGCGTTATCTGTCTCGTTCTCATACTGCTGTGTACCTACTACAAATTTATTCAGAAAGGGTGCACTAAGAGAAAGAGGGTTTTTCAGATCTTAATTTTTACAACTTTTACTACGGGACCAGCTGAAATCGCGTCGAAAAAATCAGCTGCTCTGTGAAATGTGTCCACTGGTATATTTATTAATTGAGTAATGTTTAATTTATCCATATTTGTAAAAATACATTACAATAATAATATATATATCCATTGTAGCAGGGTTTCTTCCCTATGAAAGGGTGAGGATAAATATACCTACACTTATCGACTAAAAATAATACGATGAGAGGAAATTAGTCCCAAAGAAAACGGATAAATGCTGAAAAGGTGAGATTAATAATACTAAGGCTTATCCAAAGGTTTCACTTTGTTGAGTGGCTTTAAATAAGCGTTTGTTTATCAAAAGGAGACGCTGATATGAATTAATCAAAAAATAATCGAATGAAAAATCGATAGTTTGTATCAAACGAGTATTGATTGAGAAACTGGATATCACTAGACAGGTTGACGTTTCGTCCTGACCAATTAGAAGCGTCCACACTGCTGACAACTGTCAAATAGAAAATAGCGTTCCGTTTTATACAGAAATTAGATATGTGTAGAATTTAATGCTACACCATCCATCTATCCACTGCTGGACAAAGGCCTCCCCTATTGATCTCCAATAACACCGGTTGGTAGCGGCTTGTATCCAGCGCGATCCTGCGGTCTTAATGAGGTCATCCGTCCACCTTGTGGGTGGACGTCCTACGCTGCGCTTGCCGGTGTGTGCTCTCCACTCGAAAACTTTTCGACCCCATCGGTCATCAGTCCTCCGCGCTATGCGCCCTGCCCATTGCCACTTCAACTTACCAATCATTACTAAAGCATAATAACATCTCACATTTAACAATAATTCTATTCTTAGTTACATGTCGTGACAAACATTGTCATCAACAAAGAACATTGTCCCCAATAAAAAAAATTTAATATAATTTTAATTTAATAATTTATTTCACAAAACTATACAAAAATGAATTACACAGTAAAAATATATAGGTACACTTAAAAATTAAACACAGTCTATACCTCTAATATTTTCTACAGCACCCACATTAAGAAAATATACCTACATCACGCTATCACAAACACAATATACATTACTTATTTAGTAACCTATTACTAATGTCCATCGAAAGCCGTTCCCCTTCTAAACAACCCCATCAGGCTAGCTGCGTTGCCCCGCAGAATAGTCATGGAGACGTGTTGGATAAGAAAATTTCCCGCCCTTAGCTCGCAGCCCTTCTCCCAGTGTCGGATTATCCGGCTGATAGGGTTAACCCTATCAGGGGCCGCTAGACAGTGCAATTCTCGGGGCCCTATTACAGAAGCCGGCCTATACCACACATCCGCTGATGCATGAATCATACAAGTCGGCGGATGTGAAGTTAGCTACAAGCTGCGCGATATCCATTCCTGACTGAAGTTCACATAAAGCTGCGCTTTGATTGGGTTGATTTTGATTTGCTTGGTCATAATGATGAGTACAACGATACCTATTTCTATCGTCTAGAGTTTCCTACAGCCTTGTAGGTATATCGTCTAATGCTAACTGTACCTACTTATCAATAAATGATTTCAATTCTCATTATAGAAGGTTATCTGCTTGCCATGTATTAAGACCTATTTTTAATATGGGGCCAAACTGGAGCTCGAGAAAAACAAAAATCTGCTGTTCCATACAACATTGTTGTTCATAATTATGGTCTTAATCACCCACTTGCGGCCTAAGAGATACAACAAAAGGTTTTAGAAAGCTTCTGCTGCTTCTTTTTCCTCCAACTGATAGAATTGAGGTAGCGTCGATGGCTAATATTGTTAGGTGATTATGGAACAGCCCTCTAGCTTGTACTTACTTATCACTACATGCAACTTGAGATATCGAATAAAATCCACAAAAATGCTATAATGCAATATTATTTATTGAACGTTTGCTCTTTCAATTTATATTTCAATACAATTAATCGCAGATTTTGTGTATTTTATTCGACGTCAAATATTCTAAGAGTACAAGAGTTCATGTTTTTTTTTGTGAAAGCATCACAATTCACAAACTTCGAAAACATGATTTCCAACTTTATAAAATCAAACAATAAAAATTAACGCAAAAACGTTCTGCTGGGTGCAGTATCTCGTTATATGGTGGCACTGGTCTCTACATCTCGATTCCCTATTGCTCACCGGGGGTAGCCTTTCTTTGCTTCATAAAGCGAGCCTGTTTCCCGGACACGAATTTTCGGAACGTGATCCAGGAGCACAGACGAAATCGAAATGGCGGCCCACAAAGCATAATCGGGCAGACTTTCGTCGTGTGCCTCCCAAATTGGGGCTCCGTAGATCGCCATCGATTGGACCACTCCCGTAAGAGGCGGCGACAGACCGTGTTTAGGCCTCCCACGTTCGGGAGCAAGTTCGTAATGAGCTTCGGAGCCAGTCGCTTGAAGTGTTCCTTGAAGTTCCATCGGCTGTCGGGCACGAGTCCTAGGTACTTCTTCGACGACCTGATAACTGGATATTTCGTTCTTTGTTCTATATTTGGTTTTCCTCCTACTACCTAATCCCCTACGTTTTGACAAGACTGGGTTTTTTAGTCGAGCGTAGGTTCGGGGTTTGTAGGAGTAACATTTTTCCTCAGAGTTGTTCCTTTACATAACGCCCTCGTGGCGTGAGTGACTGGCGCGAGCAGGAGAACAAGCGAAGCCGAACGCTTACACAATAAGGCCCCTGTACTCTGTGTATGGTACCTATGTACAAGCAAATAAATGACTTTGACGGTTGACAGAGGTTTTTGTCGACCGTAACGATCGAGGTGGGCGATACACATTCTTTTCGCGCCCCGAGTCAACCCGACCCCTCGAGTGTGGAGTGTCCGTATCGGACGCAACTATTTTGGCAGCCAGTCATTCTCTCTGGCCCGGTGCTCACCTCCTTTTCTCTCCCATGGCCATTGTATTATTTTCTATCTAATACCCGGTATGGTACATAAAGGCACCGGGGGGAGGCTTGGGCGGCGACATTGTACCATCGGCTGGAACCGGAAGTCGCCCCACCCGCCCGAGGGGTAACGAGGGTCCGACCGGACGTGACGGCCTGCTCCGGTGTGTCCACACGCCGCCACTCCGTCTCCAAAAATTTTAGCAGTTGCGAGAACTCTGGGACATGCTGGGCCGTGTCCCCGCCGTGAAATCAAACCGCGACTGCACATCGGGTGGCATCCACTGCAAGACGTAATTGAGTAAAATATAGGACCATTGGTCCACGGGCAAACCGAGCTTTTGTAAAGCCTTCGTGGCCGCCAAAACTGGATTCGAAACCCGGACCCCGAATGTCGCTGATCCGTGTCACCTTGGGACATTGTTGTACCTTAGAAGGATAGTCCTCGTGGTCTCGTAATTGTCGTCGGACACCGTCAAGTGCGCGACGAGTACGTGGGCCTCGCCCCGACTCGCCGAACGGAGCTGGGCCAATTTCAGCGCGGCGAGAGGTCGTTTCGCGCATGAACGAGACTGTCGAACAGATCGAAAAAGCTCGGCCATTAATGTGCACAGGGCGCACCGAGCGATCGGGCTAGAACAAAAGTTATTTTCCTCTTTGTCATGTAATTAGGTAAAAAGTATTTTCCATTTTGCTTTGTTACATGGTAAAAGTTATTTTCCTTTTTCATTGTTGCATGGTGAAAGTTATTTTACTTTTTGTCATGTAACATGGTTAAAAGTATTTTACCTTTTGCATTGTTGCATTGTAAAAGCTATTTTCCTTGGCCCTTTTATGGCCCTTCTATGGCCCGAAGTAATCCAGCCTCGAGTATGTGAAAGGCCACAGGTGGTGGATGTTATTTTCTGCTCGCCATTGTCGGTACTGATGGTTGCCGCCCGTCTGTAGGGTGTTGGGTTTTTTAGTGTTCAGCTCTCTGTGGTGTTGGAGTTGGGATGTGGGACGGTGGTGGGCGCGCCGCAACCTCCGGCTGCTCGGCGCGCTCTCGCGGCACCGTGAGTTCCGTCAGCTCCTGCACCCAGTCCGTGCCCACACGCTCTACCTTGTACCATTTACCAAATGATCCTGTATATCGTACAACGTCCACGTCCAAATTTATACTGCAGGTGCGTCCATTTTGCCTTCAGTTGTAAATTTCATTGATTTAAATAGTTTCCCTTTTGCTATGTTGCATGCTGAAAGTTATTTTACTTTTGCATTGTTACATGGTAAAAGTTATTTTCTTCTTTCATTGGTGCATGGTGAAAGTTATTTTCCTTTTTGTCATGTTACATGGTTAAAAGTATTTTATCTTTTGCATTGTTGCGTGGTAAAAGTTATTTTCCTTGGCCATTAATCAAATCAACGTAAATAAGTACGTAGTATGAGAGTGGAGCACGTACCCCGTGACGGCACAGCTCCATCACCGAATTAAACGTGTTGAGCGTCCTCAAAGCTGCAGTGAAAGCAAATCACTTGGGCGTCCCGGAGCGCGCTCGGCCGTTAGGCGCGCCGCAGCTTCCGGCTGCTCGGCACGCTCCCGTGGCACCACCGCCAGCTCCTCTGCACCTTGCATGGTAAAAGTTATTTTACTCTTTCATTGTTGCATGTCATTTTTGTGACGAGAAATTGTCTGATGATCACTGACTATTAATTTAAGAAGTGGTTGTAACTCAACATTAATAAATTATTTCATTTCATTTCATGGTGAAAGTTATTTTCCTTTTTGTCATGTAATATGATAAAAAGTATTTTTCCTTTTGCTTTGTTGTGTGGTAAAAGTTAATTTCCTTTTGCATTGTTACATGGTAAAAGTTATTTTCCTCTTTCATTGTTGCATGTCATTTTTGTGACGAGATATTGTCTGATGTTCAACACTGACTATTAATTTAAGAAGTGGTTGTAACTCGACATATTAATAAATTATTTCATTTCATGGTGAAAGTTATTTTCCTTTTTGTCATGTAATATGGTAAAAAGTATTTTTCCTTTGGCTTTGTTGCATTATAAAAAAATATTTTCCTTTTTGCCATATTTCACGACGAAAAGTATTTTTCCTTTTGCTTTGTTGTGTGGTAAAAGTTAATTTCCTTTTGCATTGTTACATGGTAAACGTTATTTTCCTCTTTCATTGTTGCATGGTTAAAGCTATTTTCTTTTTTGCCATATTTCACGATGAAAAGTACTTTACCGTTTGCTTTGTTGCATGGTAAAAGTTATTTTCCTCTTTCATTGTTACATGGTGAAAATTATTTTCCTTTTTGTCATGTAATATGATAAAAAGTATTTTTCCTTTTGCTTTGTTGTGTGGTAAAAGTTAATTTCCTTTTGCATTGTTACATGGTAAAAGTTATTTTCCTCTTTCATTGTTGCATGTCATTTTTGTGACGAGATATTGTCTGGTGTTCAAATGAATGGTTTAACCCTTTAACTGGTAGAAGGCACCAGCCATCCGATTGTAATGAAACTTAAACAGGCTAGAGACATACTTTATTAGAAAAGATTAGCATCGAAAAAAAAATTTTTTTTCTAAAAAAAACTTATGTTGGCAATATAGTTGCCACTACTGGCTAGCACTGGGCTGATTCGTGTGAAATTCTTTGAAACAAGGAATAGCACAGAGCGAAACCTCGCATCTGTCGCATTGAATATTGGACCGTTTGTTATTTGTTGCACTGCTGCACAGTCGACAGCGCCTGTATGTCGATATCGCCTCTGGGAAGTGTTCTCCAAGATTGGAAAACCGTATCTCTTCAGGTACACCAAACACTTTTTTTTGATAAGAATCAATTTCTGTTCTAGTTTTCTTCCTCTTTGCCAAGAATTTGGGGCCAACCGAAAACTTGCGCTTCCGAAATGTAAGATTGTTGACAAGTTCTCTAGCAAGCGTAATCCTGAACATCTTTTGTCTCATGGGATAGTGCACACGTGAATTATTTGAGTACAAGATATACGCATTTGTGATAGCTACATCTACCAAGAAATAGAACAGTCTCTTCCACCACTTCTTGCTTCGACGAGCGACATCGTAAGCAGCTTTTTGCTGGTCAAACCTATCAACACCGCCCATTCGCTTAGAATATTCAAGTACTGAGCGTGGACAAGGATAAGGTTTCTTCTTCCCATCTTTTTGTGTACGTCTGCATGTGCTCTTTTCCTTAGGATGAAAAGCTGTGCTCAGCACAGTCACTAGTTTGGTGTCCTTCCAGATGACAAATCCAACATTATTCCGGACTCTCCATTTGTATTCGTCTTTTTGTAATCTTTTTAGTTTTATATTTTGTCGTTTCATGATATTTTCAACATTCTTCACAGCAGATGGCTTTTTCACAAGAACTGGCATTCCTATTCCATCATTTCTGGCTGTGGCCGTATTGTATGTACCGTGATCGTAAAGGTATTGAAGCAGTTCATAATTGCTAAAAAAGTTGTCAAAGGAAAGATGCATTGGGACACCTTCTTCGATGAGTGGTTGGGCTAATGTTTTCACGACACTACTACCCAGACCAGTCTCCACTGTTTCACCTTTGCCAGTATATACTTGAAATTGGAATAAATATCCAGTTTTGCTATCTGCCCTAGCCCAAATTTTAAAACCACGTTTGACAGGTTTTAGGGGCATATATTGTTTCAAGGCACTGCGGCCCTTGAATTTTACCATTGATTCATCGATCGCCTGAGATTTTGTATTTTTTGCATTTATTTGACACCTGTGATTTATCTGATCCAACAGTGGCCGTATTTTGTACAATTTGTCATGTCCACTTTCGCCTCTTTGCGGCATTTTTTCATTGTCATTGACGTGCAGACACTTGGAAATTCTCTGGAATCTTTGCAGTGTCATTGTTTCTGCTATTTCGGGCACACATAATATAGGATCACTTGACCAGAGTAATCTTCTATTGATGGCAATTTATGTATTGCCATTTGTATAAGCATTCCGACATAGGCCTTTAGCTCGTCTAGTGTGACTGGGACAATATTCCTAACATTAGATTGACTGGCAAGTAAATTCGTTTGTACAAGAATGTTATCAAAAACCTCTTGGTCAAAAAATGCTTCGAAATATGCAAGAGGTCCTGCCCTATTCGAAAAATTGTTTCGAGGTTGCAGGTTATCATCAAAAGAAGAAATAATAGGACTATTGGCCCAACTAGTTTTCGCCCAATCTATTTCATCACTTTCTGAATCAGTTTCTTCCAAAGAACTTTCCTCTTCAGGAGCCAACTGTACACTGTTGATGCGGGGTATAGATGATACAGGCTGAGCAGTATTAGCTGAGGATGTAGAATCCAAAGGCATATTTCTGGTTTCCTCAGTCTCCTGTTCGCTCTCACATCTGTTACATCTTCATCTGTCGCTTGACGTACTTCAGAAATGTCTCTATTAGTTCCTTCGTCACTTTCACCTCCATCTTCGACTTCTTCCCATTCATCCATAGCCTGTTCTGGACCATGCTTTCCGAGCCTTCTCCTGCTACTACAAGTGTTCGTCAACAATGTATCTGCAAAACTAGGTTCGATAAAAGGGGCAACAGACGTATCTTTTGCAGATAACAAATCTAAAAGATTTTCTTCGCCATCGGAATCTTCCAATCCATCTTCTGACTCTTCACCATCTTGGATACCAAACATGTCCTCCAACTCTTTTTCTATTTCAGCATCAGTCAATATTCTATTTTTCTCCATATTTTAGCCTAAAACAATCATATAAATAAAGTAAAACGCAGAAAAGAAATTAGTTTGGTAGGTGGTCTTCCACTGGTAGTGGCAAATATATTGCCGTCAAGTTTATTTTCGATGTCTCGAATGGGAAACTAATCTTATGAAACTAAAATATTTATCTCAATTACACTTACATACGCTAATCAAGCTACCGTAAAAGAAAACTTACCGCAATATCCGAAATATTTTGAGATTTAGTTGGATTTCTCGCAAATTTATGTGAAAAATTCAAAAAACAAGTTTTTGATTTTTTATTTTTATCTTTAACAAAAAATTTTTTAACGAAATTTGGTGAAAACTTACTTTTTTATGTCCTGAATCTGCTGTAATTTATTTGATTAAAAATATTAATTTTTTCACCTTATTTTGAATTAATATCGAAAAAGCATCCTCATTTTCAATCGAAAATTCACTCGTCAAAATATAAGCTTTTTTCAAAAAAAATGTTTTGTTTTCTGTACGTTGAAATCTCTACTTTCCGATGGTGAAAAAAAATTATTACTATAGTAAATCTTCTCAGAAAATGCCAAAAAAAAACTCGAATTTGATTTTTTTTTAATTATTATAAATAATTTTGAGCTATTTATTAAAATATACACTTTAATTACTCGAAAAACGTTAGATTACATGTTACATTGATAAAAAAAAATGCAAATCAAAATATACTACTATAATTAACAACAATTTCTCCAAATATTGTAATTGTCTTATTAAATATTAATTTTAGTAAATTATTTGCTTTGCATTTTCTGAGAAGATTTACTATGGTAACATTTTTTTTTTCACCATCGGAAAGTAGAAATTTCAACAACAGAAAACGTACCAACTTTTTGAAAAAAGCTGATATATTGACGGGTGAATTTTCGATTGAAAATTAGGGTGCGTTTTCGATATTAATTCAAATTAAGGTGAAAAAATAAATATTTTTAATCAAATAAATTACACCATATTAAGTACATAAAAAGGTAAGTTTTCACCAAATTTCGTTAGAAATTTTTTTTTTGTTAAAGATAAAAAATCAAAAACTTGGTTTTTGAATTTTTCACATAAATTTTGAGGTTATGTGAAAAAAGTGTAAACACAAAAGTTTTACTACCTACAACTTTGCCATTTAACTTTTTTCGATAGGACTTTTAGTTTTGCCGGAAATCGAGAAAAACCGTTTTTTAACCTTAACCTTTCGTTAATTTTTAACAAAAAAACACAGTAAACTCGGGTAACTAGTAGCTCGGTAGTGGGCGAACTTCTTACGGCAAACGGCAATGTATGGGCGGCGACGCTCAAGAAACTCGTTGATTTTGCGATCAGTTCCTTTTGAGTAGCTCCATGTGCATCTTTGCATCTTTACAATCGGGTAGGCGATTATCACATCCGGAAAAAACGTTTTCGTAACTGGCGCGCTTACGCGTTCCCGATAGTATAGATAGATATTAGGATTCCTTCACAATCTCATTGGTATACGATACAACACGCTATTATTATAGCTTTCATTTTTCTTCTGTATCTCCTTTGTCAGCATTCTTAAGATTGTTAAAAATCCAACACTTACCGGTATTCCGGTGGTATAATATTACTCACAACTACGTAGTTACACTTACACAAAGGCAAATATTACGTTTAGGCTAACTTTGCTTTTAATATTAGCTAGAACAAAGATAAGTTTGTTTCATGGGTCTATAAGAAAAAAAATACTAGCTTTGCGACGATACGCGCTATAGCTTACGTGTGGATGATAGTGACACAAATACACGAATGAATGTGTTATAATTTATAATATAGGCCCTGATACACACCTACAGGATAGTTAAAAAAAAAGCTCAAATATAGTGTAAATTAGTCCATTAAATAGATAGATAGATAAATTCTTTATTGCCACACCAAAACATAAATAAATTAGGAAAACTTAAACTAGAAACTTCAAACAAGTTAGGGGAGAGTGGGTAGGATTCGTACACTTTTTACTTTAAGCCACATAAAACAAAAGCTATCCATTATTTAAAAATAACTTTAATGCTGTCACATACTGCACTTATCAGCCTTTAAGATGAATGATGTGTTGTTTCGACAGGAACTAAGCTCTCTACGAGATCTTCTTGAGTAAGCTCCGTTTCCGATACATTGGCACCTTGACTCGCTGTTGAAATAGACTGCTCACCTTGTGCAGATTCTGACTGTGGCGGAAAAGAAGCTGATGTAGGGGCCAACCCTGGTGGTAAATCTTGTGGTTCCACATCTTCAACATTACCTATCTCGTCGATCTCTTCTGGAGCTGACGTGGACCCGGATTGGTTTACGCTTACAGCTGCAAAGTCGTCGTCTCCGAAGGCTAGCTTATTAAATGGCCAGATTCCAGTCTTCTCAAAGGCACGTGTTATATTTCTCCCACTCAACGATTCAAAATAGGCTATTTTGGCAAGCTTCGGTATATTGTATATGTTTAGAGTTTTGCCCGGGTTATTCACATGCCAATCGTTAAATGCCACTTTCAATTTTGCCTTGAAAGGTCCAAATACACCAACGTCTAAGGGCTGAAGACGGTGAGTTGTATGCGGTGGGAACGAAAGGTAAACTATGCCATTGTCACGAGCATAGTCTACTGCTTCTATTGTGACGTGGCTTTCATGGTTATCAACCAGTAGCAAAATAGGGTTATCTTTTGAGCACAACGTTTTCTTCTGGATATGTTTCAACACCTCCAAAAATAAAGTGGTATTTATCCAACCACTCCTTGTTGCCATTCCCAGACTACCTTCCGGAGCACCGTCCATAAAATGGTCTTTAAAATGAACCCTGGGGAAGATAAATAGAGGCGGAATTGTGTTGCCACTGGCTGATATGATTCCTCCAAATGTAACAAGTTCTCCTCTCTCAGCCGAAACAAGTTGACCGATTTGTTTTTGGTTTTTCTCAGCTAAAACCTTGGGCGTATTTAATACTGTGGATATCCCCGACTCGTCAAAATTGTAAATTCTGTCAGCAGTGAACTTGTATTTTACGTATACAGTCTCAAGGTTTTCGAAGAAATATTTTATGGCAGTCTTATTGAATGCGAAGCACCTTGCGGCACTGGTGTTTTCTGAGGCTTAAATTTGTGCAACGCTTGCGAAAACTCTCCACCCAATCCTTTCGGGTCCAGACTCGTGGTTACACCGCTTTGTTACACCAGTGTGACTACGAGTAAACTTTTTTACTCGTGGTTACACCGAGTGGTGTAACCACAAGTAAACTAATAAAACGTAGGACTCGTGGTAACACTGCTAGTGTGGGGAAATAAAACAAATCTGTACTATGTATAAGATGGCCTTGTAAACCCAGAGACTAAATATATATTGCTCAGAATATATACTAGTACCACACTATATTTTCTTTGCTAGTACATACTACGTGTTTAACTAAATTCTAAGAAATTCCGATCCCTACTCAGCAATAAAAAAAAATGTGTCATTTTTTAAGTAACAAAAATAATAATTGTAGGTCTTTTAAGAAACAAAAATAAAACAATTATGAAATATTGCGAAATATGAATAACCCGTATCCACCTGTGCGCCGGCCATTTTCGTCATTATTTTAAATTCTATAGAAAAGACAACAGGAATGCATTTAATTCTTTTTGTATACATGTTAGAGTAACATATATATATTTTAATTATTAAAAACAAAACAAACAATATTACATAATTTTTAAAAAAAAATTGAAATTAAAAAGACACCTTTCTGCAAAAAATAAAAACTTTACTACGTAACCGCGCACTGCGTAAGGGATCGCCAATCTGCCGCGGATCGCCGAGTCGCCTCTCCCCCGCTTCATCGTTTTTTAAATGAATCGCTTATGTGTGTGTAGCTAAATAATGCAGATACATATTGAAACATACGCCGATAATGGCACAGCGTCGTGATTTTAACGAACGTTATGAAAGCGTTAATTTTATTGTAGTTTAACCCGTGAGAAGGCGCGCTATGAGCAATTTGCTCACACAAAAATTTAATTCAAAAATTTTTTGTCTTTCCCTTGCCACACCAATTCAAGCACTTATGTACCTTCCTAAATATTCACCCCTTCTTCCCTGACGCAATTCTCGATCCGCTCAGTGGCGTTGCGACCGCGCAGCAAGGCGTTTGTGGAGGCCGTGTACCAACGTGCGGCAATTTGCTCATCACGCGCCACATGTAAAAAAACATCATCCACATGTAAAATACATGTTTTCAGTATGTTTCGAGAGGCACATTAGTGTAGATTTAATGGATGAATAACACTTTTTAGTTTTTGTTATGTAACAGTTTTTATTGTGATTTTAATGAAACGTGCCAAAAAATTTAATGAATACTAGGTTGTTTTGTTATTTGCTTTAGAAGTTGCTATTATGTTTAATAGTTTTGATTAAAATACTTGTTTTCTTACTTACTAAACCTTGTGTTATTTATTTGAATACATTATAAGCCAATAAATATAGAAACACTAAAAATATTAACATGTATGATAGTGTGAGCAATTTGCTCGCGCGCGCCTACTCGTGTAAGAAAATTAGGCGCGCCTTCTCACGGGTTAAAAGAGCGCATTGTGAAAGAGCAGTGCACAAACCTACTATTCGGCGATGAAGTTTTGTCTTTATGCCTATAAATTTTGTTTTTCGCCACAAACTATTTGTGAAATGCTAGTGGCATTTTTTTTATTTCGATGTTTAGGAAAAAAATCTAGATGGATATTTTCCGGTTTCCATCCGAATTTTTTTAATTATTTTTGCCATTTGTTGTTTCATCTAGATGGATATTTTCCGGTTTCCATCCGAATTTTTTTAATTATTTTTGCCATTTGTTGTTTCACTTGGTTTTCTTTGAAAAGAAGCTAAAACACTAAAAACACTATACTACAATGTTAGTGGATACATTTTATTTACCATGACATTACTAAACAGTTTGCAACAGCATAACATCTTGACCTTAAAAAGATTTTCAACTATCAGGCACATCACTACCTACCTAATATATTGTTTGGTCAAGCGCGATCCTTTTAGAGTAGTGTAACCACGAGTAAAAAAGTTTACTCGTAGTCACACTAGTGTAACAAAGCGGTGTAACCACGAGTCTGTACCCATCCTTTCCTGCCATTTGATTGTGATCCCAATTAGAAGGATAACGTAATCTATGTGCAAACTCGTACGCAAGTTTTCTTACTTGGACAATCGTCAATCCGTAGTGCATTTTGGAGCATTTCATTATGTACGTATTTAAATGAGCCTCTTCTTCTGCAGAAAACACTTGGTTTGAAGAGTATTTGGAACTGAAAACACGTACCTTACTATGTCTGTCTTCAGTAGCTGCTTGTTTATGTAACTTCGTCAAGCGACTTTCGAGCGTAGTTGGTTTGATGCCATATTTTTGCGCAGCCTTTCTGATAGATAAGGTTTTATTCAAAACTTCGTCTATCGCAGATTTCATGCTATCTTCGTCTACTTGTCCCTTTCTCGTCCCCTTTTTCACATACTTTCGCGGCATTATGATTCTGTAATAATAATATATTCGGTAAAAAAAAATGTTTAATGCTATGCAAGTTAGTGTGGGGAGGATTCGTACAGTACGAATCTACCCCACTGCTAACTGCACGAAGGTACCCCAAACCAAAAATACAACGATTTAATTTAAAATAAAAATACCCGTTATAGTTATCAGAAAACAACTGCGTGCATTTAAGACCTCAATACCATTCCACCAACTAAACTAAATCACTTTTATAACTAGAGTAAAAATAATAACATTTAAACACGTTTCAAAGTGAATCCAAAAATTACTTACATGGAGCGAAAACATGAACGGGCCTGTTGTGTCGAAGCCGGGAGCCGCACTGCCCCGTCGCTCCGCGCGTAGCCTATGCGTCCGAGTGGGAGTTACGCACACAAACATGAACGGGCCTGTTGTGTCGAAGCCGGGAGCCGCACTGCCCCGCCGCTCCGCGCGTAGCCTATGCGTCCGAGTGGGAGTTACGCACACAAACATGAACACGCCAGTGTGCTGTATAGCTTAGATACACAGAAGAGAGAAGGAAATAGAAAGGCGATGTGGAGGGGGGTTTGTAGCCACGTACATGAGTTATAACTCAAGTTACGTGAAATCGTGACATTTACTGTCTCAGTCGTTCAAGTGATTTCAGAGGTAAGGTGACTTGGGGTAAATCCGATATATTTTGTGATTAGTGGGGATGATGTCTATATTTTGAAACATTTTTTCCATAATGTTTGTGTTAACTACCAACATTTGACATTTTTGTAAAAAGGGATATGTATTCTAGTTCTTTTGATAACCATGTCTCTGAAATTATGTTAGATCTCGTAGATAAATGAATTTCATTTTCAGTGTCTTTATTTTTGTGATTAAGTGTAATTCCGAAATATTGTGGGGTAATTTCGAATGACAGCAAAAAATTGCTTTTATGACACTTGGATATAAAGAATGAATTTACTTTTCATTCGCCTTTACCCCTCTTCATTCAAAAAATGTGTATTATTTTTTCTATAGCCATAACACGTGTCAGATCATTTTGATTTTCGGAATTACCCCGCATGGGTGCCAGAGGTACTCAACATCTTTCTTTCTTCTCATGTAGTGGTGTGGCTCACCTGTTGTTAGAGTGTTCAGGTCGCCCTAAAGGCCTCTAACTTGACCTAACGACTGCTACCAGAGATAGCAACCGGGACCAACGGCTTAACGTGCCTTCCGAAGCACGGAGGGGCTCGCGAAAACATTTTTTGCCACACTGATAAATCGGTACTCAACATCATTCGTTACAGTACGTAAATCTTATATGAATTGCAACGGTCATAGACAAGGCTGAATATTAAAGAATACTAATATGCAAGAGGACTGAAAAAATAATGTTTTATTAAAAAAAATACAAACGATGTCGGTATCTGTCTTTGAATGAATGAAGAAACATTTCAGTTTATGAATAACAATATTACTGGTTTTACAGGAGAGCCAAAAAATGATTGTATTTTTTTAAATCTGTCTATAACTTTTTTCTGTCTGCTCCAATTTTAATTGTGTCTAGAGCAAAGTTTCTTAGAATTTCCTCTTCTTTCATGCTATAAACGAAAGATTTAGAAATACCCAGCGGTTTACATTAAAAAAAAAAATATTTGTGCCTTGCGTTACTAATATTTTATGTGTAAACCGTCAAGCATAGTGTAAGCAGCAAGAGCAATGGAAAATTATACGTAATTCTATTGTAAAGGACTTTTACAGTGTTGCAATTTGATGTAACCATAGATTATGTACTAAAATGATGGTATTTTAACACCATGGAAATAGGTTTTTTTGCATGATCAATGTTAGTTTCAGCTTAGGTATCACAGATTTAAATGAAATTTAGGGATACAAAAGTAAAACGATTTATTATTAATATATTTTTTTATTTCCGACTACCTACCTATTTATGTCTGCGTAATTATTATAAATTCAACAGTCTATAAAAGTAGCAGTGTTCTAAATAACAGTCCTACAAACTCTGTACTTTTAATAACGTTTAATTAGCTTTATAATTATAATCACCAAATTAATAAAAAAAATGTTTTCTCAGACTTAATCAACAGTCTTATTTATCAAGTAAGTAATTTAATTAATGTACTGGAAACAGAAGACAGATCAACAAATATGAATTGTCTGAAAGATGAATGAATAAAATAATATAAATGATATGAATATTAATAAAAGAAATATGTATAAATTATTACAAGAATAAATAATTAGGTATGGGCACAGATTATGATGATAACTATTAGTAAATTAAACTATTTTAATGGATAAATTGAAATGGTTGGAATAACTTTTTCTATTTGGTATTTTATCTAGTTATCATCATCAACTGTCATCACATCTTCATCGTCGTCAGTTTAATTGAGGGCATCTTTAACTGGCGATTTATTCGGAAGGTTCAAATATTCACCATGAAATCTTTTTGGTATTATACCGATGTCGCACAATTTTTTGAGGTCATTGTATTTTAGAATGGAAATTGGTAGCCTCTCTTTATATAGAGATGGCAAATTGTCTATGTTCCTTTGACTTATGTCATTACTAGTACTTTCAGCTGCAGATTCATTTTTGTTGTCTATATTTTTTGTAAGTTTACCTCTAACAGCACTTCTTTTCCCAATCCCTTTACCCTTTCCTCTTGCGTTAAAATTCTTTGGAGGTAATTCTTTGGAGACTTCTATGTCGTAAGTATCACCAGTCTCTAACATTGTATATTTAACTTCAATTTTCGTCAAATCATTTTTTTAAATGTGCACACCCTTATGTTTTTCATACGCAGATCTTTATTTTTGAGAGTAGCTTGAGTGAATACAGAATCCGCCAGATTTTGGAAGTTAATGAAATCTGTATGCTCTAATACACTCACATTATAAGGTTGAGGCCGTTTTCTAGCACTCTGTATGAAACTTGGCCATTGTGAAGGTGCCCAGACAATTAGTTTTCTTACTTCTCTCTCAATAACAGCATGCATGCTGTCAACTGGCATATATGTGTGTCCCGCTAGAAGGTAATTAATTTGTATAACTTTTAGATTTTTAGATTGTTCCAGGAAATGTTTGAACATTGAAAATATAACTTTATTCTTATTTTGCCCCGTGCAGTTGTCACAGTATAATAATAATGTGTTCACTGCTCTGTTATCGATTTCTTTTAAGTAGTTATACAGACATGTTGCTATTTCACAACTTCCTCTTTTACCATCAGCCTCACCCCATATGTAACAGTATCCGTTCTGCATTCCACTCTCATATACTGTGAAATTGAACACGGCGTATTTTCTGGAATAATACAACTGCATACTTTCACCATACGGTGTCGCTAAAACTTTTTGAAGATCAAAACTAGATACAACAAACGAGCTATCGCGTTTTTGATTTTGATGAATATGAAAGCGTTTATATGTTCCTTCTTTTTCCAATAAATGAGCTTGTATCTGTTCATTAGTCGTCATATCTGGATTATTTTCGTTTTTAGTACATAAAAGACATTTGTCCTTCTTAGGAACATGAAATGCATAGTTATACTCTTTAAACATACATGTAAATAATTTTTCGCTCAAATAGTTTTCAGACTTTTCTTCACAATATTTAATGTACAACCTGTATAAGTTTGAAAGGTTCTTAAATTGCTCTGGCAGATATAATTTGGTAGATTTTTTTCTACTGTAGTGAGAAGGTAAAGCCGGTAATGCTTCTATGTAGTTCTTTGCATTAAGCTTGGTGTTCTCGTCATATTTATTTGGTGCTGTACGTGTTCGACTATCGTCACAAGACAGTCCTTCTTTTGAATGGTTTAATGTATACAAAATGTAAGTTTGGCTTATATCGAGAGTCTTTAATATAAATTGTTGGCACACCTGCCTCCGTCCTTCGTCTTCGTTAATAAAGTACTCATATGTTAAAGAACGTCTGCTAACTGCGTTTTTAGTTTTTTGACGTTTTACACTGATTGGTCTAGAACATTGCACAATCCAATCCCTTTTTTATCGTCATTAAGTGCCCAAAAATAATCAAATATAGATTTCCTTCTTTCTTCTGTAATTTCGTAACATTTCCTGTTACATTTACCCTCTTTACAAGGATTTTCTTGTAACTTTCGGGCTTCTTTTACATTGCCAGATATTGTCTCGTAGGATAAACCTTTTTCTTTGAGCTGTTTTCGTGACTTACGTTTATTTTCAGGTATTTTTTTCTTCTTAGGTACGATTTCTATTTGGTTTGTTTTTGTATTACTTTTTCTTGACTTAGTTTTCTTTCTTTTTCTATTTTTCTTGTGATCTTCTGAATCACCTGAAGTTTCTTCTTTGTCTGACCAAATATTAGAACTTCCCGAAGAAAAGTCTTTATCCTCGCTATCCGTTAGAAAATCTATGCAAGATTTCATAAATGTTGAAGTTACGCGACGTTTTTTGTTTAAATTAACTTCAGTTACGACTTCCTTAAAAGTTACGTTGTTATCGATTTTGCTTGATATCAAATCATTACAAGAAGTATCAAAAGTGCCCAAAACATCATCACGATGTAGGTCTTCAGCCATCGTAGTGTCTTTGTTTGTAATATCAATTGCTATTACATTTGTAAGTATAGTAGGAGATAAGAAAGTTTCATGACTTCTATTTTCCTCTTGCGATGATGTTTCGATAAACATTGTGCAAACGGCGGTGTTCTGTATTGTGTCTGTTGGCTTATGCACGGCGTCTATGTAATTATTAGACAATGATAGTGCCTGTATGTTCTCCAGTTCTTCGCCTGAATCATTTAACTCCAGTGATGAATGTGCGATCACAAAGGCATCACAATTGGATGCATTAGTTTCTGTTTCAATGTTTAGGGGTGTTTCAATCTGGTCATTCATGACATCTGATAATACGTTTAAAGGATTTTCAATAATTTGACTACATGGGTAATTATTACTGTTTACAGTAGTACTCGTTGAACTTTCTTTAGGTTCATTTAAAAAAGATCACATGATCGAGACAAGGCAATAGTTGATGTGTTTATGATATCTATGTCATTTTCAACAGAACACACGGAGTCATTACTGCTATTAACAATAATGTTAGGTTTATTTGAACTTCTTATTATTAACTGTGTTTCTGAGTCTACATCACTATTTTCTATAAAACTTTCTGAAGAATCTCTCTTGTTTTCAGTAGACCTAAAAAGAAAACATAAATACGATTAATAGATTTCAGGCATAAAGCGGACTTAATGTATGGGTCTACTTGAGTAGAAATCTGACAACACTTTAACGTAAGGGACATAACAACTTTAAACTCGCATTGTTTATAAAGTAAAGAACAATGATAATTATTTTTAATCTTCAAAAAATATTTAACTATCACTCGAGTATTATAATTGTAAAATTTAATTAATTTCTATTTACGCTATTATTTACAATGACGAAAATAAGCTAATTTTAATGAACACTTAAATTAATGTAGGTAACGTCAAACAAAATAACGAATGTCCCTTACATTAATTTGTTGGATACATAGGTACTTTAAATAATACTAAATGAATGGTGTCGACAAAACCTATTATACGTAATGTTTAAAACATGCAAATAATGCATAACCCACTATTTATAAATAATGTTAGGAAGCACTGAATGCAAATACGAAAGCACCCGCAATTCAAGCATACTTACAAAAATGAAACCCGGGATTATCTAAAACTTCAACCAATTTACCTATTCTCTAAATAATAAACAAGATGATTACATAAAAAAATATTGTCATACCTTTCGATGGTTCTCTTCATGTTAATTAATTTTTCCCTTCGGACAAGTAAGGCACTTAACTTATCAGTGATATTACTTTGTTTCGCAGACATTATTTATTTAAATTACTTGTTCCAACAACACATCACTTAATCCAAACATTAGCGTTGATAGATGTAATAGTAGACACAATCTTAACAATAACAAACCAACTGCGCGCGACCAAGCACGTGGCCCGAGTGGGACCGTCACGTTGCTAAGTCTTACCCCTCCTCCGTACACACCGCAAACCCTTACGCTCGTCGCGCGCGCCGAAGAAATAACCATTATATGAATCAAATTAATGTAAGTACTCGGTATTTTAGCAACGATTTTTTAAACAAATAAAGTAAAGCAAATACGAATTTGTTTTCTAGTTGTCACGTAATAGGCATATTACAGTAAGGAGCTTAAAACAAAGATAGTTTTGTGAGATAATAATGTAAGGGAATAATTTTTATACCTCTAATCATTAATTAAAGTAAGGGACATCATGTTATTTATATCGACTGATTTGAGGCTTAAGGTAAGGGGGTAAATTATTTAAAACTATGACTTACTTTATTTTTCAGAGAAAAAAAAATGTAAATGTCTGTTACATTATTTTTTTGTCATAAATCGTTTTACGCAAGCCAAAAATTTTTACTGTAAGGGATCTTTTTTTAACGCTAGAATTTTTTCAACAATACCCATCGATAAAGCAGAAAATTCTGAATCCAATGATGCATATAACTCAGTTTCGCCAAAATGTCCCTTACGTTAATTGATACTTCTGGTATCGTTATGTAATTTAAAAATGAATTTTATCATCTTCATCGTTTAGTACGAACTCCTCGGGATTTTATTATCCTCCTTATTTGGATCACTTCTATTTGTTTGACAATTAAATCGATTGGTGTACAATCTTTGTCGGCTCTTTTCGGTTTTACAGACATTTCTGAGTTTTCACTGTTTTGTAAAACGACACTTCGTATTTTTTATCGAGCTTATTATTATTTATTTCTATTATCACACCAATGAAATATTTCCACTTATTTTTCATATAATATCTAACTAATACAGTATCTCCGATATCACATGCAACATCATTTTCTTTATTTTCATTTAATATAGATTCATCTTCATTTTCATTTTTTTTTCATATTCTCTTGTTTCCGAATTTCTT